>CM061241.1:51721508-52466199 GCA_030848705.1 Heracleum sosnowskyi
AGTTGATAAAATAAATATATTTATTTATATTAAATTGATAAGTATATCCAAAGAACACAGGCATTAATCTATTATTATCAATATTTGTACAATAATTTTACGAACAATTATCAAAACCTAAAAATAAAATAAAATTTAGTACATCAATATCAAATTCTAATAGTTAATACATCTTGATCAATGAGTAGTCAACTTCATTACATATGATTAATACTTATCTTATAGAATATCCTTTTCTCGAAGTTAAAACCCTAAAGCTAAAACCCACAGTGAATTTTAGTTTTTTTATTTTTCTAAACTTTCTAATATATATGAAATTTTAAAAAATGAAAATGCATTTTATATTTACTATATATTATAAAGAGTCATGTATTTAATTTTTTACCTAAAACTTAGAACCTAAAAATAGAATAGATTTTATCATTTATTTAATGTTGATAAAATTAAAAAAAGTAATATAGTCTAATTTTAGGAGATCCTTCCTGAAGATTCTAATATATATTTTATACACATTGATATATTTAGTTGATATAATAATATAAAAAAGATGTTGATATCATTTTCTATGCATTTGAATATTTTAAAGTAAATTTTTAGTTACATCTATTCTCTACAAATTTTAATTCTTCTTCTTTTTAAATTCAAATCGTCTTCTATTAAATCCATTTTGTTTTTCGAATATATTATATGAAGTCTAAATTATGTGTCCTTTTTATAAAATCAAATTCTATTTTTCAGTAAATTCGATTTTTTTTTGTATTTTAAGTATCTTAAATAAAATTTTAATTACGAATTTTTTAAATTACAAAATTTTAAGAAAATTAAAAGTTTCAATTTGATTACTTTTAGATTAAATATGTTACCATCCTCCTATGGTTTTATATAAAAAGTTTGACGAACCAACACTAGTAATTGTTTAATGGTATGTCAACATCCACCACAACAATTGACTCATTAAAACCTCCCTAGCAAGACATCCCTACCATTCTATTAACATACAAATTTCTATAGAGAAATAAATATAAATTATAATGTCATAATAATTTGAGGAGGAAAAGTTTATATAAGGGAAATTTTATATAAGTAAAAGTAAGAAACGGTAGATACATGAATAAAATAATACTCCACATAAATGGCACTATTTCAAATATTTTTAATTCTCAACATCAAAAATTGGCATTATAAAATAACAACATTACTTATTTGCCCATATGGCATGACTTATTTGCCTTAACATTACCCATCTGGCTTTTAACTTTGACCATTTGACTTATAACTTCATTGCCCGTCTACATTCCTTATTTGCCCATATGGCATGACTTATTTGTCCATCTGGCAGGTCTGATTTCTTTTTATAACAAGGCTTGTTCATCATCCTCCATCTGTGCAAGGTTCACTTGTTGTCCATGTTCTCTGTCTCTTCTTGCTTTATCACATTCTACAGCGTAGTGTCCAAAGATGTTGCACTTATAACACTTTATCCTGCTCTTGTCATGTCCACTATTTATGCCATGTAATCCTCCATGGGCTCTTGTCTTCCACTCTTCCTGAGTTAGAAGTAGCTGATTCCCATTGTCTTCAACATGCCCACGAATCCTCTGTTCATGATCTTTTAGCCTCCCGATTAACTCTTCAACAGACATGTTGTCCAAATCTCCAAATTGTTCTGAAGCAATCAGCAGAAATTTTGATGGGACTGTCCGTAGTAATTTCTTCACAACATAAGACTCTTCCACTTTATCTCCTAGAGCTCGAATATTATTCACAATATTATTCAGTTTCATGGAGAAATCATCGATATTTTCTGTCTCCTTCATGTTGAGAGCTTCAAACTCATATTTTAAGGTCTGGACCTTTGCTTACTGAACTCGATTAGCTGATATGCACATCGTTTTGATTGCATCCCAGACCTCTTTGGCGGATTTCTTCTCTGCAATGGACAATAGCAGGTCCTCTGGAATGCCTTAGTATATCGCTGATAATGCCACCTTATCCATCCTTACCTCGACTGCTACTTTCGGGTCACTCGCTTCCACTGCGTCCCACACACCTTGGGGTTGCATGAACACCTTCATCTTCGTAGACCACGTCGTGTAATTATTCCGAGATAATATTGGGTAGCTTAAGCCAACTGCTCCATCCTTTCCCTTCGTTATATTCATTATCTTTGCTCTAAACTTGGGTATACACGTAAGGCACTCTGATACCAAGTGTAGAAAACAAAACAGGCCTATGTGTGTTTATGTGTGTATCATTACTGAAACATATGCTCGTGAGCCAAGTTTGGCGTTTCTGTATTAATAAAACTGGAAGAGCTGATTACAAAAATGAGAACGTTCAGAGTATTTATCTTGAATGTGTACAAAGGAATTAAAACAAAATAACAAAAAGGTGGTAGCTAAAAGATAGGTGCCACTCCTACCTCAACTCCACTTCTACGTGATCACCTAAAACAAAGTACGACCTATTCTTGATGACTATATCAAACTAAATATAGCAGACTTATTCAAATTAAAACAAAACAAATATCTAAATAATAAGTTTAAGATTAAATTCCAACAACTTTGTTATGTATTAATCCAAAAAGCGAAAATTTATGGTTCCCACATGAAAATGTTGTTGTTTTATACTAATATCAATCCTTTTTTTTTAATTAAATACTAAGATTTTTCGATATGAGAAAAATATTGAAAATTACTGATATAAAGTATCAAACCTCACTCTTGACGGGTTTCAGGTTAGATTTGAAAAAAAATCAACTCAACAGAACCACCCTAATTGGTCTCAAATATCTTCATTAAGAAAAAGATCAGTTTGAGAATGGTAGTAAGATTGCTCTTCAACTGTCCAAGGCATATGATGGAGTTGATGAATATTTCTTGAAGTTATAATGCTGAAGTTAAGGTATTGTGAACAAAGGTTGGAAAATAATTAATTACATATCTCCATTTTTTATGCGTTCATTATAGGTCAGGAGGTGAAAGATGTTGGGCTTGGGCTTTTGTCTAAACATGTTTTAATGTTTGTTTTGTTTTATTGTAGTTGAATAAATCAACCTGAATGTTGTAGTCTACAGACGTGGTTTAGTAGTTGAGTTTTAATAGGTCAGCTATCCACATTGAGCTCCTGGTTTGCGGGAGATGTTGTTGCTGGATAATCTTTATATTCTTTGTATTTCTTTCCTTGTTTAATAATCCCAATTGTGCGTTTCATTCAAAACATTCAGTTTGTTTCTTTTTATATCAGTTTAGTTCCATCATCTGGTACCAGAGCTTATACACTTAAATACTGTTGGTATTTCGTTGGTATTCAACATAGCGGAATCAAGTAAGAGCAAGGAAGGGCAGATTGGTTTAAGCTATCTGAAAATGAGAGTGTTTATGCAGGCGCACAACATGTGGGAAGCAGTAGATTCTAAGGACCCAAAGGCCACTGTGGAAGACAAGATGGATAAACGAGCATTGGCCATGATTTACCAAGGGATCTCGGAAGACTTACTGTTGACACTAGCTGAATGAAAGACTGCTAAAGACGCATGGGATGCCATCAAAACGGTGTCTTTGGGCGCTGAGAAGGTCAAGAAAGCGAAGGCCCAAACTCTCAAGGCTCAGTTCGAGTCTTTAAATATGAAGGATTCGGAGCAATTAGATGATTTTTGCTTCAAACTTAATGGTCTAGTTGCAAACATCAGAGCACTTGGAGAAACAATTGGAGAGGAGTATGTTGTAAAGAAGTTGCTGAGGGCGGTTCCAACCAAATTTTTACAAATTGCTTCAGCTATTGAGCAATTCGGAAATTTGGAAAAAATGTCAGTTGAAGACGTAATCGGTTCTTTGAAGGCTCATGAGGAATGACTATCTAGTCAAGGAGATTAGAAAGAAGGACAACAACTCCTGTTGACCGAGGAGGAATGGTCAAAACGTGAACACGAAGACAACAATGGAAAACTCTTGCTTACACGCGAAGAATGGCTGAGTCGAAAGTGAAATCGAGGAGCATCACAGGCTGGGAACGACTATCATGGAAGAGATACTCAAGGTGGTCGAGGTAGATTTGATAGAGGAAGAATCAAATGTTTTAATTGCGGGGCATATGGCCATTTTGCAGCCAAATGTAGAAATCCAAGAAAAAACAGATTACAGCAAGGAGAAGTGAACTTGGCACAGACAAATGATGATGAACCTGCGCTACTAATGACCATGTGCGAAGAAAGTGTAGATGAAGTGGTATTTCTCTCTGAAGGTGCAGATTCGAATACAAAGGCAACAGAGGAGAGTATTTGGTATCTTGATAACGGAGCTAGCAACCACATGACTGGGAGACGGGAAAATTTTGAAAAACTAGATAAGTCGATGAAAGGACAGGTTAAGTTTGGTGATGGTTCTCTCGTAAAAATTGAAGGAAAAGGCTCCATTCACTAGTACAAAATGGGCCTATAGCGTCGGTCAAAAAGAGCTACAGCGTCGGTTAAAAGGCGTAGTATATGTAGGGGACGCTATAGGTATGGACTTTTAACGTCGGTCAAATATGCGACGCTTATGAGTTTCTTTTAGCGTCGGTTGTTTAAAGAACCGACGCATATCAGTTACCTTTAGCGTCGCTTGTTTAAAGAACCGACGCATATGGTCTTATCATTTGCGTCGGTTGTATAAAGAACCGACGCATATGGTCTTAGCATTGGCGTCGGTCAATTAAAAAACCGACGCAAAAAGTCAGGTTATAAGTGTCGAACTTTAAAAGAACCGACGCCTAAAGTCAATTTTTTTGAAAAAAAAATATATTTTCAAAATTGCAATTTCAGTAACCTTTACATATCACCAAAAAATACCACATTATAACAATTGCAATTATCTCATGCCCACAAACATCAAATTTATTATCAAAAAAAAAAACTAGTCTCAAATTACAAAAGAGAAGTGAACACATTGAATCTTATTTATAATAAAAAAATATTACATAAAAAGTCTTTACATCAATTTAATTACCACCATTAAAAAAAGTAGTGTTCCTGCAATTTGCAAACAATCCTGATAGCTATCATGGATCCTGCCAAAACCAACAATTCTATATTCCTTTACTGTTCTCTTTGTTTGGCAGCCTTGTAGATATAGTTTATACCAACCTGCCTCCTTTGAGATCCACCTACTAAAACTTTTAAGTTAACATCATGAAACTTTTTGGCCTTCTGTGTTAAGTGAGTAGTGTACAAGACCTGCCATTCTGAATCGGGAAAATAACAAAGGAAAGGAATTTTCAGATCGCCCGATAAACATGATACAATATATGAAGTGCATTATTCAAGGACAGTATTATGTTTCACTCACATATGCTACGACAGAAATTAAATATTTCAAATTTTTATCTACAATCATGCATTTTATTGTTTTCTTCACTAATTATGGTAAGTTTTGAAATCAAATTTTAGATTACTACAAACAAATTAAGTTATGCACATTAGAATCTTTACAAGCTCACTTACGCTAGTGAGAGGATGTGAGGCTAGAGACTACAATGAACAAATAACTACTGGTAGGAAGAACTGGAAAAGGCTCCCAATTGCTAAACAATTAACAAGTTATTCACTAACAACCTACCTAGAACTGACTAGTTGCAAGACAAGTTATAAACAGTTAAAAAATAGGACAACACAGGACACCGTCATCATCTACTCCAGTAAATGTAATTAATTAAAGCAATTTTTTAATGTTTTTATAACTTAAATCATATGAGACTCGGTAGGGATACATCCTCATAAACACCTCAATATCCTTTAGAAGTACTTGAACTTATAACGATAGAACGATTTTAAAATACACACAGCAATTCATAAATAAAAGCTTACAGGTTAGCAAGCACATTACAAATACATTTTTAAGACACTAGGCAAGCAAACGAACCTGCAATATACAAGAAATAACAAGTTACCATATGGTACTTGACAAGTCTTCCCACAAGTTGATATAGATATTTGTGTGACGTTACAGTATTAACAAGCCGTTGACTGAGAATGCGGCCGTATACAAATAGCATCGCAGTGAAGAAAAAGTGCCTGTAGAAGTAGCAAGTACAAAAATAAGATCACTACCCCCCCCCCCCCCCCTTAACATTATAAGAATTTGTTCAGACCCCGTAGAAATGGATAAAAAATCAAATAACTGCAGAGCATGACATATAGAATGCCACTAACTAGCAGTAGAAGATTGCAAGCCGATACAAGTTACACATTAAGAAAAACAGAAATATAAAACGAGTTATGTCTATACCAATATCTACAGAGATTTTGACCACATGGACAACCAAGCAAAGCAGCACAATGTACCAACTACTTGGACATAATAGACCAAAGGTACCAAGTAAACAGGGAGATAATTTACACACTAGCAAAATGTATTCGCTCACCAATTTAACTGCCTAAATCCAGGAAGATGACTGTCTTCATGTGTTTTTCTTAGTAGACTAAACAGCTCTTTCGCCATGAAAATTTGGATGATGACAACCATAGCCAAATATAGAGATGCCCCATCAGTTTTACATCCTACGGAAAGTAAATATATCCAAACAGTAAAAACATACTTGTACGAAGACAACGGAATCTGAAAACAATCAACAATAATTTATAGAGTTTTACCATGACCAACTGAAGCTGCTACGCTAACAAGGAAGTTTAATGCTAGACAGAACCATGACCTGAAACTTACCTCTCTTATGCATCAGTTACAACCAGAGGCATAATAAATGCTCAATGTTACAATTTCAACAATGAAATTACCTGATGCATTAGGAAGGAGATGGAAGAGCTCCATAATGCCTGAAAAGAAAATCATTAAGTAATTTACAACGTGATAATTTTGCAGGTGTACGAGCTAGGATTTTGAAACTAGACGACTTATCATGAATCTAAACACTAAATAACTCACCAACTGCTACATTTGGTTCTTCACTACGCTTCCATGATTTTGACAATGAGCATGTTTTTCAGGTTCAAAAATTAGTACTGAAGCAAATTAGTACCTTCTGTTCCTGTTTTTTCTACCATATTTTATCAAAAATTTGTACTGAGATTTTACACACTAAAGCAGAATGTTGATATAATAACATGGAAACTGAATGTTGATATATAATAACATGGAAACTGAATTCGTTTGTTTCCGGAAACGTAGGACGCAGAAAGAAACAGGCAAACATGCTATGATAGGCAAAAAAAAGAAGAGCTTAAAGAAATTTCAGTCGACTAGGTGATAACACAAAGTTAACCGAACCAATTAGCAAAATATGCTTTAGTTGCAAATCATGAAATATTATTTTTGTTCAACTCAACCTGTGAATTTTTTTTTTTTTTTTTTTTTTTGTTAAATGTTTCTGATTTCATAAGAACAAAAAGTATTAATATATATAGTGACTATGTGCAAAATTTCTGCAGTAAGATATATCTATAATGTATCGCATATAATATATTGCCCATATTCAACAAGGCTAGTTGACAAATCCAAGCACCAGAAAGGCAGAAACTACATGTACATTGTCAGCGAATAACTATGTACAGTGCGAAACAATTAAAAGAAATATATTAACAACATTAAAGTATATATAAACTTAATATGCCAAAGAAACAATATGAATCATGCCGCAACAAGGGTGTAGTCAAACTATTGACCTTGTAAGCAGAGACAACATGACGAGAACATGTTCTTGACTGGTAGGAGCTGTATAATATTTTATGTAGCCCATAGTAATTTTCTTGAAAGTGCACACTAATCAATTGCTCTAAAGCCAAACAAGTCCTGGTCATACTTGTGCAACTACAGTTATATCTCCTCTTGTTCTGCTTACTAACATTTTCAAAAACGGACATACTCAAGTTCAACAAACCTTACCTTACCCATTACACACAAATACATACACGCATATACAAATTATTCACACACAAACGGACATACTCAAATCCAAGTTCACCCAAATACATAAATAATACTCAACAAATTCTGATAATAAATAATTGAAGAATACCTGTACTGAATCCCAAATTGAGTTGAGAGTCAAACCCTAATCGAATCCAGCAAACCCTAATTGAATATCAGAGGCTTAGGCTTAGAAATCCCTAATCGAATACAGAGTTGAGAGTAGTTGACAGTCAGGAAGGATGGAGAGTTGAGAGTACAGAGGTGAGAGGTGAGAGTACAGAGGCGAGAGTTCAAGGGAGAGGCCAGAGGGGAGAGTTGAGAGTACAGAGGCGGGATTTAGTTCGACTAATATTAGATCGGTAAACAAAACCCCCAACCCATATTAATTCCAAAATTCAAATCAAAAAACTAATTCCATAATAAATATAAAATTTCTTAATTTTAAAAAGTGTGATGAAATTTAACATATTTTAGTTAAAATAATAATATATTTTTTATGTTAATATATAGTAATTACATAATATATAAAACACTGTTTGTGTTACTTAATTAAATAACTTTTTATTTTTATCATCGATCAAAATATTAAAAAATTATTTACAAAAGATATATGTATAAAATTATTAATTTTAATATTTATGAATATAAATCTTATTTATATAATTACATGATATAAAACATTATATTATTTGTACAATATTACTTTATTTAGAAATTTTTCATTTTTGATGCTATAGCGTCGGTTAAAACAGGGGCAACGTAAAAAACCTATAGCTACAGCGACGGTTCCCAAAGGCCGACACTAAAAATTCACTCTATAGCGTCGTTTCCCAAAGGCCGACACTAAAAATTCACTCTATAGCGTCGGTTCCATAACAGTGACACTAAAAAGTGCACTTAATGCGTCGGTGTTACAACGACCGACGCTAAAAGTCCTCTATTGCGTCGGCATTCGTAGAACCGACGCATAAAAGTGTTATAAGCGTCGGTTAATGTGGACAACCGACGCCTTAGATCAAGGAAAACTGACAATAGGCGTCGGTTAAGCTATAAACCGACGCATAAAACATGTAAAGGTGTCGCTTGCCTCTAGAACCGACGCTAAAAGTGCGACGCTGTAGGTCCATTCTGTACTAGTGATTAGAATTGCTTGCAAAAATGGTGAGACTAGAATGTTACATGGAGTATATTATATTCCCACCCTACGAAGCAATATTATAAGCTTAGGGCAGCTCTCCGAAGAAGGGAATCGTGTGGTGCTAAATGGAGACAGTTTATGGGTTTACAATAGTTGTGGCAAGTTACTTATGCACGTCAGACGTTCTGCAAATCGTCTCTACAAAATTCACATTGAAGAACCCACCAAGGCTCTCTGTTTATTGACAACCGGAGAAGAAAAAACAAGATTGTGGCACTTACGTTTAGGACAGGTAAATTTCAAGGCAATGCAACTGATGTCAAACAATCAAATGGTTCATGATTTTCCTTCGATCACTCAGCCAAATGAACTCTGCAACGGGTGTCTTATGTCCAAACAACCTCGTAAGTCTTTCCCGACTCACTCTAATTTTTCTGCTAAACATAAATTAGCATTGATACATGGAGATCTCTGTGGGCCTATTTCACCTGCTACTCCCGCTGGTAATAACTATTTTATGTTACTTGTGGATGATTATTCTCGTATGATGTGGATTTATATGTTGAAAAATAAGAATGAAGCGTTGTCTTGTTTTAAACGCTTTAAATTGCTAGTCGAAAATGCCTCCAAACATACTATCCAGGTGTTTCGTACTGATCGTGGTGGAGAATTTTGTTCAAAAGCTTTTGAAACATATTGTGAAGAGGCTGGCATTATGAAGCACTATACAGCGCCCTACACACCTCAGCAAAACGGTGTTGTAGAGCGCCGTAATCGAACAGTTGTTGCCATGATTCGCAACTTGTTGAAGTAAAGGAGTGTTCCTGTCCAGTTCTGGGGCGAGGCTGCTCGACACACTGTTCACATCTTGAACAAATTGCCAACTCGAGCACTCTCCAACATAACTCCTTATCATGCATGGCATGATCAAAAGCCATTTGTTGCGTCTTTGCAAGTATTTGTCTATCTCTCTTATATGAAGATTCCTACAGTTTTTACACATAAACTCGATGATCGGAGTAAGCTACTTGTACACTTTGGACGGGAACCAGGAACCAAAGCCTACAGGTTATATGATCCTCTCTCTGGTCGTATACACATCAGTAGAGACGTCACTTTCGATGAAGAAAAGGGATGGACCTGGCATACTTCACCCACCATTGGTAATATGCAATTACCTGGTCAACTCACCCTACCGTCTTACACACAAACCACACAGAATGACTCAGAAGATGAGAATGCTAGCACAGAGGCACCAATGACCCCAGCTACAGCTACAACTACAGCTATGTCTGCTACTACAGAGGGTGCAAGCTCGAGCAGTGGTCATGTCCGTCAAAGACGCCTCTCAGATATTTATCATACGACTGATGTCGTAGTACTTGAAGACGAATTACTCTTGTCTGGTATTGCTGAACCTGTCACATTTGAACATGCAGTCAAAGAAGACGCCTGGAGAACAGCCATGGACACTGAAATTGCTACTATTGAGAAGAATCGTACGTGGCAACTCACTGAATTACCACAGGGCCACAAACCCATTGATCTCAAATGGGTGTTCAAGCTGAAGAAAAATACAGATGGTGAGATCATCAAACACAAAGCTCGTCTAGTAGCAAAGTGCTACGTTCAACAACATGGTATTGATTACGACGAAGTCTTCGCCCCTGTCACTCGCCTGGAAACTGTCCGTTTGATCTTGGCTCTTGCAGCAAAAAACAATTGGGAAGTCCATCACCTCGATGTTAAGTCCGCCTTTTTAAATGGTGTGCTTCTTGAAGAAGTCTATGTCACTCAACCAAAGGGATATGTCCGTCCAGGCCAGGAACGTAAAGTGTATCGATTGTTGAAAGCCCTCTATGGCCTCCGTCAAGCACCAAGGGTCTGGTACTCACAGTTGAACAAATGCTTATTGAATTTGGGTTTTGTGAAATGCCCCTATGAGCACGTTGTCTACACTTGATGGGTTGGTACTGAGTCTCTTATTGTTGGGGTCTATGTCGATGATTTAATCATTACTGGCACAAGTATTTCTCATATTGTCAAATTCAAGGGGGAAATGAATCGGGAATTTGACATGACTGCTCTCGGTAAGTTGTCATACTATTTGGGTTTGGAAGTTGGACAAGGAAATGGCTATATCGAGATCAAGCAGACGACGTATGCAAAGAAGATCCTACAAAAGGCAGGTATGAGCGATTGTAATGCAGTAAAATATCGTATGGAATTTAAATTGCAGATTGATGCTGATGCAACTGGTGAACCAGTTAACCCGACCTATTTCAAGAGTCTAGTTGGAGGGCTACGTTATTTGGTTTACACTCGCCCTGATATAGTATATGTTGTAGGTATTGTTAGTCGCTATATGGAAAAACCTACTGTGTTACATTTGAATGCCATAAAGAGAATCTGCCGATATGTGAAAGGTACTTTTCACTACGGATTGATTTATAAAAGAGGACACGACAACTATATCTTATCCGGTTTCTCTGACAGTGACTTAGGCGGCAGTGTTGAGGACAGAAAAAGTACGAGTTGTATGGCATTCTACCTCGATGAGAGCTTGATTTCATGGGTATCGCAGAAGCAGCGATGTGTTCCTTTATCTTCGTGCGAAGCTGGGTTTATGGCGGCTACGAGCGCAGCGTGTCAAGGTATTTGGCTTCAAAGAGTTTTGAGCCAGATTACGGAGATCAAACCAGGACCAGTTGTTTTATACATATATAACCGATCTGCTATTGATTTGGCGAAGAATCCCGTTTTTCATGGAAGGAGCAAACATATTGATGTGCGATATCATTTTATTAGAGACCGTGTTGAACAAGGATTAATTGTGGTTAAGCATGTTAACACCTGTGAGCAGCGTGCGGATATATTAACCAAAGCTTTGTCTGCAGCCAAGTTCGAAAAAATGAGGAGCTTACTGGGAGTAAAGAATCTGGAACATGTTTAGACTAAGGGGGATCATGTTGGGCTTGGGCTTTTGTCTAAAAATGTTTTAATGTTTGTTTTGTTTGATTGTAGTTGAATAAATCAACCTGAACGTTGTAGTCTACAGATGTGGTTTAGTAGTTGAGTTTTAATAGGTCAGCTATCCACATTGAGCTCCTGGTTTGTAGGAGATGCTGTTGCTGGATAATCTTTATATGCTTTGTATTTCTTTCCTTGTTTAATAATCCCAATTGTACGTTTCATTCAAAACATTCAGTTTGTTTCCTTTTATATCAGTTTAGTTCTATCAAAAGATCACGTCGTGCAAGAGAGAGTACTAGGGCAACACCATCCATTCTCATCATTTCATTTCTTTTCCTCTTCTCAACAAAAATTTGTGACCTTTAATCTAGGAAGCAAAAATAAACTTGAATTTACGAGTGATGAGGTTTGCTAAAGATTGTATTTTAGTATTGTTTTTTAATCATTTATTCGCGGATTACAGTATTTTATATTTAAAAATACTCCGGAGGAATGTTTTGCATTAAAAAAGTTCTTAGAGAGTATATAGGTTCCACAATGGGGAAGCTAGGTTCTTTTGTCTTCTACTCATAGCATGTACACTTCTAGCATCACTGGAAATCTAGAACAATCCCTGACATTTTTATTAGCAAAAAAATGTATAACATTTTGTTTTTTGAGAAATAATCTACACAAAGAAAAAGTTCCTCGTACTATTCAAACTGTCTCACTAGTTTGAACAAATTTGTACATGTATATTTACATATAAGAACTGCAGAGCTTTTTTCATTGGTGTGCATGTGTGCAAATACGGTGAAGCAAAAATTGGATTAAAAGTGAAATGTTGGAGAGACCAATTAAAATCAATTGTAAGAGTTATCCATTCAATTTTACAGCATGGATTAACATATTTTTAAATAGAAAAGTTAATATAAAAATTATATATATATTATGCATGTTTGTATTTATCTCAATTCATTTTTCTTCTTTTTTGATAGTTTGTATCTCAATTCATTTATTTGTGCATAAATTCCAATTTGTATCCTCATATGAATAAAAATTTGTGGATTATATATAAACATTGCAACATGCAACACCACTCAGTCTGCACCTACATCCTTTGATGTGTAACACCAATGAGAATGTTAACTTTGGCTCAAAATATTGTAGTAAGCCATTCATGGCATAATGACATATAATGTGTGTTGGAAACTTATAGTTGTAACTTATAATTTTATTCATCATATTACTCTTTATATAGAACTCATACAAATCACATAAGCATGATTAGTACCACACAAGTAACCTCATGAATTACAAATTTTCTCTAATAAATGTGACATTTAACATCAACACACTAATAGTAGCAAAGAATGAATGTGGACCGTTTTTGTTAGATCTGGAGCTTCTCAGAAGCCCCTGGTTACTGTTTGAAATAAGAGAATCTATATGTTCATTAATGGTTACTATAGGATTATACATCTCTAACCGCAAACTGTTGGGAGTATGTCAGCAGGGCAGAGAAAAGTTTTACTCTTCTTTTGGACGTCATTGAAGTTTCTATCGGTAGAAGGTTATTGTGGCTTAACCTCTCGACTTTCCATTCACAAGACGAACGATACTTGCACTTGCCTTCCATCTTCTCAAAAATGCTTTTATCAGTTGTGTTTTCCACCTTACCAATCATTAAAAGTCATGCAAGATCGTTTGAGCAACATTACTCTGGAGCATGTTTCCTGCAGCTTTGGTACTTCTTGAAATAAACCTTACGTGGCGGGAAATAAAATCCCTTGAGCCACATAAAAATATTGACACAAAGCTCAAAGTCATGCCTTTTTTCTGTTTTTTCCAGAGTATGAGTCCTGATTAAACATAATATCATAACTTATCAAATAATTCAAAACATGGGCTCATAAATTTTTCATCCTACATCCAGAAGATTTCTTATGTTTGTTGTACGTATTCTTTAATATAAAGTAACTTTAAACAAAAAAAATATTAATAATTAAAAAATTATAATATACTAATTATGTAGGTTACATATAGAGATTTATGGTTCGAAGCCGAACAACAAAGATTAAAATTAATATTTATCATAAACATATAAGAATTAACATTTATCATACATCCACCACAAAAATTGACTCATTAAAACCTTCATAGCAAGACATCCCTACCATTCTGTTAACATACAAATTTCTATAGAGAAATAAATATAAATTATAATGCCACAATAATTCTAGGAGGAAAAGTTTATATAAGGGAGATTTTATATAAGTAAAAGTAAGAAACAGTAGATACATGAATAAAATAATATTCCACATAAATGGCACTACTTCGAATATTTTTAATTCTCAACATCAAAAATTGGCATTTGATATAGGTTAAAAATAACCCTAAAACATAAGTAATATTGCATTAATTAAACATAGCTGGTGCATAAATAAGGCCCGAAACTCTAATTAAATTAATATTTGGGCTAGAAGTACAACCTGTATTAGGAGACGTCCAATATAGGCTTGGTCTAATACAAGTGGGCTTGTTTCAATACAAGTCTGTTATGATATGGAAACAACTCTTACAGGGAAGGATCTAGAATTAATCTTTATCCACCGTCAAGAATAAGACTTATCCTTCAAGGAAGTGATAACACTTATCCACCGTCAAGGATAAGATTTATCCTTCAAGGACGTGATAATACTTATCCACCGTCAAGGATAAGATTTATCCTTCAAGAAAATCAATACTTATCCACTAGGCTTCTAAACGCCTATCTAAAGGGTCTGACCCCTCATCTCAGAACTACGTTTTAGACTTCATCCTCGAATAAGGACATACAAGTCACTACGTCCTTGGTGTGCCCCTGCCACCATAACCCCGAGGGCAACACCAAGAACTACGTTTTATTGGCTTGATTCTGTAAACACTAGAGATACGTAGGCATCTTGTTAGGACCGAGTTAGTCCCCGACAACAAGAGCAGCCATTAAAGCTTGAAAGCTCACAAACTCTACTCTACCATTAATTATACCCTAGTTTTTATTGTATAACATTTGGCACCGTCTGTGGGAAAAGAACATCAATCATGGCAAACACACGAAGAACTTCACGTGATCGACCATCGACTTCTGGTGTTCAAACGACAGGAAGTCAGCCACCACCAACTACTGGTACTCCAGAGACTAATATCCCCCGCACCACTACTCAAGGACCAGAGATCCCAATCTCAGTTGAAGGGACGAATCCCATGCAGATGGTGGTTCATGGAGCCAACCCCCAAACTCAAGAGATGACTCATCATCAACCAATCACATCCTCTCAAGGGATTTTGAATGCGCCCCGAGGCATCGAACTTCATACCACTGATCTTCCCCAATACACGAATCAAACTTTGGGTATGCCACCTTATGGAATGCCTCCATGCCCCCCATTTGGAGTAATGGTCACAATCCACTGTATCACGAATCATATGTGCCTCCTTATATTCAAGGTCTGGGACCCCAGAATCAACAAACTCAAACTCGACAGACTCCCTTGATTCAAGACTACTCAGGTCACTATATTGAGGATGAGAGTTACTCAACTGGAGAAGAGAGGGATGTTGCTCCAAGGAGGAGACGTTCTTCCCAAACAAATCGGGAACAACCCCAAACCACTAAGGAAAATATTGCGGCCCATGAGGAAGAGACAGCTAGACCCAAAGGCAAATCAACCGAGAGGGTTCCTGTAATTAACTTAGATCCTGCACCGAGAAAGTCAAGAAGGGCTGAAGCCCCAAAGGGTGATCCTACTGAGTTGTTGCCCTCAGGAGATCCGGAGGATCCCACACCCCTTTTACTCAGGATATCATGAAAATTCATATATCCAGAAAGTTCAAGATGCCAACCATTAAGGCCTACGATGGAACAGGAGACCCTGTTAATCATGTGAGAACCTTCTCTAACTCACAATTGTTGCAACCTACTAATGATGCAGTCAAGTGCAGAGCGTTTTCACAAACCCTTGCGGGTATCGCTCAACGTTGGTACAGTCGTCTCCCTCCTAACTCTATTGGGTCTTTTAAGGAATTGAGAAAGGCGTTCATCAACCAGTTTGTTAGTGGGAGAGTGCATGAGATGAGTTCAGGATCTCTCATGGGAATTCAACAAGGCAAGAATGAATCCTTGAGGGACTACATAAATCGATTTACCAGGGAGGCTCTTAAAGTCCCGGATCTGGAAGACAAAGTGGCCATGATAGCCCTGCACACTGACGACCACTTTAAAAGGTCTTTGGCAAAGCACCCCCTTGAAAGCATGTTGAAGCTACAAGACAGGTAGGGGTGGCAATTTCGGGTAATGGGTCGGGTTCGTGTCGGGTTTGCTGTAGCTGGTCCTATTTTTAAGTCAACCCGAACCCGACCCGAACCCGAAACAGGTTAAATTTTCTCAACCCGAACCCGACCTGTTAGTACCCGATCAACCCGGAAATGACCCATCTAACCCGAAAATAATTAAAAATAATTAGTTATATATAAAAAAATTAAATTTTGTTTATAAAATATTAAAAATATATAATAAAAAATTTATTATATGATATATGAATTAAAATCATTTAAGTATTATGAAAATATATCAAATATGTCTATAATTATGTAATATAAATTCATATATTTTAAATAATTTATTATATATATTAAATTTGCGGGTCGGGTTCGGGTATTTTGGGTCAACCCGAAACTGACCCGAAAATTTTGGGTAAATTTTTACCCAGCCCGAACCCGACCCGAAACTCAAAATACTCAACCCAAATTCGTACTTTTCCGTGTCGGGTTCGTGTTGGGTTTCGGGTCGTGTCAAATTTTCCACCCCTAAAGACAGGGCTGGAAAGTACATTAAAGCTGAAGAGAGCATGAGGAAATATGAACCAAATACTGGGGGTAATGGAAACGGAAAGAAGAGGAAGGAGACTCAAGAGTATGATGCAAGGGAGAAGTACCCCAGAACAACAGAGGATTCTGATCCTGCACCAAAGAAGTGTAATCCCGGACAAAGATTCACGGAATATGCAAGATTGAATGCTACTAGAAGTCAAATCTTGATGGACATTGAGAAAGATGCTGATCTCCGATGGCCGAAGCCACTGAGGACTGATATGGAGAAAAGAAACAAGAACCAATTCTGTCGGTTCCACAAAGAAGTTGGTCATGACACCGAAGATTGTAGACAACTGAAGGACGAAATGAATTCTTGATCCGAAGGGGAAAAACTGGGTAAGTTCACCAAGGATGGGATTCGAGGAAACAAAAGAGGAAACTATGAGAAGAAAGGATAATGATCAAGATCGTAATTCTACACCCCGAGGTCCAGTTATCAACATGATATTTGGACGACCGACTGCGGCTGGCTCTTCCAGGAATTCATGAAAAGCTTATGTTAGAGAGGTAATGACTGTTGTTGGAGAAGCACCGAAGCATGCCAAAACAGAAGTTGCCATTAGCTTCGATGATTCTGACCTAGAAGGGGTAAAATTTCCTCATGATGACCCATTGGTCATCACACCTGTGATAGGCAATTCTGAAACCAAGAGAGTTCTGGTTGATAATGGAGCTACTGTGGATATCTTATTCCAGGATGCTTTCATCAAGATGGGATATACTGACTCACAGTTGACACCCACTAATACAGAACTGATCTATAGCGTCGCACTTTTAGCGTCGGTTAATCAGAAAACCGTCGCCTATTCGTACCTATGGCGTCGGTTATAACAATAACCGACGCTTATTGACTGCTGACAGAATCAATGGCGTCGGTGTTTTACATTAACCAACGCACAAAATATTTATATGCGTCGGCTTTTAAAATGCCGACGCCTAAAAGGTATTTGTTGCGTCGGTTGTTAAAAAACCGTTGCAATAGTGTATCCTTTATAGCGTCGGTTCTAAGCTGCCCGACGCCTAAAGGTTTTTTTGCGTGTTTTAACTGACGCTGTAGCATTTACATGAAAAATTATTAAATAAAGTAATATTGTACAAATAATATAATATTCTATATTATGTAATTATACAAATAAGATTTATATTCAAAAATATTAAAATTAATAATTTTATACATATATGTTTTGTAAATAATTTTTTAATATTTTGATCGATGATAAAAATAAAAAGTTATTTTAATATAAAATTTTATTTAATTAAGTAACATAAACAGTGTTTTTATATATTGTGTAATTACTATATATTAACATAAAAATATATTACTATTGTAACTTAAATATGTTAAATTTCTTCACACTTTTTAAAATTCAGAAATTTTATATTTATTCTGAAATTATTTTTTTGAATTTAATTTTTAATTATGAAATAAGGGGTTGTAACTTGTAATGGGCTGGGGTTTTGTTACAGGGATCTAATTATTCTAGTCGAACTATCTCCCCCCTCAATCTGAACTCCCCCCTTCCCCCCTCAACTCTCCACCCTTCCCCCTCAACATTCGATTAGGGTTCGCCTATGTACTCTCAATATTCGATTAGGGTTCGCCTCTTTACTTTCGCCTCTGATATTCGATTAGGGTTTGCTGGATTCGATTCAACTCAATTTGGGGATTCAACTCTGTACAGGTATTTTTCAATTATTTATGTATTTGGGTGAACTTGGATTTGAGTATGTCTGCTTGTGTGTGTATAATTTGTATATGTGTGTATGTAATTGTGTGTAATGAGTTTATGAGTAATTTCATTAAACAATTAGTTTGTTATATAACTGTATTGTCTTTCTTCTGTCTTGGCTATTAGCCATAAGCGATAGCTAATTATAACCATTTTCATGGAATAGAGTGCTTATTAGAATGAAGTTGTAAATATTATATGCGAGCTTTAAATTATATGAGCTTTAATTATATGAGCTAACGAGGTAGTGAATGGGTTGGTCAGGGAATTCAACTTTACAAAACTTTCAAGTGTGTCAATCCCTACTTTTAGTAAGGAATGTCATTCGTCTTCTATTTTGTGCTTGTACAAACATAGTTTCTGTATTACTAGCATTCAGTATCAATAAAGTTGTATATAAATGATTACTGTTTACATAATTTAACTATCAATTAGCCAATTATGTTTCTGGTATTGGATTCCGTGGTGATAATTCTGGAAACTTAAACTGATTCTATTGGTGAAGAGTATTGTTGTATAGTTTTTGTTATACAAACTTCAAAAAAAAAACTTCTAGTCTAATAAAATACCAGAACGGGTGAAACTTATCATTTGCATAAATGTAAATTTCAGAACAATAAAAGTTTCTACTGTTGGAAGTTATAAACTTATAAGATCTTTGTCTTTCAATACAATGACCGGCCGACTTAGACTTCTTTCACTACTAAAGATAAAATCAGCCAAGTTTATTCTCAAAATTGTACTCTGAAAATTTGAGTTGAAGAGGGAACATTAAGGCACTTGAATTTGGGAAGGTTGTATGTATGTTTATGGTTTCACAGCAGCTGGTAACTGGTCAACTGGCAGCGGTACAGATTGCCATCTGGTGCAGTGCTGAAGAACTTGCTTAAGAGAATCAGTTGGAGGTTCCACTGTACAGGTTGTGTAGAATTCTGATGGATGAAATGTGGTCTGTTCAGCTACTATATTCAACAGGTCGGCCTGGGTTCCTGTTATGAACAAGTCCCTTTCCGATATGATGCAGCCAGAACTTGCTTCTTCCTTGTCACCAGCCTAGAAAGCAACCAACGAAAAGAGTGAGACAGTGAGAGACAAGTACATCTCTTATATACAAGCATCGATGATAAACCCACATGCAGCAGATAGAAAGCAGTGAAAGAACCTACGTAGAGGTACTAAATTCTCAGCAGGAACTGCTGCTAATTATTAAAATAGAAATTTAGTATTCAAGTTGACTGTAGAAACAGCTTATTAGTTCATACTTATATCCTAGGTATTCATTAGAAAAATTATTTTTGCATTACTTCTGTTACAACATTAGTAATTTTACACTAAAAGCTGGTAGAATTAATAACATATAAACAAGTATGGAATTGTGTACACGACTTTTTTAGGTTAGTTATTTAACTTCCAACACCAGTTAGCAGTGATACTTAGCTCGTGTTAACGGTTTTATATATATTGTTACAATTCTGCCTAGTCTCTAATAACATAATAGCTATATAAATTTAGAATCTCTATTTAAGGTAGAGACATCTAAATTGAGGTATAGATATAAGAAAATAATGTATAAGCACATTTGTTGATCTTCCCTTTTATATATTCTGTAGAAATATAACATGGATCGCCATACGTGGATGTACAAAATATCACGTGCAACACAAGAATATATTGATGGAGTTGAAAAGTTCATTCAGTGTGCGGAGGAAAACCTAAAGAAGAAAAAGGAACATGGTAAAGAAGATAGGATCACATGTCCATGTCATGATTGTTATAATTTGAAGAAGTATTCTAGTGTTGCGACAATTCGTGAACATTTATTTCGTCGTGGTTTTATGGCTGGTTACACTAAGTGGATATGGCATGGCGAAGGACTACATTCTGAAAAGACAAGGACATCTGTTGGGAATCGTGGAAGTAATGAAGATAGTATGCCTACGAATAAAGAAGATGATGCAGAAAATGATAAGATCAATGAGATGATCGAAGATGTTGAAGATCTCCTAGTGCACCAACCGAAAATTCTTGAGAACTTGGTTGACGATTCTAAAAAACTTCTGTATCCAGGGTGCAACGATGAGTTTACTAGGTTATCAACAACCTTAAAGTTATGTAAGCTCAAAGTAAAGAGCGGGTGGAGTGACAAGAGTTTCACAGAATTGTTGAAACTTGTATCAGACATACTTCCTTCAGATAACGAGCTTCTAATTTCCACCTATGAGGCGAAGAAGATATTGTGTCCAAAGTGTGGAGCCTGTAAGTATAAGCGGGAGGGAAATAATTGTTCAAGTGGTGACAAGAAAAGGCCTCCTGCCAAGGTGTTGCGGTATTTACCCATAATGGAACGATTCAAATGCCTCTTAGCAAATGTCAATGAAGCAAAGCTTCTGAGGTGGCATGTGGAAGGGAGAAAATCATATGGGATGCTCAGACACCCTGCAGACTCTCCACAGTGGAGAACCATTGACGGAAAGTTCCCGGATTTTGGTGGTGAAGTAAGAAACCTGCGACTTGGACTTTGTGCGGATGGCATGAATCTGTATCGTACTCTCAGCATTTACTAGCATTAATATTTTAATTTAATGTATATATGTGTGTATTGTTTGTAGCAACCACTGGATGCTGCTCCTTTTTAGTCTCAAAGAAGCTATTATTTACGTGTTTGACTCATTGAAACAAGTAAGGGATATACGCTTGAGGACACCTGTGCAGAGGTAAGTAAAATATGAATTTAATGGAGTCCACCTTCATAAGATATGTGAATTGTGACGTATATTTACTTATTTCACAGGGCATTTAAATTATACACACCACAAGGTGGACTGAGGAATAATAGAAAAGAATTCCTCCGCTTATTTATTTTTTGTACTTAAATAATGTTGGTTTATTCGTAGTGTCCTCAACAAAAAGGAGGTACGGAGTGTGGTTTTTTTGTTATGAGGTACATGTATGACATTATCATGCATTCTCAAAAAACACCGGATATGAATTGGAAAGTGGTAAGAGACAAAACTAGTTAGCAATGTTTTACAAAAATATCGGACTAAAGATTTTTGTTTAAAATATGTTATCTTCTATATTTTGAAGGGTCTTGGTTCAAGAAGCTATAGCAAAAAGGAAATTAATGAGATACGAGAGCTGTGGGCAAATTTTTTTATCCGAGAATGTCTATAATTAGGTACGGCATCTATTGGCTTAAAGAGCAATAGTTCACTGCATCTATTTGTCAATACGTAATCTTAATCCTTGTTTCAGCTGGTGTAGTACTGCCATTATAATTATTGTTACAATACTTGCAAATAATGAGGCTAATAGTAGAGTAGTTTGCTAGGTTGTTGTGTTAGAATGAATTTTATATTAGAAACAACAATCTGAAATTACCGTAATGATTGCTTTCTGTTATAGAGTTGACCAGCATTAACTATTTCTGCAGTGATAACCCACGGAGCAGCACCAAGATAAAAGTCTTATCGTGGACAAGCAAGAAAAAGAGCCAAGCAAGAAAAAAGAGCCAAGCAAAGCAGGTCCATGGCGGTCAAAATTCAAGTCAAAATCAAACTAAAAGAATTTCTATTAGTATTTTGAACTAATGTGTTCTTTATTCCAAGTTGTATATTAGCAATAATCTTTTAAATTTATTTCAATCAAATTTGTGTTATAATTTTATTTTCTCTAGTTCATGTTTGTTAACGTGGTTGTACCATTGTATTTAAGTGTGAAGCAGGTTGAAATTTATACTAATAAATCAGGTTAAATAATATACAAAAATGACCATGATTTTTTAATTTTTTTAAGACTTTAGGCGTCGTTTAATTCTATGCGACGCTATTGTGTTACACTTAATGTGTCGGCATTTGAGACAACCGACGCTAAAAGGTATCAGCCTTTAGCGTCGGTTATCCGTATAACCGACGCCACAGGGATCAACCAAAAGCGTCGACGTTCTATATGACCGACGTTAATGTCAGTACCAATAGCGTCGGCATTCCAGACAACCGACGCTAATGTCAGTACCAATAGCGTCGGTTATTGTACATTATACGTTGGTTGTTTAACCGACGCCAAAGAGGTTTTAGCGACGCTGTTTTGACCGACGCTGTAGGCATATACCTATAGCGTCCCCTACATATACTACGCCTTTTGACCGACGCTATAGCTCTTTTTGACCGACGCTATAGGCCCATTCTGTACTAGTGACCCTCAAACATGCCTATCTACGGATTCAATGGAGTCGAATCAAAGGTAGAAGGCACAATCTAGCTCCCCGTGACTATAGGGCAGGGCTCGAAGACAATGACTCAAATTCTAAACTTCTTGGTTATAAAGGCAACCTCTACTTATAATGTAATCCTTGGAAGGACTGGCCTTCATGCTTTTAAGGCTGTTGCCTCAACATACCACTTGAAAATAAAGTTTCCTACAAAGAACGGGGTTGGTTAAGAGCGACGACATCAGAAAATGGCTAGAAGTTGCTATATATCCGCACTAAGACCTGATGGAGTCGGGGGGGGGGGGGGGGGCGGGTTCTCCCAATTGAGGACATGGATTCAAGGGATGATGAAGATAGAAGGGGAAAGCCAACTAAGGATTTGATCCCTATCCCCTTAGTTCCAGGAGAACCGGATAAAGTCACTTGCATTGGAGCACTGTTGCTTGAACCCTGGAAGGGCAAGATTACATATTTCCTCCAAGAGAATGAAGATATTTTTGCTTGGACAGCGGCTGATATGCCATGGATTGATCCCCAATTGATAACTCACAAGTTGAACGTAGATCCCGAAAGGAAGACGGTGAAGCAAAAGAAGAGGAACTTTGCTCCAAAAAGTCAAGAGGCCATAAAGAAAGAGGTAGATAAGCTCTTTGAAGCAGGATTCATTGAAGAGATTCAATTCCCTGAATGGTTGTCGGTAATAGTCAAGAAAGCCAATGAAAAATAGAGAATGTGCGTAGACTTTACGGACTTGAACGATGCATGTCCTAAGGACTATTTTCCCCTACCAAGGATCGACACTTTAATAGATGCCACTGCAGGGCACGAAATGCTAAGTTTCATGGATGGCTTTAGCGGATACAACCAAATCAAGATGCATAAGGATGAAATTCGCAAGGTGTCATTCATTACTGATTTTGGTGTTTAATACTACTTAGTTATGGCCTTTGGACTCAATAATGCAAGTGCCACATACCAAAGGTTAGTGAAAAAAAATTTCAAACATCTCATTGGCAAGACCATGGAGGTTTACGTAGATGACATGTTAGTCAAAAGCCTCGATAAGGTCGATCACATAGAGCACCTCCGAGAGGCATTTGAAGTGTTGAGACACCATAAAATGATGTTGAATCCTGCCAAGTGCGCCTTTGGCGTAGGGTCAGACAAGTTTTTGGGTCTAATGGTCTCTAAACGAGGAATTGAAGCCAACCCCGACAAAATTAAAGCAATTATGGATATGGAACCACCGCACTCTGTAAAGATGTTCAGAAACTCACTGGGAGAGTGGCAACATTGGGAAGGTTCATCTCCAAGTCAGGGGAAAAGTGTCTACCCTTCTTCAAATTATTGAAGAACATGAAAAATTTTGAGTGAACAGCAGAAAGCCAAGAAGCCTTTGAGGCCTTGAAAAAATACATGACTAAAGCACCATTGTTGGCAAAACCAAAACCTGGAGAAACGCTCTATCTATACTTGGCAGTTTCAAACACCGCCTTGGGAGCTGTTTTGCTGAAGGAAAAATCAAAGGTTTAGAAACCCATCTACTATGTGAGCAAAATTCAGTACGGAGCAGAAGTAAACTACTCTCTGATAGAAAAGTTTGCTTTAGCCTTTATCATGGCCTTAAGAAAATTACGCCTGTACTTTTAGGCGCATAAGATAGAAGTCTTGACTGACCAACCATTAAGAAACATCCTGCATAGTCCTAAGGTCAGAGGAAGACTGATCAAATGGGAGATTGAGTTGGGAGAGTTTGACATCAAGTATAAGCCTCGAACGGCCATTAAAGCACGAGCACTTGCTGACTTCATGGTTGAATGTACCATCGACAACCAAGTAGTCGGGGAGCAGGAAGTAGAACCCTTGGAGGGCAAAGAAGTTGAAAAAAAAGATGAAGAGATGGTATTTAAGGAATACTGGGTGCTCTATTTTGATGGGGCATCAAAAAAAAATAAAAAAAATCAAGTAGAGCAGGTTTAGTGCTACAAAGTCCCGATGGATTTCTCATTGAGTATGCACTAAAGTTGGACTTTCCGACAACAAACAATGAAGCCGAGTGTGAAGCCTTGATATCCGGCTTAGGTTTGGCTGGGGCCTTGAGAGTTAATACTCTCAAATTCTGTGGAGACTCGAGATTGGTAGTCTCACAAGTAAATGGAGAATTTGAGGCTAAGGATGAAACCATGGCCAAATATCTGAAGCTCGTGAAAGCCATCATGACCCAGTTTGATGAATCCTATATGGAACACATCCCTAGAGAAGAAAACATGAAGGCCGATGCCTTGTCTAAATTTGCTTCTTCTGAGATAGAGAACTATGCCAGATGTGTATACTTCCAAGTCTTGAAGACCCCGAGCATCAATGGAAAACTAATAGCACCTACTGACATAGGTGGCTTTTGGATAGACCCCATTAAGGCTCATCTTGAAACCGGTTGGTTACCAAATAATGCCTTGGAGGCACGAAAGTTGACAGTGAGAGCATTGATGTACGCCTTTATCGAAGGGATCTTATACAAGAAGTCTTTTGTCATTCCTTACTTGAAGTGTCTACGACCCCAAGAGGCGAAGTTATCCTTGAAAGAAGTTCATGAGGGAATTGTGGGCAGCACTGGGGGGGCATGGCCCTTGCTCATAAAATCACCCGTCTAGGCTTCTACTGGCCAAATATGATTTCTAATGCGAAAGATTATGTGAAGAAGTATGAACAGTGTCAAAAGCATGCACCTGTGGTTAGGAAACTGCCCAAGATGTTAACATTGGTTAACTCACCAATCCCGTTTGCCATGTGGGGCATGGACATATTTGGGCCATTTCAAGTGTCAAGTGCACAAACGAAGTTCTTGATAGTGGCAATTGACTACTTCACTAAGTGGATTGAGGCTAAACCTCTAGCCAAGATAACCACCAAACAAGCATTTCAAATTCTATGAGAAAGTGTAATGTGCCGATATGGAATCCCATGAATCCTGGTCACGGACAATGGGAAGCAGATTGACAATGAAGATTTCAAAAATTATTGTAAGGACAACAACATTGAGTTGCGATTCACATCAGTTGCTCATCCTCAATCAAATGGACAAGCCAAGGTGGTCAACCGAATCATCCTAGATGGACTCAAGAAGAGAGTTGAACGCTCAAGGAACACTTGGGTGGACGAGTTGCTCCTTATACTTTGGGCATATCGTACCACTTGCAAGGTTACTACTAAAGCAACTCTATTTCTGTTAGCCAATGGGGCAGAAGTCGTGGTTCAAGTGGAGATTACTAATACTTCCCCAAGAGTAGGGGCCTTTGAGCCTGAATCGAACGAAGAAGGTATGAGGTTGGCTCTTGATCTAATTGATGAAGTCAGAGATGAGGCAAGTGCCAAGATCGTGGAACATCATAAGCGAGCATCTTTCTACTACAACCTGAGAGTTAAAGAAAGGTTCTTTCGTCAAGGAGACTTGGTTCTCAGAAAGATTAAAGCATCCGGGGTTGGATAGAAAGGAAAATTAGCCCCTAATTTGGAAGGGCCCTACAAAGTCAATAATGTGTTTGGACGAGGCTCGTATAAGCTAGAAACCCTAGAAGGGCATGAGGTGCCAAGGACTTGGCATACCTCAAACTTAAAAGTTTATTATGTTTAGTGCATCCTAAAAGGATCAGCTAGTAGGACAAGTAGAAATAAGGTTCGATGACATAATGAGCTTCCTAGAAAGCAGATGAAGGGTTGAACCCGTTTTGATTAGTAGAAACATCCTCAAAGCTTTGCCAAGACAAACTACAAATGAATGCAAAGGAAAACATACAAAATATGCATGTCAACTGCACAAAAAGAGTTGAATACAACGAACCCCGAAGGGTGAATGTTGTTAATAAACATACAAAAGAAAGCCAAAGATGCCTATTGTTAATTAGCGAAAATTTCAAGCTCGGGAGAAGTTTGATATGATAGACTTGAGAATGAATCACTACGGTATAAGACATTCAGTCCAAACCCCATCATTCGATATGCTCAATGAAAGGCTTGAAGCCAAAACAAGACGGTATAAGACATAAAAGGTTTATGCAAATGTCAAGCTAGCCTCGAATAAGGCAAAATCGTCGTAAATGTGTAGGTCGCTCCACACTTTAAACCAAGACGATACTCGTGAAATACTAGTGTATATTAAAACCCCAAAAAATGGTAGTAAGTCCCAGGTAAGGGATTAAAAGACCCCAAGTCTCGAAAAAGACCAGTATAACTTCTATGAAATCCTAGTGCATTATCATAGAAGTTGGGGGGAAAATGATATAGGTTAAAAATAACCCTAAAACATAATTAATATTGCATTAATTAAACCTAGTTGGTGCATAAAAAAGGCCCATTAATAAGGCCCGAAACTCTAATTAAATATTAATTTCGTAATTAATATTTGGGCTAGAAGTACAACCTGTATTAAGAGACGTCCAATATAGGCTTGTTCTAATACAAGTGGGCTTATTTCAATACATGTCCGTTATGATATGGAAACATCTCCTACAAGGAAGGATCTAGAATTAATCCTTATCCACCGTCAAGGATAAGACTTATCCTTCAAGGAAGTGATAATACTTATCCACCGTCAAGGATAAGATTTATCCTTCAAGGACGTACTAATACTTATCCACCATCAAGGATAAGATTTATCCTTCAAGAAAATCAATACTTATCCACTAGGCTTCTAAACGCCTATATAAAGGGTCTGACCCCTCATCTCAGAACTACGTTTTAGACTTCATCCTCGAATAAGGACATACAAGTCACTACGTCCTTGGTGTGCCCCTGCCACCATAACCCCGAGGGCAACACCAAGAACTACGTTTTATTGGCTTGATTCACTAAACACTAGAGATACGTAGACATCTTGTTAGGAGCGATTTAGTCCCTGACAACAAGAGCAGTCATTAAAGCTTGAAACATATAGGATTTCACGTAAGGCGCTCTGATACCAAGTGTAGAAAACAAAACAGGCATGTGTGTGTTTATGTGTGTATCATTACTGAAACATATGCCGGTGAGCCAAGTTTGGCGTTTCTGTATTAATAAAACTGGAAGAGCTTATTACAAAAATGAGAACGTTCAGAGTATTCATCTTGACCGTGTACAAAGGAACAAAGTAACAGAAAGGTGGTAGCTAAAAGATAGGTGTAACTCGTACTTCAACTCCACTTCTACGTGATCACCTAAAACAAACTAGGACCTATTCTTGATGACTGATGATTATATCAAATTAAATATCTAGCAGACTTATTCAAATTAAAACAACAAAAATATCTAAATAATAAGTTTAAGATTAAATTCCAACAACTTTGTTATGTATTAATCCAAAAAGCGAAAATTTATGGTTCCCACATGAAAATGTTGTTGTTTTATACTAATATCAATCCTTTTTTTATTAAATACCAAGATTTTTCGGTATGAGAAAAATATTGAAAATTACTGATATGAAGAATCAAACCTCACTCTTGATGGGTTTCAGGTTAGATTTGAAAAATTATCAACTAAACCAACAACTCAACCAAACCACCCTAATTGGTCTCAAATATCTTCATTAAGAAAAAGATCAGTTTGAGAATGGTAGTAAGATTTCTCTTCAACTGTCGAAGGCATATGATGGAGTTGATGAATATTTCTTGAAGTTATAATGCTCAAGTTAAGGTATTGTGAACAAAGGTTGGAAAATAATTAATTACATATCTCCATTTTTTATGCGTTCATAATAGGTTAGGAGGTGATAACATTTTGTTTTTTGAGAAATAATCTACACAAAGAAAAAGTTCCTAGTACTATTCAAACTGTCTCACTAGTTTGAACAAATTTGTACATGTATATGAACATATAAGAACTGCAGAAGATATTCTTCAAAGAGGTTTTTGCATTGGTGTGCATGTGTGCAAATAAGGTGAACCAAAAATATAATTTGATTAAGAGTGAAATGTTGGAGAGACCAATTAAAATCAATTGTAAGACTTATCCATTCAATTGTATAACATGGATTAACATATTTTTAAATAGAAAAGTTAATATAAAAATTATATATATTATGCCTGTTTGTATTTATCTCAATTCATTTTTCTTCTTTTTTTGATAGTTTGTATCTCAATTCATTTATTTGTGCATAAATTCCAATTTGTATCCTCATATGAATAAAAATTTGTGGATTATATATAAACATTGCAACATGCAACACCACTAGGTCTGCACCTACATCCTTTGATGTGTAACACCAATGAGAATGTTAACATTGGCTCAAAATATTGTAGTAAGCCATTCATGGCATAATGACATATAATGTGTGTTGGAAACTTATAGTGGTAACTTATAATTGTATTCATCATATTACTCTTTATATAGAACTCATACAAATCACATAAGCATGATTAGTACCACACAAGTAACCTCATGAATTACAAATTTTCTCTAATAAATGTGACATTTAACATCAACATACTAATAGTAGCAAAGAATGAATGTGGACCGTTTTTGTTAGATCTGGAGCTTCTCACAAGCCCCTGGTTACTGTTTGAAATAAGAGAATCTATATGTTCATTAATGGTTACTATAGGATTATACATCTCTAACCGCAAACTGTTGGGAGTATGTCAGCAGGGCAGAGAAAAGTTTTACTCTTCTTTTGGACGTCATTGAAGTTTCTCTCGGTAGAAGGTTATTGTGGGTTAACCTCTCGACTTTCCATTCACAAGACGAACGAGACTTGCACTTGCCTTCCATCTTCTCAAACATGCTTTTATCAGTTGTGTTTTCCACCTTACCAATCATTAAAAGTCATGCAAGATCGTTTGAGCATCATTACTCTGGAGCATGTTTCCTGCAGCTTTGGTACTTCTTGAAATAAACCTTACGTGGCCGGAAATAAAATCCCTTGAGCCACATACAAATATTGACACAAAGCTCAAAGTCATGCCTTTTTTCTGTTTTTCGCAGAGTATCAGACCTGATTAAACATAAAATCATAACTTATCAAATAATTCAAAACATGGGCTCATAAATTTTGCATCCTACATCCAGAAGATTTCTTATGTTTGCTGTACGTACTTTATAAATGAAATAAACTAATGCCCAACATGGGAAGCAGCTAAAAATAAGGATAATGTAGTTGAATAGAGGGAAGATGAACTAGCTACTTACATGTGTAAAGATTGAAACTGCAACAGAAGTCATAAATATTTTTGATGTACCATAAACAATCCTTAGAGTGCCTGTTAACAAAAAAGCAACAAGTTGAATTTTTCTAATATTAATCAAAAAAGTATCACCCCATATGTAAGCCTTTGGTATTGTGTCAAATTACCTGATTTGTACTCCTTATTTAATAAGCTAAATCCAGTAAAATGTATTTTAGTTATTCTTAATTGTTTTACTGTTTTCTTTTAATTTTTAATATTAATATATACTAATACCCTCATCTCCTAGTCCAAGTTTATTAAGAAGCCCACCTCATCTCCTCATTTGTAATTTGGTTAACAACTTCGTTTTTCGTATTCTTTAATATAAAGTAATTTTAAACAAAAAAAATATTAATAATTAAAAAATTATAATATACTAATTATATATGTAGGTTAATATAAATCATTTTAAATTAGATAAGTGCATTATAAGCCATCTAACCGGAGAAATTACAAAATTTATGGTGTATGTAATTAGAATAGAGTACAACTTTAGCTTTCTATCATCCCATCTCTATTTCACACATGCTTTGGCAATCATTAAAAGGGAAAGGGATACATCCACTTCCAAGTAGACCCGGCAATTTTATACACGACACGACTTACACGACACGAAACGACACGAAAATTTAGTGTTTGTGTTTGCATTTTAAGTACACGACACGAAAATACACGAACACGAAAGTACACGACCCCGATTTAGTGTCGTTTTTGGATTTACCCTTCAAGTACACGACACGACACGAAGTACACGACATAAATAAATATATAAATAATTAAAAATATATATTATATATATAATATAAATATTAATTGATATTACACGAAAGTAATGTGAATTTTAAGAAATTTCGTGTAAACATTCGTGTTTTCGTTGCTATTCGTGTCTATTTCGTTTCGTTTCGTTTCGTGTACACGAATGGTACACGAAAAAATTCAGGTATCTCGTGTCGTTTCGTGTCAAGTCATTTATCACTCGTGTCGTGTTCGTGTTACAGTTCCAGGTACACGATTTGAATTCGTGTCGTTTTCGTGTATAGCCAAAAAGTACACGAAACACGAAATTACACGACACGAAACGACACGACACGACTAATTTGCCAGGTCTACTTCCAAGCACCAATAAATAAATGAATAATAGTTGGAGAAATCTTACCTTCCTGCAAAGTTTGGAAGGAGCATCAACATCTGAATCATTACCACCATTGTCAGATTGGTCGTCAGTGGATGCACCATCTTTAATCAACATCATTTTACCCCTAAAACATTATCACACGGCTTAAGGAAAGCTACCTGTATCAATATTAATTATACTTTGGAAAAGTTGAATTAGGGTTTGAGAAAGAGGGGCTAAAGAAAAGTTGCTAATTATGCTTTGGAAAAGTTGAATTAAGATTTGAGAAAGAGCGGCTAAGAGAATTATGCTTTGGAAAAGTTGAATTAGGGTTTGAGAAAGAGCGGCTAAGAAAGAAAAGAAATGACATATTAGGGCAATAACATTAGGTCTCATTTGTGTATAAGGCTAAAAATATGTAGCAATTTACCAGGCCCATACTAGCTATGGTCCAGCCCACTGTCTTATCCTAAAGGCCTCCAATGTAGTAAGCACACAAAAATATTTTAGTTACATAAAATTACAAGTTTGTTTTGAAAAACATTGGAGGAAATTAAATTATAGTTATATTAATAAAAATTCTCAACTAATTTATATTCATTGGACATATAAATTTATATTTTTACGAGGGAATTTAAAAATATAAATTATTTCTACTATTTGCAAATTAAATATTCAAAATATTTCAATATCCAAAATGTGTGTTTGTTGTATCTTTAATATTCAATTTTCCATTCTTTTCTTTATTTATTTTTTATTTGAATCAATTATCATGTTTTTGTTACTAACTTCTTTTCCGTCCAAATATATGAAGTAATATATTCATACATTTTTTAAAACTTTAAATATAGAGATAAGTGCAAAAGTAATCCTTAAAATAATTTAAAATTTTAAAAACTTGTTTCCAATAAAACATCAATTTTTATCCTATTTTAAAACTTTAAAATTTACACAAGGGCCAACATATTATAAGTAATATATATATATATATATATATACATATATATATATATTAAAGTTCTATGGAGACTACTATTTAATCGGAGACTTGGAGACCATATATGTTCTACAATCAAAATATTGCAAAATAGATTATATTTTGTAATCAAAAAATTTCAAAACGTATTATTTTGCAAAGAATGTTTGTTAACATCATCATTTCATTGAAAATCTTGAAAATAATGTATGTTTTGCAAACTAAACTTATATGTTCGGCAAATTCAATATGTTTTGCAGAATAATACGTTTTGCAAGTTCTTTTTATAATAGTGATTTTCATTTAACATAATTGATAAAATATTACATTTTGCAAGGTTTTGGTCTCCAAGATCTCCAATGAAATGCGGTGTCCATAGAACTCAACCCTATATATATATATTGTAGAAACCAGAATAGATATACACACAATAAACAGTATTGCAAGGCAAAAACAAACTGATTGTATTGATGCGCTTTCCTAACATACTAAAATGAAAATATTAATACTATTCTAAACATTATACGAGCAGATTATTCTCCTATAAATTAGCCACTAATTCCACTTGACTACCACCTCTCCTGATAAATAGAAACAAACCACCGACCAAGCCATAGCTCCTACAAATCAGGAAGCTGACTATTATTCAAATAAATAAACATGCTATGATTAAATACCCACATGCTCCCCCTAATCTAAGCATGTTTCTGCAGATTCTGAATCCCAAGCAAAACTCTCATCTGTTCGAACTTCACAGTTGCCATGGCCTTTGTAAGCACATCAGCACGCTGCTCATTCGTACTCACATACTTAACTTCAATCTCCCCACGTTCAACGCACTCACAAATAAAATGATATCGAATATCGATATGCTTACTCCTGCCATGGAAAACCGGATTCTTTGTAAGATCAATGGCTGATTTATTATCCACATAGATGACTACTGGACCATGTTTCACTCCTGTAATCTGAACCAACAAATTCTTCAACCAAACCGCTTGACACGCAGCAGCTGTAGCTGCCATGAATTCAGCTTCGCACGAAGATAGAGCCACGCATCGCTGCTTCTGAGAAACCCACGTAATTAAATTTTCATTCAGATAAAACACCATAGCACCTGTGCTTTTCCTATCTTCTGTGTTTCCAGCAAGATCACTATCCGAGTATCCTTCCAACAAATGATTACCAGTTCCTTTTGAGTAGATTAAACCATAATTTGTCGTCCCTTTAATATAACGTAGAATCCTCTTAACAGCTGCTTGGTGAAGAACCGTGCGTCGTTCCATGTATCGACTCACAACTCCCACCGCATATGCGATGTCTGGTCGAGTATGAACCAGATATCGTAACCCATCCACGATGCTCCTGAATTGAGTAGTATCAACAGCTGTACCCTTTTCATCTTTATCCAACTGTATTGACGTCTCCATCGGATACTTTGTTGGCCTGCACTCTGCCATCCCAGCTCGAAATAGCAACTTCTTAGCATATGACTCTTGTTTAAGTTCAATATACCCTTGTTTTTGATTGACCTCCATACCCAAATAATGAGACAATTTACCGAGGTCTGTCATATCAAATTCCTCCCTCATTTGCCTTTTAAATCTTTGGATACTCGAAACGCTGGTGCCTGTAACCAACAAATCATCAACGTATACTCCGATGATTAGAACTGTTGATCCTTCTTTCTTTGTGTATACAGCCTGTTCATACGGACACCTACAAAAACCAAGCTTCTCCAAATATTTGCTGAGACGAGCATACCATGCTCTTGGTGCCTGATGAAGACCGTATAAAGCTTTCACCAACTGGTAGACCAGATGTTCCTTATTCTTCACTTCAAAACCTGGTGGCTGAGAGACAAACACCAGTTCTTGCAGTTCACCGTTTAAAAAGGCTGATTTCACATCAAGATGGTGAACCTCCCACTCGTTTCGAGCCGCCAAAGCCAGTAAGAGTCGCACCGTCTCAAGTCGAGTAACGGGAGCAAACACTTCGTCATAATCAACACCTTGTTTTTGAACATACCCTTTCGCCACAAGGCGCGCCTTATGTTTGATAACATTTCCGCTGGTGTCTTTCTTTAGTTTGTATACCCATTTCAGTCCAACTGGTGTGTGTCCAGGTGGAAACTCCACTAGATTCCAAGTGTTGTTATGTTCAATAGCCTCAATCTCTGTTTTCATAGCTGTTGTCCACGCCGGGTCAGTCAGTGCTTGCTTGTAGTTGGCTGGTTCCTCCATCCCCAACAGTAACATGTCCTCATCGAGGAACACTTCTTCACTATCAGCATAAACGTCGTTCAAAGATCGAAACTTTCGTGGAGCACTTTCATCGCTGGTGAGATCTTCAGTTGCATGAGACTGGCCAGAGATTGCAGATGACACTGGAGTCTGAACATCATCATTTTCATTATACTGTGGAGACACAATTTCTTCTTCGTTAGTATTGTCACCAGGGTTGTTCATCATATGAGGTTCTGAAACTCGAATATTGATTGCAGGAGACTCCAAGTCTGTTCCTTGAGTTTTCCACTGCCAAGCTTTCCCTTCTTCAAAAATCACGTCACGGCTGACATGAATCGTACCATGAACAGGATCAAGTAAACGGTAGGCTTTGGTTCCTTCTTCCTTACCCAGATTGACCACGATTTTGCTTCTATCATCCAATTTGGCAGTGTGCACACTTGGCACTTTCATGTGTGCCACACAACCAAACACTCGAATATGTGCAACATTTGGTTTATCACCACTCCAAGCTTCGTACGGAGTCATATTTGACAAGGACCGTGTGGGCAACCTGTTCAATATATATACTGAATGACGCACAGCTTCACCCCAAAGATTTGAAGGCAAATTCATCTCCTTTAGAAAACTACGAGTCATGGCAACAACAGTCCGGTTTCGTCGCTCCACAACCCCGTTTTGTTGAGGGGAGTATGGAGCGGTGAAATGTCGTGTGATGCCTGCCTCATGACAGAAGTCAACAAAAGTTTTTGACATGAATTCTCCTCCCCTATCTGTGCGAAAAACTTTAATTTTATCTCCGGATTCCTTTTCCGCAAACGCTTTGAATTTCTTAAATGCACCAAATGCTTCATCCTTGTTTTTTAACATATATGTCCACATTACTCTACTAAAATCATCTACTAGGAGAAGAAAGTACCTATTTCCGCCAGCCGTTGGTGGTGAAATCGGTCCACAAAGATCTCCGTGTATAAGCTCCAGTCTTTTCTTCGCCCGAAACTCTGTTTGTCGAGGAAAACTCGTCTTTGTTTGCTTCGCCATTAAACACCCAACACACACCTTCTTTGGTTGTATCAGGTCTGGTAGTCCCTCCGCCATTCCTTTTGATGACATCCACGCCATTGCCTGAAAATTCACATGCCCAAAGCGTGTATGCCATAGCCAAGTAGATTCCTCCGCCTTTGACATCAAACATGCTGAGTGAGCTGTTTCGAGAAGGATTTTATACAAACGATTTCCAGATCTCTTTACTTTCAAGAGAAGACACCTCTGATCATCATAAATCCACATATATTCCCCTTTTATTACTACCTCATTACCCGATTCAGAAAGTTGGCCCAGTGATATGATGTTGTTTCGCAACTCAGGGATATAATACACATCATGAAATAATTTTTCAGTCCCATCTTTTGTTTTGAAAACTACTGAACCTTTGCCTTTTATATCAACCGTGGACCCATCTCCAAACTTGACCTTTCCCGTTACCCCTTCGTTCAAGTCCCTGAATTTTGTACGATGCCCAGTCATATGTTGACTTGCTCCGTTGTCTAGGTACCAGACATTGGACTCCGTAGTTTGATCACCACTTTGACTGAGCCTGGGCATCACATTCTTCTCATTCAATAACAATTGTTTTGATTCTTCTTTAGTGCATTCTGTAAAGAGCAATGCGGGTTCATCGTCTTGAGAAAACATTAAATTAGCCTCCTGTTTGGACGTGTCTCTGTCCTTGTTTTCTCGATCACGACGAGGTCTTCTGCATTCACGCTCGAAGTGACCTACAATTCCACAATTGAAGCACCTGAGTGTTCGTCTGTCACGACCTCCACGACCCCCATCTCGATTGTAATAATTGCCACCTCCCTGGTTCCTTGATGTTTCCATTCCTCCCTTACCATATTTCTTAGCCCATTCTTCTTTGGTCATCAGCAGTTTCTCGTCGCCAGTTTCTCGTTTCTTCCATTCAGCTTCTGTCAACAGCAACTGATTACTTGTATTTTCAGTCGATCCTTTTAACCTCTCCTCATGCGCTTTGAGTGACCCAATGGTTTCCTCAACAGTCATGACTTCAAAGTTCCCAAATTGCTCGATTGTCGATGTAATTTGGAGAAACTTCGGAGGCATGGCTCTCAACATTTTCTTAACCACATATGACTCTGCCATACTCTCTCCCAATTCGCGTATCTTAGTGACTAGCCCATTTAACTTCATACAAAAATCATCCAGTCCCTCAGTATCACTCATCTTCAGAGATTCAAACTCGGCCTTCATTGTCTGAACCTTGGCTTGCTTGACCCGATCTGCACCCAGGCACAGAGTTTTGAGTGCCTCCCAAGCCCCTTTGGCTGTCTTTTTCTCCGCAATTGTAAGCAACATATCATCTGGAATACACTGATATATTGCAGCCAACGCTAGCTTGTCCTTCTTGTCCTCTATCACGGCCTTCTCGTCCTTCGATTCAATTGCCTCCCAAACACCATGTGCTTGCATAAACACTTTCACTTTCAATGACCACGCTGTGTAGTTGGTCTTTGTCAACATCGGGTAGTTCAGCCCCACCGTACTCTCCTTGCTCTTGTCCGTCTCCATAGCCATTACTCTGGGCATGTACTTTGGCATACACCTTGTTCAAGCTCTGATACCAAGTGTAGAAACCAGAATAGATATACACACAATAAACAGTATTGCAAGGCAAAAACAAACTGATTGTATTGATGCGCTTTCCTAATATACTAAAATGAAAATATTAATACTATTCTAAACATTATACGAGCAGATTATTCTCCTATAAATTAGCCACTAATTCCACTTGACTACCACCTCTCCTGATAAATAGAAACAAACCACCGACCAAGCCATAGCTCCTACAAATCAGGAAGCTGACTATTATTCAAATAAATAAACATGCTATGATTAAATACCAACATATATATGGTGCTCATTTTAAAATTAAATTACACAATATGTAATTCAAATAAGTATTTATTTTGTTGGATGTGAATCTAAGAATAATCCTATAGTATTGTAATGTTATGCATTGTTTACTTGATTAATTAAGTGACAGAATCATTTTTCTGAAAGATCATTCAATTTGTACTTAGGTTACTCTAGCAAAATGTCTATAATCTTTATGTAAATATGCCAACATAATAATGCTTAGAAGAAGATCAAGTGATCATGCCCCACGAATTGAAGAAGGCATCTAAATAATGTAGTTGGAGGAAGAAGGTCGAAAATATGCTAAGTCACCATTCGACAAGAACTTTATGAAGATTAAAGAAGTCAAAAACACTAATTAATTTGAGATTTCTGGAACTAGAGAAGTCAAAATACATTGATTCGAGATGTCAAGGATTATCCTGCTCCGCTTTGAGTTATCTGGAATTAGAGATGTCAAAATACACTGATTTGGAATGTCAACAATTAGAGAAATCAAAATGTTCTAATTCGAGATGTCTGGGATTAGAAAAGTGAAATACACTTATTCGAAAAGTTTAGGAGTGTGCATTCGAGATGTTAGTTATCGAATCAGTTGTATCAGAGAGATGTGAAATTGGGGACTTACCCAAATTATCAAGTGACTACAAACAAAGTTGATAGGGATTTTGGAGATGAAGAATCAACAATGTTGTGTACCTATAGTGGTCCATTTACTTCCTTGTACACATGGCAAGCCTACAAAGAAGTTTGAAGAGAAATTCAAGGAAAAGACATCTAAAGAAATGGATATGTGTTTCCTTAGAAAGTAGTAGTCAAGGCTAATGCTTCTGAAAAGATCAAACTGAGTGATGACAAAAATGATGTTAGTAAGAGTGTGGTAGTTGAAGTTGTCACATATGTGACTAAGAAGAAGAAACAAAATTGGAATGGTAAGCTAGGGATTAAAAAGAATAATAATTTGATTATGTTCCTAATGCTCTTAGAAAAATTTGTCACAATTGTTCTAGTACAAACCATTTAACTCATGCTTTTAAGAAACCTGTTGACAGTCTACTTAAGCTATTTTATAATTTCTATGTGCCTCTTTAACATATAGACTCTATTTTCCATGATAAACTTGATTGCATTCCATGTAATGTGAATGTCATGATCTAGTTTCTTTAATTTGAGAAGACAAAATCATGAATGGATGCTTTAGTCAAATGTTACACATACACACACACACACTGTGATATTGCTAAGTCTTCAAGTCCTCCTAAATTAGGAATTTACCTCTATCAGCTAAGTCAAAAAGTTTGATCTTTTAGACTTCTAGTTGTGCGATGAAGATTAAGCAAAAACCTATTTCCATGTATGTTGATTTTGATAAACTTATTTGGGTACCAAAGAAAAAGTAATTGATTTGTGGATGCAGGGCAAAACAAAAGAAAATAAAGCAGTGTGGTTTTTGGACAGTGGTGTTGGGTATAATACTATACTACACAACAACAATAGGGTAGTTATATATATTTATATTAACAAGAACAGGCAGATAAAACCAATTAACAAAACAAACACGAAGGTCGAAACAAGAAAATAATTAGAGACTGTAAATAACAAGATAAGAAAGAACACTTATCGCAGTAGCTTTAAACAAATACTTATAGATAAAGAACAGAACAGTTGAGTCGCCAAGCCTTTCGAGAAGTCTTGACTATTCTTGAAGAGATTAGTGCCCCACTTACGTTGTGTTGGGTTGCAGCAATATCACTTCCAGGATAAAATAGCACAGATCAATCCACTCACAGTAATGGCAATGATCAACAGCGACCAGCACCTCAGTTCGCCCAAGAACTATGTAAAATAATCTGTATGTGTTGAGAGAGAATAGAGAAGAAGATAGTTGCTAGGGTTTTTTTTAAGTACGTATATCCTTATAGTTCTTCTTATTCTTTTTTTCAAACATTTTGTTTTGTATATACAATACAAAATAAAATGTAACAGACCAAATAAAATCGTAACTGCAGATATGACATTTAATACTAATTATTCTGATTTAATTTCATTAACAGCCGTCCATCAGGATCAGTAGTCAACTGCTCTAAGCCATCAGGATCAGTAGTCAACTGGTCCAAGCCATCAGGATCGAGTCGTGTCGTGACGTGGCGTGGCGAGGCGAGACGGGCGGTGCGTGTGTGTGCGTGCGAGGCACACAATAAAACCATGCATACTCACATGCCTTAGTAGTTGTATATTACTCTTGCACATGTTACTATATAAAGCCATCAACCTCTCATTACCAATTCTATGTGGGACAAAAGTTCTTTCAACTTAAACAACCCACATAACCAATGTCAAGCAACCTATTTCAACTCAATTTATTTATGGATTCCACTAAGAAAATGTCTTAGATCCAAACATGAAAGTTTAAGTCCTCATAAGAAGGAACAACCTCCAATTGTTAGTTTCCGGAAATTCCATCAAGAACATATATAAAATATGCCTCAAACTTTCCATTTTCTAACAAGTGGCTCCTCAAGACACGAGAATGGTGATATGACCCTGCTATTACAATTTGAAGAGAAAGCTGACACAATGGTAATTTTTGGAGATGACAACATTGGTATATCCATACAACTTGATTAATCAATCAACATTCAATAATTATTTTAGTTTTAATCAGAATTTAAATCCATTAAAACTTTACTCATATAGTTTTATTAACTAAATGTGGTTAAACTATCCATACAACGTGATAACCAATCAAAATTCAAAAATTATTTTATTTTTAATTAAAATTTAAATCTATTGACTATTATATTTATATATTTCAAGAATTTGATTATCAATTAAAATTATTTAATTTTTGTAGAATTTAAATCATTTATGATAATTATATACTTCGAGATTTTGATCATTAATTATATAATCTATTTAATATACAATCGTATATTTTATAGATAAACTTCTAATACCACCATGACCCAACAGACTGAGTGAGTAAGCACTACGAGTATATGTATAATTTTTATGACTTTAATCAATAATTTATATTTTTTATTGTTTAATTGTTAAATGTCGTAATTTAAGGTTTTTATACAGAAAGTGTGAGGGTAATTATCTATTATTTACTGTAAAGTCAAAAAAATACGATGCTAATTGATTATATTAAAAAATTTAAATCCATTCACTATTATGTTTTTCTATTTCGAGATTTTGTTTATCAATTAAAATTATTTTATTTTTAATTATAATATAATCTTTTATTATATTTATATACTTCGAGATTAAGATCATTTGTTGTACAATGCGTTCAATAAATAATCGTCTATTTTATAGATTAATTTCTAATATCACTCTATGATCTAACACACCTAATGAGAAAATATTTTGAGTATATGTATAACTTTTACAACTTTAATCTATAATTTATGTTTTTTTATTTAATTGTTAAAAGTCGTAATTTCGGGTTTTTACATAGATGTGAGGCTAATTATCCAATATATTATTTATTGTAATTAAAAAATTCGATGTTAATCGATTATGTTAAAAAAATTAAAGAAAATGTTACTTAATATATTAATAAATACTTGAAACAGTTGATTTTATTTTATGGAGATTTTGAGCATAAAAATTATTGTAATCATTTATTATAATGCTTGAGTCTAGATACTAAATACTTCACCAATCAAAAAAATATTAATTATTTTAAGACCAATAAAAAACCACTCCTAAATTTTAGACCAAACATATTACTGATTTTTTTTCTTCTTATTTATCATTCTCATCCTATTTTAATAATCATGATTAGTTGACAATTATAATTTAAATCCAGTAATTACTTGATTTAAAATATCCATGTATTACATATTTGGTTTAGTCAAAAAAATATTTGTTAATAAATCACTTTTTATTTAAAATTATTCACAATTATATTACCATATTTATAATTAAAGTTTCATAAATATTTATCAATCAAACAATTTGATTACTATTTTACATTAAATACGATATTAATAATTCAATTTCAAGTATAAAATTTATAATACATAATTTTAATAAGTATTTGTTATTCATTTATTTACATTCATATTACATTAATTATATAGATTAACGTTTACATTATTGTATACTTTAAATAAATGTTAAAATTTTAAAAGTAGAAAAACCATTGTAATACAAATTTCTGCCTCAATTTATCAATATATAACTATTTTAAATTTGTCTAATCTTCGTAAGTATACTTATTTTGAATTTAATCAAAATTAGAATTTAAAAGTAAATGAAATTAATTTTAGTACAAAATATGTTGACCAAGTACTAAAATTTTAATTTACCGATGTAAAAATAATTTAAACCTATCTGATACAAATTATATGTGGGGTCAACTATATTGTTTTCCAGGTCATTGTAAAATAATATTAGCAATATAAATTCAATTAATAACATAAAATTTTAAATTATTTTAATACATAAGTAACTTTTAACATTGTACGTGAACGAATACATCATCTTTTTAAGTAATTTTAATTTTTTAATAAGACACATCTTCACATTAATTAGCTTGATAATATATTCTATATAATCATATTATGGATCAAGTTGAGATAGTAAACCACCTTACTTCTTCTTTATTTCGTTATAGTCATTACACTCATCACTTTTTCAATATTAAAACTTTTAAAATCTTAATGCAAATGGAGGTGATATATTAGTTATGAGTTTTTAGTGTTGATGAAGTAATTCGGGGAACTCTGTATCATTAACCATACATCCATACATATAAATGCAAATGTGGTAAAATCATCTCAAACCGAATAGAAGGCATTATGTTTAATAAATCAAAATTTTCGAATTTTTTCTTCTTCTTATCCTCTTTACCATAATTATATATAATTATATTAGGTTTAGGGTAATCATGTATATTATTAATTGAAGTGAAGTAGTTAAAAGATTGTGAAGTGGTGGGTCAATATCATCAAATGTTGACGACAACTTTTGTGATCAAAGGTAGTGACATACTAAATAAAAAATCCTAAAAGTATAGCATATTAAATTTAAGTTTAAAATTTATTCTAATGAATTTAAAACCTTCATCATAAGAAGAAAATAAAAACCAGTATCCTGGAAAATTGAAAATCATTAGAGGAGAAATTCAAACATTCACTATATCTTTGAATGATTGAAAGTTAGTACATATCAATACAATATCTTTGTATCTTTGAATGATTGAATGATTCAATTCTAGAGTTCAATGCCCTCAAAAGAATTTAAAATCACCTCATACAATGTTAATTTTGACATAGTGAACATAAAATTTTCAATTCAAATAATTAATTGTGATTTTTGTCCAACATCAAATTTGTCTTTCTCATTCTTAATAACTCAACCATTTTGTTTCTTTTCAAGCAGGTGCATGATTCAACTAATAATGATAATTTTATTGTGTTAATCTAGAGTCAAAATCGAGAACAAATAAACTCATATCCACGTCAATGATGATGGTGTTAAAAAGAAGTATAATTATAAAATGGGTTAGGGCGTTTAACATTCTTATTAGTTTAAAAACTTATGGTACATTTCAAACAAATTCTAATATCGTATTTTATGTTATTTTGTTATGATGACAACATTTTATATATATGTTCAATCAATATTTTATGGGTTGAATATTTAATTTTTAATTATAAATATTTAGTTTTTAGCAACCAATAACATAACTAGGGATGAACGTCGGATCACTTCACGGTCGGGGAGTGTTATCCCCGCACCCGACCCCGAAATCAGTCCTGAACCCACCCCGATCCCGTACGGGGCGGGCATCGAATCGGGATCGGCGCGGCGGGGAGAATACTCATCCCTAAACATAACTTATATTTACACGCGTGCGTATTTTTAGTAAATGTATTTGAAAAAAAATTAATATGAGTTCTATTATATAATGTATTTTTAATTATTTCAACAAAATTTAGATTTAAAAAAATTTAAGCGTGTGCTTTCGGTGCGTAGCATGGGTAAAACGCTAGTATTTATAAAAAATTCTTCCACAAGGTTTAAAATATCATCGACATTTATATTATTATTTTATTTTAAAGGACAAAATCATTGACATTTTAAAAAAGGTGAGATCTATGTTAAACAATTGACTCGATATATTATACTTCATCAAATTAAAACTATCATAAATTATTTTAACAATTCTCATTATTATTAGGTATTGTTTTCCTATTTGCTCATTTTTAAAGTTAAATTTGTTTCTTGTTTGCATACATTACGACAACTGTACTTTATTCATCACCAAAATAATTTTGTCATTTTCTCTTTTTTGTTTTGATATGGTATGGCCAAGTATGTACTTTACATAAGCTTCAGATTCCAACAAATAAGATGTGTTTTCAATACATTACATTTATTTATGGTATATGTGGAACTCCACATCACAGACTCAAAGTTATTGGAATGAAAAACCTATCATAGATGCATATTTTAATATATTTTCAAAACTTCTTTTATATCTATTTTTGTAATTTTTTTAACTAAATAATCATTTTAATCTATTTTCGCAACTCACACTGTTCTATACCCCCTTAAAAAATATCATCGAAGCATTTGTGTTCCATTACTACACCGATTAAATCAGTTAGGGCCATTTACACCGAAATTTTGTCCTACATCCTTTGTAAATAGTCGAATTATGACAAAGTTTTTCTATTTTTTTGGTCGAGTAGAAATTCACGAATGGTTTCAAGGTCAAGGTTCTTATAAATTAATTTGCAAGGAAAACTTTCGTCTTAATTTCGTATCTTACAACGAAAATAAAATTATAAGTTTACAAATGTGATCTACCAAAAATAAAATAATAAAGGAACTTGTGATGAAATTATACTTTGTAATTTCGTTCATGCAACAAAATATCTGTCATGATGTACTAAATGAGACTCGCCTGATGACGAATATCAAATTATAGAAAAAATATTAACAAATAAATCAATAAAATAATAACTTACAATGGTATAAAAATGTTGAAAATTTGTCATTAGTAGTGCATAAACACATAACTCATGGCATTAATGGTGGCATAACATTTGGTGAAGTTGGTAAAGAATCTTATGACAATAGATTTATCATAAGTTCTTACTTAAAAGGTCATTCTTTGTCGTAAGTTCTTATTTCAAATGTCATTCTTTTTCATAAGACAGAATATTATATTCGTTATTATATTTAATTGTAAGTAATATCAAAGTAATCAACTTACGATGGATTATTCGTCTTAAACTCACTAGTATGATGTTGTCATTATCACTGGACAAAGGAAATAGATTTTGTAATTAAATTCTATTACATGTAAATATTCAAATAATCAACTTCACACACACAGAATGATTGAGCCATTGTAATTTCAAAACAACAGTCATCCTCTTTGACAGAATTATTATTCCTTTATCTAAATTATTTTGTGCCAATTTATTCATAATAATCTTATAATAGAAAATGCATCAGTCGTAACTATTTACGGCACTATTCGTAACTTGAAAATAGAAGTATCGGCCATAAAAATGACCCCCCCCCCCCCAAGAAAATGTAATATGTACATAATATGTTTTTTCATATGCAAAGGACCTCACTAAATACATTATGTTTTCTTGTTTTTACATGTCACAAAATACAATTAATCAAAATACTTAATCAACAAAATATTATTTGCATTTATGAGGAAAAAAACATTTTAAAAGTAACTACCCTAGTAATCAAATCTTTTTTTCCTATTTGAGCGTGTGTGCGCGCATGTTTTTTGTTTATATGAACACTATAGAATTGGTCAATAAAATGTTTGAACATCTACACCCTTAAACCATAATTGGTCTTTATTTCTTCCCCCCTTAGTTTGGAAATGACTTCTATTCATTTGTGCACAAGGTCTAAATTATATTTCTTATATACACGGTATTTTAGGGATATATATTAAATTTTTATGTATATGTATAATGAAATAGGGACCATTCCGCCCAAATTGTGATTGCCCATTTTGTGTTGCATATACACACATGACCGAATTAGTCTACATGAATCACTATTTACAATTTTAAACCGTACCTGGTTTTTTTTTTCTTCCTCCCACAACTTTTACTCTCATTTACAAGATATAATGCACCATCACTCAAGAATACAAACTAATAGAATATCATCAATCATAAACAATGACACCCAATGCAATTAAATATTTCTATACCTACAAAATATTTTGGTGCAATCCACCTGACAAGTAAAACATATTTTCTCATTTGTTGTCAAATAATTTTATTAAGGTAGTAACTATGTCCAGAAGAAGATATTATTTGAATGTATTTGAAAATGGTGTTTAAAATGTGACCATTCTAGTAATTAAATCATTATGAATTTCATTGTGAAAAATCAGATGTTTGTGCTTAAGGACTACGTTTTTTTATTATTTTTTATCTATTTGTTATGTCTTTATTTATTGCACTATAAATTTTAGCAAAATAAATGGCCTTGGAATCATGATACTTATTATACTAGTATATTTTTTGACTGATGATCACATGTCATTTGTCATAGGTACGACGATACTATAGTCAAAATATAGGTGCATGTAAGAGTACATGGCACTAGATTGGCCAGCCTTGAGATTCTACATGTTTATAGTGTCATAAGTAATTCTTATAGTGATAATAATGTGATGATCTTTAGACGTGAAATAATTATATTTCTAAACTAATATACTTTGATTACATTAAAAGTTACCTTTGACCGGGTGATGATAAAAGTTGACATTAGGTATATTATGAATTGTATGAGAAATATGAATTCTGTCGGTTCCACAAAGAAGTGGGTCATGACACCGAAGATTGTAGACAACTGAAGGACGAAATGAATTCTTGATCCGAAGGGGAAAAACTGGGTAAGTTCACCAAGGATGGGATTCGAGGAAACAAAAGAGGAAACTATGAGAAGAAAGACTATGATAGAAAGGATAATGATCAAGATCGTAATTCTACACCCCGAGGTCCAGTTATCAACATGATATTTGGACGACCGATTGCGGCTGGCTCTTCCAGGAATTCATGAAAAGCTTATGCTAGAGAGGTAATGACTGTTGTTGGAGAAGCACCGAAGCATGCCAAAACAGAAGTTGCCATTAGCTTCGATGATTCTGACCTAGAAGGGGTAAAATTTCCTCATGATGACCCATTGGTCATCACACCTGTGATAGGCAATTCTGAAACCAAGAGAGTTCTGGTTGATAATGGAGCTTCTGTGGATATCTTATTCCAGGATGCTTTCATCAAGATGGGATATACTGACTCACAGTTGACACCCACTAATACAGAACTAATCTATAGCGTCGCACTTTTAGCGTCGGTTAATCATAAAACTGTCGCCTATTCGTACCTATGGCATCGGTTCTAACAATAACCGACGCTTATTGACTGCTGACAGAATCAATGGCGTCGGTGTTTTACATTAACCGGCGCACAAAATATTTATATGCGTAGGCTTTTAAAATGCCGACGCCTAAAAGGTATTTGTTGCGTCGGTTGTCAGAAAACCGTTGTAATAGTGTATCCTTTATAGCGTCGGGCAACTTAGAACCGACGCCTAAAGGTTTTTTGCGTGGTTTAACTGACGCTGTAGCATTTACATGAAAAATTGTTAAATAAAGTAATATTGTACAAATAATATAATATTCTATATTATGTAATTATACAAATAAGATTTATATTCAAAAATATTAAAATTAATAATTTTATACATATATGTTTTGTAAATAATTTTTTAATATTTTGATCGATGATAAAAATAAAAAGTTATTTTAATATAAAAATTTATTTAATTAAGTAACATAAACAGTGTTTTTATATATTGTGTAATTACTATATATTAACATAAAAATATATTACTATTGTAACTTAAATATGTTAAATTTCTTCACACTTTTTAAAATTAAGAAATTTTATATTTATTCTGAAATTATTTTTTTGAATTTAATTTTTAATTATGAAATAAGGGGTTGTAACTTGTAATGGGCTGGGGTTTTGTTACAGGGATCTAATTATTCTAGTCGAACTATCTCCCCCCTTCCCCCCCTCAACTCTCCACCCTTCCCCCTCAACATTCGATTAGGGTTCGCCTCTGTACTCTCAATATTCGATTAGGGTTCGCCTCTTTACTTTCGCCTCTGATATTCGATTAGGGTTTGCTGGATTCGATTCAACTCAATTTGGGGATTCAACTCTGTACAGGTATTCTTCAATTATTTATGTATTTGGGTGAACTTGGATTTGAGTATGTCTGCTTGTGTGTGTATAATTTGTATATGTGTGTATGTAATTGTGTGTAATGAGTTTATGAGTAATTCCATTAAACAATTAGTTTGTTATATAACTGTATTGTCTTTCTTCTGTCTTGGCTATTAGCCATAAGAGATAGCTAATTATAACCATTTTCATGGAACAGAGTGCTTTATTAGAATGAAGTTGTAAATATTATATGCGAGCTTTAAATTATATGAGCTAACAAGGTAGTGAATGGGTTGGTCAGGGAATTCAACTTTACAAAACTTTCAAGTGTGTCAATCCCTACTTTTAGTAAGGAATGTCATTCAGTTATACTTTCGTCTTCTATTTTGTTCTTGTACAAACATAGTTTCTGTATTACTAGCATTCAGTATCAATAAAGTTGTATATAAATGATTATTGTTTACATAATTTAACTATCAATTAGCCAATTATGTTTCTGGTATTGGATTCAGTGGTGATAATTCTGGAAACTTAAACTGATTCTATTGGTGAAGAGTATTGTTGTATAGTTTTTGTTATACGAACTTCAAAAAAAAAACTTCTAGTCTAATAAAATACTAGAACGGATGAAACTTATCATTTGCATAAATGTAAATTTCAGAACAATAAAAGTTTCTGCTGTCGGAAGTTATTAGCTTATAAGATCTTTGTCTTTCAATACAATGACCGGCCGACATAGACTTCTTTCACTACTAAAGATAAAATCAGCCAAGTTTATTCTCAAAATTGTACTCTGAAAATTTGATTTGAAGAGGGAACATTAAGGCACTTGAATTTGGGAAGGTTGTATGTATGTTTATGGTTTCACGGTAGCTGGTAACTGGTCAACTGGCAGCGGTACAGATTGCCATCCGGTGCAGTGCTGAAGAACTTGCTTAAGAGAATCAGTTGGAGGTTCCACTGTACAGGTTGTGTAGAATTCTGATGGATGAAATGTGGTCTGTTCAGCTGCTACATTCAACAGGCCGGCTTGGGTTCCTGTTATGAACAAGTCCCCTTCCGATATGATGCAGCCAGAACTTGCTTCTTCCTTGTCACCAGCCTAGAAAGCAACCAACGAAAAGAGTGAGACAGTGAGAGACAAGTCCATCTCTTATATACAAGCATCGATGATAAACCCACATGCAGTAGATAGAAAGTAGTGAAAGAACCTACGTAGAGGTACTAAATTCTCAGCAGGAACTGCTGCTAATTATTAAAATAGAAATTTAGTATTCAAGTTGACTGCAGAAACAGCTTATTAGTTCATACTTATATCCTAGGTATTCATTAGAAAAATTATTTTTGCATTACTTCTGTTACAACATTAGTAATTTTACACTAAAAGCTGGTAGAATTAATAACATGTAAACAAGTATGGAATTGTGTACACGGCTTTTTTAGGTTAGTTATTTAACTTCCAAAATCAGTTAGCAGTGATACTTAGCTCGTGTTAATGGTTTTATATATATTGTTTCAATTCTGCCTGGTCTCTAATAAAATAATAGCTATATAAATTTAGAATCTCTATTTAAGGTAGAGACATCTAAATTGAGATATAGATATAAGAGAATAATGTATAAGCACATATGTTGATCTTCCCTTTTATATATTCTGTAGAAATATAACATGGATCGCCATACGTGGATGTACAAAATATCACGTGCAACACAAGAATATATTGATGGAGTTGAAAAGTTCATTCAGTGTGCGGAGGAAAACCTAAAGAAGAAAAAGGAACATGGTAAAGAAGATAGGATCACATGTCCATGTCATGATTGTTATAATTTGAAGAAGTATTATAGTGTTGCGACAATTCGTGAACATTTATTTCGTCGTGGTTTTATGGCTGGTTACACTAAGTGGATATGGTATGGCGAAGGACTACATTCTGAAAAGACAAGGACATCTGATGGGAATCGTGGAAGTAATGAAGATAGTATGCCTACGAATAAAGAAGATGATGCAGAAAATGATAAGATCAATGAGATGATCGAAGATGTTGAAGATCTCCTAGTGCACCAACCGAAAATTCTTGAGAACTTGGTTGACGATTCTAAAAAACTTCTGTATCGAGGGTGCAACGATGAGTTTACTAGGTTATCAACAACCTTGAAGTTATGTAAGCTCAAAGTAAAGAGCGGGTGGAGTGACAAGAGTTTCACAGAATTGTTGAAACTTGTATCAGACATACTTCCTTCAGATAACGAGCTTCTAATTTCCACCTATGAGGCGAAGAAGATATTGTGTCCAAAGTGTGGAGCCTGTAAGTATAAGCGAGAGGGAAATAATTGTTCAAGTGGTGACAAGAAAAGGCCTCCTGCCAAGGTGTTGCGGTATTTACCCATAATGGAATGATTCAAATGCCTCTTAGCAAATGTCAATGAAGCAAAGCTTCTGAGGTGGCATGTGGAAGGGAGAAAATCAGATGGGATGCTCAGACACCCTGCAGACTCTCCATAGTGGAGAACCATTGACAGAAAGTTCCCGGATTTTGGTGGTGAAGTAAGAAACCTGCGACTTGGACTTTGTGCGGATGTCATGAATCTGTATCGTACTCTCAGCATTTACTAGCATTAATATTTTAATTTCATGTATATATGTGTGTATTGTTTTTAGCAACCACTGGATGCTGCTCCTTTTTAGTCTCAAAAAAGCTATTATTTACGTGTTTGACTCATTGAAACAAGTAAGGGATATACGCTTGAGGACACCTGTGCAGAGGTAAGTAAAATATGAATTTAATGGAGTCCACCTTCGTAAGATATGTGAATTGTGACGTATATTTACTTATTTTACAGGGCATTTAAATTATGCACACCACAAGGTGGACTGAGGAATAATAGAAAAGAATTTCTCATTATTCACACCGAGGTTCAGGTATAACCTACTTGAAATATACATTTAAATTACTCCGCTTATTTATTTTTTGTACTTAAATAATGTTGGTTTATTCGTAGTGTCCTCAACAAAAAGGAGGTACGGAGTGTGGTTTTTTTGTTATGAGGTACATGTATGACATTATCATGCATTCTCAAAAAACACCGGATATGAATTGGAAAGTGGTAAGACACAAAACTAGTTAGCAATGTTTTACAAATATATCGGACTAAAGATTTTTGTTTAAAATATGTTATCTTCTATATAGCTATAGCAAAAAGGAAATTAATGAGATACGAGAGCTGTGGGCAAAAAAATTTATCCGAGAATGTCTATAATCAGGTACAGCATCTATTGGCTTAAAGAGCAATAGTTCACTGCATCTATTTGTCAATGCGTAATCTTAATCCTTGTTTCAGCTGGTGTAGTACTGCCATTATAATTATTGTTACCATACTTGCAAATAATGAGGCTAATAGTAGAGTAGTTTGCTAGGTTGTTGTGTTAGTATGAATTTTATATTAGAAACAACAATCTGAAATTACCGTAATGATTGCTTTCTGTTATAGAGTTGACCAGCATTAACTATTTCTGCAGTGATAACCCACGGAGCAGCACCAAGATAAAAGTCTTCTCGTGGACAAGCAAGAAAAAAGAGCCAAGCAAGAAAAAAGAGCCAAGCAAAGCAGGTCCATGGCGGTCAAAATTCAAGTCAAAATCAAACTAAAAGAATTTCTATTAGTATTTTGAACTAATGTGTTCTTTATTCCAAGTTGTATATTAGCAATAATCTTTTAAATTTATTTCAATCAAATTTGTGTTATAATTTTATTTTCTCTAGTTCATGTTTGTTAACGTGGTTGTACCATTGTATTTAAGTATGAAGCAGGTTGAAATTTATACTAATAAATCAGGTTAAATAATATACAAAAATGACCAGGATTTTTTAATTTTTTTAAGACTTTAGGCGTCGTTTAATTCTATGCGACGCTATTGTGTTACACTTAATGCGTCGGCATTTAAGACAACCGACGCTAAAAGGTATCAGCCTTTAGCATCGGTTATCCGTATAACCGACGCTACAGTGATCAACCAAAAGCATTGACGTTCTATATGACCGACGTTAATGTCATTACCAATAGCGTCGGCATTCCAGACAACCGACACTAATGTCAGTACCAATAGCGTCGGTTATTGTACATTATGCGTTGGTTGTTTAACCGACGCCAAAGAGGTTTTAGCGACGCTGTTTTTACCGACGTTGTAGGTATATACCTATAGCGTCCCCTACATATACTACGCCTTTTGACCGACGCTATAGCTCTTTTTGACCGATGCTATAGGCCCATTCTGTACTAGTGACCCTCAAACATGCCTATCTACGGATTCAATGGAGTCGAATCAAAGGTAGAAGGCACAATCTAGCTCCTCGTGACTATAGGGCAGGGCTCGAAGACAATGACTCAAATGCTAAACTTCTTGGTTATAAAGGCAACCTCTACTTATAATGTAATCCTTGGAATGACTGGTCTTCATGATTTTAAGGCTGTTGCCTCAACATACCACTTGAAAATAAAGTTTCCTACAAGGAACGGGGTTGGTGAAGAGCGAGGAGATCAGAAAATGGCTAGAAGTTGCTATATATCCGCACTAAGACCTGATGGAGTCGGGGGGAGGGCGGGTTCTCCCAATTGAGGACATGGATTCAAGGGATGATGAAGATAGAAGGGGAAAGCCAACTAAGGATTTGATCCCTATCCCCTTAGTTCCAGGAGAACCAGATAAAGTCACTTGCATTGGAGCACTGTTGCTTGAACCCTGGAAGGGCAAGATTACATCTTTCCTCCAAGAGAATGAAGATATTTTTGCTTGGACAGCGGCTGATATGCCATGGATTGATCCCCAATTGATAACTCACAAGTTGAACGTAGATCCCAAAAGGAAGACGGTGAAGCAAAAGAAGATGAACTTTGCTCCAAAAAGGCAAGAGGCCATAAAGAAAGAGGTAGATAAGTTCTTTGAAGCAGGATTCATTGAAGAGATTCAATTCCCTAAATGGTTGTCGGTAATGGTCAAGAAAGCCAATGAAAATGGAGAATGTGCGTAGACTTTACGGACTTGAACGATGCATGTCCTAAGGACTATTTTCCCCTACCAAGGATCGACACTTTAATAGATGTCACTACAGGGCACGAAATGCTAAGCTTCATGGATGGCTTTAGCGGATACAACCAAATCAAGATGCATAAGGATGAAATTCGCAAGGTGTCATTCATTACTGATTTTGGTGTTTACTACTACTTAGTTATGGCCTTTGGACTCAAGAATGCAAGTGCCACATACCAAAGGTTAGTGAACAAAATTTTCAAACATCTCATTGGCAAGACCATGGAGGTTTACGTAGATGACATGTTAGTCAAAAGCCTCGATAAGGTCGATCACATAGAGCACCTCCGAGAGGCATTTGAAGTGCTGAGACACCATAAAATGATGTTGAATCCTGCCAAGTGCGCCTTTGGCGTAGGGTCAGGCAAGTTTTTGGGTCTGATGGTCTCTAAACGAGGAATTGAAGCCAACCCCGACAAAATTAAAGCAATTATGGATATGGAACCACCGTACTCTGTAAAGATGTTCAGAAACTCACTGGGAGAGTGGCGGCATTGGGAAGGTTCATCTCTAAGTCAGGGGAAAACAGTCTACCCTTCTTCAAATCATTGAAGAACATGAAAAATTTTGAGTGAACAGCAGAAAGCCAAGAAGCCTTTGAGGCCTTGAAAAAATACATGACTAAAGCACCATTGTTGGCAAAACCAAAACCTGGAGAAACGCTCTATCTATACTTGGCAGTTTCAAACACCGCCTTGGGAGCTGTTTTGGTGAAGGAAAAATTAAAGGTTTAGAAACCCATCTACTATGTGAGCAAAATTCTGCACGGAGCAGAAGTAAACTACTCTCTGATAGAAAAGTTTACTTTAGCCTTTATCATGGCCTTAAGAAAATTACGCCTGTACTTTCAGGCGCATAAGATAGAAGTCTTGACTGACCAACCATTAAGAAACATCCTGCATAGTCCTAAGGTCAGAGGAAGACTGATCAAATGGGAGATTGAGTTGGGAGAGTTTGACATCAAGTATAAGCCTCGAACGACCATTAAAGCACGAGCACTTGCTGACTTCATGGTTGAATGTACCATCGACAACCAAGAAGTCGGGGAGCAGGAAGTAGAACCCTTGGAGGGCAAAGAAGTTGAAAATAAGATGAAGAGATGGTATTTAAGGAATACTGGGTGCTCTATTTTGATGGGGCATCAAAAAAAATAAAAAAAAATCAAGTGGAGCAGGTTTAGTGCTACAAAGTCCCGATGGATTTCTCATTGAGTATGCACTAAAGTTGGACTTTCCGACAACAAAAAATGAAGCCGAGTATGAAGCCCTGATAGCCGGCTTAGGTTTGGCTGGGGCCTTGAGAGTTAATACTCTCAAGGTCTGTGGAGACTCGAGATTGGTAGTCTCACAAGTAAATGGAGAATTTGAGGCTAAGGATGAAACCATGGCCAAATATCTGAAGCTCGTGAAAGCCATCATGACCCAGTTTGGTGAATCCTATATGGAACACATCCCTAGAGAAGAAAACATGAAGGCCGATGCCTTGTCTAAATTTGCTTCTTTTGAGATAGAGAACTATGCCGGATGTGTATACTTCCAAGTCTTGAAGACCCCGAGCATCAATGGAAAACTAATAGCACCTATTGACATAGGTGGCTTTTGGATAGACCCCATTAAGGCTCATCTTGAAACCGGTTGGTTACCAAATAATGCCTTGGAGGCACGAAAGTTGACAGTGAGAGAATTGAGGTACGCCTTGATCGAAGGGATCTTATACAAGAAGTCTTTTGTCATTCCTTACTTGAAGTGTCTACGACCCCAGGAGGCGAAGTTATTCTTGAAAGAAGTTCTTGAGAGAATTGTGGGCAGCACTGGGGGGGCAGGGCCCTTGCTCATAAAATCACCCGTCTAGGCTTCTACTGGCCAAATATGATTGCTAATGCGAAAGATTATGTGAAGAAGTGTGAACGGTGTCAAAAGCATGCACCTGTGGTTAGGAAACTGCCCAAGATGTTAACATTGGTTAACTCACCAATCTCGTTTGCCATGTGGGGCATGGACATATTTGGGCCATTTCAAGTGTCAAGTGCACAAACGAAGTTCTTGATAGTGGCAATTGACTACTTCACTAAGTGGATTGAGGCTAAACCTCTAGCCAAGATAACCACCAAACAAGTATTGCAATTTCTATGAGAAAGTGTAATGTGCCGATATGGAATCCCGTGAATCCTGGTCACGGACAATGGGAAGCAGATTGACAATGAAGATTTCAAAAAGTATTGTAAGGACAACAACATTGAGTTACGATTCACATCAGTTGCTCATCCTCAAGCAAATGGACAAGCCAAGGTGGTCAACTGAATCATCCTAGATGGACTCAAGAAGAGAGTTGAACGCTCAAGGAACACTTGGGTGGACGAGTTGCTCCCTATACTTTGGGCATATCGTACCACTTGCAAGGTTACTACTAAAGCAACTCTATTTCTGTTAGCCAATGGGGCAGAAGTCGTGGTTCAAGTGGAGATTACTAACACCTCCCCAAGAGTAGGGGCCTTTGAGCCTGAATCGAACGAAGAAGGTATGAGGTTGGCTCTTGATCTAATTGATGAAGTCAGAGATGAGGCAAATGCCAAGATCGTGGAACATCAGAAGCGAGCATCTTTCTACTACAACCTGAGACTTAAAGAAAGGTTCTTTTGTCAAGGAGACTTGGTTCTCATAAAGATTAAAGCATCCGGGGTTGGACAGAAAGGAAAATTAGCCCCTAATTTGGAAGGGCCCTACAAAGTCAATAATGTGTTTGGACGAGGCTCGTATAAGCTAGAAACCCTAGAAGGGCATGAGGTTCCAAGGACTTGGCATGCCTCAAACTTAAAAGTTTATTATGTTTAGTGCATCCTAAAAGGATCCGCTAGTAGGACAAGTAGAAATAAGGTTCGATGACATAATGAGCTTCCTAGAAAGCAGATGAAGGGTTGAACCCGTTTTGATTGGTAGAAACATCCTCAAAGCTTTGCCAAGATAAACTACAAATGAATGCAAAGGAAAACATACAAAATATGCATGTCAACTGCACAAAAAGAGTTGAATACAACGAACCCCGAAGGGTGAATTTTGCTAATAAACATACAAAAGAAAGCCAAAGATGCCTATAGTTAATTAGCGAAAATTTCAAGCTCGGGAGAAGTTTGATATGATATACTTGAGAATGAATCACTACGAGTGCAGCCATCAGTAAGAACTCGTAAGGGTGAAGGGTTGAAACCCCAAAAACCTAAGACATTCAGTCCGAACCCCATCATTCGATATGCTCAATGAAAGGCTTGAAGCCAAAACAAGACGGTATAAGACATAAAAGGTTTATGCAAATGTCAAGCTAGCCTCGAATAAGGCAAAATCGTCGTAAATGTGTAGGTCGCTCCACACTTTACACCAAGACGATACTCGTGAAACACTAGTGTATATTAAAACCCCAAAAAAGGGTAGTAAGTCCCATGTAAGGGATTAAAAGACCCCAAGTCTCGAAAAAGACCAGTATAACTTCTATGAAATCCTAGTGCATTATCATAGAAGTTGGGGGGCAAATGATATAGGTTAAAAATAACCCTAAAACATAATTAATATTGCATTAATTAAACCTAGTTGGTCCATAAATAAGGCCCATTAATAAGGTCCGAAACTCTAATTAAATATTAATTTCGTAATTAATATTTGGGCTAGAAGTACAACCTGTATTAGGAGACGTCCAATATAGGCTTGTTCTAATACAAGTGGGCTTGTTTCAATACATGTCCGTTATGATATGGAAACATCTCCTACAAGGAAGGATCTAGAATTAATCCTTATCCACCGTCAAGGATAAGACTTATCCTTCAAGGAAGTGATAACACTTATCCACCGTCAAGGATAAGATTTATCCTTCAAGGACGTAATAATACTTATCCACCATCAAGGATAAGATTTACCCTTCAAGAAAATCAATACTTATCCACTAGGCTTCTAAACGCCTATATAAAGGGTCTGACCCCTCATCTCAGAATTAAGTTTTAGACTTCATCCTCGAATAAGGACATACAAGTCACTACGTCCTTGGTGTGCCCCTGCCACCATAACCCCGAGGGCAACACCAAGAACTACGTTTTATTGGCTTGATTCACTAAACACTAGAGATACGTAGACATCTTGTTAGGACCGAGTTAGTCCCCAACAACAAGAGCAGTCTTGAAGCTCACAAACTCTAGCATTAATTATACCCTAGTTTTTATTCCATAACAGCATTATAAAATAACAACATTACTATAAAAGGTGTTGGCAAATCTATTTCAGATACATTAAAAAAGAAAACTCAAACTCACAAACACAATTATAGAGATAGAGATAAATCATGCACACTCTAAAAAATACTACACAACATCAAAAGAAAAAAAATATGATCACGAAAACATAAACATGCAGATTTGTGCATATAAAAAATATTGTTTAGCCAATATACATACATAGAGAGAGAGAGAGATAAAGATATAATTATAACAAAATCTAATGAATGCATGATTGCATCGATTTATAAGGTGAAACTTTTTATCATACAAAATTCAATAAAAACACTTATATTTAGAATTCCAATATAATAGAAGCATCATTATACATATACAAACCTAGTCATAACTATCCATTCATGCAAAAAAAAAGAATAAAAAATTATGAAACCGAACAATAACATGATCACTACACAAATGAAAAATATTTATAAATTACACATTATTAAACTGATAAACAAAAGGCATGTGTGTTTATGTGTGTATCATTGCTGAAACATATGCTGGTGAGCCAAGTATTAGTAAAACTGGAAGAGCTGATTACAAAAATGAGAACGTTCAGAGTATTTATCTTGAACGTGTACAAAGGAATTAAAACAAACTAACAGAAGGTCTTAGCTAAAAGATAGGCGTCACTCCTACTTCAACTCCACTTCTACGTGATCACCTAAAACAAACTAGGACCTATAAGATATAGCAGACTTATTCAAATTAAAACAAAACAAATATCTAAATAATAAGTTTAAGATTAAATTCCAACAATCACACCCTTAATCTTAAACTTGTCATCAGCCTGGCTTTCAACCTAGCCCATCTGGCTTTTAACTTTACCCATTTGACTTTTAACTTTAACTTCATTGAATGTCTGACATTCCTTATTTGCCCATATGGCATGACTTATTTGCCCATCTGGCACGTATGATTTCTTTCTATAACAAGGCTGGTTCATCATCCTCGATCTGTGCAAGGTTCACTTGTTGTCCATGTTCTCTCTCTCGTCGTGCTTTATCACATTCTATAGAGTAGTGTCCAAAGATGTTTAAGTTATAACACTTTATCCTGCTTTTGTCACGTCCACTATTTCTGCCATGTAATCCTCCACGGGCTCTTCCCTTCCACTCTTCCAGTTAGAAGTAGTTGATTCCCATTGTCTTCAACATGCCCACGAATCCTCTCTTCATGAGCTTTTAGCCTCCCAATTAACTCTTCGACAGACATGTTGTCCAAATCTCCAAATTGTTCAATCGCTGAAGCAATCTGCAGAAGTTTTGATGGGACTGCCCATAGTAATTTCTTTATAACATAAGACTCTTCCACTTTATCTCCTAAAGCACGAATATTACTCACAATATTATTCAGTTTCATGGAGAAATCATCGATATTTTCTGTCTCCTTCATGTTGAGAGCTTCAAACTCAGATTTTAAGGTCTGGACCTTTGCTTTCTGAACTCGATCAGCTCATATGCACATCGTTTTGATTGCATCCCAGACCTCTTTGGCGGATTTCTTCTCTGCAATGGACAATAGCAGGTCCTCCGGAATGCCTTGGTATATTGCTGCTAATGCCACCTTGTCCATCCTTACCTCGACTGCTACTTTCGGGTCACTCGCTTCCACTGCGTCCCACACACCTTGGGCTTGCTTGAACACCTTCATCTTCGTAGACCACGCCGTGTAATTATTCCGAGATAATATTGGGTAGCTTAAGCCAACTGGTCCATCCTTTCCCTTGGTTATATTCATTATATTTGTTGTAAACTTGGGTATACACGTAAGGCGCTCTGATACCAAGTGTAGAAAACAAAACAGGCATGTGTGTGTTTATGTGTGTATCATTACTGAAACATATGTCGGTGAGCCAAGTTTGGCGTTTCTGTATGAATAAAACTGGAAGAGCTTATTACAAAAATGAGAATGTTTGACTATATCAGATTAAATACCTGATCACCTAAAACAAACTAGGACCTATTCTTGATGACTATATCAAATTAAATATAGCAGACTTATTCAAATTAAAACAAAAACAATATCTAAATAATAAGTTTAAGATTAAATTCCAACAACTTTGTTATGTATTAATCCAAAAAGCGAAAATTTATGGTTCCCACATGAAAATGTTGTTGTTTTATACTAATATCAATCCTTTTTTTATTAAATACCAAGATTTTTAGGTATGAGAAAAATATTGAAAATTACTGATATGAAGTATCAAACCTCACTCTTGATGGGTTTCAGGTTAGATTTGAAAAATTATCAACTAAACCAACAACTCAACCAAACCACCCTAATTGGTTTCAAATATCTTCATTAAGAAAAAGATCAGTTTGAGAATGGTAGTAAGATTTCTCTTCAACTGTCGAAGGCATATGATGGAGTTGATGAATATTTCTTGAAGTTATAATGCTCAAGTCAAGGTATTGTGAACAAAGGTTAGAAAATAATTAATTACATATCTCCATTTTTTATGCGTTCATTATAGGTTAGGAGGTGATAACATTTTGTTTTTTGAGAAATAATCTACACAAAGAAAAAGTTCCTAGTACTATTCAAACTGTCTCACTGGTTTGAACAAATTTGTACATGTATATGTACATATAAGAACTGCAGAAGATATTCTTCAAAGAGTTTTTTGCATTGGTGTGCATGTGTGCAAATAAGGTGAACCAAAAATATAATTTGATTAAGAGTGAAATGTTGGAGAGACCAATTAAAATCAATTGTAAGAGTTATCCATTCAATTGTATAACATGGATTAACATATTTTTAAATAGAAAAGTTAATATAAAAATTATATTTATTATGCCTGTTTTATTTATCTGAATTCATTTTTCTTCTTTTTTTGATAGTTTGTATCTCAATTCATTTATTTGTGCATAAATTCCAATTTGTATCCTCATATGAATAAAAATTTGTGGATTATATATAAACATTGCAACATGCAACACCACTAGGTTGTGCACCTACATCCTTTGATGTGTAACACCAATGAGAATGTAAACATTGGCTCAAAATATTGTAGTAAGCCATTCATGGCATAATGACATATAATGTGTGTTGGAAACTTATAGTGGTAACTTATAATTTTATTCATCATATTACTCTTTATATAGAACTCATACAAATCACATAAGCATGATTAGTACCACACAAGTAACCTCATGAATTACAAATTTTCTCTAATAAATGTGACATTTAACATCAACATACTAATAGTAGCAAAGAATGAATGTGGACCGTTTTTGTTAGATCTAGAGCTTCTCACAAGCCCCTGGTTACTGTTTGAAATAAGAGAATCTATATGTTCATTAATGGTTACTATTGGATTATACATCTCTAACCGCAAACTGTTGGGAGTATGTCAGCAGGGCAGAGAAAAGTTTTACTCTTCTTTTGGACGTCATTGAAGTTTCTCTCGGTAGAAGGTTACTGTGGCTTAACCTCTCGACTTTCCATTCACAAGACGAACGTACGAGACTTGCACTTGCCTTCCATCTTCTCAAACATGCTTTTATCAGTTGTGTTTTCCACCTTACCAATCATTAAAAGTCATGCAAGATCGTTTGAGCATCATTACTCTGGAGCATGTTTCCTGCAGCTTTGGTCCTTCTTGAAATAAACCTTACTTGGCGGGAAATAAAATCCCTTGAGCCACATAAAAATATTGACACAAAGCTCAAAGTCATGCCTTTTTTCTGTTTTTCACAGAGTATCAGACCTGATTAAACATAAAATCATAACTTATCAAATAATTCAAAACATGGGCTCATAAATTTTGCATCCTACATCCAGAAGATTTCTTATGTTTGATGTAAGTACTTTATAAATGAAATAAACTAATGCCCAACATGGGAAGCACCTAAACATAAGGGTACTTTGTAGTTGAATAGAGGGAAGATGGACTAGCTACTTACATGTGTAAAGATTGAAACTGCAACAGAAGTCATAAATATTTTTGATGTACCATAAACAATCCTTAGAGTGCCTTTTAACAAAAAAGCAACAAGTTGAATTTTTCTAATATTAATCAAAAAAGTATCACCCCATATGTAAGCCTTTGGTATTGTGTCAAATTACCTGATTTGTACTCCTTATTTAATAAGCTAAATCCAATAAGCTAAATCCATTAAAATGTATTTTAGTTATTCTTAATTGTTGTACTGTTTTCTTTTAATTTTTAATATTAATATATACTAATACGCTAATCTCCTAGTCCAAGTTTATTAAGAAGCCCACCTCATCTCCTCATTTGTAATTTGGTTAACAACTTCATTTTTCGTATTCTTTAATATAAAGTAATTTTAAACAAAAAAAATATTAATAATTAAAAAATTATAATATACTAATTATATATGTAGGTTAATATAAATCATTTTAAATTAGATAAATGCATTATAAGCCATCTAACTCGAGAAATTACAAAATTTATGGTGTATGTAATTAGAATAGAGTAGAACCTTAGCTTTATATCATCCCATCTCTATTTCACACATGCTTTGGCAATCATTAAAAGGGAAAGGGATACATCCACTTCCAAGCACCAATAAATAAATGAATAATAGTTGGAGAAATCTTACCTTCCTCCAAAGTTTGGAAGGAGCATCTGTTAATCCCAAATGACCTAACAGAATTGTAGAGGGGGTTGAATACAATTCTTGATATTTCTTAAACTTAAAACAACTTACAAATAAAAACTGAACTTAAAAGTAAAAATCACAAACACATAAATAATTTCAGTTGGATTGTTTGATGATCCAACTGAAGTGATTTTTATTGCGGAAATAATCTGTGATACAAAATGTACACAGCTGCTCAGTTACAAGAATGTAGAGAAGAAAAATGCTCTCAAAGATAGCTAATACAATCTATTTGTTTTTCTTCTCTCTTCTTTTATTTTAACTGCTACACTTGGTTATATATTCCCAAGTTTACAAAGCTATTTTTGGCTACACTAAAGTACACTAAAGGTAACCGCCAATAGTTTGCTTTTCATCCCTTTGTCCAGTGGTCCTTCGAGATCCTTGCTTTTGTCTTCATGCTTATTATGATCACTCCCAAGAGCCCAATTGGAAACTAGGATGTTTCCTTATTCCCCATGTCCATTTTAATGGTTTCCAATGCAAAGTACACCTCCACATCACCTTTAGATCTGTTCAGTAACCTGTCACTATCACTTTGTCAACTATTCAGAAAAGCAATAATGATTCGTTGATAGCAGGGAGATGTGTTTCGTTGATAGCTTTATTCTTCATTTCGTTGATGAGTAAACTTCATTTCGTTGATGAGTAATCTTCATTCCGTTGATGAGTAATCTTCATTCCGTTGATGAGTAATCTTCATTCCGTTGACATGTCTTCACTTAGGTAAAATTACAAGGCACAAGATATTTACAATTAACCAACCTATTTTGCCTATCTATCATTTAGTCAACATGACTTAGAAAACCTATCTAATACATACAACAAAATGCATATCAAACTGTGAAGTATTGTACAGTGCAATTGCTACATCACTCATTTCGTTGATGAGTTTCCTGTCAACGGAATGCTGCAAAGCATGCCATTTCGTTGACAGCTACAAAATAACTTTACACAAATTCTACTAAGTGTTTTATGTTTATCATCAAGAACAACATATTCCTAATAATCTCCCCCAATTTATGACTGATAGAATAACAGTCATAAATCAAGAGACTTGATGACAACAAAAACACTCAGATACATTATAAATTACAAAAGTAGAAAATGCATTAAGCTTCATAATATTTTGAACAAAATAAAAGACTTACAAGACTAATGCCTAGAAGTGCTCCTCTAGACTGAGCAAATGATTCATCTTAGTCTTCTTTGTGGCATAGTCTTCTTCCCTCTCTTAGAGTTGTTTTCCTCAATTTGGACCTGTAGCCTTCTGTAAAAGATCTTCTCTTCCTCATCTTGATCACCAAGCAAGGATTGCATAACCTTTAGAGTTTGATTAGATGCTTTATCCAGTTGGTCTTCCATCCTGAAGAATCTTCTGCAGTTGTCCTTGTCCTTAAATTCCATCATCCAGTAAGGTTGAAGATGGATTTTCTTTCCTGTTGAGGGCACTCTGAGCATTCTGGGAAGAGCCTCAGGTTTGTTCCAGCTAGCCTTTATTTGACATATTTTGGAGACCACCTCAGACTTGGCTGTTTTGGTGAAGCCAAAGTCCTTCTTCAAGCATCTAAACACTGTGAGTAGTTTTTGGTAGTCTTCTCCTAAAATCCTGTAGAGAGGCCACACTTGCTCTCTACCACCCTTGAATGTGAAAACTAATCTTTCAGGCAACTTTTGAGAAGCTGCAATGCCCCTAACTTCCACCAGGTTGTCTAAATCAAGATGAAAGCTAGATTCTTCCCTGATGTCAGCAATGTACATGCAGTCCTCTGGATTTGCAGGGGGTTTCTGAGGTTGTGGCTTTCTCACAAATATTGGCTTTGCCTGGACAGCCCTTTTCTTTGACTTTGTTGGCTGATCCTTTTCAAATAGGAACCTTGGAAAATAGGCTTCATCAAATTCAATAGGCTCCTCTTTTGGCATGATTGGTTGATCATGAAAGTTGACAGGATGTGCAGGATCACATGCCAATTTTCCTTCATGAGATTGATCAACAGGAATTTGATGTGCACTTGTTGTGGAAGAGGCTTGAGTAGTGTCCTGAGAATCCTCTTTGTCAAAGTCCAGATTCCTTTTAGCTCTAGCCTTTGGTTGCCTTGTGCTCTTCTTTGCACTCCTTTCCTCTCTTGTTTTTTCTTCTAGCTGTTTTTCTTCTTCATCAAGAGAGTGAGCAACTGTAAGTGCTTGCATTGCTGCTCTTTCTGACTCTTCAGCTTTAGCTTTATCAAAGTTTGGGTGACCAGCCCAAACACAGATTTCTTGTTCATTCCTATAGACAATTGCCTTTTGCTTCCATATCTCAGGATCATTGCTTTTCTTGCTCTTTGTGATAAGTAGACCAAGAAGCTTGAGCTCATCTGGATAAGGTGTAGGATAGAGAATCCTTGCTATATTTTTGCCTTTTGGTTTAGCAGGGGACTTGGGAGATAAGCTTCTTTGGAGTATAGCTTGTACCACATCCCTAATGCATGAAGTTTGTCCTTTTTCCTTCCTTGGACCTTGAGTGACTCCATGTAGAAGGGGCTCTACCTGATAAAAAGAATTGGTCTGTGGCTCCCATTCCGTTGACACTAGAACCATGGCATTCGTTGATGGTTGATCCGTTGATGGAGGTATTGAAGTAGCTTGAACCGTTGATGCCTTTGCAGTGTCAGCTAACTTCTTTACTCTTGCTTCTATATTTGACCAGTGATCCTTAATCTGTTCTGCAAGTTTCATCCTCATAGAGGCTTCCTGGATCAGGTCAATACCATCCTTTTTCTTCTTTCCAAACTCCCCCATTGCTAATGGCTCTTCTGGTAAGGAGATGGCTGGGACCAAAACCTTTGTGATTTGTATATCAAGCTCCTTAGTTTTCTCCCCCTTTTTGTTATCATCAAGTGAGATGATAGGGATTCCTTGAGCTGCCAGAAGCTGGGTGAGTAGCTGAGTTTGCTTCTCATGTTCCTTCTGCATGTGAGAAAGTGTAGTCTCAACTTTGTCCACTCTAGAGGAGAGAGTTTTCAAAGATGAGGACACTTCAGGTTCCTTGGTGAAAAACCTTGACATCTTGGAGACAGTGTGAAGAGGAAGCTTTTCATCTAGCCTCCTGTCAGTAGCATCCCTAAGGTTGCTAATTGAATCCTTGATTTCTGTAGCCTCAATCCTTGTCTGCAACATTTGTAGCCTTTGAATTTCCAGAGAATCCATTACGGCCTTGTAGAATTTCTTGTCCCTTGCAGTTGCTGACTCATTAGCTAGATATGCCTCATTGTACTGCCTTGTGATAGCAGCATCCAAGTTGGATCTACCATGCATATCTTGAGAAAGCCAGTTTGGTGTAGGAAGCACCACAGAAGTCCCAGTCTGTGTAGTAGTGGCCACCTGTAGATTGTCACCAAAGCTGTCCTCATCATCAGAAAAATTGAAGTCTCCACTTGCTGCAGCTGCTGGAGATAGATTGGTCAGGGCATCCTTTGCTCTTTGAATTGATACAGTAGTATGAATTAAATTGAGTGACCTTTCTGCCTCCACATTGCCCTGTTGAGCCATAATTTGATAGGCTGACACAGGATGAGTAAAGGTCTCAGGATCCAGGGAAATACTATCCAGAGTTTGTTGATAATGCTCTTGGAAGGTAAGTTCCCTTTCTCCCTCACTGACCCCCATTAACTCACTAGCAATGGTTGCTTCCTCCCTTATCACTCCTGTAGTCCCTTCTCTCTCTCCACTCTTTTCTTGCATCATGGGCTCCCCATGGCTCACACCTCTCACACCCTCACCTTTACCTACTAAGGTGGTACTCTCAATCTCTCCTTTTGCCTGGCTGGAAGAAATAGCCAGCCTCTCACTCTCAGACTCTCCTTTTGCCTGGCTGCAAGCCAGCCTCTCAATTTCACTCCCTCTCAAACCTAAAAGTGTCTCAACTACCACCAGGTCATCTACACTAGTTGTGGAAACAACTTGATTTTCAATAAGGGGTGTAGATTGACCTATCAACGGAATGGTAGTTTGAACTGTCAACGGTATGGATACCGTTGATGGAGAAACACTTGTCAACGAAAGAAACTGTTTCGTTGATGAAGTCAATAAAGCACTTTGAGAAAGTGAAATTACAGTAGAATCTGTGGTGATTGATTTTAGAGATTGGTCCACAGATCCTCTTGCAACTTCAGAAAAAATTGGTTGATGGCCAAACAAATCACTTAACAAGTGATGACCACCAGCTTCAGAGTGGGGCTTCTCCAAGATTAGAGTTGGAGAATCAGGAATAAATGAATGGATCATGTCCACATCTAGAGATAGAGTTGGTGAATTTGATGGAGATAGTTCAAGGTTGATGTTTAGAGAATGGGACTGTAACCCCAGAGTAATGATAGGGGTTACATCAAACTGAATTTGTGAAACTGGAAGTGTAGCTTCCAGAGTGTGTGCACCCTGTGAACCCTTGGATTTTTGTTTCACCCTCCTTTGGTATTGGGAAAAAGTAGACTGTGGGCTTGAAGTGTCCCTTACCCTCTTAGAGTGTGCTCTTGGAGGAGAGCTTGTTTCAATAATTACATCCTTTTGGGAGGATGCAATTAGACTTGTGCTTAAATCCATATTACTCATTGTGCCTTGTTGGGAAGACACAATGGGGCTTGGCTGGATCTCACTCATCTTTCCTTCCTTATCCTTAGGGTGGTTTCTTTTATGTTCACCCCTTCATCACCTCTCACAGCACCTACAACACTCCCCTTAGGTTGTGTAGTGGATTTTACAACAGGTGCCTTTTGGGAAGCACCTGAGGTTGGCTTGGAGGATTTCTTTGATTTTGGTTTTGTTGCTGGGGCAGGAGTCTGTTGGGTCACAGCTACAGACTCCACAGCAACAGGACTGGGTGATACAGTTGAAGTAACAATTATACTAGAAGGGATAGCAGTAGTTACCTCAATTACTGGCAGATACACCACTGGAACCTCACCATTGTGGTTCAGCCTCAGTATGTCTGTCAATACTCTCTTCTCTTACACAAAACACTCAAACTTGGAAACAGGGTTAGAGATAACTAATGGTGTTGGACTAACATGATTAGCCAACATCATCAGAAACCTAGCATAATAGATATTCTTTTTCCTATTGGCCTTATCACCCAACTTAGCACCAATTTCATACATAAGTTGGGTGCTAAAGTTGTAATATCTATCAGTTAGGAGCATGGTAAATAGAATTAGCATAGAATTGGTCAATGCATCAAAATTGCTAATCTTACCAGAAAATACCTTGATAAATGCATCAGCTAAATAACTATATTCTCTAACCAATCCTCTCCTAATTATTCTACCCAGATTATCAGTAGGCAAAGAGTAGTTTATGGAGTTTAGCAAGTTAACCATTTCAGTATTTGTAGGCAAAGCATTACAGTTATTTTCAGGAATATGTAAACATGCTTGCAATACATCAGAATTAACTATGTACTCTTTACCTTGGATGGTGAATTGGAGTGTGCAGTTTGTTCCACTATACTCACACGAGGTCCAAATCTCCTCGATTATCTCATTGTAGAGAGGAATTGAGTGAAACATTGCATAGCTCAATTTGCAGTTCTTCATGAAGTCCATCATCTTGAAAAAGATACTGTTTGGACCCTCCTTGACAACAAATGGAATTGAGTTGTTCTTTTCATAAATGAACCCTCCTGCTGACATAAGCTTGACTATGGGTGCCATTGTTGTGTGAAGAAAAGCTTCGAACTAAATTGCTTGTTAGAGAGAAGAAGAGAGAAAAACCTTTGGAATTTTTGAGAACAGGTAAAAAAAAATAAAGAAAATAGAATTTCTTAAATACTCCCCCAAAAATTCTCAGAAAAAGAGTCCAATAATAAATGTAAATTACTGGATTGGCTTAAAAATATAACCGTTACTTTTAAAGAATTACCATGATTTATACTTACAGGGGTGTATGCATAGATCGTGGTAACGGACGTGTCAAATTTCAACGGTTCAGATTAATTGCGCTAAATCAACGAATCAGGATTGGGCGGTTAAAGTCCCGTCTTATTTCGTTGATAAAGCTGCGTTTCGTTGATATAAAAGAGCTATCAACGAAACACCCAGAAAAATGCTAAGACTGTCAACGAAATGGTTCGTTTCGTTGACATAGTAATTTTGACTTAGGCAAAATTTCACTTTTTCCTGAGAAAATTAATTCACAGAAAAACATAGCAAGTTTCTAGCTGCATTTTAACTTGCAAAAATCTCAAAATAATTAAGAGAAATTTAACATACCTAGCTCACTTACTAATCTTGAGAATGTGGATTCATCAAGTGGCTTGGTAAAGATGTCTGCAAGTTGTTGTTCACTTGGAACAAAATGTAACTCCACAGTACCATTCATAACATGTTCTCTAATGAAATGGTACTTGATGTCAATGTGCTTGGTCCTTGAATGTTGCACTGGATTTTCAGTAATGGCAATGGCACTAGTGTTGTCACAGAAAATAGGAATTTTCTCAACTCTTATTCCATAATCAAGTAGTTGATTTTTCATCCATAAAATCTGTGCACAATAACTTCCAGCTGCAATATACTCAGCCTCAGCTGTGGAGTTAGAAACTGAGTTTTGTTTCTTGTTGAACCATGAGACAAGCTTGTTTCCTAAGAATTGACAGGTGCCTGTTGTGCTTTTCCTGTCAATTTTACATCCTGCAAAATCTGCATCTGAATAACCAATTAGTTCAAAGCCAGATTCTCTAGGATACCAAATGCCAAGGTTTGGTGTTCCTTTGAGATATCTGAAAATTCTTTTAATAGCAACTAAATGGGATTCCCTAGGATCAGCTTGAAATCTAGCACATAGACATGTAGCAAACATAATATCAGGTCTACTAGCTGTTAAATACAAAAGTGAGCCTACCATGCCTCTGTAACATGAAATGTCCACAGATTTTTCGTTAGTATTCAATTCAAGTTTGGTGGCAGTAGGCATGGGAGTTTTGGCAGGAGAGCATTCCATTAAGTTAAACTTCTTTAATAAATCATGAATATATTTTGTTTGACTAATGAAAATGCCTTCATTAACTTGCTTCACTTGAAGACCAAGAAAGTAAGTTAATTCTCCCATCATGCTCATTTCATATTTACTTTGCATAAGCTTGACAAACTTTTGACAAAGTTTCACATTTGTAGACCCAAAGATTATGTCATCTACATAAATTTGAACAAGTATAGTAGAGCCATTCACAACCCTGTGAAAAAGAGTTTTATCTATAGTACCTCTAGTGAAGTGATTCTCAAGGAGTAACTGTGAAAGTGTGTCATACCAGGCTCTAGGTGCTTGTTTCAAACCATAGAGTGCTTTGAGGAGGAAATATACATATTCTGGAAAGTCATCATCTTCAAAACTAGGAGGTTGACTTACATACACCTCCTCTTCCAATTCCCCATTCAGAAAAGCACTCTTCACATCCATTTGATAGACTTTGAAATTGGCATGGGCTGCATAGGCTAGAAAAATCCTTATTGCTTCTAGTCTTACAACAGGAGCAAAGGTTTCATCAAAATCAATTCCTTCTTCCTGTGAATAGCCTTTTGCAACCAATCTAGCTTTGTTCCTTGTGACTATGCCATTTTCATCCATCTTGTTTCTGAACACCCATTTTGTGCCTATGACACTCCTGTCCTTAGGCTTGGGCACCAGCTTCCAAACATTGTTCCTTTCAAATTGGTTTAGCTCCTCTTGCATAGCCAAAACCCAATCTGGATCTAGAAGTGCATCCTCAACTTTCTTTGGCTCATCTTGAGACAGAAAGCTACTATATAGACATTCTTCTTGAGTTGCTCTTCTAGTTTGGACTTTTGAAGACACATCACCTATAATAAGTTCAAAGAGATGATCTTTAGTCCATTTCCTTGAGGGAGGTAGATTTGCTCTTGAAGAGGTAGCTTCATGATCATGATTGCCTTGATTGGATATTTGTCCTTGAGAAACTCCCCCTGAGTTTGTTGTCCCTAAATGATCACTTCTAGAAGCATTTCTATGACTGTCAACGGTATTACCATTTTGGCTGTCAACGAAACGCTCATTTTGACTGTCAACGAAATGACCATTTGGTCTGCTAGCAGCTATTCTTTTCAATCTTAATGCAGCAATTTCATCTTCACTGCTGTTTTCATATGTGCTAGATACAACAACTTTAGGCTATTTCTCAGTAGCCTTAACATGATTCACTTGATCTCCTTCCTCATTTTCAAAAGAAAGACTTTCATGGAAACCTTCATCACAGAGACCTTGAATTTTGAGATCATCAAAAACAACATGTACAGATTCCATAACAATGTTGGTTCTGAGATTATAGACTCTGTAGGCTTTCCCTGCTGCATATCCCACAAATATTGCTTCATCTGCCTTTGCTTCAAATTTCCCCAAATGCTCAGCTTGATTTCTCAGAACAAAGCACTTGCATCCAAAGACATGAAGAAAATCCAATAGTGGCTTCTTTCTTTTGAGTAGCTGATAAGGGGTCATTCCTTTGGCTTGATTAATCAAAGAAATATTTTGAGTGAAGCAAGCTGTATTAACTGCCTCAGCCCAAAAATAAGTTGGTAACTTTGATTCATCTAGCATTGTCCTTGCAGCTTCAATAAGTGTTCTGTTTTTCCTTTCAACTACACCATTTTGCTGTGGTGTCCTTGCTGCTGAAAACTCATGCAAAATACCATTTTCTTCACAGAACACCTTCATGCTTGAATTCTTGAATTTTGTCCCATTGTCACTCCTAATCCTTCTTACTTTCAAGTCAGGATGATTGTTTACCATCTTGATGTGATTGATAATGATTTCACTAGCCTCATCTTTGGAGAGCAAAAAGAAAGTCCATGTAAATCTAGAAAAATCATCAACAATCACAAGACAATATTTCTTCTTTGAAATAGACATGACATTTACAGGGCCAAACAAATCCATATGAAGCAACTCAAGCTGATGGACAATTGATGACTCTGTCTTGCTTTTGAATGATGCCTTCTTTTGTTTCCCTTTTTGACAGGCATCACACAAACCATCCTTGGAAAACTCCACCTGTGGAATTCCTCTTGCAAGATCCTTCCTCACCAAATCATTCATAACTTTAAAATTCAGATGAGATAATTTCTTGTGCCATAGCCAACTTTCATCTTTGCTTGCCTTGCTGAAAAGACAAGTGATGGTTTCTGGACTTGTGCTACTAAAGTCAGCAATGTACACATTCCCTCTTCTGAATCCAGTCATTACCACATTGTTGTTTCCTCCTTTAGAAACAACACAGGCTTCTTTAGAAAAAGTAACTAAAAATCCTTTGTCACAAAGTTGGCTGATACTAAGCAAATTGTGCTTAAGACCATCCACCAATGCAACCTCATCTATGATGACATTCTCTTTTGAAATCAAGCCATATCCCTTAGTGTAGCCTTTGTTGTCATCTCCAAAAGCAATACAAGGGCTAGCTCTTTCCTGAAACTCTGTGAGCAGGGTAGAATCACCAGTCATGTGTCTTGAACAACCACTATCCAAGTACCAAAGATTCATTTTGTCTCCCTGCACACAATAAAACCAAATCAAGTCGATTTTGGTACCCAAGTTTCCTTGGGTCCTGTTTTGTTAGCCTTTGATTTTCCTTTTATATCATTTTTCACCTTGGGCTCAGATTGATTTAAATCAATCTTTATCCTTGGTGTTGATTTCTGAGGATTGCTCACATTTTCATTCACAGCATACATAGTTGGAGGAACAAACATGTTATTCATATTCCATGGCATTTGTGGCACATTAAACATATTCATGTATGGATTAGACACAAATGGCATGCTGGCATATGGATTTTGAAATTGTGCATATGGAGCAAACATGTTAGGCATAACAGGCATTGTAGGCATAGAACTATTCATTGCAAGCTTGGGAATTTTCACTTTAACAGTCTTCTTAACAGATTTGCAGTTAGTAGATAAATGACTAACACTTCCACAATTAACACATGTCTTTATAGGAGCATATTTATCAGGTGTGTAATTGTTGTGTTTGTTAATCCCTACTTTGCCATTCCTGTTATTCTTTTTATTTTCCTTAGCCTCAACTTGAACATTCTCTAACTTATCTTTCAATTGCTTGTTGGACAAGTGACCTACATTAGCTCTCTCAACAGGCTTCTCAACTTTCTTTGATTTACTAGACTCGCCTTGAACAAAGTTCTTGGTGACAGGACCATACTTATTATTAAGTCTAGTGAGTTCATCTTTTCTTTTCTCTGTCAACGAAACAGCCTGATCGATTGATGGTTCATCTGTCAACGAAACATTGCATTCCGTTGACATATCAACCTTCAACAAATGATCATTGTTGCTTGTTGACTCTATTTCTGATTCTAAGGTTTCACAAACATACCCTAGTTTCTCTTTGTTCTTTTTCCATGATTGTTCACAGAAAGATTCCATACCTTGAACATTAATGATGTTGGTAGCAACATTCCTGGCATCTTTCCATTTAGCAATCACACTTTGTTCTATTTCAAGTCGTGTCTTAAGAATTTCTTCCCTTTGTAATACGTTCTCAAGTTCCTTCTTAGCATCCCTACTAACACATCTCATTTTCTCAAATTCAATGAGCTGTGCTTCTAACATTGCATTCCTATCACTTAAGAGCAAATTAGTCTCTTTTATTCTTGAATTCTCTTTGGTAAGTGATTTAAGAGTAACACGTAAATTATATAATACAGTAGACATTTCATTTACTGCACTATCGCATTCCTCTTTAGAAAACTCAGAAAGATTAGTAATTGTTACCTGGTTGCTTGAGGAGCTTGCTTCCTGCTCATGATTGTTAGCCATTAGAGCCAAGTTGACATATTCAACATCATCATCAGAATCTTCACCATTACCAGCCCAATCATACTCCTGAGACATGAAAGCCTTTTCTTTTTGCTTGAGAAGTTCAAAGTATTTCTTTTTATAATCAACAGGCTCAAATTTCCTGTTGCCCGTCTCAATCTTGGGCTTTCTGCAGTCTCCAGCAAAGTGACCAAGCATTCCACAATTGAAACATTTAGATTTAGACTTTTCAATCCAGTTACTTTTGTTAGGTTGAAAGTCTCTCCTTGGTGGCCTTGCTTCTGAGTTTCTCTTGAACTTGAACTTAGAGAATTTTCTTCACAAAAAAGCAATGTGTTCATTAATCTCATCTAAGTCATCCAAGTTGGATGGTTCTGGTTCTTCTTCTTCTGTCATCTTGCCTTTACCCTTGCTAACATCACTTCTACAACTAGCTCGACTAGTTGTGGCCTTTGCAGCTTCTTCATTGTCATCTTCCAGTTGGTTCACAGATGCAATCAATGCAATAGATCCACCCTTCTTCTGTACCTTTTCAATTTCTTCATCTTGCTCCATTTCCAACTCATATGTCTTCAAGGTTCCATAAAGACTTTCAAGAGTGTAGTCTTTGTACTCTTGAGTGTTTCTGAGAGAAACAGTCATAGGCTTCCATTCTTTTGGAAGAGCTCTGAGAAATTTAAGGTTTGAATCCTTGGTTTGATAGATCCTCCCATACAGCTTTAATCCATTCAAAAGCTTCTGAAACCTACTAAACGTGTCATTTAGGGTTTCACCAGCTTTAAAATGAAAATGCTCATATTGTTGTATAAGGAGTTGCATTTTATTTTCCCTAACTTGCTCAGTTCCTTCACAGAGAGTTCTAACAGTGTCCCATACTTCTTTGGAGGTTGTACAGTTGATGACATTGTCAAACATCTCTTGCTCCAAACCATTAAACAGAATGTTCATGGTTCTCTTATCCTTATGGATTTCTGCAAGATCTTCAATAGTCCATTCTGAGACAAGTTTTGGAATTTCTACATCAGGAGCATCATCTGGCACTCCAATTCTAGATGCAAACTTCATGGGAACGTGTGGACCTTTCTCAATGTAGTCTACATATCTCTCATCCATAGACATGAGATGTAAATGCATCTTTACTTTCCAGTGAAAGTAATTGTACTTATCAAGAACTGGTATCTTTACACCTGCATCCTTCTTCACCATGGTTACTGTTTTGGTCTTGATCTTTAAACTTCTTGTATGTTACAAGCTTGCTCTGATACCAATTGTTAATCCCAAATGACCTAACAGAATTGTAGAAGGGGGGGGGTTGAATACAATTCTTGATATTTCTTAAACTTAAAACAACTTACAAATAAAAACTGAACTTAAAGTAAAAATCACAAGCAAATAAATAATTTCAGTTGGATTGTTTGATGATCCAACTGAAGTGATTTTTATTGCGGAAATAATCTGTGATACAAAATGTACACAGCTGCTCAGTTACAAGAATGTAGAGAAGAAAAATGCTCTCAAAGATAGCTAATACAATCTATTTGTTTTTCTTCTCTCTTCTTTTATTTTAACTGCTACACTTGGTTATATATTCCCAAGTTTACAAAGCTATTTTTGGCTACACTAAAGTACACTGAAGGTAACCGCCAATAGTTTGCTTTTCATCCCTTTGTCCAGTGGTCCTTGGAGATCCTTGCTTTTGTCTTCATGCTTATTATGATCACTCCGAAGAGCCCAATTGGAAACTGGGATGTTTCCTTATTCCCCATGTCCATTTTAATGGTTTCCAATACAAAGTACACTTCCACATCACCTTTAGATCTGTTCAGTAACCTGTCACTATCACTTTGTCAACTATTCAGAAAAGCAATAATGATTCGTTGATAGCAGGGAGATGTGTTTCGTTGATAGCTTTATTCTTCATTTCGTTGATGAGTAAACTTCATTTCGTTGATGAGTAATTTTCATTCCGTTGATGAGTAATCTTCATTCCGTTGATGAGTAATCTTCATTCCGTTGACATGTCTTCACTTAGGCAAAATTACAAGGCACAAGATATTTACAATTAACCAACCTATTTTGCCTATCTATCATTTAGTCAACATGACTTAGAAAACCTATCTAATACATACAACAAAATGCATATCAAACTGTGAAGTATTGTACAGTGCAATTGCTATATCACTCATTTCGTTGATGAGCTTCCTGTCAACGGAATGCTGCAAAGCATGCCATTTCGTTGATAGCTACAAAATAACTTTACACAAATTCTACTAAGTGTTTTATGTTTATCATCAAGAACAACATATTCCTAACAGCATCAACATCTGAATCATTACCACCATTGCCAGATTGGTCGTCAGTGGATGCACCATCTTTAATCAACATCATTTTACCCCTAAAACATTATCACACGGCTTAAGGAAAGCTGCCTGTAGCAATATTAATTATACTTTGGAAAAGTTGAATTAGGGTTTGAGAAAGAGGGGCTAAAGGAAAGTTGCTAATTATGCTTTGGAAAAGTTGAATTAAGATTTGAGAAAGAGCGGCTAAGAGAATTATGCTTTGGAAAAGTTTCATTAGGGTTTGAGAAAGAGCGGCTAAGAAAGAAATGACAGATTAGGGCAATAACATTAGGTCTCATTTGTGTATAAGGCTGAGAATATGTAGCAATTTACAAGGCCCATACTAGCTATGGTCCAGCCCACTATCTCATCCTAAAGGCCTCCAATGTAGTAAGCACACAAAAATATTTTACTTACATAAAATTACAAGTTTGTTTTGAAAAACATTGGACGAAATTAAATTATAGTTATATTAATAAAAATTCTCAACTAATTTATATTCATTGGACATATATATTTATATTTTTATGAGGGAATTTAAAAATATAAATTATTTATTACTATTTGCAAATTAAATATTCAAAATATTTCAATATCCAAAATGTGTGTTTGTTGTATCTTTAATATTCAATTTTCCATTCTTTTCGTTATTTATTTTTTATTTGAATCAATTATCATGTTTTTGTTACTAACTTCTTTTCCGTCCAAATATATGAAGTAATATATTCATACATTTTTTAAAACTTTAAATATAGAGATAAGTGCAAAAGTAATCCTTAAAATAATTTAAAATTTTAAAAACTTGTTTCCAATAAAACATCAATTTTTATCCTATTTTAAAACTTTAAAATTTACACAAGGGCCAACATATTATAAGTAATATATATATATATTAAAGTTCTATGGAGGCTACTATTTAATTGGAGACTTGGAGACCATATATGTTCTACAATCAAAATATTGTAAAATAGATTATATTTTGTAATCAAAAAATTTCAAAACGTATTATTTTGCAAAGAATGTTTGTTAAAATCATCATTTCATTGAAAATCTTGAAAATCATGTATGTTTTGCAAACTAAACTTATATGTTCGGCAAATTCAATATGTTTTGCAGAATAATACGTTTTGCAATGTTCTTCTTATAATACTGATTTTCATTTAACATAATTGATAAAACAAGGTTTTGCTTGCAGAACATATATAGTCTCCAAGGTCTCCGATGAAATGCGGTGTTCATAGAACTCAACTCATATATATATATATGGTGCTCATTTTAAAATTAAATTACACAATATGTAATTCAAATAAGTATTTATTTTGTTGGATGTGAATCTAAGAATAATCGTATAGTATTTTAATGTTATGCATTGCTTACTTGATTAATTAAGTGACAGAATCATTTTTCTGAAAGATCATTCAATTTGTACTTAGGTTACTCTAGCAAAATGTCTATAATCTTTATGTAAATATGCCAACATAATAATGCTTACAAAAAGATCAAGTGATCATGCCCCACGAATTGAAGAAGGCATCTAAATAATGTAGTTGGAGAAAGAAGGTTGAAAATATGCTAAGTCACCATTCGAGAAGAACTTTATGAAGATTAGAGAAGTCAAAAACACTAATTAATTTGAGATTTCTGGAACTAGAGAAGTCAAAATACATTGATTTGAGATGTCAAGGATTATCCTGCTCCGCTTTGAGTTATCTGGAATTAGAGATGTCAAAATACACTGATTTGGAATGTCAACAATTAGAGAAATCAAAATGTTCTAATTCGAGATGTCTGGGATTAGAAAAGTGAAATACACTTATTCGAAAAGTTTAGGAGTGTGCATTCGAGAAGTTAGTTATCGAATCAGTTGTATCAGAGAGATATGAAATTGGGGACTTACCCAAGTTATCAAGTGACTACAAACAAACTTGATAGGGATTTTGGAGATGAAGAATCAACAATGTTGTGTACCTATAGTGGTCCATTTACTTCCTTGTACACATGGCAAGCCTACAAAGAAGTTTGAAGAGAAATTCAAGGAAAGGACATCTAAAGAAATGGATATGTGTTTCCTTAGAAAGTAGTAGTCAAGGCTAATGCTTCTGAAAAGATCAAACTGAGTGATGACAAAAATGATGTTAGTAAGAGTGTGGTAGTTGAAGTTGTCACATATGTGACTAAGAAGAAGAAACAAAATTGGAATGGTAAGCTAGGGATTAAAAAGAATAATAATTTGATTATGTTCCTAATGCTCTTAGAAAAATTTGTCAAAATTGTTCTAGTACAAACCATTTAACTCATGCTTTTAAGAAACCTGTTGACAGTCTACTTAAGCTATTTTATAATTTCTATGTGCCTCTTTAACATATAGACTCTATTTTCCATGATAAACTTGATTGCATTCCATGTAATGTGAATGTCATGATCTAGTTTCTTTAATTTGAGAAGACAAAATCATGAATGGATGCTTTAGTCAAATGTTACACATACACACACACACTGTGATATTGCTAAGTCTTCAAGTCCTCTTAAATTAGGAATTTACCTCTATCAGCTAAGTCAAAAAGTTTGATCTTTTAGACTTCTAGTTGTGAGATGAAGATTAAGCCAAAACCTATTTCCATGTATGTTGATTTTGATAAACTTATTTGGGTACCAAAGAAAAAGTAATTGATTTGTGGATGCAGGGCAAAACAAAAGAAAATAAAGCAGTGTGGTTTTTGGACAGTTGTGTTGGGTATAATGCTATACTACACAACAACAATAGGGTAGTTATATATATTTATATTAACAAGAACACGCAGATAAAACCAATTAACAAAACAAACACGAAGGTAGAAACAAGAATATAATTAGAGACTGTAAATAACAAGATAAGAAAGAACACTTATCGTAGTAGCTTTAAACAAATACTTATAGACAAAGAACAGAACAGTTGAGTCGCCAAGCCTTTCGAGAAGTCTTGACTATTCTTGAAGAGATTATTGCCCCACTTACGATGTGTTGGGTTGCAGCAATATCACTTACAGGATAAAACAACACAGATCAATCCACTCACAGTAATGGCAATGATCAACAGCGACCAGCACCTCAGTTCGCCCAAGAACTATGTAAAATAATATGTATGTGTTGAGAGAGAACAGAGAAGAAGATAGTTGCTAGGGTTTTTTTTAAGTACGTATATCCTTATAGTTCTTCTTATTCTTTTTTTCAAACATTTTGTTTTGTATATACAATACAAAATAAAATGTAACAGACCAAATAAAATCGTAACTGTAGATATGACACTTAATACTAATTATTCTGATTTAATTTCATTAACAGCTGTCAATAGGATTTAATATCAGTTACAGCTTCCATCAGGATTTAATCTTATCAGGACATTGACCATCAATAGTTAACTGGTTCATCAGGATTAGTAGTGAGCTGGTCCATCAGGATCAGTAGTCAATTGGTCCAAGCCATCAGGATCAGTAGTGAACTAGTCCAAGCCATCAGGATCAGTAGTCAACTGGTCCAAGCCATCAGGATCAGTAGTCAACTGGTCCAAGCCATCAGGATCGAGTCGTGTCGTGACGTGGCGTGGCGAGGCGAGGCGGGCGGCGCGTGTGTGTGCGTGCGAGGCACACAATAACACCATGCATACTCACATGCCTTAGTAGTTCTATACTACTCTTGCACATGTTACTATATAAAGCCACCAACCTCTCATTACCAATTCTATGTGGGACAAAAGTTCTTTCAACTTAAACAACCCACATAACAAATTTCAAGCAACCTATTTCAAGTCAATTTATTTATGGATTCCACTAAGAAAATGTCTTAGATCCAAACATGAAAGTTTAAGTCCTCATAACAAGGAACAACCTCCAATTGTTAGTTTCCGAAAATTCCATCAAGAACATATATAAAATATGCCTTAAACTTTCCATTTTCTAACAAGTGGCTCCTCAAGACACGAGAATGGTGATATGACCTTGCTATTACAATTTGAAGAGAAAGCTGGCACAATGGTAATTTTTGGAGATGACAACATTGGTATAACTATGGGATATGGAAATTTGCAAGCTAAAAATGTCATCATGGTAGATGTAGGATTGGTTAGTGGACTCAACCATAAGTTACTGAGCATAAGTCAATTTGATGACAAAGGATTCAATGTTGAATTTAATAAGGACTCATGATTGATCACACACGAGAAGAATGATTGATCGTACACGAAAGTATACGCGATCAAAGTAGTATGTCAAGTAGAGGGTTATCCTTCCCAAAGAGAGCACACCAATGGTGAAGATGCCAATGCAACAGTGTGTGTTGTTCTTAATACTAATGGATTCATATATAGGTCAAGAATATTAGAAGTCTTTTGTGTACAAGCCCAATATCAAATTATTTTTTGTACAAACCCAATCTCAGTTATGGTCAGCCCACTAGCAATTACTAACTTGGCTTTATTTTTTTCTAAAAGATTTCCTTTTACGTAACATTATGATATTAGTACTAAGATTTCTATTTATGTAATATTTATAAAAAATTCTTCCATAAGGTTTAAAATATCATCGACATTTATATTATTATTTTATTTTAAACGAGAAAATCATTGACATTTTAAAAAAGGTGAGATCTATGTTAAACAATTGACTTGATATATTATACTTCATCAAATTAAAACTATCATAAATTATTTTAACAATTCTCATTATTATTAGTTATTGTTTTCCTATTTGCTCATTTTTAAAGTTAAATTTGTTTCTTGTTTGCATACATTACGACAACTGTACTTTATTCATCACCAAAATAATTTTGTCATTTTCTCTTTTTTGTTTTGATATGGTAAGGCCAAGTATGTACTTTACATAACTCACAGCTTCATATTCCAACAAATAAGATGTGTTTTCAATACATTACATTTACTTACGGTATACGTGGAACTCCACATCAGAGACTCAAAGTTATTGGAATGAAAAACCTATCATAGATGCATATTTTAATATATTTTCAAAACTTCTTTTATATCTATTTTTGTAATTTTTTTAACTAAATAATCATTTTATTCTATTTTCGCAACTCACACTGTTCTATACCCCCTTAAAAAATATCATCGAAGCATTTGTGTTCCATTACTACACCGATTAAATTAGTTAGGGCCATTTACACCGAAATTTTGTCCTACATCCTTTGTAAATAGTCGAATTACGACAAAGTTTTTCTATTTTTTTTGGTCGAGTAGAAATTCAGGAATGGTTTCAAGGTCAAGGTTCTTATAAATTAATTTGCAAGGAAAACTTTCGTCTTAATTTCGTATCTTACAACGAAAATAAAATTATAAGTTTACAAATGTGATCTACCAAAAATAAAATAATAAAGGAACTTGTGATGAAATTATACTTTGTAATTTCGTTCATGCAACAAAATATCTGTCATAATGTACTAAATGAGACTCGCCTGATGACGAATATCAAATTATAGAAAAAATATTAACAAATAAATCGATAAAATAATAACTTACAATGGTATATAAATGTTGAAAATTTGTCATTAGTAGTGCATAAACACAGAACTCATGGCATTAATGGTGGCATGACATTTGGTGAAGTTGGTGAAGAATCTTATGACAATAGATTTATCGTAAGTTCTTATTTAAAAGGTCATTCTTTGTCGTAAGTTCTTATTTCAAATGTCATTCTTTTTCATAAGACATAATATTATATTCGTTATTATATTGAATTGTAAGTAATATCAAAGTAATCAACTTACGATGGATTATTCGTCTTAAACTCACTAGTATGATGTTGTCATTATCACTAGACAAAGGAAATTGATTTTGTAATTAAATTCTATTACATGTAAATATTCAAATAGTCAACTTAACACACAGAATGATTGAGCCATTGTAATTTCAAAACAACAGTCATCCTCTTTGACACAATTATTATTCCTTTATCTAAATTATTTTGTGCCAATTTATTTATAATAATCTTATAATAGAAAATGCATCAGTCGTAACTATTTACGGCACTATTCCTAACTTGAAAATAGAAGTATCGGCCATAAAAATGACCCCCCCCCCCCAAGAAAATGTAATATGTACATAATATGTTTTTTCATATGCAAAAGACCTCACTAAATACATTATGTTTTCTTTTTTTACATGTCACAAAATACAATTAATCAAAATACTTAATCAACAAAATATTATTTGCATTTATGAGGAAAAAAACATTTTAAAAGTAACTACCCTAGTAATCAAATCTTTTTTTCCTATTTGAGCGTGTGTGCGCGCATGTTTTTTGTTTATATGAACACTATAGAATTGGTCAATAAAATGTTTGAACATCTACACCCTTAAACCATAATTGGTCTTTATTTTTTCCCCCTTAGTTTGGAAATGACTTCTATTCATTTGTGCACAAGGTCTAAATTATATTTCTTATATACACGGTATTTTAGGGATATATATTAAATTTTTATGTATATGTATAATGAAATAGGGACCATTCCGCCCGGTAAGTAATTGGTGTGTTAAGCGTTCGGCCTAAACTCCGGAAATTGTGATTGCCCATTTTGTGTTGCATATACACACATGACCAAATTAGTCTACATGAATCACTATTTACAATTTTACACGTTACTTGGTTTTTTGTTTTCTTCCTCCCACAACTTTTACTCTCATTTACAAGATATAATGCACCATCACTCAAGAATACAAACTAATAGAATATCATCAATCATAAAAAATGACACCCAATGCAATTAAATATTTCATATACCTACAAAATATTTTGGTGCAATCCACCTGACAAGTAAAACATATTTTCTCATTTTGTTGTCAAATAATTTTATTAAGGTAGTAACTATGTCTAGAAGAAGATATTATTTGAATGTATTTGAAAATGGTGTTTAAAATGTGACCATTCTGGTAATTAAATCATTATGAATTTCATTGTGAAAAATCAGATGTTTGTGCTTAAGGACTACGTTTTTTTATTATTTTTTATCTATTTGTTATGTCTTTATTTATTGCACTATAAATTTTAGCAAAATAAATGTCCTTGGAATCATGATACTTATTATACTAGTATATTTTTTGACTGATGATCACATGTACGACGATACTATAGTCAAAAATATAGGTGCATGTAAGAGTACATGGCACTACATTGGCCAGCCTTGAGATTCTACATGTTTATAGTGTCATAAGTAATTCTTATAGTGTCATAAGTAATTCTTATAGTGATAATAATGTGATGATCTTTAGACGTGAAATAATTATATTTCTAAACTAATATACTTTGATTATATTAAAAGTTACCTTTGACGGGTGATGATAAAAGTTGACATTAGGTATATTATGAATTGTATGAGAAATATGAATCATCTGGATGAGATTTAACTCTCCTATATTTTACGAGTGATATTACTGACCTCTTGTTTGAGTTAGGCGAATTTAATCTATAATATCAACGTTAAAGGGATTATATAACATGGTACGTTAGGTTTTATCGAATCACTGATTTAATTATTATTACTTGGATAGCAACGTTGTATTACTAAATGCCGTTCATTTTTACCATTTTTATTAGATTTTATATCATTTCTAAGGTAATAAAAACCTATACGGTCATACACAAAGAATGCATTGAAGATCATTTAATTTAAATTAAATTAATAATAATTTGAATTATTCATAATATATTAAATAAGTTTGACTTAATTAATCAAATAAATATGAAATTTGAATTTACTAATATTAATTCTGAAATTCAGTTGTTGACTAATTAAGTAAGACTTAATCAAACTCTAAAAAGGAATTTTGCAATGAATAATAATTCTGAACTTGATTAGAGTTAGAATTCGGATTTTTCAATCACTATATATTCTCTCACTTTGTTGATTTATTATAACACATGTTTTTTCACAAAACCTTAGCGGCTCACAAAACCCTAACCCCTTAAGATCTTGAGAGAGAGAGAAAAATGAATTGAGTTAATGCTAGTACACATGCATCTTTGGTTGCAAGCGTTCGTGTGCATACCAGAGAGCGTAGATTGCGAGAAGAGGGATAAGTGGTGATCGTGCAAGCTTGGACCTCTATTAATCTTCCTTTTTTCACAACTGTTAAATCGTCTTTAAGGTAAAGATTCATACTCCGAATTTTTCGCATGAATCCTATGGAGAGTTTCATTTTTATTCTAGTTTTACGCATTTTTCGCTGCTTTCATGTGCTCGAAACCCTTTAATGCATTAAAATGGAGCATGGTGGGTATTGCCATGTATCTACTGACTACCCCAATGGCGTAAGCAATGTCAGGCCTTGTATATACCAAGTATTGAAGACCTCCCACCATACTTTTGAACTGCGTTCAATTCAGTGGCTCACCTGTTCCATCCTTATTCAGTTGTATTTGTGCATAAATTCCAATTTGTATCCTCATATGAATAAAAATTTGTGGATTATATATAAACAGTGCAACATTCAACACCACTAGGTCTGCACCTACATCCTTTGATGTGTAACACCAATGAGAATGTTAACATTGGCTCAAAATATTGTAGTAAGCCATTCATGGCATAATGACATATAATGTGTGTTGGAAACTTATAGTGGTAACTTATAATTTTATTCATCATATTACTCTTTATATAGAACTCATACAAATCACATAAGCATGATTAGTACCACACAAGTAACCTCATGAATTACAAATTTTCTCTAATAAATGTGACATTTAACATCAACATACTAATAGTAGCAAAGAATGAATGTGGACCATTTTTGTTAGATCTAGAGCTTCTCACAAGCCCCTGGTTACTGTTTGAAATAAGAGAATATATATGTTCATTAATGGTTACTATAGGATTATACATCTCTAACCGCAAACTGTTGGGAGTATGTCAGCAGGGCAGAGAAAAGTTTTACTCTTCTTTTGGACGTCATTGAAGTTTCTCTCGGTAGAAGGTTATTGTGGCTTAACCTCTCGACTTTCCATTCACAAGACGAACGTACGAGACTTGCACTTGCCTTCCATCTTCTCAAACATGCTTTTATCAGTTGTGTTTTTCACCTTACCAATCATTAAAAGTCATGCAAGATCGTTTGAGCATCATTACTCTGGAGCATGTTTCCTGCAGCTTTGGTACTTCTTGAAATAAACCTTACGTGGCGGGAAATAAAATCCCTTGAGCCACATAAAAATATTGACACAAAGCTCAAAGTCATGCTTTTTTTCTGTTTTTCGCAGAGTATCAGACCTGATTAAACATACAATCATAACTTATCAAATAATTCAAAACATGGGCTCATAAATTTTGCATCCTACATCCAGAAGATTTCTTATGTTTGCTGTACGTACTTTATAAATGAAATAAACTAATGCCCAACATGGGAAGCAGCTAAAAATAAGGGTAATGTAGTTGAATAGAGGGAAGATGAACTAGCTACTTACATGTGTAAAGATTGAAACTGCAACAGAAGTCATAAATATTTTTGATGTACCATAAACAATCCTTAGAGTGCCTGTTAACAAAAAAGCAACAAGTTGAATTTTTCTAATATTAATCAAAAAAGTATCACCCAATATGTAAGCCTTTGGTATTGTGTCAAATTACCTGATTTGTACTCCTTATTTAATAAGCTAAATCCAGTAAAATGTATTTTAGTTATTCTTAATTGTTTTACTGTTTTCTTTTAATTTTTAATATTAATATATACTAATACGCTCATCTCCTAGTCCAAGTTTATTAAGAAGCCCACCTCATCTCCTCATTTGTAATTTGGTTAACAACTTCGTTTTTCGTATTCTTTAATATAAAGTAATTTTAAACAAAAAAATATTAATAATTAAAAAATTATAATATACTAATTATATATGTAGGTTAATATAAATCATTTTCAATTAGATAAATGCATTATAAGCCATCTAACTGGAGAAATTACAAAATTTATGGTGTATGTAATTAGAATAGAGTACAACTTTAGCTTTCTATCATCCCATCTCTATTTCACACATGCTTTGGCAATCATTAAAAGGGAAAGGGATACATGCACTTCCAAGCACCAATAAATAAATGAATAATAGTTGGAGAAATCTTACCTTCCCGCAAAGTTTGGAAGGAGCATCAACATCTGAATCATTACCACCATTGTCAGATTGGTCGTCAGTGGATGCACCATCTTTAATCAACATCATTTTACCCCTAAAAAATTATCACACGGCTTAAGGAAAGCTACCTGTAGCAATATTAATTATACTTTGGAAAAGTTGAATTAGGGTTTGAGAAAGAGGGGCTAAAGGAAAGTTGCTAATTATGCTTTGGAAAAGTTGAATTAAGATTTGAGAAAGAGTGGCTAAGAGAATTATGCTTTGGAAAAGTTGAATTAGGGTTTGAGAAAGAGCGGCTAAGAAAGAAATGACAGATTAGGGCAATAACATTAGGTCTCATTTGTGTATAAGGCTGAGAATATGTAGCAATTTACAAGGCCCATACTAGCTATGGTCCAGCCCACTGTCTCATCCTAAAGGCCTCCAATGTAGCAAGCACACAAAAATATTTTACTTACATAAAATTACAAGTTTGTTTTGAAAAACATTGGAGGAAATTAAATTATACTTATATTAATAAAGATTCTCAACTAATTTATATTCATTGGACATATATATTTATATTTTTATGAGGGAATTTAAAAATATAAATTATTTATTACTATTTGCAAATTAAATATTCAAAATATTTCAATATCCAAAATGTGTGTTTGTTGTATCTTTAGTATTCAATTTTCCATTCTTTTCTTTATTTATTTTTTATTTGAATCAATTATCATGTTTTTGTTACTAACTTCTTTTCCGTCCAAATATATGAAGTAATATATTCATACATTTTTTAAAACTTTAAATATAGAGATAAGTGTAAAAGTAATCCTTAAAATAATTTAAAATTTTAAAAACTTGTTTCGAATAAAACATCAATTTTTATCCTATAGATATATATATATATATTAAAGTTCTATGGAGACTTCTATTTAATTGGAGACTTGGAGACCATATATGTTCTACAATCAAAATATTGTAAAATAGATTATATTTTGTAATCAAAAAATTTCAAAACGTATTATTTTGCAAAGAATGTTTGTTAAAATCATCATTTCATTGAAAATCTTGAAAATCATGTATGTTTTGCAAACTAAACTTATATGTTCGGCAAATTCAATATGTTTTGCAGAATAATACGTTTTGCAATGTTCTTCTTATAATAGTGATTTTCATTTAACATAATTGATAAAACAAGGTTTTGCTTGCAGAACATATATAGTCTCCAAGGTGTCAGATGAAATGCGGTCTCCATGGAACTCAACTCATATATATATATGGTGCTCATTTTTGTTGGTGATAATTTAAATTTGGTTTTTAGGATTTGAATTTTCAATAACTCAGCTGTGTATACACGTATGTTTAGCTGAGACTTAGTCGTAGTATTTGTTTCCGCATTAGTAGGATCGTGGGAGTGATAGAGAATTCTTAGGAGACTCAGTTGCTATTTCTTAGGAAGCCCACGTACTAGTTTCTATTTATTTGCATGTATTCTGAGCAGTTTTAACTATCCTAATATATCAGCTTTTCCCAGTTTATATACGTGTTTTGTGTGTGTGAGTTATTTGCATATCAGTTCTGATTCTTCATTTGGTATCAGAGCTTCATTCAGAGTACTCGTGACAAGGCTGCGACATGGACGCTGGAAAAGGGAAGACGGGATCGTATGGGCTAACCTACCCAATGTTGGCCAAAGGAAATTACACGGGTTGGGCATTGAAGATGAAGGTCTACATGCAGGCTCAGGGAGTATGGGCTGCTGTGGAACCGAGTGATGAAAAGGCAGTGGTTGAGGAGAAAGTTGATAAGGTTGCATTGGCTATGATCTACCAAGGCATACCTGAGGAGTTGTTGTTGTCAATCGCTGAGAAGAAGACTGCAAAAGATGGCTGGGAAGCCATTAAGGTGATGTGCCAAGGGGCTGACCGAGTAAAGACGGCCAAGGTCCAGACGCTGAAGGCGGAGTTTGAGACGCTGCGGATGAATGACAATGACCAACTGGAGGATTTTTGCATGAAGCTTAACGGGATAGTATCCACCATCCGGGCTTTAGGTGAAGAGATGAAAGAATCGTACGTTGTTAAGAAGCTATTGAGAGCAGTCCCACCAAAATTTCTTCAAATTGCTTCGACGATTGAGCAGTTTGGAGACTTGGAGAACATGTCAGTAGAGGAAGTTATCGGGTCTCTCCAAGCCCATGAAGAGAGGATAAAGGGTCAGAATGAGGCTACAGGTGGGAAGTTATTGCTAACGGAGGAAGAGTGGTCTAAGCGAGAGAAAAACGAAGGGAAGCTGTTACTTACTCGCGAAGACTGGTTGAAACGGACAAGCAGAGAAACCACGGAGGGACAATCACACTACAGAGGTCGTGGGGGTCGTAGCTACCAGACTGGGCGTGACAGAAGTAGTGTGAGATGTTTTAACTGCAATGTTCTGGGACACTACCAGGCAGAATGTAAGAGACCTCGTCGTGGAAGTAATCAGAAACCAGAGGCAAATCTAATGAAATTCAAGGAGCAGGAGGATGATGAACCTGCCCTGTTACTATCTGAACTGGACAAGAGCACAACAAAGATGGTATTGCTGAATGAAGAGAATGTATTTCCAAAGCTAGCAGTTGATGAAAAACAGAACAGATTTTCCCAATTGTGGTATCTAGATAATGGAGCCAGCAACCACATGACTGGAGACAAAACGAAATTCACAAGTTTGGACGAAAACTTGACAGGAGAAGTGAAATTTGGTGACGGATCGACGGTCAGTATAAGAGGGAAGGGATCGATCGCTTTTAAGTGCAAAACTGGAGAAGAAAAGGTATTCAACGATGTATTCTACATCCCAACCCTCTGTAACAATATTCTCAGTCTTGGACAAATGTCAGAGGAAGGTAACAAGGTGACAATGGAGGGCGAATACCTGTGGGTATACGATAATGGTGGGAATTTGCTAATGAAGGTTAAGAGGTCATCCAACCGATTATACAAGATTATGCTTGAAGAATCCTATCCCAGTTGTTTAATTACAAAGACAGAGGAAGACTCTTGGCTATGGCACTCACGTTTGGGCCATGTGAATTTCCACGCAATGGAGCTTATGGAAAAGAATGGTATGGTTACTGGTCTACCAAAGTTGGGACAACCCAAAGAAGTCTGTACGGGATGTCTCATGGCTAAGCAAACAAGAACTCCATTCCCTTCGAAGTCAACCTATATGTCCAAGAAAGTATTGGAGCTGGTTCATGGGGATATATGTGGACCAATAGCACCTCAAACGCCGTCCGGAAAAAGGTATTTTCTGCTCCTAGTTGATGATTTCAGCCGTATGATGTGGGTTTATTTTTTATCGACCAAAATTGAAGCACTCGAGGCGTTTAAAAAGTTTAAGGCACTTGTTGAAAATGGATCAGAAAAGAAAATCAAAGCTCTACGAACAGATAGGGGTGGTGAATTTTGTTCATCTCAATTTACCAGTTATTGTGAGGAGAATGGAATTCTCAGACACTATACGGCTCCGTATACCCCTCAACAAAATGGAGTGGTGGAGCGCAGAAACAGAACGGTGGTGGCTATGGCAAGAAGTTTTTTGAAAGAGAAGCAGGTTCCATCAGAATTCTGGGGCGAAGCAGTACGTCACTCCGTGTACGTGCTAAATAGGTTACCTACACGAGCACTCTCAAACTGTACTCCATATGAAGCATGGTCAGGATTGATACCTGATGTTAGTCACATCAGGATTTTTGGTTGCTGTGCTTTTATGAAAGTGCCGAGCGTACATACAAAAAAGCTGGACGACCGTAGTAAATATGTGGTATATCTTGGAAGGGAGCCCGGCACAAAAGCAAATCGCTTATATGATCCAGTGAAGAAAAGAGTGCATGTTAGTAGAGATGTTACTTTTGTGGAGTCAAAATCATGGACCTGGAATGAGGGAATTATAGATGGAAGAGCTGGTGCAGACAAAGCCCATCTCGAGTTTATGGTTGAAGAGGCCCATATCCAACCTACAGGCGAAACTACTGTTGAAAGCTCAGTTAGATCGCCAGAATCAACTCAGCTGAATGAAGGGAACTCAGAAGAAAAGGATAGAAGCAGCATCCCAGAACGTTTCAGATCGTTGACAGATATCTATGAGAACACAGACGAGATAGAGCTCGAGGAAGAATTGTTATTTCTGGGCGTTGAGGAGCCCGTTACCTATCATCAGGCTGTTAACAAGGAGCCCTGGAAGGAGGCTATGAGAACCGAGATGGAAGCTATTGAGCGAAACAACACCTGGAAACTAGTTGAGCTCCCCACAGGACACAAGCCAATAGGTCTGAAATGGGTGTACAAGTTAAAGAGGAACACTGAAGGTGATATTGTGAAGTACAAGGCGAGGCTTGTCGCAAAAGGATACGTTCAGAGACAGGGGGTAGACTTTGAGGAGGTGTTTGCCCCAGTTACTCGCTTGGAGACGGTCAGATTGCTGTTGGCATTGGCAGCTAAAAACAGTTGGGAAGTCCACCACCTTGATGTAAAATCGGCTTTCCTGAATGGGGATTTACAAGAAAATGTTTATGTGGTACAGCCAGAGGGATTCGTGAAGGAAGGAAAGGAGAACATGGTATATAAGCTGATAAAGGCGCTTTATGGGCTTCGCCAAGCGCCACGGGCCTGGTACGCTAAATTAAACAAGTGCCTGGAGAGTTTGGGTTTCACTAAGTGCCCATATGAACACGCAGTGTACACTAGGCGCGAGAACGATGGAGTACTGATAATTGGGGTGTATGTCGATGACTTGTTAATTACAGGATCAGATACTTCTCTCATCAACCAGTTCAAGGAACAAATGGCAAAGAATTTCGAAATGAGCGACTTGGGTAAGCTATCTCATTATCTCGGGATAGAGGTAAGTCAGATGAAGGATTGTATAGAGTTGAAACAGACAATCTATGCAAAGAAAGTTCTGGAAAGAAGTGGGATGGCGGAATGCAAACCCACAAAATATCCTATGGAGCCAGCTGTTCAAATACACAAAGATGAAAAGGGGAAACCAGTTGACTCAACTGAGTACAAAAGCATTGTGGGAGGTCTCCGTTATCTAGTCCATACTCGACCAGATTTGTCGTTCGCTGTTGGGATTGTGAGCCGCTACATGGAACGGCCTACTGTGATGCACTGGAATGCTGTGAAACGAATACTTCGTTACTTGAAAGGAACTTTGAGTTACGGCTTGGTGTACTCGAAGGGAGGCAGCAACAACATGGTATTGTCTGGGTACTCTGATAGCGATTTGGCGGGACAGATTGATGATAGGAGGAGCACGGGGGGTATGGCATTTTATCTCGATGAAAGTCTAATCACTTGGGTGTCTCAGAAGCAGCGGTGTGTGGCCCTCTCATCGTGTGAGGCTGAGTTCATGGCAGCTACGGCAGCTGCTTGTCAAGGTATGTGGCTTCGTAATTTGCTGGGAAGGTTGACAGATGAGACTATAGGACCTGTGGTGCTGTATATAGACAACCAATCCGCAATAGACTTAGCAAAGAATCCGGTTTTCCACGGACGCAGCAAACATATCGACATTCGATATCATTTTATTCGTGAATGCGTGGAACGCGGTGAAATCATGATTAAGCATATTGGGACGGGGGATCAGCGTGCGGACGTGTTAACAAAAGCCATGGCTACTGTGAAGTTCGAGCGTCTGCGTGCTTTGCTTGGGATCAAGAATTTGCAAAACCAAATTTAGATTAAGGGGGTATTTGTTGGTGATAATTTAAATTTGGTTTTTAGGATTTGAATTTTCAATAACTCAGCTGTGTATACACGTATGTTTAGCTGAGACTTAGTCGTAGTATTTGTTTCCGCATTAGTAGGATCGTGGGAGTGATAGAGAATTCTTAGGAGACTCAGTTGCTATTTCTTAGGAAGCCCACGTACTAGTTTCTATTTATTTGCATGTATTCTGAGCAGTTTTAACTATCCTAATATATCAGCTTTTCCCAGTTTATATACGTGTTTTGTGTGTGTGAGTTATTTGCATATCAGTTCTGATTCTTCATTTAAAATTAAATTACACAATATGTAATTCAAATAAGTATTTATTTTGTTGGATGTGAATCTAAGAATAATCGTATAGTATTTTAATGTTATGCATTGCTTACTTGATTAATTAAGTGACAGAATCATTTTTCTGAAAGATCATTCAATTTGTACTTAGGTTACTCTAGCAAAATGTTTATAATCTTTATGTAAATATGCCAACATAATAATGCTTAGAAAAAGATCAAGTGATCATGCCCCACGAATTGAAGAAGGCATCTAAATAATGTAGTTGGAGAAAGAAGGTTGAAAATATGCTAAGTCACCATTCGAGAAGAACTTTATGAAGATTAGAGAAGTCAAAAACACTAATTAATTTGAGATTTATGGAACTAGAGAAGTCAAAATACATTGATTTGAGATGTCAAGGATTATCCTGCTCCGCTTTGAGTTATCTGGAATTAGAGATGTCAAAATACACTGATTTGGAATGTCAACAATTAGAGAAATCAAAATGTTCTAATTCGAGATGTCTGGGATTAGAAAAGTGAAATACACTTATTCGAAAAGTTTAGGAGTGTGCATTCGAGAAGTTAGTTATTTGTATCAGAGAGATATGAAATTGGGGACTTACCCAAATTATCAAGTGACTACAAACAAACTTGATAGGGATTTTGGAGATGAAGAATCAACAATGTTGTGTACCTATAGTGGTCCATTTACTTCCTTGTACACATGGCAAGCCTACAAAGAAGTTTGAAGAGAAATTCAAGGAAAGGACATCTAAAGAAATGGATATGTGTTTCCTTAGAAAGTAGTAGTCAAGGCTAATGCTTCTGAAAAGATCAAACTGAGTGATGACAAAAATGATGTTAGTAAGAGTGTGGTAGTTGAAGTTGTCACATATGTGAATAAGAAGAAGAAACAAAATTGGAATGGTAAGCTAGGGATTAAAAAGAATAATAATTTGATTATGTTCCTAATGCTCTTAGAAAAATTTGTCAAAATTGTTCTAGTACAAACCATTTAACTCATGCTTTTAAGAAACCTGTTGACAGTCTACTTAAGCTATTTTATAATTTCTATGTGCCTCTTTAACATATAGACTCTATTTTCCATGATAAACTTGATTGCATTCCATGTAATGTGAATGTCATGATCTAGTTTCTTTAATTTGAGAAGACAAAATCATGAATGGATGCTTTAGTCAAATGTTACACATACACACACACACTGTGATATTGCTAAGTCTTCAAGTCCTCCTAAATTAGGAATTTACCTCTATCAGCTAAGTCAAAAAGTTTGATCTTTTAGACTTCTAGTTGTGAGATGAAGATTAAGCCAAAACCTATTTCCATGTATGTTGATTTTGATAAACTTATTTGGGTACCAAAGAAAAAGTAATTGATTTGTGGATGCAGGGCAAAACAAAAGAAAATAAATAGAGACTGTAAATAACAAGATAAGAAAGAACACTTATCGCAGTAGCTTTAAACAAATACTTATAGACAAAGAACAGAACAGTTGAGTCGCCAAGCCTTTCGAGAAGTCCTGACTATTCTTGAAGAGATTATTGCCCCACTTACGCTATGTTGGGTTGCAGCAATATCACTTCCAGGATAAAACAGCACAGATCAATCCACTCACAGTAATGGCAATGGTCAACAGCGACCAGCACCTCAGTTCGCCCAAGAACTATGTAAAATAATCTGTATGTGTTGAGAGAGAACAGAGAAGAAGATAGTTGATAGGGTTTTTTTTAAGTACGTATATCCTTATAGTTCTTCTTATTCTTTTTTTCAAACATTTTGTTTTGTATATACAATACAAAATAAAATGTAACACATCAGGATCAGTAGTGAACTGGTCCATCAGGATCAGTAGTCAACTACTCCAAGCCATCAGGACCGGTAGTCAACTGGTCCAAGCCATCAGGATCAGTAGTCAACTGGTCCAAGCCATCAGGATCGAGTCGTGTCGTGACGTGGCGTGGCGAGGCGAGGCGGGCGGCGTGTGTGTGTGCGTGCGAGGCACACAATAACACCATGCATACTCACATGCCTAAGTAGTTCTATACTACTCTTGCACATGTTACTATATAAAGCCACCAACCTCTCATTACCAATTCTATGTGGGACAAAAGTTCTTTCAACTTAAACAACCCACATAACCAATTTCAAGCAACCTATTTCAACTCAATTTATTTATGGATTCCACTAAGAAAATATCTTAGATCCAAACATGAAAGTTTAAGTCCTCATAACAAGGAACAACCTCCAATTGTTAGTTTCCAGAAATTCCATCAAGAACATATATAAAATATGCCTCAAACTTTCCATTTTCTAACAAGTGGCTCCTCAAGACACGAGAATGGTGATATGACCCTGCTATTACAATTTGAAGAGAAAGCTGGCACAATGGTAATTTTTGGAGATGACAACTTTGGTATAACTATGGGATATGAAAATTTGCAAGCTAAAAATGTCATCATTGTAGATGTAGCATTGGTTAGTGGACTCAACCATAAGTTACTCAGCATAAGTCAATTTGTTGACAAAGGATTCAATGTTGAATTTAATAAGGACTCATGATTGATCACACACGAGAAGAATGATTGATGGTACACGAAAGTATACGCGATCAAAGTAGTATCTCAAGTAGAGGGTTATCCTTCCCAAAGAGAGCACACCAATGGTGAAGATGCCAATTCAACAGTGTGTGTTGTTCTTAATACTAATGGATTCATATATAGGTCAAGAATATTAGAAGTCTTTTGTGTACAAGCCCAATATCAAAGTATTTTTTGTACAAGCCCAATCTCAGTTATGGTCAGCCCACTAGCAATTACTAACTTGGCTTTATTTTTTTCTAAAAGATTTCCTTTTACGTAACATTATGATATTAGTACTAAGATTTCTATATATGTAATATTTATAAAAAGAAACTTCCATAAGGTTTAAAATATCATCGACATTTATATTATTATTTTATTTTAAAGGAGAAAATCATTGACATTTTAAAAAAGGTGAGATCTATGTTAAACAATTGACTCGGTATATTATACTTCATCAAATTAAAACTATCATAAATTATTTTAACAATTCTCATTATTATTAGTTATTGTTTTCCTATTTGCTCATTTTTAAAGTTAAATTTGTTTTTTGTTTGCATACATTAAGACAACTGTACTTTATTCATCACCAAAATAATTTTGTCATTTTGTCATTTTTGTTTTGATATGGTATGGCCAAGTATGTACTTTACATAACTCAGAGCTTCATATTCCAACAAATAAGATGTGTTTTCAATACATTACATTTACTTATGGTATACGTGGAACTCCACATCACAGACTCAAAGTTATTGGAATGAAAAACCTATCATAGATGCATATTTTAATATATTTTCAAAACTTCTTTTATATCTATTTTTGTTATTTTTTTAACTAAATAATCATTTTATTCTATTTTCGCAACTCACACTGTTCTATACCCCCTTAAAAAATATCATCGAAGCATTTGTGTTCCATTACTACACCGAGTAAATCAGTTAGGACCATTTACACCGAAATTTTGTCCTACATCCTTTGTAAATAGTCGAATTACGACAAAGTTTTTCTATTTTTTTGGTCGAGTAGAAATTCAGGAATGGTTTCAAGGTCAAGGTTCTTATAAATTAATTTGCAAGGAAAACTTTCGTCTTAATTTCGTATCTTACAACGAAAATAAAATTATAAGTTTACAAATGTGATCTACCAAAAATAAAATAATAAAGGAACTTGTGATGAAATTATACTTTGTAATTTCGTTCATGCAACAAAATATCTGTCATAATGTACTAAATGAGACTCGCCTGATGACGAATATCAAATTATAGAAAAAATATTAACAAATAAATCGATAAAATAATAACTTACAATGGTATAAAAATGTTGAAAATTTGTCATTAGTAGTGCATAAACACAGAACTCATGGCATTAATGGTGGCATAACATTTGGTAAAGTTGGTGAAGAATCTTATGACAATAGATTTATCGTAAGTTCTTACTTAAAAGGTCATTCTTTGTCGTAAGTTCTTATTTCAAATGTCATTCTTTTTCATAAGACAGAATATTATATTCGTTATTATATTTAATTGTAAGTAATATCAAAGTAATCAACTTACGATGGATTATTCGTCTTAAACTCACTAGTATGATGTTGTCATTATCAATAGACAAAGGAAATAGATTTTGTAATTAAATTCTATTACATGTAAATATTCAAATAATCAACTTCACACACACAGAATGATTGAGCCATTGTAATTTCAAAACAACAGTCATCCTCTTTGACAGAATTATTATTCCTTTATCTAAATTATTTTGTGCCAATTTATTCATAATAATCTTATAATAGAAAATGCATCAGTCGTAACTATTTACGGCACTATTCGTAACTTGAAAATTGTTTTTTCATATGCAAAGGACCTCACTAAATACATTATGTTTTCTTATTTTACATGTTACAAAATACAATTAATCAAAATACTTAATCAACAAAATATTATTTGCATTTATGAGGAAAAAAACATTTTAAAAGTAACTACCCTAGTAATCAAATCTTTTTTTCCTATTTGAGCGTGTGTGTGCGCGCATGTATGCATGCAAATAAAGGTAAACAAAAATTGGGTTAAGAGTTAAGTATTGGATGCACCAATTAAGACCAATTGTAAGAGTTATCCATTCAATTATAGCATGTTCGAACTTAATTTTGAATAAAAAAACTTATATGCAAATTATATATAGCATACTTATTTTTAAGTATCTAAATTCATTCGTTTGCGACCAAACTCTAATTTGAATCCTCGTATCATCAAAATTTTTAGAGATTTATTAAATTTCTATGTAAATGTATAATAAAATATTGAAGAGATTATTAATAGATAGTTGACGTGTAAAGTGTTACCGCTAAATTAACACAATATCAGGAATATTGTTTTTTGTTTATATGAACACTATAGAATTGGTCAATAAAATGTTTGAACATCTACACCCTTAAACCATAATTGGACTTTATTTCTTCCCCCCTTGGTTTGGAAATGACTTCTATTCATTTGTGCACAAGGTCTAAATTATATTTCTTATATACACGGTATTTTAGGGATATATATTAAATTTTTATGTGTATGTATAATGAAATAGGGACCATTCCCCCGAGTAAGTAATCGGTGTGTTAAGCGTTCAGCCTAAACTCCGGAAATTGTGATTGCCCATTTTGTGTTGCATATACACACATGACCGAATTAGTCTACATGAATCACTATTTACAATTTTAAACGTTACCTGGGTTTTTGTTTTCTTCCTCCCACAACTTTTACTCTCATTTACAAGATATAATGCACCATCACTCAAGAATACAAACTAATAGAATATCATCAATCATAAACAATGACACCCAATGCAATTAAATATTTCATATACCTACAAAATATTTTGGTGTAATCCACCTGACAAGTAAAACATATTTTCTCATTTTGTTGTCAAATAATTTTATTAAGGTAGTAACTATGTCCAGAAGAAGATATTATTTGAATGTATTTGAAAATGGTGTTTAAAATGTGACCATTCTAGTAATTAAATCATTATGAATTTCATTGTGAAAAATCAGATGTTTGTGCTTAAGGACTACGTTTTTTTTATTATTTTTTATCTATTTGTTATGTCTTTATTTATTGCACTATAAATTTTAGCAAAATAAATGGCCTTGGAATCATGATACTTATTATACTAGTATATTTTTTGACTGATGATCACATGTCATTGGTCATAGGTACGACGATACTGTAGTCAAAATATAGGTGCATGTAAGAGTACATGGCACTAGATTGGCCAGCCTTGAGATTCTACATGTTTATAGTGTCATAAGTAATTCTTATAGTGATAATAATGTGATGATCTTTAGACGTGAAATAATTATATTTCTAAACTAATATACTTTGATTACATTAAAAGTTACCTTTGACCGGGTGATAATAAAAGTTGACATTAGGTATATTATGAATTGTATGAGAAATATGAATCATCTAGATGAGATTTAACTCTGCTATATTTTAGGAGTGATATTACTGACCTCTTGTTTGAGTTAGGCTATGAAATGCATGGTCATGCTCAAATATTGATTTGAATTAAATATTCTACTCATCGATCAAGAAAATTGAAATTAAAATATGAAAAAGAGGACACATTACATGCCTAGAGTTTAATCTATAATATCAAGGTTAAAGGGATTATATAACATCGTACGTTAGGTTTTATCGAATCACTGATTTAATTATTATTACTTGGATAACAACGTTGTATTACTAAATGCCGTTCATTTTTACCATTTTTATTAGATTTTATATCATTTCTTAGGTAATAAAAACCTATTCGGTCATACACAAAGAATGCATTGAAGATCATTTAATTTAAATTAAATTAATAATAATTTGAATTATTCATAATATATTAAATAAGTTTGACTTAATTAATCAAATAAATATGAAATTTGAATTTACTAATATTAATTCTGAAATTCAGTTGTTGACTAATTAAGTAAGACTTAATCAAACTCTAAAAAGGAATTTTGCAATTAATAATAATTCTGAACTTGATTAGAGTTAGAATTCGGATTTTTCAATCACTATATATTCTCTCACTTTGTTGATTTATTATAACACATGTTTTTTCACAAAACCTTAGCCGCTCTCACAAAACCCTAGCCCCTTAAGATCTTGAGAGAGAGAGAAAAATGAATTGAGTTAATGCTAGTACACATGCATCTTTGGTTGCAAGCGTTCGTGTGCATACCAGAGAGCGTAGATCGCGAGAAGAGGGATAAGTGGTGATCGTGCAAGCTTGGACCTCTATTAATCTTCCTTTTTTCACAACTGTTAAATCGTCTTTAAGGTAAAGATTCATACTCCGAATTTTTCGCATGAATCCTATGGAGAGTTTCATTTTTATTCTAGTTTTACGCATTTTTCGCTGCTTTCATGTGCTCGAAACCCTTTAATGCATTCAAATGGAGCATGGTGGGTATTTCCATGTATCTATTGACTACCCAATGGCGTAAGCAATGTCAGGCCTTGTATGTACCAAGTATTGAAGACCTCCCACCATACTTTTGAACTGCGTTCAATTCACTGGCTCACCTGTTCCATCCTTATTCAGTTGTATTTTGTGTTCCATTGGATATTTTACCGGATTACAGTCACCCATTCCTGCCTTCTCATGTACCTTCTTAGCATATGCTGTTTGCTTCATCTTCTTCATCAGGTTCTTAATATTGAGGTTGCTGAAAACATGGATAGTTAGAGTTCATTGATGAAGTTCCAAGATAAGCTCCTTCCTTGTTGTAACACCCCCAGATCCGGGGTCATGAATCTGGGTTGTCACGCTCCATCAATCATACAATACCTGTATCACTTACCATATTCTAATAATACAACTCCAAAGACCCCAATCACTTACGCGCACACACACAAGTTATAGCCTTGGAAATGAGAAACAAAAGTAACATTTGTTATTACAACTCAAATGTACTATCCAGGATCTCATCTATTATTTACAACCTCTACCTGAAGTTACAATAATAGACCTCACAATTCTATACAAGGTTCCATAAGGAAAACCTCCTCGAAAACCATTCTTACTAATTCAGTCTACAACTGTTCTGCTAACTCCGACAGTATCCATCTTGCAGATCTAACTCAAGGGTGGTCTCTCCAATCCCTTGCTCTCGTGATACGGGGTGAATCAGAAATGTTTTCTTCATGCTGAAAGTTTTAATAAAGCAAGAATGAGCTAATAGCGCTCAGCAAGAAATCTATCCCAGTTTAAATCTTTAAACCTTTCAGGTAGATAATCCATACAGGACCCATATTTAAAAACTACTAGGGTTCGACCCCAAAATAGTATACCGTTCAAAATACCGTATGACTTGTAATCATGTTCAACTACTTTTCGTAATTCATTTAGAAATCCTTGGTATCGATATAATGAACCAAGATTCAAAACATATCTTTTAAAATAGATATCAAATAATGGAATCAAGGCTTAAAGCCTATCCATTGATTCAAAATACTATACAGATCAACATACTGTATCTCTTAAATATCTTCTCAACATATATACACACATATCTATTTAGATATCTCATACGGTTCAAAATACTGTAAAATATCAGTAATGAACACCTTTGAAACTCCGTTCATATACATAACGATATGTTTAAACATTCTTTTCGTCAAAACATGCCATACAATACAACTACTGTATGAGGAACATCATTACTCATCACTGCCACATTATCAGTAACTCAGTACCTAGGCTTTCGTTACAATGTGCAGCACAACTCCAACTGGAGGGAAGGGGATATACTGGAACACCCGATACACGGTGATCAGCCGTTGTATCGTAACTTTTCTACTATTAGAAGGACGACTTCCTATTCGGTTATCACCCTGGTCGCATTCGGGCCCATTGTGCTATAAGGTCACTACATCGGCACCTATTTCATTACCGTGTAAGCCTTTTCACGCAAGGTCACTACCTCGGCGCCTGTTTCATCACCGGGTAAGCCTTGATAATTATGGTCACTACCCCGGCACCTGTTTCATTGCTGTGTAAGCCCTTCCAGTCCCAGATGAAAAATCAATGAAACGGGAATCAGAATTTAATCCTGATTCCCCCAATTACATAATACTTGTCAAAAACTTTGTAACTGTTCAGATTTCCTTACTCCGGAGTATTTGAAGGGAGTAACTTTAACTTTAAAAACATATGAGTTGGAAATGAAGCATGATGAAGAAATTGAGAAGGCCGAGAAGAGAACTGGATCTGTTGCTTTAGTAGCAAGTGCTGAAAAGGTTGAGGAGATGAAAACCTATCTAATACATACAACAAAATGCATATCAAACTGTGAAGTATTGTACAATGCAATTGCTACATCACTCATTTCGTTGATGAGCTTCCTGTCAACGGAATGCTGCAAAGCATGCCATTTCGTTGACAGCTACAAAATAACTTTACACAAATTCTACTAAGTGTTTTATGTTTATCATCAAGAACAACATATTCCTAACAGCATCAACATCTGAATCATTACCACCATTGTCAGATTGGTCGTCAGTGGATGCACCATCTTTAATCAACATCATTTTACCCCTAAAACATTATCACACGGCTTAAGGAAAGCTGCCTGTAGCAATATTAATTATACTTTGGAAAAGTTGAATTAGGGTTTGAGAAAGAGGGGCTAAAGGAAAGTTGCTAATTATGCTTTGGAAAAGTTGAATTAAGATTTGAGAAAGAGCGGCTAAGAGAATTATGCTTTGGAAAAGTTTAATTAGGGTTTGAGAAAGAGCGGCTAAGAAAGAAATGACAGATTAGGGCAATAACATTAGGTCTCATTTGTGTATAAGGCTGAGAATATGTAGCAATTTACAAGGCCCATACTAGCTATGGTCCAGCCCACTATCTCATCCTAAAGGCCTCCAATGTAGTAAGCACACAAAAATATTTTACTTACATAAAATTACAAGTTTGTTTTGAAAAACATTGGAGGAAATTAAATTATAGTTATATTAATAAAAATTCTCAACTAATTTATATTCATTGGACAGATATATTTATATTTTTATGAGGGAATTTAAAAATATAAATTATTTATTACTATTTGCAAATTAAATATTCAAAATATTTCAATATCCAAAATGTGTGTTTGTTGTATCTTTAATATTCAATTTTCCATTCTTTTCTGTATTTATTTTTTATTTGAATCAATTATCATGTTTTTGTTACTAACTTCTTTTCCGTCCAAATATATGAAGTAATATATTCATACATTTTTTAAAACTTTAAATATAGAGATAAGTGCAAAAGTAATCCTTAAAATTATTTAAAATTTTAAAAACTTGTTTCCAATAAAACATCAATTTTTATCCTATTTTAAAACTTTAAAATTTACACAAGGGCCAACATATTATAAGTAATATATATATATATATATATATATATATATATATATTAAAGTTCTATGGAGACTACTATTTAATTGGAGACTTGGAGACCATATATGTTCTACAATCAAAATATTGTAAAATAGATTATATTTTGTAATCAAAAAATTTCAAAACGTATTATTTTGCAAAGAATGTTTGTTAAAATCATCATTTCATTGAAAATCTTGAAAATCATGTATGTTTTGCAAACTAAACTTATATGTTCGGCAAATTCAATATGTTTTGCAGAATAATACGTTTTGCAATGTTCTTCTTATAATAGTGATTTTCATTTAACATAATTGATAAAATATTACATTTTGCAAGGTTTTGCTTGCATAACATATATAGTCTCCAAGGTCTCCAATGAAATGCGGTGTTCATAGAACTCAACTCATATATATATATGGTGCTCATTTTAAAATTAAATTACACAATATGTAATTCAAATAAGTATTTATTTTGTTGGATGTGAATCTAAGAATAATCGTATAGTATTTTAATGTTATGCATTGCTTACTTGATTAATTAAGTGACAGAATCATTTTTCTGAAAGATCATTCAATTTGTACTTAGGTTACTCTAGCAAAATGTCTATAATCTTTATGTAAATATGCCAACATAATAATGCTTAGAAAAAGATCAAGTGATCATGCCCCACGAATTGAAGAAGGCATCTAAATAATGTAGTTGGAGAAAGAAGGTTGAAAATATGCTAAGTCACCATTCGAGAAGAACTTTATGAAGATTAGAGAAGTCAAAAACACTAATTAATTTGAGATTTCTGGAACTAGAGAAGTGAAAATACATTGATTTGAGATGTCAAGGATTATCCTGCTCCGCTTTGAGTTATCTGGAATTAGAGATGTCAAAATACACTGATTTGGAATGTCAACAATTAGAGAAATCAAAATGTTCTAATTCGAGATGTCTCGGATTAGAAAAGTGAAATACACTTATTCGAAAAGTTTAGGAGTGTGCATTCGAGAAGTTAGTTATCGAATCAGTTGTATCAGAGAGATATGAAATTGGGGACTTACCCAAGTTATCAAGTGACTACAAACAAACTTGATAGGGATTTTGGAGATGAAGAATCAACAATGTTGTGTACCTATAGTGGTCCATTTACTTCCTTGTACACATGGCAAGCCTACAAAGAAGTTTGAAGAGAAATTCAAGGAAATGACATCTAAAGAAATGGATATGTGTTTCCTTAGAAAGTAGTAGTCAAGGCTAATGCTTCTGAAAAGATCAAACTGAGTGATGACAAAAATGATGATAGTAAGAGTGTGGTAGTTGAAGTTGTCACATATGTGACTAAGAAGAAGAAACAAAATTGGAATGGTAAGCTAGGGATTAAAAATAATAATAATTTGATTATGTTCCTAATGCTCTTAGAAAAATTTGTCAAAATTGTTCTAGTACAAACCATTTAACTCATGCTTTTAAGAAACCTGTTGACAGTCTACTTAAGCTATTTTATAATTTCTATGTGCCTCTTTAACATATAGACTCTATTTTCCATGATAAACTTGATTGCATTCCATGTAATGTGAATGTCATGATCTAGTTTCTTTAATTTGAGAAGACAAAATCATGAATGGATGCTTTAGTCAAATGTTACACATACACACACACACTGTGATATTGCTAAGTCTTCAAGTCCTCTTAAATTAGGAATTTACCTCTATCAGCTAAGTCAAAAAGTTTGATCTTTTAGACTTCTAGTTGTGAGATGAAGATTAAGCCAAAACCTATTTCCATGTATGTTGATTTTGATAAACTTATTTGGGTACCAAAGAAAAAGTAATTGATTTGTGGATGCAGGGCAAAACAAAATAAAATAAAGCAGTGTGGTTTTTGGACAGTTGTGTTGGGTCTAATGCTATACTACACAACAACAATAGGGTAGTTATATATATTTATATTAACAAGAACACGCAGATAAAACCAATTAACAAAACAAACACGAAGGTCGAAACAAGAAAATAAATAGAGACTGTAAATAACAAGATAAGAAAGAACACTTATCGCAGTAGCTTTAAACAAATACTTATAGACAAAGAACAGAACAGTTGAGTCGCCAAGCCTTTCGAGAAGTCTTGACTATTCTTGAAGAGATTATTGCCCCACTTACGCTGTGTTGGGTTGCAGCAATATCACTTACAGGATAAAACAACACAGATCAATCCACTCACAGTAATGGCAATGATCAACAGCGACTAGCACCTCAGTTCGCCCAAGAACTATGTAAAATAATCTGTATGTGTTGAGAGAGAACAGAGAAGAAGATAGTTGCTAGGGTTTTTTTTGAGTACGTATATCCTTATAGTTCTTCTTATTCTTTTTTTCAAACATTTTGTTTTGTATATACAATACAAAATAAAATGTAACAGACAGGATTAGTAGTGAGCTGGTCCATCAGGATCAGTAGTCAATTGGTCCAAGCCATCAGGAGTGAACTAGTCCAAGCCATCAGGATCAGTAGTCAACTGGTCCAAGCCATCAGGATCAGTAGTCAACTGGTCCAAGCCATCAGGATCGAGTCGTGTCGTGACGTGGCGTGGCGAGGCGAGGCGGGCGGCGTGTGTGTGTGTGTGCGAGGCACACAATAACACCATGCATACTCACATGCCTTAGTAGTTCTATACTACTCTTGCACATGTTACTATATAAAGCCACCAACCTCTCATTACCAATTCTATGTGGGACAAAAGTTCTTTCAACTTAAACAACCCACATAACCAATTTCAAGCAACCTATTTCAACTCAATTTATTTATGGATTCCACTAAGAAAATGTCTTAGATCCAAACATGAAAGTTTAAGTCCTCATAACAAGGAACAACCTCCAATTGTTAGTTTCCGGAAATTCCATCAAGAACATATATAAAATATGCCTTAAACTTTCCATTTTCTAACAAGTGGCTCCTCAAGACACGAGAATGGTGATATGACCCTGCTATTACAATTTGAAGAGAAAGCTGGCACAATGGTAATTTTTGGAGATGACAACATTGGTATAACTATGGGATATGGAAATTTGCAAGCTAAAAATGTCATCATTGTAGATGTAGCATTGGTTAGTGGACTCAACCATAAGTTACTGAGCATAAGTCAATTTGATGACAAAGGATTCAATGTTGAATTTAATAAGGACTCATGATTGATCACACACGAGAAGAATGATTGATCGTACACGAAAGTATACGCGATCAAAGTAGTATGTCAAGTAGAGGGTTATCCTTCCCAAAGAGAGCACACCAATGGTGAAGATGCCAATGCAACAGTGTGTGTTGTTCTTAATACTAATGGATTCATATATAGGTCAAGAATATTAGAAGTCTTTTGTGTACAAGCCCAATATCAAAGTATTTTTTGTACAAGCCCAATCTCAGTTATGGTCAGCCCACTAGCAATTACTAACTTGGCTTTATTTTTTTCTAAAAGATTTCCTTTTACGTAACATTATGATATTAGTACTAAGATTTCTATTTATGTAATATTTATAAAAAATTCTTCCATAAGGTTTTAAAATATCATCGATATTTATATTATTATTTTATTTTAAAGGAGAAAATCATTGACATTTTAAAAAAGGTGAGATCTATGTTAAACAATTGACTTGATATATTATACTTCATCAAATTAAAATTATCATAAATTATTTTAACAATTCTCATTATTATTAGTTATTGTTTTCCTATTTGCTCATTTTTAAAGTTAAATTTGTTTCTTGTTTGCATACATTACGACAACTGTACTTTATTCATCATCAAAATAATTTTGTCATTTTCTGTTTTTTGTTTTGATATGGTAAGGCCAAGTATGTACTTTACATAACTCAGAGCTTCATATTCCAACAAATAAGATGTGTTTTCAATACATTACATTTACTTATGGTATACTTGGAACTCCACATCACAGACTCAAAGTTATTGGAATGAAAAACCTATCATAGATGCATATTTTAATATATTTTCAAAACTTCTTTTATATCTATTTTTGTAATTTTTTTAACTAAATAATCATTTTATTCTATTTTCGCAACTCACACTGTTCTATACCCCCTTAAAAAATATCATCGAAGCATTTGTGTGCCATTACTACACCGATTAAATTAGTTAGGGCCATTTACACCGAAATTTTGTCCTACATCCTTTGTAAATAGTCGAATTACGACAAAGTTTTTCTATTTTTTTTGGTCGAGTAGAAATTCAGGAATGGTTTCAAGGTCAAGGTTCTTATAAATTAATTTGCAAGGAAAACTTTCGTCTTAATTTCGTATCTTACAACGAAAATAAAATTATAAGTTTACAAATGTGATCTACCAAAAATAAAATAATAAAGGAACTTGTGATGAAATTATACTTTGTAATTTCGTTCATGCAACAAAATATCTGTCATAATGTACTAAATGAGACTCGCCTGATGACGAATATCAAATTATAGAAGAAATATTAACAAATAAATCGATAAAATAATACCTTACAATGGTATATAAATGTTGAAAATTTGTCATTAGTAGTGCATAAACACAGAACTCATGGCATTAATGGTGGCATAACATTTGGTGAAGTTGGTGAAGAATCTTATGACAATAGATTTATCGTAAGTTCTTATTTAAAAGGTCATTCTTTGTCGTAAGTTCTTATTTCAAATGTCATTCTTTTTCATAAGACATAATATTATATTCGTTATTATATTGAATTGTAAGTAATATCAAAGTAATCAACTTACGATGGATTATTCGTCTTAAACTCACTAGTATGATGTTGTCATTATCACTAGACAAAGGAAATTGATTTTGTAATTAAATTCTATTACATGTAAATATTCAAATAGTCAACTTAACAAGAAATGATTGAGCCATTGTAATTTCAAAACAACAGTCATCCTTTTTGACAGAATTATTATTCCTTTATCTAAATTATTTTGTGCCAATTTATTCATAATAATCTTATAATAGAAAATGCATCAGTCGTAACTATTTACGGCACTATTCGTAACTTGAAAATAGAAGTATCGGCCATAAAAATGACCCCCCCCCCCCCAAGAAAATGTAATATGTACATAATATGTTTTTTCATATGCAAAAGACCTCACTAAATACATTATGTTTTCTTTTTTTACATGTCACAAAATACAATTAATCAAAATACTTAATCAACAAAATATTATTTGCATTTATGAGGAAAAAAACATTTTAAAAGTAACTACCCTAGTAATCAAATCTTTTTTTCCTATTTGAGCGTGTGTGCGCGCATGTTTTTTGTTTATATGAACACTATAGAATTGGTCAATAAAATGTTTGAACATCTACACCCTTAAACCATAATTGGTCTTTATTTCTTCCCCCTTAGTTTGGAAATGACTTCTATTCATTTGTGCACAAGGTCTAAATTATATTTCTTATATACACGGTATTTTAGGGATATATATTAAATTTTTATGTATATGTATAATGAAATAGGGACCATTCCGCCCGGTAAGTAATCGGTGTGTTAAGCGTTCAGCCTAAACTCCGGAAATTGTGATTGCCCATTTTGTGTTGCATATACACACATGACCGAATTAGTCTACATGAATCACTATTTACAATTTTAAACGTTACCTGGTTTTTTGTTTTCTTCCTCCCACAACTTTTACTCTCATTTACAAGATATAATGCACCATCACTCAAGAATACAAACTAATAGAATATCATCAATCATAAACAATGACACCCAATGCAATTAAATATTTCATATACCTACAAAATATTTTGGTGCAATCCACCTGACAAGTAAAACATATTTTCTCATTTTGTTGTCAAATAATTTTATTAAGGTAGTAACTATGTCCACAAGAAGATATTATTTGAATGTATTTTAAAATGGTGTTTAAAATGTCACCATTCTGGTAATTAAATCATTATGAATTTCATTGTGAAAAATCAGATGTTTGTGTTTAAGGACTACGTTTTTTTATTATTTTTTATCTATTTGTTATGTCTTTATTTATTGCACTATAAATTTTAGCAAAATAAATGGCCTTGGAATCATGATACTTATTATACTAGTATATTTTTTGACTGATGATCACATGTCATTTGTCATAGGTACCACGATACTATAGTCAAAATATAGGTGCATGTAAGAGTACATGGCACTAGATTGGCCAGCCTTGAGATTCTACATGTTTATAGTGTCATAAGTAATTCTTATAGTGTCATAAGTAATTCTTATAGTGATAATAATGTGATGATCTTTAGACCTGAAATAATTATATTTCTAAACTAATATAAGTTGACATTAGATATATTATGAATTGTATGAGAAATATGAATCATCTGGATGAGATTTAACTCTCCTATATTTTACGAGTGATTTTACTGACCTCTTGTTTGAGTTAGGCCAATTTAATCTATAATATCACGTTAAAGGGATTATATAACATGGTACGTTAGGTTTTATCGAATCACTGATTTAATTATTATTACTTGGATAGCAACGTTGTATTACTAAATGCCGTTCATTTTTACCATTTTTATTAGATTTTATATCATTTCTAAGGTAATAAAAACCTATACGGTCATACACAAAGGATGCATTGAAGATCATTTAATTTAAATTAAATTAATAATAATTTGAATTATTCATAATATATTAAATAAGTTTGACTTAATTAATCAAATAAATATGAAATTTGAATTTACTAATATTAATTCTGAAATTCAGTTGTTGACTAATTAAGTAAGACTTAATCAAACTCTAAAAAGGAATTTTGCAATGAATAATAATTCTGAACTTGATTAGAGTTAGAATTCGGATTTTTCAATCACTATATATTCTCTCACTTTGTTGATTTATTATAACACATGTTTTTTCACAAAACCTTAGCGGCTCTCACAAAACCCTAACCCCTTAAGATCTTCTTGAGAGAGAGAGAAAAATGAATTGAGTTAATGCTAGTACACATGCATCTTTGGTTGCAAGCGTTCGTGTGCATACCAGAGAGCGTAGATTGTGAGAAGAGGGATAAGTGGTGATCGTGCAAGCTTGGACCTCTATTAATCTTCCTTTTTCACAACTGTTAAATCCTCTTTAAGGTAAAGATTCATACTCCGAATTTTTCGCATGAATCCTATGGAGAGTTTCATTTTTATTCTAGTTTTACGCATTTTTCGCTGCTTTCATGTGCTCGAAACCCTTTAATGCATTCAAATGGAGCATGGTGGGTATTTCCATGTATCTAGTGACTACCCCAATGGCGTAAGCAATGTCAGGCCTTGTATATACCAAGTATTGAAGACCTCCCACCATACTTTTGAACTGCGTTCAATTCAGTGGCTCACCTGTTCCATCCTTATTCAGTTGTATTTGTGCATAAATTCCAATTTGTATCCTCATATGAATAAAAATTTGTGGATTATATATAAACAGTGCAACATTCAACACCACTAGGTCTGCACCTACATCCTTTGATGTGTAACACCAATGAGAATGTTAACATTGGCTCAAAATATTGTAGTAAGCCATTCATGGCATAATGACATATAATGTGTGTTGGAAACTTATAGTGGTAACTTATAATTTTATTCATCATATTACTCTTTATATAGAACTCATACAAATCACATAAGCATGATTAGTACCACACAAGTAACCTCATGAATTACAAATTTTCTCTAATAAATGTGACATTTAACATCAACATACTAATAGTAGCAAAGAATGAATGTGGACCGTTTTTGTTAGATCTAGAGCTTCTCACAAGCCCCTGGTTACTGTTTGAAATAAGAGAATATATATGTTCATTAATGGTTACTATAGGATTATACATCTCTAACCGCAAACTGTTGGGAGTATGTGAGCAGGGCAGAGAAAAGTTTTACTCTTCTTTTGGACGTCATTGAAGTTTCTCTCGGTAGAAGGTTATTGTGGCTTAACCTCTCGACTTTCCATTCACAAGACGAACGTACGAGACTTGCACTTGCCTTCCATCTTCTCAAACATGCTTTTATCAGTTGTGTTTTTCACCTTACCAATCATTAAAAGTCATGCAAGATCGTTTGAGCATCATTACTCTGGAGCATGTTTCCTGCAGCTTTGGTACTTCTTGAAATAAACCTTACGTGGCGGGAAATAAAATCCCTTGAGCCACATAAAAATATTGACACAAAGCTCAATGTCATGCTTTTTTTCTGTTTTTCGCAGAGTATCAGACCTGATTAAACATAAAATCATAACTTATCAAATAATTCAAAACATGGGCTCATAAATTTTGCATCCTACATCCAGAAGATTTCTTATGTTTGCTGTACGTACTTTATAAATGAAATAAACTAATGCCCAACATGGGAAGCAGCTAAAAATAAGGGTAATGTAGTTGAATAGAGGGAAGATGAACTAGCTACTTACATGTGTAAAGATTGAAACTGCAACAGAAGTCATAAATATTTTTGATGTACCATAAACAATCCTTAGAGTGCCTGTTAACAAAAAAGCAACAAGTTGAATTTTTCTAATATTAATCAAAAAAGTATCACCCCATATGTAAGCCTTTGGTATTGTGTCAAATTACCTGATTTGTACTCCTTATTTAATAAGCTAAATCCAGTAAAATGTATTTTAGTTATTCTTAATTGTTTTACTGTTTTCTTTTAATTTTTAATATTAATATATACTAATACGCTCATCTCCTAGTCCAAGTTTATTAAGAAGCCCACCTCATCTCCTCATTTGTAATTTGGTTAACAACTTCGTTTTTCGTATTCTTTAATATAAAGTAATTTTAAACAAAAAAAATATTAATAATTAAAAAATTATAATATACTAATTATATATGTAGGTTAATATAAATCATTTTCAATTAGATAAATTATTAGATATAATACGAGAATGTATAAGTTTTCTTGAAAGAATAATGCATGGAAATCACACAATGTTGAAGAGATAATTATTAGATACAAACTAACGGAAATATAAACTACATCAGAGGAGATAAAATAGGACCAACATGCCCACAACTCCTAAATTAACTGAACAACCTATGACTTAATCAAGCCCATAAAACAAGCCCATCACCTACGTCTGTATAACAGACTTTATTTAAACAGCTAAACAAAACACATAAATAAATTATGTTTAGATTAATAAATAATCCAACATATTCCCCCTTAATCTAAACATGATTAAGGTCCTTGACTCCCAGTAACTCACGCATCCTTTCAAACTTGATCACTGACATGGGCTTTGTTAGAACATCTGCTTTCTGTCGATCAGAGCTCACATGCTTAATGATAATCAGCCCTTTCTCCACACAATCCCGGATGAAATGATAACGCACGTCGATGTGCTTACTACGACCGTGAAAGACAGGGTTACGAGCCAAGTTAATGGCTGACATGTTATCAATGTAAATCACCACAGGCCCGGGTGACACTTCTGCGATTTGACTGAGTAATCTGTGTAACCATATTCCTTGACAAGCGGTGGCTGTGGCAGCCATGAATTCGGCTTCACAGCTCGACAAAGCTACACACCTCTGTTTCTGAGACACCCAAGTAATCAATGATTCATTGAGGTAAAATGCCATGCCTCCTGTGCTTTTCCTGTCTACCAGATCTCCGGCTAGGTCACTATCTGAAAAACCTGATAGCATGTAGTCTCCTCGATCCTTTTCATACCTCAGACCATAGTTCAATGTACCCTTCACGTACCTTAGTATGCGTTTGACAGCACCTTGATGTAGCATCGTGGGCCTCTCCATAAAACGACTTACCATTCCAACTGCATATGCCAAGTCTGGACGTGTGTGCACTAGGTATCTCAGGCCTCCCACAGTGCTCTTATACTCCGTAGCATTAACAGACTTGCCTTTATCATCCTTGTGTAATTGCAGTTTAGGTTCCATAGGAAATTTCGCTGTATTGCACTCAGCCATGCCTGCCTTTTCCAACAATTTCTTTGCATATGCAACCTGTTTGAGTTCAATAAAACCTAATCCTTGTTGCACCTCTATGCCAAGATAATAGCTCACCTTACCCAAATCAGACATGTCGAACTCGTGGCTCATTTGCTTCTTGAACCTATCAATATTTTTCACACTAGTACCAGTAATAATCAAGTCATCTACATAAACACCCACAATCAAAGATTCAGTACCTTCCCTTTTCGTGTAGACAGCATGCTCTAGTGGACATTTCTCGAAACCAAGTTTCTCGAGGCTCGAATTCAACTGTGTATACCAAGCACGTGGGGCTTGTCGAAGGCCATATAATGCCTTGAATAATCTGTAGACCTTTCCCTCTTTCCCTTTTGTAACGTAGCCCTCAGGTTGGTGGACATAAACTTCCTCGTACAACTTGCCATTCAAGAATGCTGATTTTACGTCCAAGTGGTGCACTTCCCATTGATTTTTAGCTGCTAGTGCCAGTAGTAATCTAACAGTTTCCATTCTTGTTACGGGGGCAAAAACCTCATCAAAGTCGACACCAAACTTCTGTACATACCCCTTTGCCACAAGGCGAGCTTTGTGCTTCAACACTTCACCATTCGTATCCCGCTTTGTTTTGTATACCCATTTCAAGCCAATGGCCTGATGGCCAGGAGGTAAATCCGTCAATTCCCAAGTCTGATTTCGCTCAATGGCACTGATTTCACAGTCCATGGCTTCCTTCCAGTGTTGCTCCTTGATAGCCTGTGAGTAGCAAACGGGCTCATCAATTCCTGCTAGAAGCAACTCGTCTGAGATGTCATCTTCTTCTGTCTCGTTATAAATGTCACTAATAAGTCTAAACTTGTGAGAAGGTTCACTTCCATCATATGTTTCATCCATCTCCAGATGCGACCTAATAGAAGGCTGTGACATCCCAGACTGTGACACTTCTGTAGAGGCGATGGAGGTATCTTGGGTTGCATTAATTCGTGACTGTGGTGTGATTGTGCCACTTCGTGACTGTGGTGTGATTGTGCCACTGCTCTGATCCTCCTCCCTGTCTCCCATGGACTCAGAAACTTCTCCTTCTAAGCTTTGATTCTCAGTTTCATAATCTGTCACCACGATCGTAGATGATGCATGAATTTCTTCGTCGGTCCCTGTGGTATTCCAGTTCCACCCTTTGGTTTCCTCGAACACTACATCCCTACTCACATGGATTGTTTGTGAGTCAGGATCGTAAAGGCGATATCCTTTTGTTCCAGCTTCCCTGCCCAAATGAACTACACACTTTGACCTGTCATCGAGTTTTTTTGTATGCACACTCGGGATTTTCATGTGACAAAGGCAACCAAAAATCCTCAAATAATGGAGTTGTGGCTTTTCTTCTGTCCAGGCCTCATATGGGGTTGCCCCTTTCACTGCTTTCGTAGGCACTCGATTTAGTAGATAAACAGCATGCCTGATTGATTCTCCCCACATGTAGGCTGGTAGTTTCCTTTCTTTTAGCAAACTTCGTCCCATTGCCACCACAGTGCGATTTCTACGCTCCACAACCCCATTTTGCTGTGGGGAATATGGAGCTGTGTAATGCCGTGTAATGCCATGTTGATCACAAAAATCCTTGAATTCTTTAGAACAAAACTCTCCGCCCCTGTCTGTGCGCAGAACTTGTATTTCACTTCTTGCTTCTTTCTCTGCTACCGCCTTGAATTTTTTAAAACAGTCCAGCGCCTCATCTTTGGTCTTGAGCATGTAAACTCACATTGTACGACTAAAGTCGTCCACCAACAACAGAAAATATCGATTACCAGAGAGAGTTGAGGGAGAGATTGGACCACAAATGTCCCCATGTACTAATTCCAGCTTCTTCTTAGCTATGAAATCCGTCTGAGAGGGGAAAGGGCGTCTGGTTTGTTTTGACAGTAGGCAGCCTGTGCACACTTCCTTGGGCTGGGTAAAAACGGGCAAACCTCGTGCTAATCTGTCTCTAGACATAAGAACCATGGACTGAAAGTTGATATGACCCAACCGTGAGTGCCACAGCCAGGTCATCTCATCTGTCTTGGTTAGAAAACATGCATCTCGAGTATCCTTAACAATCAGCTTATAGAGTCGGTTCATAGACTTCTTGATTTTCAAAATAAGCATATCATTTTCATCATAAACCCATAGAAACTCACCCTTGATAAGAACCTTGCTACCATTTTCAGATAATTGTCCCAAACTGATTATATTATTACATAGATTTGGAATAAAGTATACCTCTCTTAGCATGCATTTCCTTCCATCATTGGTAGTGAACGTGACTGATCCTTTTCCTTGGATATTGACTGTGGAGCCATCTCCAAACCGTACTTTACCAGCCACGGTCTCATCTAGGTCTTCAAACATACTCCGCAGACCAGTCATGTGATTGCTGGCCCCGTTGTCGAGGTACCATATGCTGGATTCAGACACCTTCTCATTCACATTAGTACTCAGTTTTGGAGTCATACCTTTTTCATTCAACAAAATCATCTTATCTTTGTTATCATCACACTTTGCCAGAAGTAACGTGGGTTCATCACTCTCAATTTGAGTTAAATTCGCCTCATTCCGTTGATCCCTCTTGCCCTTTCGACACTCAGACTGGTAGTGTCCAAATACGTTGCAGTTGAAACAGCGTACTTTGCTCCTGTCTTTGTAACCTCTCCCTCCCCTTGAGTCAGTACCACTTCCACTATTTTTGTTTGTCCGCTTTAACCATTCCTCTCTTGAGAGGAGCAAGTGTCCCTCCTTGCGTTCTCGTTTTTCCCACTCTTCCTCAGTCAGAAGAAGTTGTTGGTCGCCACCATTCTCCTTTCGCCCACGCGTTCTTTCCTCGTGAGCCTTTAGGGATCCGACTATCTCCTCCACAGACATTGTCTCGATATCGCCAAACTGTTCTATGGCTGATACTATCTGTAGGAATCTCGTAGGTACAGCGCGAAGAATCTTCTTGACCACGTACGCTTCTTCAATATTTTCCCCTAAGGCCCTGATGTTAGTCACCAGGCCATTCAGTCTCATGCAAAACTCATCAAGTTCTTCACTCTCTTTCATGACTAGAGCCTCAAATTCCGTTTTAAGTGTCTGGACCTTAGCCTTTTTCACCTTGTCAGCGCCCAGATGGACTGTTTTGATGGCGTCCCATGCCTCCTTGGACGTTTTCTTGTCTGCAATAGATAGGAGTAAATCTTCAGGAATACCTTGGTAGATAATGGCCAATGCACATTTGTCCACTTTCTCCTCAGCTGCAACCTCAGGATCTTTCAGTGCAATGGCCTCCCACACGCCATGGGCTTGCATAAATACCTTCATCTTCAAAGCCCATGCTGTGTAGTTGGTCTTCGTAAGAAACGGATAGCTCAAACCAAAAGAACCTTCTTTGCCCTTCGTAGTCACTTCTGTCGCCATGGGGTTGTGAATGCTGGGTTTGTGGAATTTTGGTGTATAGAATTTTAGAAAGCTCTGATACCAGATATTAGATATAATACGAGAATGTATAAGTTTTCTTGAAAGAATAATGCATGGAAATCACACAATGTTGAAGAGATAATTATTAGATACAAACTAACGGAAATATAAACTACATCAGAGGAGATAAAATAGGACCAACATGCCCACAACTCCTAAATTAACTGAACAACCTATGACTTAATCAAGCCCATAAAACAAGCCCATCACCTACGTCTGTATAACAGACTTTATTTAAACAGCTAAACAAAACACATAAATAAATTATGTTTAGATTAATAAATAATCCAACATAAATGCATTAGAAGCCATCTAACTGGAGAAATTACAAAATTTATGGTGTATGTAATTAGAATAGAGTACAACTTTAGCTTTCTATCATCCCATCTCTATTTCACACATGCTTTGGCAATCATTAAAAGGGAAAGGGATACATCCACTTCCAAGCACCAATAAATAAATGAATAATAGTTGGAGAAATCTTACCTTCCTGCAAAGTTTGGAAGGAGCATCAACATCTGAATCATTACCACCATTGTCAGATTGGTCGTCAGTGGATGCATCATCTTTAATCAACATCATTTTACCCCTAAAAAATTATCACACGGCTTAAGGAAAGCTACCTGTAGCAATATTAATTATACTTTGGAAAAGTTGAATTAGGGTTTGAGAAAGAGGGGCTAAAGGAAAGTTGCTAATTATGCTTTGGAAAAGTTGAATTAAGATTTGAGAAAGAGCGGCTAAGAGAATTATGCTTTGGAAAAGTTTTATTAGGGTTTGAGAAAGAGCGGCTAAGAAAGAAATGACAGATTAGGGCAATAACATTACGTCTCATTTGTGTATAAGGCTGAGAATATGTAGCAATTTACAAGGCCCATACTAGCTATGGTCCAGCCCACTATCTCATCCTAAAGGCCTCCAATGTAGTAAGCACACAAAAATATTTTACTTACATAAAATTACAAGTTTGTTTTGAAAAACATTGGAGGAAATTAAATTATAGTTATATTAATAAAAATTCTCAACTAATTTATATTCATTGGACATATATATTTATATTTTTATGAGGGAATTTAAAAATATAAATTATTTATTACTATTTGCAAATTAAATATTCAAAATATTTCAATATCCAAAATGTGTGTTTGTTGTATCTTTAATATTCAATTTTCCATTCTTTTCTTTATTTATTTTTTATTTGAATCAATTGTCATGTTTTTGTTACTAACTTCTTTTCGGTCCAAATATATGAAGTAATATATTCATACATTTTTTAAAACTTTAAATATAGAGATAAGTGCAAAAGTAATCCTTAAAATAATTTAAAATTTTAAAAACTTGTTTCCAATAAAACATCAATTTTTATCCTATTTTAAAACTTTAAAATTTACACAAGGGCCAACATATTATAAGTAATATATATATATATATATATATATATATATATATGGTGCTCATTTTAAAATTAAATTACACAATATGTAATTCAAATAAGTATTTATTTTGTTGGATGTGAATCTAAGAATAATCGTATAGTATTTTAATGTTATGCATTGCTTACTTGATTAATTAAGTGACAAAATCATTTTTCTGAAAGATCATTCAATTTGTACTTAGGTTACTCTAGCAAAATGTCTATAATCTTTATGTAAATATGCCAACATAATAATGCTTAGAAAAAGATCAAGTGATCATGCCCCACGAATTGAAGAAGGCATCTAAATAATGTAGTTGGAGAAAGAAGGTTGAAAATATGCTAAGTCACCATTCGAGAAGAACTTTATGAAGATTAGATAAGTCAAAAACACTAATTAATTTGAGATTTCTGGAACTAGAGAAGTCAAAATACATTGATTTGAGATGTCAAGGATTATCCTGCTCGGCTTTGAGTTATCTGGAATTAGAGATGTCAAAATACACTGATTTGGAATGTCAACAATTAGAGAAATCAAAATGTTCTAATTCGAGATGTCTGGGATTAGAAAAGTGAAATACACTTATTCGAAAAGTTTAGGAGTGTGCATTCGAGAAGTTAGTTATCGAATCAGTTGTATCAGAGAGATATGAAATTGGGGACTTACCCAAATTATCAAGTGACTACAAACAAACTTGATAGGGATTTTGGAGATGAAGAATCAACAATGTTGTGTACCTATAGTGGTCCATTTACTTCCTTGTACACATGGCAAGCCTACAAAGAAGTTTGAAGAGAAATTCAAGGAAAGGACATCTAAAGAAATGGATATGTGTTTCCTTAGAAAGTAGTAGTCAAGGCTAATGCTTCTGAAAAGATCAAACTGAGTGATGACAAAAATGATATTAGTAAGAGTGTGGTAGTTGAAGTTGTCACATATGTGACTAAGAAGAAGAAACAAAATTGGAATGGTAAGCTAGGGATTAAAAATAATAATAATTTGATTATGTTCCTAATGCTCTTAGAAAAATTTGTCAAAATTGTTCTAGTACAAACCATTTAACTCATGCTTTTAAGAAACCTGTTGACAGTCTACTTAAGCTATTTTATAATTTCTATGTGCCTCTTTAACATATAGACTCTATTTTCCATGATAAACTTGATTGCATTCCATGTAATGTGAATGTCATGATCTAGTTTCTTTAATTTGAGAAGACAAAATCATGAATGGATGCTTTAGTCAAATGTTACACATACACACACACACTGTGATATTGCTAAGTCTTCAAGTCCTCCTAAATTAGGAATTTACCTCTATCAGCTAAGTCAAAAAGTTTGATCTTTTAGACTTCTAGTTGTGAGATGAAGATTAAGCCAAAACCTATTTCCATGTATGTTGATTTTGATAAACTTATTTGGGTACCAAAGAAAAAGTAATTGATTTGTGGATGCAGGGCAAAACAAAAGAAAATAAAGCAGTGTGGTTTTTGGACAGTGGTGTTGGGTATAATACTATACTACACAACAACAATAGGGTAGTTATATATATTTATATTAACAAGAACAGACAGATAAAACCAATTAACAAAACAAACACGAAGGTCGAAACAAGAAAATAATTAGAGACTGTAAATAACAAGATAAGAAAGAACACTTATCGCAGTAGCTTTAAACAAATACTTATAGACAAAGAACAGAACAGTTGAGTCGCCAAGCCTTTCGAGAAGTCTTGACTATTCTTGAAGAGATTATTGCCCCACTTACGCTATGTTGGGTTGCAGCAATATCACTTCCAGGATAAAACAGCACAGATCAATCCACTCACAGCAGGATCGAGTCGTGTCGTGACGTGGCGTGGCGAGGCGAGGCGGGCGGCGCGTGTGTGTGCGTGCGAGGCACACAATAACACCATGCATACTCACATGCCTTAGTAGTTCTATACTACTCTTGCACATGTTACTATATAAAACCACCAACCTCTCATTACCAATTCTATGTGGGACAAAAGTTCTTTCAACTTAAACAACCCACATAACCAATTTCAAGCAACCTATTTCAACTCAATTTATTTATGGATTCCACTAAGAAAATGTCTTAGATCCAAACATGAAAGTTTAAGTCCTCATAACAAGGAACAACCTCCAATTGTTAGTTTCCGGAAATTCCATCAAGAACATATATAAAATATGCCTCAAACTTTCCATTTTCTAACAAGTGGCTCCTCAAGACACGAGAATGGTGATATGACCCTGCTATTACAATTTGAAGAGAAAGCTGGCACAATGGTAATTTTTGGAGATGACAACTTTGGTATAACTATGGGATATGGAAATTTGCAAGCTAAAAATGTCATCATTGTAGATGTAGCATTGGTTAGTGGACTCAACCATAAGTTACTCAGCATAAGTCAATTTTTTGACAAATGATTCAATGTTGAATTTAATAAGGACTCATGATTGATCACACACGAGAAGAATGATTGATGGTACACGAAAGTATACGCGATCAAAGTAGTATCTCAAGTAGAGGGTTATCCTTCCCAAAGAGAGCACACCAATGGTGAAGATGCCAATTCAACAGTGTGTGTTGTTCTTAATACTAATGGATTCATATATAGGTCAAGAATATTAGAAGTCTTTTGTGTACAAGCCCAATATCAAAGTATTTTTTGTACAAGCCCAATCTCAGTTATGGTCAGCCCACTAGCAATTACTAACTTGGCTTTATTTTTTTCTAAAAGATTTCCTTTTACGTAACATTATGATATTAGTACTAAGATTTCTATTTATGTAATATTTATAAAAAGAAACTTCCATAAGGTTTAAAATATCATCGACATTTATATTATTATTTTATTTTAAAGGAGAAAATCATTGACATTTTAAAAAAGGTGAGATCTATGTTAAACAATTGCCTCGTATATTATACTTCATCAAATTAAAACTATCATAAATTATTTTAACAATTCTCATTATTATTAGTTATTGTTTTCCTATTTGCTCATTTTTAAAGTGAAATTTGTTTCTTGTTTGCATACATTACGACAACTGTACTTTATTCATCACCAAAATAATTTTGTCATTTTCTCTTTTTTGTTTTGATATGGTATGGCCAAGTATGTACTTTACATAACTCAGAGCTTCATATTCCAACAAATAAGATGTGTTTTCAATACATTACATTTACTTATGGTATACGTGGAACTCCACATCAGACTCAAAGTTATTGGAATGAAAAACCTATCATAGATGCATATTTTAATATATTTTCAAAACTTCTTTTATATCTATTTTTGTTATTTTTTTAACTAAATAATCATTTTATTCTATTTTCGCAACTCACACTCTTCTATACCCCCTTAAAAAATATCATCGAAGCATTTGTGTTCCATTACTACACCGAGTAAATCAGTTAGGGCCATTTACACCGAAATTTTGTGCTACATCCTTTGTAAATAGTCGAATTACGACAAAGTTTTTCTATTTTTTTGGTCGAGTAGAAATTCAGGAATGGTTTCAAGGTCAAGGTTCTTATAAATTAATTTGCAAGGAAAACTTTCGTCTTAATTTCGTATCTTACAACGAAAATAAAATTATAAGTTTACAAATGTGATCTACCATAAATAAAATAATAAAGGAACTTGTGATGAAATTATACTTTGTAATTTCGTTCATGCAACAAAATATCTGTCATAATGTACTAAATGAGACTCGCCTGATGACGAATATCAAATTATAGAAAAAATATTAACAAATAAATCGATAAAATAATAACTTACAATGGTATAAAAATGTTGAAAATTTGTCATTAGTAGTGCATAAACACAGAACTCATGGCATTAATGGTGGCATAACATTTGGTAAAGTTGGTGAAGAATCTTATGACAATAGATTTATCGTAAGTTCTTACTTAAAAGGTCATTCTTTGTCGTAAGTTCTTATTTCAAATGTCATTCTTTTTCATAAGACAGAATATTATATTCGTTATTATATTTAATTGTAAGTAATATCAAAGTAATCAGCTTACGATGGATTATTCGTCTTAAACTCACTAGTATGATGTTGTCATTATCACTAGACAAAGGAAATAGATTTTGTAATTAAATTCTATTACATGTAAATATTCAAATAATCAACTTCACACACACAGAATGATTGAGCCATTGTAATTTCAAAACAACAGTCATCCTCTTTGACAGAATTATTATTCCTTTATCTAAATTATTTTGTGCCAATTTATTCATAATAATCTTATAATAGAAAATGCATCAGTCGTAACTATTTACGGCACTATTCGTAACTTGAAAATTGTTTTTTCATATGCAAAGGACCTCACTTAATACATTATGTTTTCTTATTTACATGTTACAAAATACAATTAATCAAAATACTTAATCAACAAAATATTATTTTCATTTATGAGGAAAAAAACATTTTAAAAGTAACTACCCTAGTAATCAAATCTTTTTTTCCTATTTGAGCGTGTGTGTGTGCGCGCATGTATGCATGCAAATAAAGGTAAACAAAAATTGGGTTAAGAGTTAAATATTGGATGCACCAATTAAGACCAATTGTAAGAGTTATCCATTCAATTATAGCATGTTCGAACTTAATTTTGAATAAAAAAATTTTATGCAAATTATATATAGCATACTTATTTTTAAGTATCTAAATTCATTCGTTTGCGCCCAAACTCTAATTTGAATCCTCGTATCATCAAAATTTTTAGAGATTTATTAAATTTCTATGTAAATGTATAATAAAAAATTGAAGAGATTATTAATAGATAGTCGACGTGTAAAGTGTTACCGCTAAATTAACACAATATCAGGAATATTGTTTTTTGTTTATATGAACACTGTTGGTCAATAAAATGTTTGAACATCTACACCCTTAAACCATAATTGGACTTTATTTCTTCCCCCCTTAGTTTGGAAACGACTTCTATTCATTTGTGCACAAGGTCTAAATTATATTTCTTATATACACGGTATTTTAGGGATATATATTAAATTTTTATGTGTATGTATAATGAAATAGGGACCATTCCGCCCAGTAAGTAATCGGTGTGTTAAGCGTTCAGCCTAAACTCCGGAAATTGTGATTGCCCATTTTGTGTTGCATATACACACATGACCGAATTAGTCTACATGAATCACTATTTACAATTTTAAACGTTACCTGGGTTTTTGTTTTCTTCCTCCCACAACTTTTACTCTCATTTACAAGATATAATGCACCATCACTTAAGAATACAAACTAATAGAATATCATCAATCATAAACAATGACACCCAATGCAATTAAATATTTCATATACCTACAAAATATTTTGGTGCAATCCACCTGACAAGTAAAACATATTTTCTCATTTTGTTGTCAAATAATTTTATTAAGGTAGTAACTATGTCCAGAAGAAGATATTATTTGAATGTATTTGAAAATGGTGTTTAAAATGTGACCATTCTAGTAATTAAATCATTATGAATTTCATTGTGAAAAATCAGATGTTTGTGCTTAAGGACTACGTTTTTTTTATTATTTTTTATCTATTTGTTATGTCTTTATTTATTGCACTATAAATTTTAGCAAAATAAATGGCCTTGGAATCATGATACTTATTATACTAGTATATTTTTTGACTGATGATCACATGTCATTGGTCATAGGTACGACGATACTATAGTCAAAATATAGGTGCATGTAAGAGTACATGGCACTAGATTGGCCAGCCTTGAGATTCTACATGTTTATAGTGTCATAAGTAATTCTTATAGTGATAATAATGTGATGATCTTTAGACGTGAAATAATTATATTTCTAAACTAATATACTTTGATTACATTAAAAGTTACCTTTGACCGGGTGATGATAAAAGTTGACATTAGGTATATTATGAATTGTATGAGAAATATGAATCATCTAGATGAGATTTAACTCTCCTATATATTAAATAAGTTTGACTTAATTAATCAAATAAATATGAAATTTGAATTTACTAATATTAATTCTGAAATTCAGTTGTTGACTAATTAAGTAAGACTTAATCAAACTCTAAAAAGGAATTTTGCAATTAATAATAATTCTGAACTTGATTAGAGTTAGAATTCGGATTTTTCAATCACTATATATTCTCTCACTTTGCTGATTTATTATAACACATGTTTTTTCACAAAACCTTAGCCGCTCTCACAAAACCCTAGCCCCTTAAGATCTTGAGAGAGAGAGAGAAAAATGAATTGAGTTAATGCTAGTACACATTCATCTTTGGTTGCAAGCGTTCGTGTGCATACCAGAGAGCGTAGATCGCGAGAAGAGGGATAAGTGGTGATCGTGCAAGCTTGGACCTCTATTAATCTTCCTTTTTTCACAACTGTTAAATCGTCTTTAAGGTAAAGATTCATACTCCGAATTTTTTGCATGAATCCTATGGAGAGTTTCATTTTTATTCTAGTTTTACGCATTTTTCGCTGCTTTCATGTGCTCGAAACCCTTTAATGCATTCAAATAGAGCATGGTGGGTATTTCCATGTATCTATTGACTACCCAATGGCGTAAGCAATGTCAGGCCTTGTATGTACCAAGTATTGAAGACCTCCCACCATACTTTTGAACTGCGTTCAATTCACTGGCTCACCTGTTCCATCCTTATTCAGTTGTATTTTGTGTTTGATATTGGATATTTTACCGGATTACAGTCACCCATTCCTGCCTTCTCATGTACCTTCTTAGCATATGCTGTTTGCTTCATCTTCTTCATCAGGTTCTTAATATTGAGGTTGCTGAAAACATGGATAGTTAGAGTTCATTGATGAAGTTCCAAGATAAGCTCCTTCCTTGTTGTAACACCCCCAGATCCGGGGTCATGAATCTGGGTTGTCACGCTCCATCAATCATACAATACCTGTATCGCTTACCATATTCTAATAATACAACTCCAAAGACCCCAATCACTTACGCGCACACACACATGTTATAGCCTTGGAAATGAGAAACAAAAGTAACATTTGTTATTAAAACTCAAATGTACTATCCAGGATCTCACCTATTATTTACAACCTCTACCTGAAGTTACAATAATAGACCTCACAATTCTATACAAGGTTCCATAAGGAAAACCTCCTCGAAAACCATTCTTACTAATTCAGTCTACAACTGTTCTGCTAACTCCGACAGTATCCATCTTGCAGATCTAACTCAAGGGTGGTCTCTCCAATCCCTTGCTCTCGTGATACTGGGTGAATCAGAAATGTTTTCTTCATGCTGAAAGTTTTAATAAAGCAAGAATGAGCTAATAGCGCTCAGCAAGAAATCTGTCCCAGTTTAAATCTTTAAACCTTTCAGGTAGATAATCCATACAGGACCCATATTTAAAAACTACTAGGGTTCGACCCCAAAATAGTATACCGTTCAAAATACCGTATGACTTATAATCATGTTCAACTACTTTTCGTAATTCATTTAAAAATCCTTGGTATCGATATAATGAACCAAGATTCAAAACATATCTTTTAAAATAGATATCAAATAATGGAATCAAGGTTTAAAGCCTATCCATTGATTCAAAATACTATACAGATCAACATACTGTATCTCTTAAATATCTTCTCAACATATATACACACATATCTATTTAGATATTTCATACGGTTCAAAATACTGTAAAATATCAGTAATGAACACCTTTGAAACTCCGTTCATATACAGAACGATATGTTTAAACATTCTTTTCGTCAAAACATGCCATACAATACAACTACTGTATGAGGAACATCATTACTCATCACTGCCACATTATCAGTAACTCAGCACCTAGGCTTTCGTTACAATGTGCAGCACAACTCCAACTGAAGGGAAGGGGATATACTGGAACACCCGATACACGGTGATCAGCCGTTGTATCGTAACTTTTCTACTAGTAGAAGGACGACTTCCTATTCGGTTATCACCCTGGCCGCATTCGGGCCCATTGTGCTATAAGGTCACTACATCGGCACCTATTTCATTACCGTGTAAGCCTTTTCACGCAAGGTCACTACCTCGGCGCCTGTTTCATCACCGGGTAAGCCTTGATAATTATGGTCACTACCCCGGCACCTGTTTCATTGCTGTGTAAGCCCTTCCAGTCCCAGATGAAAAATCAATGAAACGGGAATCAGAATTTAATCCTGATTCCCCCAAGTACATAATACTTGTCAAAAACTTTGTAACTGTTCAGATTTCCTTACTCCGGAGTATTTGAAGGGAGTAACTTTAACTTTAAAAACATATGAGTTGGAAATGAAGCATGATGAAGAAATTGAGAAGGTCGAGAAGAGAACTGGATCTGTTGCTTTAGTAGCAAGTGCTGAAAAGGCTGAGGAGATGAAAACCTATCTAATACATACAACAAAATGCATATCAAACTGTGAAGTATTGTACAGTGCAATTGCTACATCACTCATTTTGTTGATGAGCTTCCTGTCAACGGAATGCTGCAAAGCATGCCATTTCGTTGACAGCTACAAAATAACTTTACACAAATTCTACTAAGTGTTTTATGTTTATCATCAAGAACAACATATTCCTAACAGCATCAACATCTGAATCATTACCACCATTGTCAGATTGGTCGTCGGTGGATGCACCATCTTTAATCAACATCATTTTACCCCTAAAACATTATCACACGGCTTACGGAAAGCTGCGTGTAGCAATATTAATTATACTTTGGAAAAGTTGAATTAGGGTTTGAGAAAGAGGGGCTAAAGGAAAGTTGCTAATTATGCTTTGTAAAAGTTGAATTAAGATTTGAGAAAGAGCGGCTAAGAGAATTATGCTTTGGAAAAGTTTAATTAGGGTTTGAGAAAGAGCGGCTAAGAAAGAAATGACAGATTAGGGCAATAACATTAGGTCTCATTTGTGTATAAGGCTGAGAATATGTAGCAATTTACAAGGCCCATACTAGCTATGGTCCAGCCCACTATCTCATCCTAAAGGCCTCCAATGTAGTAAGCACACAAAAATATTTTACTTACATAAAATTACAAGTTTGTTTTGAAAAACATTGGAGGAAATTAAATTATAGTTATATTAATAAAAATTCTCAACTAATTTATATTCATTGGACATATATATTTATATTTTTATGAGGGAATTTAAAAATATAAATTATTTATTACTATTTGCAAATTAAATATTCAAAATATTTCAATATCCAAAATGTGTGTTTGTTGTATCTTTAATATTCAATTTTCCATTCTTTTCTTTATTTATTTTTTATTTGAATCAATTGTCATGTTTTTGTTACTAACTTCTTTTCCGTCAAAATATATGAAGTAATATATTCATACATTTTTTAAAACTTTAAATATAGAGATAAGTGCAAAAGTAATCCTTAAAATAATTTAAAATTTTAAAAACTTGTTTCCAATAAAACATCAATTTTTATCCTATTTTAAAACTTTAAAATTTACACAAGGGCCAACATATTATAAGTAATATATATATATATATATATATTAAAGTTCTATGGAGACTACTATTTAATTGGAGACTTGGAGACCATATATGTTCTACAATCAAAATATTGTAAAATAGATTATATTTTGTAATCAAAAAATTTCAAAACGTATTATTTTGCAAAGAATGTTTGTTAAAATCATCATTTCATTGAAAATCTTGAAAATCATGTATGTTTTGCAAACTAAACTTATATGTTCGGCAAATTCAATTTGTTTTGCAGAATAATACGTTTTGCAATGTTCTTCTTATAATAGTGATTTTCATTTAACATAATTGATAAAATATTACATTTTGCAAGGTTTTTCTTGCAGAACATATATAGTCTCCAAGGTCTCCAATGAAATGCCGTGTTCATAGAACTCAACTCATATATATATATGGTGCTCATTTTAAAATTAAATTACACAATATGTAATTCAAATAAGTATTTATTTTGTTGGATGTGAATCTAAGAATAATCGTATAGTATTTTAATGTTATGCATTGCTTACTTGATTAATTAAGTGACAGAATCATTTTTCTGAAAGATCATTCAATTTGTACTTAGGTTACTCTAGCAAAATGTCTATAATCTTTATGTAAATATGCCAACATAATAATGCTTAGAAAAAGATCAAGTGATCATGCCCCACGAATTGAAGAATGCATCTAAATAATGTAGTTGGAGAAAGAAGGTTGAAAATATGCTAAGTCACCATTCGAGAAGAACTTTATGAAGATTAGAGAAGTCAAAAACACTAATTAATTTGAGATTTCTGGAACTAGAGAAGTCAAAATACATTGATTTGAGATGTCAAGGATTATCCTGCTCCGCTTTGAGTTATCTGGAATTAGAGATGTCAAAATACACTGATTTGGAATGTCAACAATTAGAGAAATCAAAATGTTCTAATTCGAGATGTCTGGGATTAGAAAAGTGAAATACACTTATTCGAAAAGTTTAGGAGTGTGCATTCGAGAAGTTAGTTATCGAATCAGTTGTATCAGAGAGATATGAAATTGGGGACTTACCCAAGTTATCAAGTGACTACAAACAAACTTGATAGGGATTTTGGAGATGAAGAATCAACAATGTTGTGTACCTATAGTGGTCCATTTACTTCCTTGTACACATGGCAAGCCTACAAAGAAGTTTGAAGAGAAATTCAAGGAAATGACATCTAAAGAAATGGATATGTGTTTCCTTAGAAAGTAGTAGTCAAGGCTAATGCTTCTGAAAAGATCAAATTGAGTGATGACAAAAATGATGATAGTAAGAGTGTGGTAGTTGAAGTTGTCACATATGTGACTAAGAAGAAGAAACAAAATTGGAATGGTAAGCTAGGGATTAAAAAGAATAATAATTTGATTATGTTCCTAATGCTCTTAGAAAAATTTGTCAAAATTGTTCTAGTACAAACCATTTAACTCATGCTTTTAAGAAACCTGTTGACAGTCTACTTAAGCTATTTTATAATTTCTATGTGCCTCTTTAACATATAGACTCTATTTGCCATGATAAACTTGATTGCATTCCATGTAATGTGAATGTCATGATCTAGTTTCTTTAATTTGAGAAGACAAAATCATGAATGGATGCTTTAGTCAAATGTTACACATACACACACACACTGTGATATTGCTAAGTCTTCAAGTCCTCTTAAATTAGGAATTTACCTCTATCAGCTAAGTCAAAAAGTTTGATCTTTTAGACTTCTAGTTGTGAGATGAAGATTAAGCCAAAACCTATTTCCATGTATGTTGATTTTGATAAACTTATTTGGGTACCAAAGAAAAAGTAATTGATTTATGGATGCAGGGCAAAACAAAAGAAAATAAAGCAGTGTGGTTTTTGGACAGTTGTGTTGGGTATAATGCTATACTATACAACAACAATAGGGTAGTTATATATATTTATATTAACAAGAACACGTAGATAAAACCAATTAACAAAACAAACACGAAGGTCGAAACAAGAAAATAATTAGAGACTGTAAATAACAAGATAAGAAAGAACACTTATCGCAGTAGCTTTAAACAAATACTTATAGACAAAGAACAGAACAGTTGAGTCGCCAAACCTTTCGAGAAGTCTTGACTATTCTTGAAGAGATTATTGTCCAACTTACGCTGTGTTGGGTTGCAGCAATATCACTTACAGGATAAAACAACACAGATCAATCCACTCACAGTAATGGTAATGATCAACAGCGACCAGCACCTCAGTTCGCCCAAGAACTATGTAAAATAATATGTATGTGTTGAGAGAGAACAGAGAAGAAGATAGTTGCAAGGGTTTTTTTTAAGTACGTATATCCTTAGTAGTGAGCTGGTCCATCAGGATCAGTAGCCATCAGGATCAGTAGTCAACTGGTCCAAGCCATCAGGATCGAGTCGTGTCGTGACGTGGCGTGGCGAGGCGAGGCGGGCGGCGCGTGTGTGTGCGTGCGAGGCACACAATAACACCATGCATACTCACATGCCTTAGTAGTTCTATACTACTCTTGCACATGTTACTATATAAAGCCACCAACCTCTCATTACCAATTCTATGTGGGACAAAAGTTCTTTCAACTTAAACAACCCACATAAACAATTTCAAGCAACCTATTTCAACTCAATTTATTTATGGATTCCACTAATAAAATGTCTTAGATCCAAACATGAAAGTTTAAGTCCTCATAACAAGGAACAACCTCCAATTGTTAGTTTCCGGAAATTCCATCAAGAACATATATAAAATATGCCTTAAACTTTCCATTTTCTAACAAGTGGCTCCTCAAGACACGAGAATGGTGATATGACCCTGCTATTACAATTTGAAGAGAAAGCTGGCACAATGGTAATTTTTGGAGATGACAACATTGGTATAACTATGGGATATGGAAATTTGCAAGCTAAAAATGTCATCATTGTAGATGTAGCATTGGTTAGTGGACTCAACCATAAGTTACTGAGCATAAGTCAATTTGATGACAAAGGATTCAATGTTGAATTTAATAAGGACTCATGATTGATCACACACGAGAAGAATGATTGATCGTACACGAAAGTATACGCGATCAAAGTAGTATGTCAAGTAGAGGGTTATCCTTCCCAAAGAGAGCACACCAATGGTGAAGATGCCAATGCAACAGTGTGTGTTGTTCTTAATACTAATGGATTCATATATAGGTCAAGAATATTAGAAGTCTTTTGTGTACAAGCCCAATATCAAAGTATTTTTTGTACAAGCCCAATCTCAGTTATGGTCAGCCCACTAGCAATTACTAACTTGGCTTTATTTTTTTCTAAAAGATTTCCTTTTACGTAACATTATGATATTAGTACTAAGATTTCTATTTATGTAATATTTATAAAAAAATTCTTCCATAAGGTTTAAAATATCATCGATACTTATATTATTATTTTATTTTAAAGGAGAAAATCATTGACATTTTAAAAAAGGTGAGATCTATGTTAAACAATTGACTTGATATATTATACTTCATCAAATTAAAACTATCATAAATTATTTTAACAATTCTCATTATTATTAGTTATTGTTTTCCTATTTGCTCATTTTTAAAGTTAAATTTGTTTCTTGTTTGCATACATTACGACAACTGTACTTTATTCATCACCAAAATAATTTTGTCATTTTCTCTTTTTTGTTTTGATATGGTAAGGCCAAGTATGTACTTTACATAACTCACAGCTTCATATTCCAACAAATAAGATGTGTTTTCAATACATTACATTTACTTATGGTATACGTGGAACTCCACATCACAGACTCAAAGTTATTGGAATGAAAAACCTATCATAGATGCATATTTTAATATATTTTGAAAACTTCTTGACAAAGTTTTTCTATTTTTTTTGGTCGAGTAGAAATTCAGGAATGGTTTCAAGGTCAAGGTTCTTATAAATTAATTTGCAAGGAAAACTTTCGTCTTAATTTCGTATCTTACAACGAAAATAAAATTATAAGTTTACAAATGTGATCTACCAAAAATAAAATAATAAAGAAACTTGTGATGAAATTATACTTTGTAATTTCGTTCATGCAACAAAATATCTGTCATAATGTACTAAATGAGACTCGCCTGATGACGAATATCAAATTATAGAAAAAATATTAACAAATAAATCGATAAAATAATAACTTACAATGGTATATAAATCTTGAAAATTTGTCATTAGTAGTGCATAAACACAGAACTCATGGCATTAATGGTGGCATAACATTTGGTGAAGTTGGTGAAGAATCTTATGACAATAGATTTATCGTAAGTTCTTATTTAAAAGGTCATTCTTTGTCGTAAGTTCTTATTTCAAATGTCATTCTTTTTCATAAGACATAATATTATATTCGTTATTATATTGAATTGTAAGTAATATCAAAGTAATCAACTTACGATGGATTATTCGTCTTAAACTCACTAGTATGATGTTGTCATTATCACTAGACAAAGGAAATTGATTTTGTAATTAAATTCTATTACATGTAAATATTCAAATAGTCAACTTAACACACAGAATGATTGAGCCATTGTAATTTCAAAACAACAGTCATCCTCTTTGACAGAATTATTATTCCTTTATCTAAATTATTTTGTGCCAATTTATTCATAATAATCTTATAATAGAAAATACATCAGTCGTAACTATTTATGGCACTATTCGTAACTTGAAAATAGAAGTATCGGCCATAAAAATGACCCCCCCCCCAAGAAAATGTAATATGTACATAATATGTTTTTTCATATGCAAAAGACCTCACTAAATACATTATGTTTTCTTTTTTTACATGTCACAAAATACAATTAATCAAAATACTTAATCAACAAAATATTATTTGCATTTATGAGGAAAAAAACATTTTAAAAGTAACTACCCTAGTAATCAAATCTTTTTTTCCTATTTGAGCCTGTGCGCGCGCATGTTTTTTGTTTATATGAACACTATAGAATTGGTCAATAAAATGTTTGAACATCTACACCCTTAAACCATAATTGGTCTTTATTTCTTCCCCCTTAGTTTGGAAATGACTTCTATTCATTTGTGCACAAGGTCTAAATTATATTTCTTATATACACGGTATTTTAGGGATATATATTAAATTTTTATGTATATGTATAATGAAATAGGGACCATTCCGCCCGGTAAGTAATCGGTGTGTTAAGCGTTCAGCCTAAACTCCGGAAATTGTGATTGCCCATTTTGTGTTGCATATACACACATGACCGAATTAGTCTACATGAATCACTATTTACAATTTTAAACGTTACGTGGTTTTTTGTTTTCTTCCTCCCACAACTTTTACTCTCATTTACAAGATATAATGCACCATCACTCAAGAATACAAACTAATAGAATATCATCAATCATAAACAATGACACCCAATGCAATTAAATATTTCATATACCTACAAAATATTTTGGTGCAATCCACCTGACAAGTAAAACATATTTTCTCATTTTGTTGTCAAATAATTTTATTAAGGTAGTAACTATGTCCAGAAGAAGATATTATTTGAATGTATTTGAAAATGGTGTTTAAAATGTGACCATTCTGGTAATTAAATCATTATGAATTTCATTGTGAAAAATCAGATGTTTGTGCTTAAGGACTACGTTTTTTTATTATTTTTTATCTATTTGTTATGTCTTTATTTATTGCACTATAAATTTTAGCAAAATAAATGTCCTTGGAATCATGATACTTATTATACTAGTATATTTTTTGACTGATGATCACATGTCATTTGTCATAGGTACGACCATACTATAGTCAAAATATAGGTGCATGTAAGAGTACATGGCACTAGATTGGCCAGCCTTGAGATTCTACATGTTTATAGTGTCATAAGTAATTCTTATAGTGTCATAAGTAATTCTTATAGTGATAATAATGTGATGATCTTTAGACCTGAAATAATTATATTTCTAAACTAATATACTTTGATTACATTAAAAGTTAGCTTCGACCGAGTGATGATAAAAGTTGACATTAGGTATATTATGAATTGTATGAGAAATATGAATCATCTGGATGAGATTTAACTCTCCTATATTTTAGGAGTGATATTAGTGACCTCTTGTTTGAGTTAGGCGAATTTAATCTATAATATCAACGTTAAAGGGATTATATAACATGGTACGTTAGGTTTTATCGAATCACTGATTTAATTATTATTACTTGGATAGCAACGTTGTATTACTAAATGCCGTTCATTTTTACCATTTTTATTAGATTTTATATCATTTCTAAGGTAATAAAAACCTATACGGTCTTACACAAAGAATGCATTGAAGATCATTTAATTTAAATTAAATTAATAATAATTTGAATTATTCATAATATATTAAATAAGTTTGACTTAATTAATCAAATAAATATGAAATTTGAATTTACTAATATTAATTCTGAAATTCAGTTGTTGACTAATTAAGTAAGACTTAATCAAACTCTAAAAAGGAATTTTGCAATGAATAATAATTCTGAACTTGATTAGAGTTAGAATTGGGATTTTTCAATCACTATATATTCTCTCACTTTGTTGATTTATTATAACACATGTTTTTTCACAAAACCTTAGCGGCAATCACAAAACCCTAACCCCTTAAGATCTTGAGAGAGAGAGAAAAATGAATTGAGTTAATGCTAGTACACATGCATCTTTGGTTGCAAGCGTTCGTGTGCATACCAGAGAGCGTAGATTGCGAGAAGAGGGATAAGTGGTGATCGTGCAAGCTTGGACCTCTATTAATCTTCCTCTTTTCACAACTGTTAAATCCTCTTTAAGGTAAAGATTCATACTCCGAATTTTTCGCATGAATCCTATGGAGAGTTTCATTTTTATTCTAGTTTTACGCATTTTTCGCTGCTTTCATGTGCTCGAAACCCTTTAATGCATTCAAATGGAGCATGGTGGGTATTTCCATGTATCTACTGACTACCCCAATGGCGTAAGCAATGTCAGGCCTTGTATATACCAAGTATTGAAGACCTCCCACCATACTTTTGAACTGCGTTCAATTCAGTGGCTCACCTGTTCCATCCTTATTCAGTTGTATTTGTGCATAAATTCCAATTTGTATCCTCATATGAATAAAAATTTGTGGATTATATATAAACAGTGCAACATTCAACACCACTAGGTCTGCACCTACATCCTTTGATGTGTAACACCAATGAGAATGTTAACATTGGCTCAAAATATTGTAGTAAGCCATTCATGGCATAATGACATATAATGTGTGTTGGAAACTTATAGTGGTAACTTATAATTTTATTCATCATATTACTCTTTATATAGAGCTCATACAAATCACATAAGCATGATTAGTACCACACAAGTAACCTCATGAATTACAAATTTTCTCTAATAAATGTGACATTTAACATCAACATACTAATAGTAGCAAAGAATGAATGTGGACCGTTTTTGTTAGATCTAGAGCTTCTCACAAGCCCCTGGTTACTGTTTGAAATAAGAGAATATATATGTTCATTAATGGTTACTATAGGATTATACATCTCTAACCGCAAACTGTTGGGAGTATGTCAGCAGGGCAGAGAAAAGTTTTACTCTTCTTTTGGACGTCATTGAAGTTTCTCTCGGTAGAAGGTTATTGTGGCTTAACCTCTCGACTTTCCATTCACAAGACGAACGTACGAGACTTGCACTTGCCTTCCATCTTCTCAAACATGCTTTTATCAGTTGTGTTTTTCACCTTACCAATCATTAAAAGTCATGCAAGATCGTTTGAGCATCATTACTCTGGAGCATGTTTCCTGCAGCTTTGGTACTTCTTGAAATAAACCTTACGTGGCGGGAAATAAAATCCCTTGAGCCACATAAAAATATTGACACAAAGCTCAAAGTCATGCTTTTTTTCTGTTTTTCGCAGAGTATCAGACCTGATTAAACATAAAATCATTACTTATCAAATAATTCAAAACATGGGCTCATAAATTTTGCATCCTACATCCAGAAGATTTCTTATGTTTGCTGTAGGTACTTTATAAATGAAATAAACTAATGCCCAACATGGGAAGCAGCTAAAAATAAGGGTAATGTAGTTGAATAGAGGGAAGATGAACTAGCTACTTACATGTGTAAAGATTGAAACTGCAACAGAAGTCATAAATATTTTTGATGTACCATAAACAATCCTTAGAGTGCCTGTTAACAAAAAAGCAACAAGTTGAATTTTTCTAATATTAATCAAAAAAGTATCACCCCATATGTAAGCCTTTGGTATTGTGTCAAATTACCTGATTTGTACTCCTTATTTAATAAGCTAAATCCAGTAAAATGTATTTTAGTTATTCTTAATTGTTTTACTGTTTTCTTTTAATTTTTAATATTAATATATACTAATACGCTCATCTCCTAGTCCAAGTTTATTAAGAAGCCCACCTCATCTCCTCATTTGTAATTTGGTTAACAACTTCGTTTTTCGTATTCTTTAATATAAAGTAATTTTAAACAAAAAAAATATTAATAATTAAAAAATTATAATATACTAATTATATATGTAGGTTAATATAAATCATTTTCAATTAGATAAATGCATTATAAGCCATCTAACTGGAGAAATTACAAAATTTATGGTGTATGTAATTAGAATAGAGTACAACTTTAGCTTTCTATCATCCCATCTCTATTTCACACATGCTTTGGCAATCATTAAAAGGGAAAGGGATACATCCACTTCCAAGCACCAATAAATAAATGAATAATAGTTGGAGAAATGTTACCTTCCTGCAAAGTTTGGAAGGAGCATCAACATCTGAATCATTACCACCATTGTCAGATTGGTCGTCAGTGGATGCACCATCTTTAATCAACATCATTTTACCCCTAAAAAATTTTCACACGGCTTAAGGAAAGCTACCTGTAGCAATATTAATTATACTTTGGAAAAGTTGAATTAGGGTTTGAGAAAGAGGGGCTAAAGGAAAGTTGCTAATTATGCTTTGGAAAAGTTGAATTAAGATTTGAGAAAGAGCGGCTAAGAGAATTATGCTTTGGAAAAGTTGAATTAGGGTTTGAGAAAGAGCGGCTAAGAAAGAAATGACAGATTAGGGCAATAACATTAGGTCTCATTTGTGTATAAGGCTGAGAATATGTAGCAATTTACAAGGCCCATACTAGCTATGGTCCAGCCCACTGTCTCATCCTAAAGGCCTCCAATGTAGTAAGCACACAAAAATATTTTACTTACATAAAATTACAAGTTTGTTTTGAAAAACATTGGAGGAAATTAAATTATACTTATATTAATAAAAATTCTCAACTAATTTATATTCATTGGACATATATATTTATATTTTTATGAGGGAATTTAAAAATATAAATTATTTATTACTATTTGCAAATTAAATATTCAAAATATTTCAATATCCAAAATGTGTGTTTGTCGTATCTTTAGTATTCAATTTTCCATTCTTTTCTTTATTTATTTTTTATTTGAATCAATTATCATGTTTTTGTTACTAACTTCTTTTCCCTCCAAATATATGAAGTAATATATTCATACATTTTTTAAAACTTTAAATATAGAGATAAGTGTAAAAGTAATACTTAAAATAATTTAAAATTTTAAAAACTTGTTTCCAATAAAACATCAATTTTTATCCTATATATATATATATATATATATATTAAAGTTCTATGGAGACTACTATTTAATTGGAGACTTGGAGACCATATATGTTCTACAATCAAAATATTGCAATATAGATTATATTTTGTAATCAAAAAATTTCAAAACGTATTATTTTGCAAAGAATGTTTGTTAAAATCATCATTTCATTGAAAATCTTGAAAATCATGTATGTTTTGCAAACTAAACTTATATGTTCGGCAAATTCAATATGTTTTGCAGAATAATACGTTTTGCAATGTTCTTCTTATAATACTGATTTTCATTTAACATAATTGATAAAACAAGGTTTTGCTTGCAGAACATATATAGTCTCCAAGGTCTCCGATGAAATGCGGTGTTCATAGAACTCAACTCATATATATATATATGGTGCTCATTTTAAAATTAAATTACACAATATGTAATTCAAATAAGTATTTATTTTGTTGGATGTGAATCTAAGAATAATCGTATAGTATTTTAATGTTATGCATTGCTTACTTGATTAATTAAGTGACAGAATCATTTTTCTGAAAGATCATTCAATTTGTACTTAGGTTACTCTAGCAAAATGTCTATAATCTTTATGTAAATATGCCAACATAATAATGCTTACAAAAAGATCAAGTGATCATGCCCCACGAATTGAAGAAGGCATCTAAATAATGTAGTTGGAGAAAGAAGGTTGAAAATATGCTAAGTCACCATTCGAGAAGAACTTTATGAAGATTAGAGAAGTCAAAAACACTAATTAATTTGAGATTTCTGGAACTAGAGAAGTCAAAATACATTGATTTGAGATGTCAAGGATTATCCTGCTCCGCTTTGAGTTATCTGGAATTAGAGATGTCAAAATACACTGATTTGGAATGTCAACAATTAGAGAAATCAAAATGTTCTAATTCGAGATGTCTGGGATTAGAAAAGTGAAATACACTTATTCGAAAAGTTTAGGAGTGTGCATTCGAGAAGTTAGTTATCGAATCAGTTGTATTAGAGAGATATGAAATCGGGGACTTACCCAAGTTATCAAGTGACTACAAACAAACTTGATAGGGATTTTGGAGATGAAGAATCAACAATGTTGTGTACCTATAGTGGTCCATTTACTTCCTTGTACACATGGCAAGCCTACAAAGAAGTTTGAAGAGAAATTCAAGGAAAGGACATCTAAAGAAATGGATATGTGTTTCCTTAGAAAGTAGTAGTCAAGGCTAATGCTTCTGAAAAGATCAAACTGAGTGATGACAAAAATGATGTTAGTAAGAGTGTGGTAGTTGAAGTTGTCACATATGTGACTAAGAAGAAGAAACAAAATTGGAATGGTAAGCTAGGGATTAAAAAGAATAATAATTTGATTATGTTCCTAATGCTCTTAGAAAAATTTGTCAAAATTGTTCTAGTACAAACCATTTAACTCATGCTTTTAAGAAACCTGTTGACAGTCTACTTAAGCTATTTTATAATTTCTATGTGCCTCTTTAACATATAGACTCTATTTTCCATGATAAACTTGATTGCATTCCATGTAATGTGAATGTCATGATCTAGTTTCTTTAATTTGAGAAGACAAAATCATGAATGGATGCTTTAGTCAAATGTTACACATACACACACACACACTGTGATATTGCTAAGTCTTCAAGTCCTCCTAAATTAGGAATTTACCTCTATCAGCTAAGTCAAAAAGTTTGATCTTTTAGACTTCTAGTTGTGAGATGAAGATTAAGCCAAAACCTATTTCCATGTATGTTGATTTTGATAAACTTATTTGGGTACCAAAGAAAAATAATTGATTTGTGGATGCAGGGCAAAACAAAAGAAAATAAAGCAGTGTGGTTTTTGGACAGTGGTGTTGGGTATAATACTATACTACACAACAACAATACGGTAGTTATATATATTTATATTAACAAGAACAGACAGATAAAACCAATTAACAAAACAAACACGAAGGTCGAAACAAGAAAATAATTAGAGACTGTAAATAACAAGATAAGAAAGAACACTTATCGCAGTAGCTTTAAACAAATACTTATAGACAAAGAACAGAACAGTTGAGTCGCCAAGCCTTTCGAGAAGTCTTGACTATTCTTGAAGAGATTATTGCCCCACTTACGCTATGTTGGGTTGCAGCAATATCACTTCCAGGATAAAACAGCACAGATCAATCCACTCACAGTAATGGCAATGATCAACAGTGACCAGCACCTCAGTTCGCCCAAGAACTATGTAAAATAATTTGTATGTGTTGAGAGAGAACAGAGAAGAAGATAGTTGATAGGGTTTTTTTTAAGTACGTATATCCTTATAGTTCTTCTTATTCTTTTTTTCAAACATTTTGTTTTATATATACAATACAAAATAAAATGAAACATACCAAATAAAATCGTAACTGCGGATATGACATTTAATACTAATTATTCTGATTTAATTTCATTAACAGCTGTCAACAGGATTTAATATCAGTTACAGCTTCCATCAGGATTTAATCTTATCAGGACCTTGACCATCAGTAGTTAACTGGTTCATCAGGATCAGTAGTGAACTGGTCCATCAGGATCAGTAGTCAACTACTCCAAGCCATCAGGACCGGTAGTCAACTGGTCCAAGCCATCAGGATCAGTAGTCAACTGGTCCAAGCCATCAGGATCGAGTCGTGTCGTGACGTGGCGTGGTGAGGCGAGGCGGGCGGCGCGTGTGTGTGCGTGCGAGGCACACAATAACACCATGCATACTCACATGCCTTAGTAGTTCTATACTACTCTTGCACATGTTACTATATAAAGCCACCAACCTCTCATTACCAATTCTATGTGGGACAAAAGTTCTTTCAACTTAAACAACCCACATAACCAATTTCAAGCAACCTATTTCAACTCAATTTATTTATGGATTCCACTAAGAAAATGTCTTAGATCCAAACATGAAAGTTTAAGTCCTCATAACAAGGAACAACCTCCAATTGTTAGTTTCCGGAAATTCCATCAAGAACATATATAAAATATGCCTCAAACTTTCCATTTTCTAACAAGTGGCTCCTCAAGACACGAGAATGGTGATATGACCCTACTATTACAATTTGAAGAGAAAGCTGGCACAATGGTAATTTTTGGAGATGACAACTTTGGTATAACTATGGGATATGGAAATTTGCAAGCTAAAAATGTCATCATTGTAGATGTAGCATTGGTTAGTGGACTCAACCATAAGTTACTCAGCATAAGTCAATTTTTTGACAAAGGATTCAATGTTGAATTTAATAAGGACTCATGATTGATCACACACGAGAAGAATGATTGATGGTACACGAAAGTATACGCGATCAAAGTAGTATCTCAAGTAGAGGGTTATCCTTCCCAAAGAGAGCACACCAATGGTGAAGATGCCAGTGTGTGTTGTTCTTAATACTAATGGATTCATATATAGGTCAACAATATTAGAAGTCTTTTGTGTACAAGCCCAATATCAAAGTATTTTTTGTACAAGCCCAATCTCAGTTATGGTCAGCCCACTAGCAATTACTAACTTGGCTTTATTTTTTTCTAAAAGATTTCCTTTTACGTAACATTATGATATTAGTACTAAGATTTCTATTTATGTAATATTTATAAAAAGAAACTTCCATCAGGTTTAAAATATCATCGACATTTATATTATTATTTTATTTTAAAGGAGAAAATCATTGACATTTTAAAAAAGGTGAGATCTATGTTAAACAATTGACTCGGTATATTATACTTCGTCAAATTAAAACTATCATAAATTATTTTAACAATTCTCATTATTATTAGTTATTGTTTTCCTATTTGCTCATTTTTAAAGTTAAATTTGTTTCTTGTTTGCATACATTACGACAACTGTACTTTATTCATCACCAAAATAATTTTGTCATTTTCTCTTTTTTGTTTTGATATGGTATGGCCAAGTATGTACTTTACATAACTCAGAGCTTCATATTCCAACAAATAAGATGTGTTTTCAATACATTACATTTACTTATGGTATACGTGGAACTCCACATCACAGACTCAAAGTTATTGGAATGAAAAACCTATCATAGATGCATATTTTAATATATTTTCAAAACTTCTTTTATATCTATTTTTGTTATTTTTTTAACTAAATAATCATTTTATTCTATTTTCGCAACTCACACTGTTCTATACCCCCTTAAAAAATATCATCGAAGCATTTGTGTTCCATTACTACACCGAGTAAATCAGTTAGGGCCATTTACACCGAAATTTTGTCCTACATCCTTTGTAAATAGTCGAATTTTGACAAAGTTTTTCTATTTTTTTGGTCGAGTAGAAATTCAGGAATGGTTTCAAGGTCAAGGTTCTTATAAATTAATTTGCAAGGAAAACTTTCGTCTTAATTTCGTATCTTACAACGAAAATAAAATTATAAGTTTACAAATGTGATCTACCAAAAATAAAATAATAAAGGAACTTGTGATGAAATTATACTTTGTAATTTCGTTCATGCAACAAAATATCTGTCATAATGTACTAAATGAGACTCGCCTGATGACGAATATCAAATTATAGAAAAAATATTAACAAATAAATCGATAAAATAATAACTTACAATGGTATAAAAATGTTGAAAATTTGTCATTAGTAGTGCATAAACACAGAACTCATGGCATTAATGGTGGCATAACATTTGGTAAAGTTGGTGAAGAATCTTATGACAATAGATTTATCGTAAGTTCTTACTTAAAAGGTCATTCTTTGTCGTAAGTTCTTATTTCAAATGTCATTCTTTTTCATAAGACAGAATATTATATTCGTTATTATATTTAATTGTAAGTAATATCAAAGTAATCAGCTTACGATGGATTATTCGTCTTAAACTCACTAGTATGATGTTGTCATTATCACTAGACAAAGGAAATAGATTTTGTAATTAAATTCTATTACATGTAAATATTCAAATAATCAACTTCACACACACAGAATGATTGAGCCATTGTAATTTCAAAACAACAGTCATCCTCATTGACAGAATTATTATTCCTTTATCTAAATTATTTTGTGCCAATTTATTCATAATAATCTTATAATAGAAAATGCATCAGTCGTAACTATTTACGGCACTATTCGTAACTTGAAAATTGTTTTTTCATATGCAAAGGACCTCACTAAATACATTATGTTTTCTTATTTTACATGTTACAAAATACAATTAATCAAAATACTTAATCAACAAAATATTATTTGCATTTATGAGGAAAAAAACATTTTAAAAGTAACTACCCTAGTAATCAAATCTTTTTTTCCTATTTGAGCGTGTGTGTGTGCGCATGTATGCATGCAAATAAAGGTAAACAAAAATTGGGTTAAGAGTTAAATATTGGATGCACCAATTAAGACCAATTGTAAGAGTTATCCATTCAATTATAGCATGTTCGGACTTAATTTTGAATAAAAAAACTTATATGCAAATTATATATAGCATACTTATTTTTAAGTATCTAAATTCATTCGTTTGTGCCCAAACTCTAATTTGAATCCTCGTATCATCAAAATTTTTAGAGATTTATTAAATTTCTATGTAAATGTATAATAAAATATTGAAGAGATTATTAATAGATAGTCGACGTGTAAAGTGTTACCGCTAAATTAACACAATATCAGGAATATTGTTTTTTGTTTATATGAACACTGTAGAATTGGTCAATAAAATGTTTGAACATCTACACCCTTAAACCATAATTGGACTTTATTTCTTCCCCCCTTAGTTTGGAAATGACTTCTATTCATTTGTGCACAAGGTCTAAATTATATTTCTTATATACACGGTATTTTAGGGATATATATTAAATTTTTATGTGTATGTATAATGAAATAGGGACCATTCCGCCCAGTAAGTAATCGGTGTGTTAAGCGTTCAGCCTAAACTCTGGAAATTGTGATTGCCCATTTTGTGTTGCATATACACACATGACCGAATTAGTCTACATGAATCACTATTTACAATTTTAAACGTTACCTGGGTTTTTGTTTTCTTCCTCCCACAACTGTTACTCTCATTTACAAGATATAATGCACCATCACTCAAGAATACAAACTAATAGAATATCATCAATCATAAACAATGACACCCAATGCAATTAAATATTTCATATACCTACAAAATATTTTGGTGCAATCCACCTGACAAGTAAAACATATTTTCTCATTTTGTTGTCAAATAATTTTATTAAGGTAGTAACTATGTCCAGAAGAAGATATTATTTGAATGTATTTGAAAATGGTGTTTAAAATGTGACCATTCTAGTAATTAAATCATTATGAATTTCATTGTGAAAAATCAGATGTTTGTGCTTAAGGACTACGTTTTTTTTATTATTTTTTATCTATTTGTTATGTCTTTATTTATTGCACTATAAATTTTAGCAAAATAAATGGCCTTGGAATCATGATACTTATTATACGACCATACTATAGTCAAAATATAGGTGCATGTAAGAGTACATGGCACTAGATTGGCCAGCCTTGAGATTCTACATGTTTATAGTGTCATAAGTAATTCTTATAGTGTCATAAGTAATTCTTATAGTGATAATAATGTGATGATCTTTAGACCTGAAATAATTATATTTCTAAACTAATATACTTTGATTACATTAAAAGTTAGCTTTGACCGAGTGATGATAAAAGTTGACATTAGGTATATTATGAATTGTATGAGAAATATGAATCATCTGGATGAGATTTAACTCTCCTATATTTTAGGAGTGATATTAGTGACCTCTTGTTTGAGTTAGGCGAATTTAATCTATAATATCAACGTTAAAGGGATTATATAACATGGTACGTTAGGTTTTATCGAATCACTGATTTAATTATTATTACTTGGATAGCAACGTTGTATTACTAAATGCCGTTCATTTTTACCATTTTTATTAGATTTTATATCATTTCTAAGGTAATAAAAACCTATACGGTCTTACACAAAGAATGCATTGAAGATCATTTAATTTAAATTAAATTAATAATAATTTGAATTATTCATAATATATTAAATAAGTTTGACTTAATTAATCAAATAAATATGAAATTTGAATTTACTAATATTAATTCTGAAATTCAGTTGTTGACTAATTAAGTAAGACTTAATCAAACTCTAAAAAGGAATTTTGCAATGAATAATAATTCTGAACTTGATTAGAGTTAGAATTCGGATTTTTCAATCACTATATATTCTCTCACTTTGTTGATTTATTATAACACATGTTTTTTCACAAAACCTTAGCGGCAATCACAAAACCCTAACCCCTTAAGATCTTGAGAGAGAGAGAAAAATGAATTGAGTTAATGCTAGTACACATGCATCTTTGGTTGCAAGCGTTCGTGTGCATACCAGAGAGCGTAGATTGCGAGAAGAGGGATAAGTGGTGATCGTGCAAGCTTGGACCTCTATTAATCTTCCTCTTTTCACAACTGTTAAATCCTCTTTAAGGTAAAGATTCATACTCCGAATTTTTCGCATGAATCCTATGGAGAGTTTCATTTTTATTCTAGTTTTACGCATTTTTCGCTGCTTTCATGTGCTCGAAACCCTTTAATGCATTCAAATGGAGCATGGTGGGTATTTCCATGTATCTACTGACTACCCCAATGGCGTAAGCAATGTCAGGCCTTGTATATACCAAGTATTGAAGACCTCCCACCATACTTTTGAACTGCGTTCAATTCAGTGGCTCACCTGTTCCATCCTTATTCAGTTGTATTTGTGCATAAATTCCAATTTGTATCCTCATATGAATAAAAATTTGTGGATTATATATAAACAGTGCAACATTCAACACCACTAGGTCTGCACCTACATCCTTTGATGTGTAACACCAATGAGAATGTTAACATTGGCTCAAAATATTGTAGTAAGCCATTCATGGCATAATGACATATAATGTGTGTTGGAAACTTATAGTGGTAACTTATAATTTTATTCATCATATTACTCTTTATATAGAGCTCATACAAATCACATAAGCATGATTAGTACCACACAAGTAACCTCATGAATTACAAATTTTCTCTAATAAATGTGACATTTAACATCAACATACTAATAGTAGCAAAGAATGAATGTGGACCGTTTTTGTTAGATCTAGAGCTTCTCACAAGCCCCTGGTTACTGTTTGAAATAAGAGAATATATATGTTCATTAATGGTTACTATAGGATTATACATCTCTAACCGCAAACTGTTGGGAGTATGTCAGCAGGGCAGAGAAAAGTTTTACTCTTCTTTTGGACGTCATTGAAGTTTCTCTCGGTAGAAGGTTATTGTGGCTTAACCTCTCGACTTTCCATTCACAAGACGAACGTACGAGACTTGCACTTGCCTTCCATCTTCTCAAACATGCTTTTATCAGTTGTGTTTTTCACCTTAACAATCATTAAAAGTCATGCAAGATCGTTTGAGCATCATTACTCTGGAGCATGTTTCCTGCAGCTTTGGTACTTCTTGAAATAAACCTTACGTGGCGGGAAATAAAATCCCTTGAGCCACATAAAAATATTGACACAAAGCTCAAAGTCATGCTTTTTTTCTGTTTTTCGCAGAGTATCAGACCTGATTAAACATAAAATCATAACTTATCAAATAATTCAAAACATGGGCTCATAAATTTTGCATCCTACATCCAGAAGATTTCTTATGTTTGCTGTAGGTACTTTATAAATGAAATAAACTAATGCCCAACATGGGAAGCAGCTAAAAATAAGGGTAATGTAGTTGAATAGAGGGAAGATGAACTAGCTACTTACATGTGTAAAGATTGAAACTGCAACAGAAGTCATAAATATTTTTGATGTACCATAAACAATCCTTAGAGTGCCTGTTAACAAAAAAGCAACAAGTTGAATTTTTCTAATATTAATCAAAAAAGTATCACCCCATATGTAAGCCTTTGGTATTGTGTCAAATTACCTGATTTGTACTCCTTATTTAATAAGCTAAATCCAGTAAAATGTATTTTAGTTATTCTTAATTGTTTTACTGTTTTCTTTTAATTTTTAATATTAATATATACTAATACGCTCATCTCCTAGTCCAAGTTTATTAAGAAGCCCACCTCATCTCCTCATTTGTAATTTGGTTAACAACTTCGTTTTTCGTATTCTTTAATATAAAGTAATTTTAAACAAAAAAAATATTAATAATTAAAAAATTATAATATACTAATTATATATGTAGGTTAATATAAATCATTTTCAATTAGATAAATGCATTATAAGCCATCTAACTGGAGAAATTACAAAATTTATGGTGTATGTAATTAGAATAGAGTACAACTTTAGCTTTCTATCATCCCATCTCTATTTCACACATGCTTTGGCAATCATTAAAAGGGAAAGGGATACATCCACTTCCAAGCACCAATAAATAAATGAATAATAGTTGGAGAAATGTTACCTTCCTGCAAAGTTTGGAAGGAGCATCAACATCTGAATCATTACCACCATTGTCAGATTGGTCGTCAGTGGATGCACCATCTTTAATCAACATCATTTTACCCCTAAAAAATTTTCACACGGCTTAAGGAAAGCTACCTGTAGCAATATTAATTATACTTTGGAAAAGTTGAATTAGGGTTTGAGAAAGAGGGGCTAAAGGAAAGTTGCTAATTATGCTTTGGAAAAGTTGAATTAAGATTTGAGAAAGAGCGGCTAAGAGAATTATGCTTTGGAAAAGTTGAATTAGGGTTTGAGAAAGAGCGGCTAAGAAAGAAATGACAGATTAGGGCAATAACATTAGGTCTCATTTGTGTATAAGGCTGAGAATATGTAGCAATTTACAAGGCCCATACTAGCTATGATCCAGCCCACTGTCTCATCCTAAAGGCCTCCAATGTAGTAAGCACACAAAAATATTTTACTTACATAAAATTACAAGTTTGTTTTGAAAAACATTGGAGGAAATTAAATTATACTTATATTAATAAAAATTCTCAACTAATTTATATTCATTGGACATATATATTTATATTTTTATGAGGGAATTTAAAAATATAAATTATTTATTACTATTTGCAAATTAAATATTCAAAATATTTCAATATCCAAAATGTGTGTTTGTCGTATCTTTAGTATTCAATTTTCCATTCTTTTCTTTATTTATTTTTTATTTGAATCAATTATCATGTTTTTGTTACTAACTTCTTTTCCCTCCAAATATATGAAGTAATATATTCATACATTTTTTAAAACTTTAAATATAGAGATAAGTGTAAAAGTAATACTTAAAATAATTTAAAATTTTAAAAACTTGTTTCCAATAAAACATCAATTTTTATCCTATATATATATATATATATATTAAAGTTCTATGGAGACTACTATTTAATTGGAGACTTGGAGACCATATATGTTCTACAATCAAAATATTGCAATATAGATTATATTTTGTAATCAAAAAATTTCAAAACGTATTATTTTGCAAAGAATGTTTGTTAAAATCATCATTTCATTGAAAATCTTGAAAATCATGTATGTTTTGCAAACTAAACTTATATGTTCGGCAAATTCAATATGTTTTGCAGAATAATACGTTTTGCAATGTTCTTCTTATAATACTGATTTTCATTTAACATAATTGATAAAACAAGGTTTTGCTTGCAGAACATATATAGTCTCCAAGGTCTCCGATGAAATGCGGTGTTCATAGAACTCAACTCATATATATATATTGTAGCACTAATATGAACTTACACACTCCTGTATGTATCTGTATGTATAATTGAGGAACGTTAAACTCTTCTCTTATTAATCTGAAAACAAAATACAAGTTTATATAAGCCCATGCACGTAACTGAGCCCATACAACTAGCAGCTAAAACTGGATCACAATTAACAAACTCCCCTACTAACTACACTACCTTATTTCTCCTATCTTCACGCCAACTAATAGCTGACTACTTCTACTAATATAAATGAATAAATGTATAGCCATATAACAGCTATAATTCAAATATGTTTAGATTATTTAAAAACCAACAAATTCCCCCTTAAGCTAAACATATTTCTGCATGTCTGGTTCTTCTGCAACTATGTCCTTGACGCCCAGTAACTTCTTCATTGCTTCAAATTTGACCTTGCCCAATGCTTTCGTTAGGATGTCTGCCCGTTGTTCCTGGGTAGCCACGTACCTCACGATCAACTCGCCCCGCTCAATACATTCTCGAATAAAATGGAAACGGACGTCTATATGTTTACTCCTCCCGTGTAGTACTGGATTCTTCATGAGTTCAATGGCTGACCTGTTATCCACACACAATGTTACTGCTCCAACTCTTTGCCCTGTAAGCTCACCTAGTAAACCTCGTAGCCATATACTTTGACACGCCGCCGCGGTTGCTGCCATGTACTCCGCCTCACAGGAAGAAAGTGCCACCACTCTCTGTTTCTGTGATGCCCAACAAATAAGATTTCCATCCAAATAGAAACACATCCCTCCTGTGCTCCTCCGATCTACAACATCACCTGCTAAGTCGCTGTCTGAGAACCCAACTACAACTTTCTTGCTTTCAGTTTTCTCATACTCAAGTCCATGATTAATTGTACCCTGTATATATCTTAATATATGCTTCACTGCTTGCTGATGCTTTATCGTGGGTGCTTCCATAAATCTACTAACCACTCCCACAGCATATGAAATATCAGGTCGCGTGTGTGTCAGATACCTTAAACTCCCAACAATACTCCTGTACTCTGTTGCGTCCACCCGTTGACCTCCCTCATCTTTATCGAGCTGCATTTTCTGTTCCATTGGGTACCTTGCCAGATTACAATTTTTCATCCCCGCCTTTTCCAATATTTTCTTAGCATACGTTGTCTGCTTTATTGTAGTGGACGTCCTCCCCTGCTTCACTTCGATACCCAAGTAGTACGAAAGTAAACCCAAATTACTCATCTCAAACTGATCACCCATCTGGTTTTTGAAATATTTAATTTCAGTTTCACTAGAACCCACTACTAATAGATCGTCTACATAGACTCCTACTATCAATACACTTCCTTCCTTGCATCTTGTATATACTGCTTGCTCGTGTAGACATTTTGTAAAACCCAAATCCCGTAAGCACCTGTCCAGCTTTGCATTCCACGCTCTAGGTGCCTGACGCAGACCATATAATGCTTTTATCAACTTATATACCTTTTGCTCTTGACCTTCTTTCACAAAACCCTCCGGCTGTGCGACGTACACCTCTTCTAGCAATTCTCCATTTAAAAATGCTGACTTGACATCGAGGTGATGCACCTCCCACTGTTCCCTTGCTGCGAGAGCCAACAATAGCCTTATGGTTTCCAAACGTGCAACTGGAGCAAACACTTCCTCATAATCAATTCCCTTTCTCTGAACATATCCTTTTGCAACGAGACGGGCCTTATGCTTCACCACGTTTCCATCTGCATCTCTTTTGAGTTTATAAACCCACTTCAATCCGATGGCTTTGTGTCCAGGTGGTAAGTCAGTAAGGAGCCATGTCTTATTTTTCTCAATGGCTTCCACCTCCAGTTCCATAGCTTTCTGCCATTCTTGTTCCTTTGCTGCTTCAGTATAACACGCTGGTTCCTCGGCTTTCAGTAGCATGAGTTCATCAATTAAATCCACCACCTCTGTCCCGTTGTATAGCTCCTCCATCATTCTGTAACGATGTGGCCCACTGCTAGGTTCAGTAGACCCACCTGTAGTTGACGCAGTTAACCCGCTTGTTGATGACTCAATCATGGATGTTTCTGACATACCAGTTCGTGGCGTGTGTACAGGTGTCTGCACCTCTCGTTCTATATTTGGGGTGTTCTCTATTTCTGGAAAAACATTGGCAATAGTGAAATACTCAGGTGTTTCCATCTCACCATCTCCGTGTTGCTCCCATAGCCAAAATTTCTTTTCCTGGAATACAACGTCTCTACTCACGTGCACAGTCCCGGTTTTGGGATCATACAATCTCTCCCCTTTCGTACCTGGTTCTCTTCCGAGGTACACAACCTGTTTGCTTCGATCATCTAGCTTTTTAACACGTACCATAGGTATTTTCATATACGCTGTGCAACCAAAGACTCGTATATGGGCCAGGTTTGGCTTTCTCCCATTCCAAGCCTCATATGGAGTTTTACCATTCAAAATACGGGTTGGTAAACGATTTAGAATATATACCGTGTGACGAGCTGCTTCACCCCACATGTATGACGGCATTTTTGACTCTTTCAAGAAGCTTCTGATCATGGCTGCCACGGTTCGATTCCTACGCTCCACCACCCCATTCTGTTGTGGAGTGTAGGGCGCTGTAAATTGCCTGCTTACTCCAGTATCTTCACAAAATGAAGTGAACTCTTTTGAGCAGAACTCTCCTCCACGATCCGTCCTTAGCGTCTTAATGCTCTTTTCTGTTTTCTTTTCAACCAGCATCTTGAACTTCTTAAACACAGCTAATGCCTCGCTTTTCTCCTTCAAACAATACACCCACATTTTCCTACTAAAGTCATCAACGAATAGTAGAAAATAACGATTACCTCCAGGCGTTGTTGGTGATATGGGTCCACAGATGTCTGCGTGTATTAGTTCCAATACCTTTTTTGCTTCAAAATCCGCTTGGGAAGGGAATGAGCCTCTTGCTTGCTTTGACATCAGACATCCTTCACACCTGGTTGATGGATGTGTCCACCTTGGAACGCCACTTGCCATTCCTTCCTTTGACATGAGTTCCAACGCTTGGAAATTGACATGCCCCATTCTGGTGTGCCATAGCCACGCATTCTCCTCAGCTTTTGTGATTAGACATCTAGGCCACGTCTCTTCAAGGCTTATTTTGTATAAGCGATTCTCAGATTTTTTCACTTTCATCAACAGCCTTCCACGTTCATCATACACCCACAAATAATCTCCATCTAATATCACTTTGTTTCCATCCTCGGACAATTGTCCTAAGCTGATAATATTACTACGCAACGCAGGGATGTAGTACACATCCTTCAGGAGTCTCTCTTCACCATTTTTGCATTTAAATGATATGATCCCTTTGCCCTTAATATTTACAGTTGACCCGTCCCCAAATTTTACTTGCCCACTCATGTTTTCATCCAATTCTTTAAACTTACCTCGGTAACCTGTCATATGGTTGGATGCTCCGTTGTCCAGATACCACACTTGAGTCTCCTTTTGATCTCCCGCGTTTTCCTTCAGCTTTGGAATTACTGTCTCTTCCTTTAGCAACATTTGGTTTTGTACTCCTCCCATGACCTCAGCAACAAGTAGGGATGGCTCATCTTCTTGGAGTTTAGACAGATTCAACTCCTTTTGTGTATCCCTCTCCTTACGGGGTTTTCGACATTCATATGCAAAATGTCCATATACTTGACAATTAAAACACCTTACCTTACTACGATCTCGTTCACCGCGATTCCCATCTCTCCCACGGTTGTCTCTATTGACTCGGGTCCCCTCTCTACTGGTTCGCTTTAACCATTCTTCTCGAGTCAATAAAACTTGCCCCTCATTGCTCTCCTTCCTTCTCCACTCCTCCTCAGTCAATAAAAGTTGTCCCTGGCTCGCCTCAGTTCTTCCACCCAAACGTTCTTCATGAACTTTCAGTGAGCTGATAACCTCTTCTACAGACATCTCCTCTAGGTTTCCAAATTGCTCTATAGCAGATGCAATTTGAAGAAACTTTGCAGGCACGGCTCTGAGAAGTTTCTTTACTACATACGCTTCTTCCATTGTTTCACCTAGTGCTCTTATATTTGTGACCAGGCCGTTCAGCTTCATGTAAAACTCATCTATCTGATCAGTCTCTCTCATGCTTAGAGCTTCAAACTCTCCTTTCAATGTCTGCGCTCTCGCCTTCTTTACTTTCTCAGCTCCCAGACTCATGACCTTGACTGCCTCCCATGCCCCCTTAGATGTCTTTTTATCGGCAATGGAAAGCAACAGTTCTTCTGGTATTCCCTGGTATATGACAGCTAGAGCTCTTTTGTCCATCTTTTCTTCCACTGTCGCCTCGGGATCTTTTGGTTCTATGGCTTCCCACACTCCATGGGCCTGCATAAACACTTTCATTCTTAGTGCCCATGCAGTGTAGTTCACCTTTGTTAACATAGGAAAACTTAGCCCAAACGAGCTCTCTTTAGTTTTGCCGGCTTCCATTGTAACTGATCTGGTAGGACTGCTTGAACAACAACCTAAGCTCTGATACCAAGTGTAGCACTAATATGAACTTACACACTCCTGTATGTATCTGTATGTATAATTGAGGAACGTTAAACTCTTCTCTTATTAATCTGAAAACAAAATACAAGTTTATATAAGCCCATGCACGTAACTGAGCCCATACAACTAGCAGCTAAAACTGGATCACAATTAACAAACTCCCCTACTAACTACACTACCTTATTTCTCCTATCTTCACGCCAACTAATAGCTGACTACTTCTACTAATATAAATGAATAAATGTATAGCCATATAACAGCTATAATTCAAATATGTTTAGATTATTTAAAAACCAACATATATATGGTGCTCATTTTAAAATTAAATTACACAATATGTAATTCAAATAAATATTTATTTTGTTGGATGTGAATCTAAGAATAATCGTATAGTATTTTAATGTTATGCATTGCTTACTTGATTAATTAAGTGACAGAATCATTTTTCTGAAAGATCATTCAATTTGTACTTAGGTTACTCTAGCAAAATGTCTATAATCTTTATGTAAATATGCCAACATAATAATGCTTACAAAAAGATCAAGTGATCATGCCCCACGAATTGAAGAAGGCATCTAAATAATGTAGTTGGAGAAAGAAGGTTGAAAATATGCTAAGTCACCATTCGAGAAGAACTTTATGAAGATTAGAGAAGTCAAAAACACTAATTAATTTGAGATTTCTGGAACTAGAGAAGTCAAAATACATTGATTTGAGATGTCAAGGATTATCCTGCTCCGCTTTGAGTTATCTGGAATTAGAGATGTCAAAATACACTGATTTGGAATGTCAACAATTAGAGAAATCAAAATGTTCTAATTCGAGATGTCTGGGATTAGAAAAGTGAAATACACTTATTCGAAAAGTTTAGGAGTGTGCATTCGAGAAGTTAGTTATCGAATCAGTTGTATCAGAGAGATATGAAATTGGGGACTTACCCAAGTTATCAAGTGACTACAAACAAACTTGATAGGGATTTTGGAGATGAAGAATCAACAATGTTGTGTACCTATAGTGGTCCATTTACTTCCTTGTACACATGGCAAGCCTACAAAGAAGTTTGAAGAGAAATTCAAGGAAAGGACATCTAAAGAAATGGATATGTGTTTCCTTAGAAAGTAGTAGTCAAGGCTAATGCTTCTGAAAAGATCAAACTGAGTGATGACAAAAATGATGTTAGTAAGAGTGTGGTAGTTGAAGTTGTCACATATGTGACTAAGAAGAAGAAACAAAATTGGAATGGTAAGCTAGGGATTAAAAAGAATAATAATTTGATTATGTTCCTAATGCTCTTAGAAAAATTTGTCAAAATTGTTCTAGTACAAACCATTTAACTCATGCTTTTAAGAAACCTGTTGACAGTCTACTTAAGCTATTTTATAATTTCTATGTGCCTCTTTAACATATAGACTCTATTTTCCATGATAAACTTGATTGCATTCCATGTAATGTGAATGTCATGATCTAGTTTCTTTAATTTGACAAGACAAAATCATGAATGGATGCTTTAGTCAAATGTTACACATACACACACACACACTGTGATATTGCTAAGTCTTCAAGTCCTCCTAAATTAGGAATTTACCTCTATCAGCTAAGTCAAAAAGTTTGATCTTTTAGACTTCTAGTTGTGAGATGAAGATTAAGCCAAAACCTATTTCCATGTATGTTGATTTTGATAAACTTATTTGGGTACCAAAGAAAAAGTAATTGATTTGTGGATGCAGGGCAAAACAAAAGAAAATAAAGCAGTGTGGTTTTTGGACAGTGGTGTTGGGTATAATACTATACTACACAACAACAATACGGTAGTTATATATATTTATATTAACAAGAACAGACAGATAAAACCAATTAACAAAACAAACACGAAGGTCGAAACAAGAAAATAATTAGAGACTGTAAATAACAAGATAAGAAAGAACACTTATCGCAGTAGCTTTAAACAAATACTTATAGACAAAGAACAGAACAGTTGAGTCGCCAAGCCTTTCGAGAAGTCTTGACTATTCTTGAAGAGATTATTGCCCCACTTACGCTATGTTGGGTTGCAGCAATATCACTTCCAGGATAAAACAGCACAGATCAATCCACTCACAGTAATGGCAATGATCAACAGTGACCAGCACCTCAGTTCGCCCAAGAACTATGTAAAATAATCTGCTTGTGTTGAGAGAGAACAGAGAAGAAGATAGTTGATAGGGTTTTTTTTAAGTACGTATATCCTTATAGTTCTTCTTATTCTTTTTTTCAAACATTTTGTTTTATATATACAATACAAAATAAAATGAAACATACCAAATAAAATCGTAACTGCGGATATGACATTTAATACTAATTATTCTGATTTAATTTCATTAACAGCTGTCAACAGGATTTAATATCAGTTACAGCTTCCATCAGGATTTAATCTTATCAGGACCTTGACCATCAGTAGTTAACTGGTTCATCAGGATCAGTAGTGAACTGGTCCATCAGGATCAGTAGTCAACTACTCCAAGCCATCAGGACCGGTAGTCAACTGGTCCAAGCCATCAGGATCAGTAGTCAACTGGTCCAAGCCATCAGGATCGAGTCGTGTCGTGACGTGGCGTGGCGAGGCGAGGCGGGCGGCGTGTGTGTGTGCGTGCGAGGCACACAATAACACCATGCATACTCACATGCCTTAGTAGTTCTATACTACTCTTGCACATGTTACTATATAAAGCCACCAACCTCTCATTACCAATTCTATGTGGGACAAAAGTTCTTTCAACTTAAACAACCCACATAACCAATTTCAAGCAACCTATTTCAACTCAATTTATTTATGGATTCCACTAAGAAAATGTCTTAGATCCAAACATGAAAGTTTAAGTCCTCATAACAAGGAACAACCTCCAATTGTTAGTTTCCGGAAATTCCATCAAGAACATATATAAAATATGCCTCAAACTTTCCATTTTCTAACAAGTGGCTCCTCAAGACACGAGAATGGTGATATGACCCTACTATTACAATTTGAAGAGAAAGCTGGCACAATGGTAATTTTTGGAGATGACAACTTTGGTATAACTATGGGATATGGAAATTTGCAAGCTAAAAATGTCATCATTGTAGATGTAGCATTGGTTAGTGGACTCAACCATAAGTTACTCAGCATAAGTCAATTTTTTGACAAAGGATTCAATGTTGAATTTAATAAGGACTCATGATTGATCACACACGAGAAGAATGATTGATGGTACACGAAAGTATACGCGATCAAAGTAGTATCTCAAGTAGAGGGTTATCCTTCCCAAAGAGAGCACACCAATGGTGAAGATGCCAGTGTGTGTTGTTCTTAATACTAATGGATTCATATATAGGTCAACAATATTAGAAGTCTTTTGTGTACAAGCCCAATATCAAAGTATTTTTTGTACAAGCCCAATCTCAGTTATGGTCAGCCCACTAGCAATTACTAACTTGGCTTTATTTTTTTCTAAAAGATTTCCTTTTACGTAACATTATGATATTAGTACTAAGATTTCTATTTATGTAATATTTATAAAAAGAAACTTCCATCAGGTTTAAAATATCATCGACATTTATATTATTATTTTATTTTAAAGGAGAAAATCATTGACATTTTAAAAAAGGTGAGATCTATGTTAAACAATTGACTCGGTATATTATACTTCATCAAATTAAAACTATCATAAATTATTTTAACAATTCTCATTATTATTAGTTATTGTTTTCCTATTTGCTCATTTTTAAAGTTAAATTTGTTTCTTGTTTGCATACATTACGACAACTGTACTTTATTCATCACCAAAATAATTTTGTCATTTTCTCTTTTTTGTTTTGATATGGTATGGCCAAGTATGTACTTTACATAACTCAGAGCTTCATATTCCAACAAATAAGATGTGTTTTCAATACATTACATTTACTTATGGTATACGTGGAACTCCACATCACAAACTCAAAGTTATTGGAATGAAAAACCTATCATAGATGCATATTTTAATATATTTTCAAAACTTCTTTTATATCTATTTTTGTTATTTTTTTAACTAAATAATCATTTTATTCTATTTTCGCAACTCACACTGTTCTATACCCCCTTAAAAAATATCATCGAAGCATTTGTGTTCCATTACTACACCGAGTAAATCAGTTAGGGCCATTTACACCGAAATTTTGTCCTACATCCTTTGTAAATAGTCGAATTTTGACAAAGTTTTTCTATTTTTTTGGTCGAGTAGAAATTCAGGAATGGTTTCAAGGTCAAGGTTCTTATAAATTAATTTGCAAGGAAAACTTTCGTCTTAATTTCGTATCTTACAACGAAAATAAAATTATAAGTTTACAAATGTGATCTACCAAAAATAAAATAATAAAGGAACTTGTGATGAAATTATACTTTGTAATTTCGTTCATGCAACAAAATATCTGTCATAATGTACTAAATGAGACTCGCCTGATGACGAATATCAAATTATAGAAAAAATATTAACAAATAAATCGATAAAATAATAACTTACAATGGTATAAAAATGTTGAAAATTTGTCATTAGTAGTGCATAAACACAGAACTCATGGCATTAATGGTGGCATAACATTTGGTAAAGTTGGTGAAGAATCTTATGACAATAGATTTATCGTAAGTTCTTACTTAAAAGGTCATTCTTTGTCGTAAGTTCTTATTTCAAATGTCATTCTTTTTCATAAGACAGAATATTATATTCGTTATTATATTTAATTGTAAGTAATATCAAAGTAATCAGCTTACGATGGATTATTCGTCTTAAACTCACTAGTATGATGTTGTCATTATCACTAGACAAAGGAAATAGATTTTGTAATTAAATTCTATTACATGTAAATATTCAAATAATCAACTTCACACACACAGAATGATTGAGCCATTGTAATTTCAAAACAACAGTCATCCTCTTTGACAGAATTATTATTCCTTTATCTAAATTATTTTGTGCCAATTTATTCATAATAATCTTATAATAGAAAATGCATCAGTCGTAACTATTTACGGCACTATTCGTAACTTGAAAATTGTTTTTTCATATGCAAAGGACCTCACTAAATACATTATGTTTTCTTATTTTACATGTTACAAAATACAATTAATCAAAATACTTAATCAACAAAATATTATTTGCATTTATGAGGAAAAAAACATTTTAAAAGTAACTACCCTAGTAATCAAATCTTTTTTTCCTATTTGAGCGTGTGTGTGTGCGCGCATGTATGCATGCAAATAAAGGTAAACAAAAATTGGGTTAAGAGTTAAATATTGGATGCACCAATTAAGACCAATTGTAAGAGTTATCCATTCAATTATAGCATGTTCGGACTTAATTTTGAATAAAAAAACTTATATGCAAATTATATATAGCATACTTATTTTTAAGTATCTAAATTCATTCGTTTGTGCCCAAACTCTAATTTGAATCCTCGTATCATCAAAATTTTTAGAGATTTATTAAATTTCTATGTAAATGTATAATAAAATATTGAAGAGATTATTAATAGATAGTCGACGTGTAAAGTGTTACCGCTAAATTAACACAATATCAGGAATATTGTTTTTTGTTTATATGAACACTGTAGAATTGGTCAATAAAATGTTTGAACATCTACACCCTTAAACCATAATTGGACTTTATTTCTTCCCCCCTTAGTTTGGAAATGACTTCTATTCATTTGTGCACAAGGTCTAAATTATATTTCTTATATACACGGTATTTTAGGGATATATATTAAATTTTTATGTGTATGTATAATGAAATAGGGACCATTCCGCCTAGTAAGTAATCGGTGTGTTAAGCGTTCAGCCTAAACTCCGGAAATTGTGATTGCCCATTTTGTGTTGCATATACACACATGACCGAATTAGTCTACATGAATCACTATTTACAATTTTAAACGTTACCTGGGTTTTTGTTTTCTTCCTCCCACAACTTTTACTCTCATTTACAAGATATAATGCACCATCACTCAAGAATACAAACTAATAGAATATCATCAATCATAAACAATGACACCCAATGCAATTAAATATTTCATATACCTACAAAATATTTTGGTGCAATCCACCTGACAAGTAAAACATATTTTCTCATTTTGTTGTCAAATAATTTTATTAAGGTAGTAACTATGTCCAAAAGAAGATATTATTTGAATGTATTTGAAAATGGTGTTTAAAATGTGACCATTCTAGTAATTAAATCATTATGAATTTCATTGTGAAAAATCAGATGTTTGTGCTTAAGGACTACGTTTTTTTTATTATTTTTTATCTATTTGTTATGTCTTTATTTATTGCACTATAAATTTTAGCAAAATAAATGGCCTTGGAATCATGATACTTATTATACTAGTATATTTTTTGACTGATGATCACATGTCATTGGTCATAGGTACGACCATACTATAGTCAAAATATAGGTGCATGTAAGAGTACATGGCACTAGATTGGCCAGCCTTGAGATTCTACATGTTTATAGTGTCATAAGTAATTCTTATAGTGATAATAATGTGATGATCTTTAGACGTGAAATAATTATATTTCTAAACTAATATACTTTGATTACATTAAAAGTTACCTTTGACCGGGTGAAGATAAAAGTTGACATTAGGTATATTATGAATTGTATGAGAAATATGAATCATCTAGATGAGATTTAACTCTCGTATATTTTAGGAGTGATATTACTGACCTCTTGTTTGAGTTAGGCTATGAAATGCATGCTCATGCTCAAATATTGATTTGAATTAAATATTCTACTCATCGATCAAGAAAATTGAAATTAAAATATGAAAAAGAGGACACATTACATGCCTAGACTTTAATCTATAATATCAAGGTTAAAGGGATTATATAACATCGTACGTTAGGTTTTATCGAATCACTGATTTAATTATTATTACTTGGATAGCAACGTTGTATTACTAAATGCCGTTCATTTTTACCATTTTTATTAGATTTTATATCATTTCTAAGGTAATAAAAACCTATACGGTCATACACAAAGAATGCATTGAAGATCATTTAATTTAAATTAAATTAATAATAATTAGAATTATTCATAATATATTAAATAAGTTTGACTTAATTAATCAAATAAATATGAAATTTGAATTTACTAATATTAATTCTAAAATTCAGTTGTTGACTAATTAAGTAAGACTTAATCAAACTCTAAAAAGGAATTTTGCAATTAATAATAATTCTGAACTTGATTAGAGTTAGAATTCGGATTTTTCAATCACTATATATTCTCTCACTTTGTTGATTTATTATAACACATGTTTTTTCACAAAACCTTAGCCGCTCTCACAAAACCCTAGCCCCTTAAGATCTTGAGAGAGAGAGAGAAATGAATTGAGTTAATGCTAGTACACATGCATCTTTGGTTGCAAGCGTTCGTGTGCATACCAGAGAGCGTAGATCGCGAGAAGAGGGATAAGTGGTGATCGTGCAAGCTTGGACCTCTATTAATCTTCCTTTTTTCACAACTGTTAAATCGTCTTTAAGGTAAAGATTCATACTCCGAATTTTTCGCATGAATCCTATGGAGAGTTTCATTTTTATTCTAGTTTTACGCATTTTTCGCTGCTTTCATGTGCTCGAAACCCTTTAATGCATTCAAATGGAGCATGGTGGGTATTTCCATGTATCTATTGACTACCCAATGGCGTAAGCAATGTCAGGCCTTGTATGTACCAAGTATTGAAGACCTCCCACCATACTTTTGAACTGCGTTCAATTCACTGGCTCACCTGTTCCATCCTTATTCAGTTGTATTTTGTGTTCCATATTGGATATTTTACCGGATTACAGTCACCCATTCCTGCCTTCTCATGTACCTACTTAGCATATGCTGTTTGCTTCATCTTCTTCATCGGGTTCTTGATATTGAGGTTGCTGAAAACATGGATAGTTAGAGTTCATTGATGAAGTTCCAAGATAAGCTCCTTCCTTGTTGTAACACCCCCAGATCCGGGGTCATGAATCTGGGTTGTCACGCTCCATCAATCATACAATACCTGTATCACTTACCATATTCTAATAATACAACTCCAAAGACCCCAATCACTTACGCGCACACACACAAGTTATAGCCTTGGAAATGAGAAACAAAAGTAACATTTGTTATTACAACTCAAATGTAATATCCAGGATCTCATCTATTATTTACAACCTCTACCTGAAGTTACAATAATAGACCTCACAATTCTATACAAGGTTCCATAAGGAAAACCTCCTCGAAAACCATTCTTACTAATTCAGTCTACAACTGTTCTGCTAACTCCGACAGTATCCATCTTGCAGATCTAACTCAAGGGTGGTCTCTCCAATCCCTTGCTCTCGTGATACGGGGTGAATCAGAAATGTTTTCTTCATGCTGAAAGTTTTAATAAAGCAAGAATGAGCTAATAGCGCTCAGCAAGAAATCTATCCCAGTTTAAATCTTTAAACCTTTCAGGTAGATAATCCATACAGGACCCATATTTAAAAACTACTAGGGTTCGACCCCAAAATAGTATACCGTTCAAAATACCGTATGACTTATAATCATGTTCAACTACTTTTCGTAATTCATTTAGAAATCCTTGGTATCGATATAATGAACCAAGATTCAAAACATATCTTTTAAAATAGATATCAAATAATGGAATCAAGGCTTAAAGCCTATCCATTGATTCAAAATACTATACAGATCAACATACTGTATCTCTTAAATATCTTCTCAACATATATACACACATATCTATTTAGATATCTCATACGGTTCAAAATACTGTAAAATATCAGTAATGAACACCTTTGAAACTCCGTTCATATACAGAACGATATGTTTAAACATTCTTTTCGTCAAAACATGCCATACAATACAACTACTGTATGAGGAACATCATTACTCATCACTGCCACATTATCAGTAACTCAGCACCTAGGCTTTTGTTACAATGTGCAGCACAACTCCAACTGGAGGGAAGGGGATATACTGGAACACCCGATACACGGTGATCAGCCGTTGTATCGTAACTTTTCTACTAGTAGAAGGACGACTTCCTATTCGGTTATCACCCTGGCCGCATTCGGGCCCATTGTGCTATAAGGTCACTACATCGGCACCTATTTCATTACCGTGTAAGCCTTTTCACGCAAGGTCACTACCTCGGCGCCTGTTTCATCACCGGGTAAGCCTTGATAATTATGGTCACTACCCCGGCACCTGTTTCATTGCTGTGTAAGCCCTTCCAGTCCCAGATGAAAAATCAATGAAACAGGAATCAGAATTTAATCCTGATTCCCCCAAGTACATAATACTTGTCAAAAACTTTGTAACTGTTCAGATTTCCTTACTCCGGAGTATTTGAAGGGAGTAACTTTAACTTTTAAAACATATGAGTTGGAAATGAAGCATGATGAAGAAATTGAGAAGGTCGAGAAGAGAACTGGATCTGTTGCTTTAGCAGCAAGTGCTGAAAAGGCTGAGGAGATGAAAACCTATCTAATACATAAATGCATATCAAACTGTGAAGTATTGTACAGTGCAATTGCTACATCACTCATTTCGTTGATGAGCTTCCTGTCAACGGAATGCTGCAAAGCATGCCATTTCATTGACAGCTACAAAATAACTTTACACAAATTCTACTAAGTGTTTTATGTTTATCATCAAGAACAACATATTCCTAACAGCATCAACATCTGAATCATTACCACCATTGTCAGATTGGTCGTCAGTGGATGCACCATCTTTAATCAACATCATTTTACCCCTAAAACATTATCACACGGCTTAAGGAAAGCTGCCTGTAGCAATATTAATTATACTTTGGAAAAGTTGAATTAGGGTTTGAGAAAGAGGGGCTAAAGGAAAGTTGCTAATTATGCTTTGGAAAAGTTGAATTAAGATTTGAGAAAGAGCGGCTAAGAGAATTATGCTTTGGAAAAGTTTAATTAGGGTTTGAGAAAGAGCGGCTAAGAAAGAAATGACAGATTAGGGCAATAACATTAGGTCTCATTTGTGTATAAGGCTGAGAATAGCAATTTACAAGGCCCATACTAGCTATGGTCCAGCCCACTATCTCATCCTAAAGGCCTCCAATGTAGTAAGCACACAAAAATATTTTACTTACATAAAATTACAAGTTTGTTTTGAAAAACATTGGAGGAAATTAAATTATAGTTATATTAATAAAAATTCTCAACTAATTTATATTCATTGGACATATATATTTATATTTTTATGAGGGAATTTAAAAATATAAATTATTTATTACTATTTGCAAATTAAATATGTAGGAAATTTAGATAGAGTGTATACCTGAAATCAAGACAACAAGAATAAAATACCGAAAAGTACGTTCGAGGCACGTGAAAACCACGCTGTCCTTAAAACAGATAAGCCCCTTCCGTGTGGTGCTTGAAGGTTTGTTGGCTTCCGTCTCCCAGGATACAACGAACAAAGGTGATCTTAAGCACTTAAAGATCCGCCTTCTACGAACTGAACAAACACAGCAACTATCTCACAGAAAAGAACCTAGAGCTCTAAGATGAATACAAAGAAAAAATGCTTGTGGATTTTTTGTGTGTCAAACAATGATGCCAAGGTCTCCTTATATAGGAGTAAAACTTTGTAACTCACATAGCAATTAATTTTGTAACCTACACACCATAATGAGCAAATCACTAATACAACATTATTGTGGGGGTTACAAAATCAAAGCAATAAGTCACAAAAATGAAATAATAATAAAAAATAATGCATGCATTTCAAATTTATTCAAATAATCCAACAATCCCCCACATGAATAAAATTGATATGCAAAACGACTCTTTGACACGGAGATAGATGCGCACGGTAGAAACCAGCATATGATAGGTAGGCGTATACCCTTGAACCTTCCCTTGTAAGAACATATTTACATTTCTAGAATTTCAGTAGTCACGTTGACCTTGAACTGCCCTTCTTTATTGTGAAATGATGATACATCCCCCACTGGAGTCTTTCCCTATATTTGTTCAGTTCTCACTGTTAAGCCCATTTTGGTCTTGAGCTTTAGCCTGGTTCTGTGAGTTTTTCCCAGAATTAGCCCCACGATTCCTTCTTGAAGCGACCCCACTTCACTCACATAGGTGATCTCTTGCACAATACGAAAGTATTATTTGTTCGACATATCGACACATAAAGATCATTAAAAGCATAGCTTAGCCTTATCCAATTTTTATCACTGTTTTTCATCATAGGAATGGACCCGGGAGTAAAACCCCCACAGTGATCTCACTAAGTCTTTACAGTTAGGTTGTCCCATTGAACCAAGATCTTGGGATCTCCAGTCAACAAGGTTGGGTTTCCTTTGTACCAACTTTTATTATGGGCTTCAGTCCCATTCCTTTCGATGATTTTTCAACTAACTCTCTTGTTAACCCTTTGGTTAGCGGATCCGCAATGTTATCTTTTGACCTGATATAGTCAATAGTGATAACTCCAGTTGAGAGTAGTTGTCTAACAGAATTGTGTCGCCGACGAATATGCCTCGACATTCCATTATATAGCACACGCTCAGCTGTACCTATTGCTGCAGTACTGTCACAATGTATACAAAGTGGTGGCACTGGCATCTCCCATTTAGGAATATCCTCTAAAAATTGGTGTAACCATTCAGCTTGTTCGCCTGCTTTATCCAAAGCAACAAACTCAGCCTCCATGGTAGATTTGGTCACTACCGTTTGTTTCGAAGATTTCCACGAGATCGCTCCACCTGCTAGCGTAAATACATATCCGCTTGTGGACTTCGATCCTTTTACACCATTAATCCAGTTTGAATCGCTATACCCTTCTAGTACAGCAGGATATCTCGAGTAATGCAACCCATAATCACGCGTATACCTTAAGTACCTAAGCACTTTAGTTATCGCTTTCCAATGATCCACACCTGGATTACTCGTGTATCGGCTTAGCTTACTCACTGTAAAGGCAATGTCTGGTCGTGTACAATTCATTAAGTACATCAGACTTCCTATTACTTTAGCATATTCTCCTTGAGAAACACCTTCACCTTTATTTTTAGATAGATGTAAAGTCGTATCAAAAGGGGTTCTTGACACACTAGAATCATCTTTACTAAATTTCTCAAGGATCTTATCAACATAATGTGACTGGTTTAGTATAAGTCCACTTGGTGTTCTTTGGATCTTTATCCCTAGAATCACGTCAGCTAAGCCCATATCTTTCATGTGGAACCTTGAATGTAATATGTCTTTGGTAGATTTCACCATCTTGTCATTGCTACCAACGATGAGCATATCATCAACATAAAGACACAGGATCACGTATCCATCTATTGTATCTTTGACATATACACATTTGTCACATTCGTTGATTTTAAATCCATTCGACAATATCACACTGTCAAATTTCTGATGCCAGTCTCGAGGCGCTTGTTTTAAGCCATAAATTGACTTAACTAATTTACAAACTTTATGTTCCAATCCGGGAACCACAAAACCCTCAGGTTGTCTAATGTAGATTTCTTCATGTAAATCTCCATTAAGAAAGGCTGTTTTTACATCCATTTGATGTACTTCAAGATTTCGCAATGCTGCAATAGCAATGATCATCCTTATAGATGCCATTCTCGTTACCGGAGAATACGTATCGAAATAATCGATGCCTTTCTTTTGGCGAAAACCTTGAATAACAAGTCGGGCTTTATACTTATCAATGGATCCATCTGTTTTCATTTTCCTAGTGAAAATCCATTTAGATCCTAGTGGTTTACAACCCGGAGGAAGATCCACTAATTCCCAAGTATGATTCTGCATAATCGAATCAACTTCACTTTTAATGGCCTCTTTCCAAAAAGGACCATCCGGACAATGCACAGCTTCTGAATAAGACTGTGGTTCATTTTCGAGCAAGTATGTTAGAAAATCCGGCCCGAAGGATTTTTCAACTCTAGCTCTTTTGCTTCGACGAGGTGCATCCTCTGTTTCAAGTTCATCCGTATTTTCTTGTTCCTCGTCATCACTATATTCATTTTCAGAATAAGTTTCACGTGTCCGTTTCGATGAACTTGAACTTTCTATGGACTTGCGTGGAAATACATGTTCAAAAAATGAAGCATTTCTCGATTCCATTATTGTATTCTTGTGTATGTCAGGGATTTTTGACTCATGCACAAGAAATCTATATGCCGTACTATTAGACACATAACCAATAAAAATACAATCCACTGTTTTTGGACCGATTTTCACCCTCTTTGGTTCTGGTACAAGAACCTTTGCAAGGCACCCCCACACTCGTAAGAATTTATAGGAAGGTTTCTTCCTTTTCCATAATTCATAGGGAGTCAACTCTTGATTTTTTCGGGGTATCCTATTAAAAAGATAGTTTGCTGACAAAACAGCATCTCCCCACATACTTGTAGGCAACCCTGAACTTAGCAACATTGCATTGCTCATTTCTTTCAAGGTCCTATTTTTACGCTCAGCAATCCCATTGGATTGAGGCGAATACGGTGCAGTGACTTCGTGAATAATTCCATGTCTCGCACAGAATTCACCAAAAGGTGATACATATTCACCACCTCGGTCACTTCTTATAACTTTTATTTTTTCCTTTAGTTGAGTTTCAACTTCAGTTTTATAGAGCTCAAACTTCTCTATAGCTTCATCTTTGCTTTTAAGCAAATAGACATAACAAAATCTTGTACTATCATCCACAAAAGTGACAAAGTACTTATACCCATCCCTTGTTTGATTTGATTTTAAATCACACACATCACTATGAATCAAATCCAAGGGTTTTGTATGTCTTTCAATTGTTTGAAACGATGATCTTGTTAATTTTGCCTCCACACAAATTTCACATTTGTGTTTCGAACTAATTTGGAATGTGGGTATATGGTTCAAGTTAATTAATCTACGCATTGTTTCATAATTAACATGACCTAGTCTACCATGCCACAAATTGGAGGACTCAAGCAAGTAAGCAGAAGAATTATTCTTATTAATACTCTTCACAGTCATTACATTTAGCTTAAAAAGCCCATCGGTTACATAACCTTTTCCCACAAACATTCCACTTTTGGACAAAATTAGCTTATCAGACTCAAACACCATGCGGAATCCATGCTTGTTCAACAACGAGCCAGAAACCAAGTTCCTTCGAATCTCTGGCACATAGAGTACATCATTCAGAGTCAGCTCCTTGCCAGATGTCATCTTCAAGACAACCTTGCCTTTTCCAAGGACTTCAGATGTTGCAGAGTTTCCCATGAAAAGTTTCTCTCCATTCTCAGTTGGCGAGAAGGTGTGGAACAACTCCTTGCTCGAGCATATGTGCCTAGTAGCACCAGTGTCAATCCACCATTCTTTCGGGTTGGAGCCGATCAGGTTCACTTCAGAAACCATAGCAGAGAGACTGATTTCAGATATATCTTGAGCCACATCATCTACCATGTGGGCCTCGTGCTTCTTCCTCTTCGGTAGTCTGCACTCAGTTGACTTGTGACCAATCTTGTCACAGTTGAAACACTTTCCTTGAAATTTCTTCTTAGAAACTCCACCTTTAGGTCCCAAGTTGGGCCTCTTGTCTGGTTTCCCCTTTTTGAACTTGGAGTTCTTTTTCACCTCCACAACATTAGCATTTGAAGAAGAGATAGACCGATTTTTATTATCCTCCTCAATTCGGAGTCTCAAGACAAGGTCTTGCACTGTCATCTCCTTTCGCTTATGCTTCAAATAATTCTTGAAGTCCTTCCAACCAGGGGGCAATTTCTCAATAATAACGGCTACTTGGAAGGCTTCATTCATGGGCATTCCCTCAGATTCCATGTCATGCATTACCATCTGAAGGTCCTGAACTTGACTAACCACCTTCTTGGAATCCACCATCATAAACTCAAGGAGTCGGGCCACTATAAATTTCTTAGTACCCGCATCCTCGGTTCTATACTTTCTGTCGAGTGAGTCCCACAAAGCTTTGGACGTCTTTAGCACACTATAAACATTGTACAGTGAATCACTCAAACAGTTCATTATATAATTTCTGCACAAGAAATCAGAGTGGTTCCAAGCTTGAACTGCACTAACAAGCTCAACATCAGACTCATCGTCTTTCAGCTTAGGTGCATCCTCGTTCAAGAACCTCACAAGGTTCAAGGTGGTCAAGTAAAACAACATCTTTTGTTGCCACCTTTTGAAATTCAGCCCATTGAATTTCTCCGATTTTTCCGCGTGAGCGGTTACCGGTACAGCCGTATTAGGCACCACAAGGGTCGCCGTTTTAGGCACTGCCTCAGCAGTTACACGCCCATCACCAGACAAGCTAGCTCCATCAACTCCCGACATTTCTGAAATCAAGACAACAATCACCGTCAATTAATGTATTTGTGTGAAAATTTCTGCGTTTGTTAAAACAGAAAATACTACACACAACAGTAGTGTAAACGCTGACAGTCTAAATATAATTTAAATTAGTAGTACAAACAGTCCATGCATTCACGCAATATAACTTATAACAATGTGTAGATAAACAAACATTTGCATATTCAAACAGTTCCTATTGGACAGAGGGTACAAGCATGCAAACCAACAAGTGTTTATACTGACAGAGCATTACGAACAAGATCAAAAATTTTTTTCCTTTCTTTCTTTCATATAAGCCAGGGACATGCCATTATTAAATTAAGGCATCTAGATCTCATCAGATATGAACAGTTAAAAAACAATTCATTTCGTGTAGGAATGAAATACAAGTACGATAAAAGACTAACGCCATATAAAATTCAGAATCATGTAACTGGTTTAAAAAAACCTTAATGAGAAGCGTTACAAAAAAAATATACTCATTGACCATATGCTTGCTAAAACTGAAAAAACATAACAAGGGAATAAGAACCCATAATCTGGGATTTTAAACAAGCAACTATAACAAATTTTTTTTTTTTTTTTTTTTTCTCCGGTCATGAAGTAAAACATGGCAACAAAAGCTAACAGCTAAAAAAAAAAAAAAAAAAAAAAAAATTGATCTCATCTAATGATTAGCAGATATGCACGCAAGTGTACAAGTACTAGCATGAATATCATTAAGTCCATGTTATAAGCAACAGTTACAAATTATACAACCAAAACCCGAGAGAGGCTAAGCAAAAAAAAAAGGCCAGGAAAAAAAAATGATAACTCCCATAAAAAAGAAGGAAAAAACCATTTAAGATAAAAGAAAATCAATAAATAAAACCTTGGTAAAAAGCAAGCTTGGACCCAAATATAAAAATAATGACCCTGTTGTGACAGATCAAAAATACACGTACCAAGGATTACATGAATATACAAAAACAATATACTACAACATGCAACACCCTTGAATAAAATAGACCAACAAGACACTAAACTTTGTTGCACTAAAGAGATTAGCATGGCAAGGTGGCAACTACTCGAATCAAAATTAAAAGACAATAAGTGTAAAAGATTAATAAAACCACTATCACGCACATGGATAGAAAGAAATTACTGGGCCACTCAAAAATATAAAGGCCAAGCTAATATTAATAGAAACCACTACATGCATATATGACCAAACAATATCATACAGAAATTTAGATAAAAACGAAGATCAACATGGCAAAACAGGTATTTGTAAACACAAATATACAAGCACGTTATGTCATCGGGCACATAATAAATATACCAATTGCATGATTGATTACACAACAACATACATATAATTTTAATCCACTAAAATGGGGGAAAAAAAAAACCACCGTGACATTAAAAACTATACTCCCGTAAAAAAAATTCAAACAAATTAGTTTATCGGTTAAACTAATCCATAAGAATTATGTTATCTGTTTTAAGCTTGTAGGAAATTTAGATAGAGTGTATACCTGAAATCAAGACAACAAGAATAAAATACCGAAAAGTACGTTCGAGGCACGTGAAAACCACGCTGTCCTTAAAAAAGATAAGCCCCTTCCTTGTGGTGCTTGAAGGTTTGTTGGCTTCCGTCTCCCAGGATACAACGAACAAAGGTGATCTTAAGCACTTAAAGATCCGCCTTCTACGAACTGAACAAACACAGCAACTATCTCACAGAAAAGAACCTAGAGCTCTAAGATGAATACAAAGAAAAAATGCTTGTGGATTTTTTGTGTGTCAAACAATGATGCCAAGGTCTCCTTATATAGGAGTAAAACTTTGTAACTCACATAGCAATTAATTTTGTAACCTACACACCATAATGAGCAAATCACTAATACAACATTATTGTGGGGGTTACAAAATCAAAGCAATAAGTCACAAAAATGAAATAATAATAAAAAATAATGCATGCATTTCAAATTTATTCAAATAATCCAACAAAATATTCAAAATATTTCAATATCCAAAATGTGTGTTTGTTGTATCTTTAATATTCAATTTTCCATTCTTTTCTTTATTTATTTTTTATTTGAATCAATTATCATGTTTTTGTTACTAACTTCTTTTCCGTCCAAATATATGAAGTAATATATTCATACATTTTTTAAAACTTTAAATATAGAGATAAGTGCAAAAGTAATCCTTAAAATAATTTAAAATTTTAAAAACTTGTTTCCAATAAAACATCAATTTTTATCCTATTTTAAAACTTTAAAATTTACAAGGGCCAACATATTATAAGTAATATATATATATGGTGCTCATTTTAAAATTAAATTACACAATATGTAATTCAAATAAGTATTTATTTTGTTGGATGTGAATCTAAGAATAATCGTATAGTATTTTAATGTTATGCATTGCTTACTTGATTAATTAAGTGACAGAATCATTTTTCTGAAAGATCATTCAATTTGTACTTAGGTTACTCTAGCAAAATGTCTATAATCTTTATGTAAATATGCCAACATAATAATGCTTACAAAAAGATCAAGTGATCATGCCCCACGAATTGAAGAAGGCATCTAAATAATGTAGTTGGAGAAAGAAGGTTGAAAATATGCTAAGTCACCATTTGAGAAGAACTTTATGAAGATTAGAGAAGTCAAAAACACTAATTAATTTGAGATTTCTGGAACTAGAGAAGTCAAAATACATTGATTTGAGATGTCAAGGATTACCCTGCTCCGCTTTGAGTTATCTGGAATTAGAGATGTCAAAATACACTGATTTGGAATGTCAACAATTAGAGAAATCAAAATGTTCTAATTCGAGATGTCTGGGATTAGAAAAGTGAAATACACTTATTCGAAAAGTTTAGGAGTGTACATTCGAGAAGTTAGTTATCGAATCAGTTGTATCAGAGAGATATGATATTGGGGACTTACCCAAGTTATCAAGTGACTACAAACAAACTTGATAGGGATTTTGGAGATGAAGAATCAACAATGTTGTGTACCTATAGTGGTCCATTTACTTCCTTGTACACATGGCAAGCCTACAAAGAAGTTTGAAGAGAAATTCAAGGAAAGGACATCTAAAGAAATGGATATGTGTTTCCTTAGAAAGTAGTAGTCAAGGCTAATGCTTCTGAAAAGATCAAACTGAGTGATGACAAAAATGATGATAGTAAGAGTGTGGTAGTTGAAGTTGTCACATATGTGACTAAGAAGAAGAAACAAAATTGGAATGGTAAGCTAGGGATTAAAAAGAATAATAATTTGATTATGTTCCTAATGCTCTTAGAAAAATTTGTCAAAATTGTTTTAGTACAAACCATTTAACTCATGCTTTTAAGAAACATGTTGACAGTCTACTTAAGCTATTTTATAATTTCTATGTGCCTCTTTAACATATAGACTCTATTTTCCATGATAAACTTGATTGCATTCCATGTAATGTGAATGTGATGATCTAGTTTCTTTAATTTGAGAAGACAAAAACATGAATGGATGCTTTAGTCAAATGTTACACATACACACACACACTGTGATATTGCTAAGTCTTCAAGTCCTCTTAAATTAGGAATTTTTCTCTATCAGCTAAGTCAAAAAGTTTGATCTTTTAGACTTCTAGTTGTGAGATGAAGATTAAGCCAAAACCTATTTCCATGTATGTTGATTTTGATAAACTTATTTGGGTACCAAAGAAAAAGTAATTGATTTGTGGATGCACGGCAAAACAAAAGAAAATAAAGCAGTGTGGTTTTTGGACAGTTGTGTTGGGTATAATGCTATACTACACAACAACAATAGGGTAGTTATATATATTTATATTAACAAGAACACGCAGATAAAACCAATTAACAAAACAAACACGAAGGTCGAAACAAGAAAATAATTAGAGACTGTAAATAACAAGATAAGAAAGAACACTTATCGCAGTAGCTTTAAACAAATACTTATAGACAAAGAACAGAACAGTTGAGTCGCCAAGCCTTTCGAGAAGTCTTGACTATTCTTGAAGAGATTATTGCCCCACTTACGCTGTGTTGGGTTGCAGCAATATCACTTACAGGATAAAACAACACAGATCAATCCACTCACAGTAATGGCAATGATCAACAGCGACCAGCACCTCAATTCGCCCAAGAACTATGTAAAATAATATGTATGTGTTGAGAGAGAACAGAGAAGAAGATAGTTGCTAGGGTTTTTTTTAAGTACGTATATCCTTATAGTTCTTCTTATTCTTTTTTTCAAACATTTTGTTTTGTATATACCATACAAAATAAAATGTAACATACCAAATAAAATCGTAACTGCAGATATGACACTTAATACTAATTATTCTGATTTAATTTCATTAACAGCTTCCATCAGGATTTAATCTTATCAAGACATTGACCATCAATAGTTAACTGGTTCATCAGGATTATTAGTGAGCTGGTCCATCAGGATCAGTAGTCAATTGGTCCAAGCCATCAGGATCAGTAGTGAACTAGTCCAAGCCATCAGGATCAGTAGTCAACTGGTCCAAGCCATCAGGATCAGTAGTCAACTGGTCCAAGCCATCAGGATCGAGTCGTGTCGTGACGTGGCGTGGCGAGGCGAGGCGGGCGGCGCGTGTGTGTGCGTGCGAGGCACACAATAACACCATGCATACTCACATGCCTTAGTAGTTCTATACTACTCTTGCACATGTTACTATATAAAGCCACCAACCTCTCATTACCAATTCTATGTGGGACAAAAGTTCTTTCAACTTAAACAACCCACATAACCAATTTCAAGCAACCTATTTCAACTCAATTTATTTATGGATTCCACTAAGAAAATGTCTTAGATCCAAACATGAAAGTTTAAGTCCTCATAACAAGGAACAACCTCCAATTGTTAGTTTCCGGAAATTCCATCAAGAACATATATAAAATATGCCTTAAACTTTCCATTTTCTAACAAGTGGCTCCTCAAGACACGAGAATGGTGATATGACCCTGCTATTACAATTTGAAGAGAAAGCTGGCACAATGGTAATTTTTGGAGATGACAACATTGGTATAACTATGGGATATGGAAATTTGCAAGCTAAAAATGTCATCATTGTAGATGTAGCATTGGTTAGTGGACTCAACCATAAGTTACTGAGCATAAGTCAATTTGATGACAAAGGATTCAATGTTGAATTTAATAAGGACTCATGATTGATCACACACGAGAAGAATGATTGATCGTACACGAAAGTATACGCGATCAAAGTAGTATGTCAAGTAGAGGGTTATCCTTCCCAAAGAGAGCACACCAATGGTGAAGATGCCAATGCAACAGTGTGTGTTGTTCTTAATACTAATGGATTCATATATAGGTCAAGAATATTAGAAGTCTTTTGTGTACAAGCCCAATATCAAAGTATTTTTTGTACAAGCCCAATCTCAGTTATGGTCAGCCCACTAGCAATTACTAACTTGGCTTTATTTTTTTCTAAAAGATTTCCTTTTACGTAACATTATGATATTAGTACTAAGATTTCTATTTATGTAATATTTATAAAAAATTCTTCCATAAGGTTTAAAATATCATCGATATTTATATTATTATTTTATTTTAAAGGAGAAAATCATTGACATTTTAAAAAAGGTGAGATCTGACAAGGCTGTCGCGTGCCTATCAAATAATAATATCTAACAAATCCGTCTAACTATGTAGTAGGGTAAGTCAGAGTCGATCCCACAGAGACAAACGTATCAATCACTAGTTATTCTTGATTTAATTCAACTAAGCAAGTAACACAATAAATTATTGAGAGATTTTTAAACTAATATTATACTAAGGCAAATTGTATTGTATTATCAATTAACTAAAACATCTAGAATTAAGTATCCCCACTAGCATGAATCAATGCAATCATGATTTTCCACCCCAATTAATCATACGCTACTCAAGAGGAAAGATGCGCCCTATAAAATACCAATAACCTCTCTCGAGTATTAATGGCTTCTCTAAAATACACTCAAGCCTATTTTCATGGTATCATGCAATTTAGAGACATTAAACACAGCATCCTAACTTCCTAACAATCCGTTCTACCTATTTTCATGGAGAAGTTCATGTCCTTATTGGATAAATCACAACCATCTAAGTCCAACTTTCGATGATAAATAGATATTAGGTTCAAACAATACGCATAATCACGTCTGACATGTTATTGTTAATTAAGCACAACTCAATAAGCAAGAGCATACAACATAACTAAACTGGGGGGTTATGGAAAATCATACATCAATCATAACTAGGGTTCAACTTAACCCTAGATTAAATAACTACTCACTCATAATTAAACTAACAAAACACATAATATAATAAGAACACATGATAATATTAAGAACAGAGAATAAAAACCTTTAATCTTTCTCCAAGAAGAAAAGTACAAGTCTCTCTATGTCTGTATGTATCTATGTATCTATGTATATGTATGTCTCCCTATCTCTCAGATCTGATGTCTATATATATATCCTCAAATATTTTAATGCCTTGAGGAAAGTACAAGTACGTTTCCTAAACTGATTCTGTTTTACAAGGAAAATTCGTAGCTGACTTTTCTTCAGTAATTCTGAGCCGTTCCTGATGTAATTTGATATTTGGACCACTTTAGAATAAAAGAGATTTCCATTATCTTCGCGTGGGCTGTTAAATCGTCCAATTCTGACTTCTAGAACTCAAGATATGACCCAAACAGTGAATTATGTGCACGCAGCCCAACAAATCCGAATTTCCTTCTAATAAATCTCCAAATTAAGCTTTTTATTCTTCAATCCTTCCAAGTTTAGGATTTCCATGCTTCCTACAATAGAACATTAAAATTTATTAAATAAAAATCCAATTAAATGCAAAATATAATAAATATGAGGAATAAAATCATATAAAATATATATAAATATATAATCTATCAAACATCCCCACACTTAGCATTTTGCACGTCCTCGGGCAAATAAAGAAATAAAAATAATACTAAATAATAGGACCACCACTTTCGTAGATGACACGATTGCATTGAGCGTATGCAACAAGCCGTTAAACCCCTAGGCAGCCCTAGTAGGACGAGTTTTGTCTCGTGAGGGTTTATAGAAGATATACCCACAAAATCAAATATTTTCAACCACCAAGTCTCTCAAACATGCAACATATCATAGTACTCCACACATTGTAAATCTCAATCACATAACAGCCTGAAAGTGTCTGAAAGTACAAGTACTCTCACTTTAAGCATCATTAACACAAAATAATCCAAGTATGCACACAATGTCTAGATAGACAAAAATATCATGAGATAGACATCAAAGTCGCATTCAATAAGTAAGCATGCCATAGATAGAATTCTCACATTGCTCTCAATTCACACAAGTGTATGGGTATAAGTGTATCGCTCAAGTTCAATCAATGTACTCATGTGCTACCATATGCTTGGTTGTCCACCAAATCTCCACCACCTCGTATATATGCATACATGAATCAAAAGGTCTTTGTTAAAGGTTGTAACGGGGCTTAGGTATGGGGTAGGATATCAAAGAAACAGGCTAACAAGTGGCTAAACTTGATAACTAATAGAGCATAATGTTCACTTTTAATTAAAGCACCCAACATGAAACTGAGATCATGTAAAAGTTGATCAAGCTTTCACAAGCATTAAACTGCAAAGCACATATAACCCATGTACTTTCCCACTTTCACATTGTATCAATCAAATGAACACAACTCTACTTTATCTTCCTCTTCCTCTTGCTCATAATTTCTTTTTTTTTTCTTTTTTTTTTTTAAAAAGTCAAGTCATTCTCCAGTAATCAAGGGCAGTGAAAAGTCACCAAGAATGTACTTAATACCAGCACACATGGATCGTCCCTTTAATATGACATTGCACTTGCTACCCATTGATCTCAAAGGAGTACTTGATACTTGTTTGCAACTTTCATACCATATTGTATCCCACCAAAATGTAACTCTTTAACCAAAAGAAATCCCCACACTAAATATTCAAGACAAGAATAAATAAGTAGGCTCAAATTTTTTTTTAGATTGGTGATATATGAAAGAAACGGGTATAAACTCAAAGGGGTTCACTAAGGATTATTTTTTATATGGGTACTGTTTGGGTAAATGAGGTTAATCCTAGTGCCTTTATCATATTCATGCATACACATATCATGTAGTCTCAAAACGGTTTAAAACAAGTTCTAGAGCAACAAGAATCATGATGAACAACACACAACAAAAAAATGGATTGATAAAAAATCTATCAATCATAAATTAGGCTCAAATCCTCACAAGGTGAAAACATACTTAACTCACTAAAATTGACCAAGAAGCATCTCAAGTTTTTAAATTTTCGCAAGCACACACAAGGAATTACCAAGCATCAAATGATTTTTCATGAATGTGACACTCAGAATTAATCATGCGAAATTAATCTACACAATGTGTACTTATCCATGCTAACATGTTTTTGAGACTAGGCAATTATATACAAAAAGTTTTAAATTTTCAAATTTTTTTGGATTTTATACTATATAATTTTTTTGGGTTTTTTACGTCATTGAGAACTCATCCCCACACTTAAGTGGTTCATTGTCCTCAATGAATAATATATATAAATATACAAAACTAACAAGATCCTAAAAGAAATACAAAAAGAATAAGAGTGAAAAATTATACATAGAAAGGTTAGAAATACTCCCCTAGTGTATGAAGTCCCGGTTGAAAATTGTGGGAGAGTGTTCCTCCTCCAAAATCTTGGGTTGCCTCCCAAGAAGCGCTTTTTTAAGGTCATTAGCTTGACCTTCTTGTTAATCAACCTGGTGAATGGATCGAAAGTGGAGCATCCACTTTCTCAACATATTTTCTTATGATCTCTCCCAAAAACTTATAAGTTTCATCCACGGCTTTATCCAACAATACAACTCTTCTATCTCGAGCAAACTTTAAGAGTGCAACAACTATCCTTGTCGTTTCAGCTCGTGAGACAAACTTAAAAAGAAATTTAATAAGTAAGTCTTCCCAAGTGGTAATGGAATTTGAGGGTAACGAAAATAACCAATTTTTAGCTCCATCCCTTAAAGAGAAAGGGAATAATCGAAGTCGAATGGCCTCATCAGAAACTCCATCATACTTGATAGTATCACAAATCTTCAAAAAGTTTTCAATATGAGCATCAGGATCTTCAACAGATAATCCACCAAACTGAATTTCACCAATCGATTTCATTATTGAAGGTTTCAAATCAACATTAGTGACATGTAAATCTCTCACCAAAATTGCAGGAGGTTTAGAGAGGAAAATATTAGCCTTCATATCTTGATCTTCACCCAAGGTCTTAACCATAAGAACATCTTCATTACTCTTTTCAAGATCACTCTTCTCCATAGATGGGTTATGAAAAGAATTAGAAAATTTAAATTCCAATTTCTCATCTCCAACTTCAAAAGATATCTTCCATACATCATATCAACTTTTGCACCAGCTGTAGCTAAGAAAGGTCTTTCAAGAATGATAGAATTTTGTGCATCTTCCTCCATCTCCATGACAACAAAATCACATGGAATAAAAAACTTTCCTACCTTGACAGGAACATCTTCAAGTATTCCAAGTGGAACTTTTACACTTCTATCTGCAAGTTGTAAAGATATACGTGTGGGTTTGAGTTCACCCATCTGAAGCTTATTGCAGATTGATAAGGGCATCAGACTTACACTTGCCCCAAGATCACATAAAGCTCGTTTGATTTCAAAATTCCCAAGTTTCACAGGAATAGAATAGCTACCTGGATCAATTAGCTTTTTAGGAAGACTATTCTGCAAGAGAGCACCGCACTCTGCTGTTAATGAGATAGTAGAACTTTCTTCAATCTTTCTTTTATTTGACAATAATTCCCTAAGGAACTTCCCATAAGAAGGCATCTCCTTGATAGCATCTAAGAAAGGGATATTAAGCTCTAACCTTTTCAAGATATCCATAAACTTCATAAACTTCTCTCCAAGCCTAGCTTGCACTAATCTTTGCGGAAACGGAACAGGTGGTACATAAGGTCTGACTGGAGCAACTGTGGGTTCCTTCTTCTCTTCTTCAACTGCTTCTTGCACAACAACATTTTCAGATTGAGTTTTCTCCCCATCTTCTTCAACAATAAAATTATCACTAATCATCTTCATCTCTGGCCCTTGAAATTCTTGATTACTTCTTAATGTTATAGCATTCACGTGGGCTCTATGTGATTGTTCAGTTTGGCAAGGAAGTTGGCCTGAAGACTTGCTAAGTTGATTCAACTGTTGAGCAATTTGAGTGATTGAATTCTCCATCAACTTGTTATGAGCCTTTATCTCATTGATACTTGATTCAAAGTAATCATTCTTCTTTGCTTGTGTAGAGATAAATCCTTCCAAAAGATTTTCCAAGTTAGATTTTTGTGGCTAACCTGGTTGAAAACCTGGCGGCTGAGAAAAATTATTTTGTGGAGGTTGAGCTTGAGCCTGGTTATTTCTGTAGGAGAAATTAGGATGATCTCTCCAACCTGGATTGTATGTGTTGGAGTAAGGATTATATTGTGGCCTTTGATTTTGGTTGTAGAGGGCATTTGCTTGTTCCATTGTTGTTCTAGAGGGATTGTATTGACAAGCATGTTGAGTGTGTCCAACTACACCACATATTTCACTTGAGGCAACTGTAGATGAAGTTCTAGAATCCAATTGCTCAATCTTCTTAACCATTGCCTGCATAGTAGTATTCAACATGGTTAGAGCATCAACATCATACTTACCACCCTTCTTAGGATGATTTCTGTCATTGTAAGGATAATTATCATTAGACGCCATCTCGTCTAACAAAGTTTTCGCATCCTCCGTACTCTTTTTCATAATAGATCCACCAGAAGAAGCATCAACAAAATTTCGAAACTCTTGTGTTAACCCATTGTAGAATGTTTGAATCAACAACCAGTCGGGAATTCCATGGTGAGGGCATTGTCTCTGAAGTCGTTTGAATTTTCTCCAAGCATCATGAAGTGACTCGTCATCATCTTGACGAAAGTTAGATATTTCATTCCTGAGCTTTGAAGTTTTCTTTTGACTGAAGAATTTAAGTAGAAACGCCTTTGTAAGACTATCCCAGGTAGTGAATGTGTTTGGTCCTTCATCCTTCAACCAATCTTTTGCTGCATCTCGGAGAGAGAAAGGAAATAAGTGCAGCTTAATAGCATCATCACTAACATTGGTCAGCTTTATAGTATCACACTTTTCCAGAAAACTCTCAAGATGATCAACAGGATTTTCAGTGGACAATCCTGCGAAAGAATCATTGGAGACGAATTGTATGAATTGTGGCTTGAGTTCAAAGTGGGTAGCCGTGATTGTTGGTCTGACAATACTGGAGAGTACGTCTGTAGCGTCTGGCATACCATGCTCCCTGAGAGCTTTAGCTGATGTCTCACCCATAACTTCCTTGTCTTTATTTTTCCTTCGTAGTCCTGCTTGTCTTCTTGTTGTAGCTTCAATTTCAGGATCAAGAGCAATCAAATTTTCTGTACCTGAACTTCGAGTGTGCATGCAACAAGAAAACTAGAAACAAAGATCAAATAACAAGAGAATAATAGCCGAAGCAACACAACAAAAAGACTTAGCTAAACTAACTCAAAAATTAACTAATCTAATACCGCTTTGTCCCCGGCAGCGGCGCCAAAAATTTGACAAGGCTGTCGCGTGCCTATCAAATAATAATATCTAACAAATCCGTCTAACTATGTAGTAGGGTAAGTCAGAGTCGATCCCACAGAGACAAACGTATCAATCACTAGTTATTCTTGATTTAATTCAACTAAGCAAGTAACACAATAAATTATTGAGAGATTTTTAAACTAATATTATACTAAGGCAAATTGTATTGTATTATCAATTAACTAAAACATCTAGAATTAAGTATCCCCACTAGCATGAATCAATGCAATCATGATTTTCCACCCAAATTAATCATACGCTACTCAAGAGGAAAGATGCGCCCTATAAAATACCAATAACCTCTCTCGAGTATTAATGGCTTCTCTAAAATACACTCAAGCCTATTTTCATGGTATCATGCAATTTAGAGACATTAAACACAGCATCCTAACTTCCTAACAATCCGTTGTACCTATTTTCATGGAGAAATTCATGTCCTTATTGGATAAATCACAACCATCTAAGTCCAACTTTCGATGATAAATAGATATTAGGTTCAAACAATACGCATAATCACGTCTGACATGTTATTGTTAATTAAGCACAACTCAATAAGCAAGAGCATACAACATAACTAAACTGGGGGTTATGGAAAATCATACATCAATCATAACTAGGGTTCAACTTAACCCTAGATTAAATAACTACTCACTCATAATTAAACTAACAAAACACATAATATAATAAGAACACATGATAATATTAAGAACAGAGAATAAAAACCTTTAATCTTTCTCCAAGAAGAAAAGTACAAGTCTCTCTATGTCTGTATGTATCTATGTATCTATGTATATGTATGTCTCCCTATCTCTCAGATCTGATGTCTATATATATATCCTCAAATATTTTAATGCCTTGAGGAAAGTACAAGTACGTTTCCTAAACTGATTCTGTTTTACAAGGAAAATTCGTAGCTGACTTTTCTTCAGTAATTCTGAGCCGTTCCTGATGTAATTTGATATTTGGACCACTTTAGAATAAAAGAGATTTCCATTATCTTCGTGTGGGCTGTTAAATCGTCCAATTCTGACTTCTAGAACTCAAGATATGACCCAAACAGTGAATTATGTGCAGGCAGCCCAACAAATGCGAATTTCCTTCTAATAAATCTCCAAATTAAGCTTTTTATTCTTCAATCCTTCCAAGTTTAGGATTTCCATGCTTCCTACAATAGAACATTAAAATTTATTAAATAAAAATCCAATTAAATGCAAAATATAATAAATATGAGGAATAAAATCATATAAAATATATATAAATATATAATCTATCAAGATCTATGTTAAACAATTGACTTGATATATTATACTTCATCAAATTAAAACTATCATAAATTATTTTAACAATTCTCATTATTATTAGTTATTGTTTTCCTATTTGCTCATTTTTAAAGTTAAATTTGTTTCTTGTTTCCATACATTACGACAACTGTACTTTATTCATCACCAAAATAATTTTGTCATTTTCTCTTTTTTGTTTTGATATGGTAAGGCCAAGTATGTACTTTACATAACTCAGAGCTTCATATTCCAACAAATAAGATGTGTTTTCAATACATTACATTTACTTATGGTATATGTGGAACTCCACATCACAGACTCAAAGTTATTGGAATGAAAAACCTATCATAGATGCATATTTTAATATATTTTCAAAACTTCTTTAATATCTATTTTTGTAATTTTTTTAACTAAATAATCATTTTATTCTATTTTCGCAACTCACACTGTTCTATACCCCCTTAAAAAATATCATCGAAGCATTTGTGTTCCATTACTACACCGATTAAATTAGTTAGGGCCATTTACACCGAAATTTTGTCCTACATCCTTTGTAAATAGTCGAATTACGACAAAGTTTTTCTATTTTTTTTGGTCGAGTAGAAATTCAGGAATGGTTTCAAGGTCAAGGTTCTTATAAATTAATTTGCAAGGAAAACTTTCGTCTTAATTTCGTATTTTACAACGAAAATAAAATTATAAGTTTACAAATGTGATCTACCAAAAATAAAATAATAAAGGAACTTGTGATGAAATTATACTTTGTAATTTCGTTCATGCAACAAAATATCTGTCATAATGTACTAAATGAGACTCGCCTGATGACGAATATCAAATTATAGAAAAAATATTAACAAATAAATCGATAAAATAATAACTTACAATGGTATATAAATGTTGAAAATATGTCATTAGTAGTGCATAAACACAGAACTCATGGCATTAATGGTGGCATAACATTTGGTGAAGTTGGTGAAGAATCTTATGACAATAGATTTATCGTAAGTTCTTATTTAAAAGGTCATTCTTTGTCGTAAGTTCTTATTTCAAATGTCATTCTTTTTCATAAGACATAATATTATATTCGTTATTATATTGAATTGTAAGTAATATCAAAGTAATCAACTTACGATGGATTATTCGTCTTAAACTCACTAGTATGATGTTGTCATTATCACTAGACAAAGGAAATTGATTTTGTAATTAAATTCTATTACATGTAAATATTCAAATAGTCAACTTAACACACAGAATGATTGAGCCATTGTAATTTCAAAACAACAGTCATCCTCTTTGACAGAATTATTATTCCTTTATCTAAATTATTTTGTGCCAATTTATTCATAATAATCTTATAATAGAAAATGCATCAGTCGTAACTATTTACGGCACTATTCGTAACTTGAAAATAGAAGTATCGGCCATAAAAATGACCCCCCCCAAGAAAATGTAATATGTACATAGACCTCACTAAATACATTATATTTTCTTTTTTTACATGTCACAAAATACAATTAATCAAAATACTTAATCAACAAAATATTATTTGCATTTATGAGGAAAAAAACATTTTAAAAGTAACTACCCTAGTAATCAAATCTTTTTTTCCTATTTGAGCGTGTGTGTGTGTTAAGCCCTAAACTCGGGAAATTGTGATTGCCCATTTTGTGTTGCATATACACACATGACCGAATTAGTCTACATGAATCACTATTTACAATTTTAAACGTTACCTGGTTTTTTGTTTTCTTCCTCCCACAACTTTTACTCTCATTTACAAGATATAATGCACCATCACTCAAGAATACAAACTAATAGAATATCATCAATCATAAACAATGACACCCAATGCAATTAAATATTTCATATACCTACAAAATATTTTGGTGCAATCCACCTGACAAGTAAAACATATTTTCTCATTTTGTTGTCAAATAATTTTATTAAGGTAGTAACTATGTCCAGAAGAAGATATTATTTGAATGTATTTGAAAATGGTGTTTAAAATGTGACCATTCTAGTAATTAAATCATTATGAATTTCATTGTGAAAAATCAGATGTTTGTGCTTAAGGACTACGTTTTTTTATTATTTTTTATCTATTTGTTATGTCTTTATTTATTGCACTATAAATTTTAGCAAAATAAATGGCCTTGGAATCATGATACTTATTATACTAGTATATTTTTTGACTGATGATCACATGTCATTTGTCATAGGTACGACGATACTATAGTCAAAATATAGGGGCATGTAAGAGTACATGGCACTAGATTGGCCAGCCTTGAGATTCTACATGTTTATAGTGTCATAAGTAATTCTTATAGTGTCATAAGTAATTCTTATAGTGATAATAATGTGATGATCTTTAGACGTGAAATAATTATATTTCTAAACTAATATACTTTGATTACATTAAAAGTTATCTTTGACCGGGTGATGATAAAAGTTGACATTAGGTATATTATGAATTGTATGAGAAATATGAATCATCTGGATGATTTAACTCTCCTATATTTTAGGAGTGATATTACTGACCTCTTGTTTGAGTTAGGCGAATTTAATCTATAATATCAACGTTAAAGGGATTATATAACATGGTACGTTAGGTTTTATCGAATCACTGATTTAATTATTATTACTTGGATAGCAACGTTGTATTACTAAATGCCGTTCATTTTTACCATTTTTATTAGATTTTATATCATTTCTAAGGTAATAAAAACCTATACGGTCATACACAAAGAATGCATTGAAGATCATTTAATTTAAATTAAATTAATAATAATTTGAATTATTCATAATATATTAAATAAGTTTGACTTAATTAATCAAATAAATATGAAATTTGAATTTACTAATATTAATTCTGAAATTCAGTTGTTGACTAATTAAGTAAGACTTAATCAAACTCTAAAAAGGAATTTTGCAATGAATAATAATTCTGAACTTGATTAGAGTTAGAATTCGGATTTTTCAATCACTATATATTCTCTCACTTTGTTGATTTATTATAACACATGTTTTTTCACAAAACCTTAGCGGCTCTCACAAAACCCTAACCCCTTAAGATCTTGAGAGAGAGAGAAAAATGAATTGAGTTAATGCTAGTACACATGCATCTTTGGTTGCAAGAGTTCGTGTGCATACCAGAGAGCGTAGATTGCGAGAAGAGGGATAAGTGGTGATCGTGCAAGCTTGGACCTCTATTAATCTTCCTTTTTTCACAACTGTTAAATCCTCTTTAAGGTAAAGATTCATACTCCGAATTTTTCGCATGAATCCTATGGAGAGTTTCATTTTTATTCTAGTTTTACGCATTTTTCGCTGCTTTCATGTGCTCGAAACCCTTTAATGCATTCAAATGGAGCATGGTGGGTATTTCCATGTATCTACTGACTACCCCAATGGCGTAAGCAATGTCAGGCCTTGTATATACCAAGTATTGAAGACCTCCCACCATACTTTTGAACTGCGTTCAATTCAGTGGCTCACCTGTTCCATCCTTATTCAGTTGTATTTGTGCATAAATTCCAATTTGTATCCTCATATGAATAAAAATTTGTGGATTATATATAAACAGTGCAACATTCAACACCACTAGGTCTGCACCTACATCCTTTGATGTGTAACACCAATGAGAATGTTAACATTGGCTCAAAATATTGTAGTAAGCCATTCATGGCATAATGACATATAATGTGTGTTGGAAACTTATAGTGGTAACTTATAATTTTATTCATCATATTACTCTTTATATAGAACTCATACAAATCACATAAGCATGATTAGTACCACACAAGTAACCTCATGAATTACAAATTTTCTCTAATAAATGTGACATTTAACATCAACATACTAATAGTAGCAAAGAATGAATGTGGACCGTTTTTGTTAGATCTAGAGCTTCTCACAAGCCCCTGGTTACTGTTTGAAATAAGAGAATATATATGTTCATTAATGGTTACTATAGGATTATACATCTCTAACGGCAAACTGTTGGGAGTATGTCAGCAGGGCAGAGAAAAGTTTTACTCTTCTTTTGGACGTCATTGAAGTTTCTCTCGGTAGAAGGTTATTGTGGCTTAACCTCTCGACTTTCCATTCACAAGACGAACGTACGAGACTTGCACTTGCCTTCCATCTTCTCAAACATGCTTTTATCAGTTGTGTTTTTCACCTTACCAATCATTAAAAGTCATGCAAGATCGTTTGAGCATCATTACTCTGGAGCATGTTTCCTGCAGCTTTGGTACTTCTTGAAATAAACCTTACGTGGCGGGAAATAAAATCCCTTGAGCCACATAAAAATATTGACACAAAGCTCAAAGTCATGCTTTTTTTCTGTTTTTCGCAGAGTATCAGACCTGATTAAACATAAAATCATAACTTATCAAATAATTCAAAACATGGGCTCATAAATTTTGCATCCTACATCCAGAAGATTTCTTATGTTTGCTGTACGTACTTTATAAATGAAATAAACTAATGCCCAACATGGGAAGCAGCTAAAAATAAGGGTAATGTAGTTGAATAGAGGGAAGATGAACTAGCTACTTACATGTGTAAAAGATTGAAACTGCAACAGAAGTCATAAATATTTTTGATGTACCATAAACAATCCTTAGAGTGCCTGTTAACAAAAAAAGCAACAAGTTGAATTTTTCTAATATTAATCAAAAAAGTATCACCCCATATGTAAGCCTTTGGTATTGTGTCAAATTACCTGATTTGTACTCCTTATTTAATAAGCTAACTCCAGTAAAATGTATTTTAGTTATTCTTAATTGTTTTACTGTTTTCTTTTAATTTTTAATATTAATATATACTAATACGCTCATCTCCTAGTCCAAGTTTATTAAGAAGCCCACCTCATCTCCTCATTTGTAATTTGGTTAACAACTTCGTTTTTAGTATTCTTTAATATAAAGTAATTTTAAACAAAAAAAATATTAATAATTAAAAAATTATAATATACTAATTATATATGTAGGTTAATATAAATCATTTTCAATTAGATAAATGCATTATAAGCCATCTAACTGGAGAAATTACAAAATTTATGGTGTATGTAATTAGAATAGAGTACAACTTTAGCTTTCTATCATCCCATCTCTATTTCACACATGCTTTGGCAATCATTAAAAGGGAAAGGGATACATCCACTTCCAAGCACCAATAAATAAATGAATAATAGTTGGAGAAATCTTACCTTCCTGCAAAGTTTGGAAGGAGCATCAACATCTGAATCATTACCACCATTGTCAGATTGGTCGTCAGTGGATGCACCATCTTTAATCAACATCATTTTACCCCTAAAAAATTATCACACGGCTTAAGGAAAGCTACCTGTAGCAATATTAATTATACTTTGGAAAAGTTGAATTAGGGTTTGAGAAAGAGGGGCTAAAGGAAAGTTGCTAATTATGCTTTGGAAAAGTTGAATTAAGATTTGAGAAAGAGCGGCTAAGAGAATTATGCTTTGGAAAAGTTGAATTAGGGTTTGAGAAAGAGCGGCTAAGAAAGAAATGATAGATTAGGGCAATAACATTAGGTCTCATTTGTGTATAAGGCTGAGAATATGTAGCAATTTACAAGGCCCATACTAGCTATGGTCCAGCCCACTGTCTCATCCTAAAGGCCTCCAATGTAGTAAGCACACAAAAATATTTTACTTACATAAAATTACAAGTTTGTTTTGAAAAACATTGGAGGAAATTAAATTATACTTATATTAATAAAAATTCTCAACTAATTTATATTCATTGGACATATATATTTATATTTTTATGAGGGAATTTAAAAATATAAATTATTTATTACTATTTGCAAATTAAATATTCAAAATATTTCAATATCCAAAATGTGTGTTTGTTGTATCTTTAGTATTCAATTTTCCATTCTTTTCTTTATTTATTTTTTATTTGAATCAATTATCATGTTTTTGTTACTAACTTCTTTTCCGTCCAAATATATGAAGTAATATATTCATACATTTTTTAAAACTTTAAATATAGAGATAGGTGTAAAAGTAATCCTTAAAATAATTTAAAATTTTAAAAACTTGTTTCCAATAAAACATCAATTTTTATCCTATATATATATATATATATATATTAAAGTTCTATGGAGACTACTATTTAATTGGAGACTTGGAGACTCTACAATCAAAATATTGCAATATAGATTATATTTTGTAATCAAAAAATTTCAAAACGTATTATTTTGCAAAGAATGTTTGTTAAAATCATCATTTCATTGAAAATCTTGAAAATCATGTATGTTTTGCAAACTAAACTTATATGTTCGGCAAATTCAATATGTTTTGCAGAATAATAGGTTTTACGATGTTCTTCTTATAATAGTGATTTTCATTTAACATAATTGATAAAACAAGGTTTTGCTTGCAGAACATATATAGTCTCCAAGGTCTCCAATGAAATGCGGTCTCCATAGAACTCAACTCATATATATATATGGTGCTCATTTTAAAATTAAATTACACAATATGTAATTCAAATAAGTATTTATTTTGTTGGATGTGAATCTAAGAATAATCCTATAGTATTTTAATGTTATGCATTGCTTACTTGATTAATTAAGTGACAATCATTTTTCTGAAAGATCATTCAATTTGTACTTAGGTTACTCTAGCAAAATGTCTATAATCTTTATGTAAATATGCCAACATAATAATGCTTAGAAAAAGATCAAGTGATCATGCCCCACGAATTGAAGAAGGCATCTAAATAATGTAGTTGGAGAAAGAAGGTTGAAAATATGCTAAGTCTCCATTAGAGAAGAACTTTATGAAGATTAGAGAAGTCAAAAACACTAATTAATTTGAGATTTCTGGAACTAGAAGTCAAAATACATTGATTTGAGATGTCAAGGATTATCCTGCTCCGCTTTGAGTTATCTGGAATTAGAGATGTCAAAATACACTGATTTGGAATGTCAACAATTAGAGAAATCAAAATGTTCTAATTCGAGATGTCTGGGATTAGAAAAGTGAAATACACTTATTCGAAAAGTTTAGGAGTGTGCATTCGAGAAGTTAGTTATCGAATCAGTTGTATCAGAGAGATATGAAATTGGGGACTTACCCAAATTATCAAGTGACTACAAACAAACTTGATAGGGATTTTGGAGATGAAGAATCAACAATGTTGTGTACCTATAGTGGTCCATTTACTTCCTTGTACACATGGCAAGCCTACAAAGAAGTTTGAAGAGAAATTCAAGGAAAGGACATCTAAAGAAATGGATATGTGTTTCCTTAGAAAGTAGTAGTCAAGGCTAATGCTTCTGAAAAGATCAAACTGAGTGATGACAAAAATGATGTTAGTAAGAGTGTGGTAGTTGAAGTTGTCACATATGTGACTAAGAAGAAGAAACAAAATTGGAATGGTAAGCTAGGGATTAAAAAGAATAATAATTTGATTATGTTCCTAATGCTCTTAGAAAAATTTGTCAAAATTGTTCTAGTACAAACCATTTAACTCATGCTTTTAAGAAACCTGTTGACAGTCTACTTAAGCTATTTTATAATTTCTATGTGCCTGTTTAACATATAGACTCTATTTTCCATGATAAACTTGATTGCATTCCATGTAATGTGAATGTCATGATCTAGTTTCTTTAATTTGAGAAGACAAAATCATGAATGGATGCTTTAGTCAAATGTTACACATACACACACACTGTGATATTGCTAAGTCTTCAAGTCCTCCTAAATTAGGAATTTACCTCTATCAGCTAAGTCAAAAAGTTTGATCTTTTAGACTTCTAGTTGTGAGATGAAGATTAAGCCAAAACCTATTTCCATGTATGTTGATTTTGATAAACTTATTTGGGTACCAAAGAAAAAGTAATTGATTTGTGGATGCAGGGCAAAACAAAAGAAAATAAAGCAGTGTGGTTTTTGGACAGTGGTGTTGGGTATAATACTATACTACACAACAACAATAGGGTAGTTATATATATTTATATTAACAAGAACAGATAGATAAAACCAATTAACAAAACAAACACGAAGGTCGAAACAAGAAAATAATTAGAGACTGTAAATAACAAGATAAGAAAGAACACTTATCGCAGTAGCTTTAAACAAATACTTATAGACAAAGAACAGAACAGTTGAGTCGCCAAGCCTTTCGAGAAGTCTTGACTATTCTTGAAGAGATTATTGCCCCACTTACGCTATGTTGGGTTGCAGCAATATCACTTCCAGGATAAAACAGCACAGATCAATCCACTCACAGTAATGGCAATGATCAACAGCGACCAGCACCTCAGTTCGCCCAAGAACTATGTAAAATAATCTGTATGTGTTGAGAGAGAACAAAGAAGAAGATAGTTGATAGGGTTTTTTTTAAGTACGTATATCCTTATAGTTCTTCTTATTCTTTTTTTCAAACATTTTGTTTTGTATATACAATACAAAATAAAATGTAACAGACCAAATAAAATCGTAACTGCGGATATGACATTTAATACTAATTATTCTGATTTAATTTCATTAACAGCTGTCAACAGGATTTAATATCAGTTACAGCTTCCATCAGGATTTAATCTTATCAGGACCTTGACCATCAGTAGTTAACTGGTTCATCAGGATCAGTAGTGAACTGGTCCATCAGGATCAGTAGTCAACTACTCCAAGCCATCAGGACCGGTAGTCAACTGGTCCAAGCCATCAGGATCAGTAGTCAACTGGTCCAAGCCATCAGGATCGAGTCGTGTCGTGACGTGGCGTGGCGAGGCGAGGCGGGCGGCGCGTGTGTGTGCGTGCAAGGCACACAATAACACCATGCATACTCACATGCCTTAGTAGTTCTATACTACTCTTGCACATGTTACTATATAAAGCCACCAACCTCTCATTACCAATTCTACGTGGGACAAAAGTTCTTTCAACTTAAACAACCCACATAACCAATTTCAAGCAACCTATTTCAACTCAATTTATTTATGGATTCCACTAAGAAAATGTCTTAGATCCAAACATGAAAGTTTAAGTCCTCATAACAAGGAACAACCTCCAATTGTTAGTTTCCGGAAATTCCATCAAGAACATATATAAAATATGCCTCAAACTTTCCATTTTCTAACAAGTGGCTCCTCAAGACACGAGAATGGTGATATGACCGTGCTATTACAATTTGAAGAGAAAGCTGGCACAATGGTAATTTTTGGAGATGACAACTTTGGTATAACTATGGGATATGGAAATTTGCAAGCTAAAAATGTCATCATTGTAGATGTAGCATTGGTTAGTGGACTCAACCATAAGTTACTCAGCATAAGTCAATTTTTTGACAAAGGATTCAATGTTGAATTTAATAAGGACTCATGATTGATCACCCACGAGAAGAATGATTGATGGTACACGAAAGTATACGCGAACAAAGTAGTATCTCAAGTAGAGGGTTATCCTTCCCAAAGAGAGCACACCAATGGTAAAGATGCCAATTCAACAGTGTGTGTTGTTCTTAATACTAATGGATTCATATATAGGTCAAGAATATTAGAAGTCTTTTGTGTACAAGCCCAATATCAAAGTATTTTTTGTACAAGCCCAATCTCAGTTATGGTCAGCCCACTAGCAATTACTAACTTGGCTTTATTTTTTTCTAAAAGATTTCCTTTTACGTAACATTATGATATTAGTACTAAGATTTCTATTTATGTAATATTTATAAAAAGAAACTTCCATAAGGTTTAAAATATCATCGACATTTATATTATTATTTTATTTTAAAGGAGAAAATCATTGACATTTTAAAAAAGGTGAGATCTATGTTAAACAATTGACTCGGTATATTATACTTCATCAAATTAAAACTATCATAAATTATTTTAACAATTCTCATTATTATTAGTTATTGTTTTCCTATTTGCTCATTTTTAAAGTTAAATTTGTTTCTTGTTTGCATACATTACGACAACTGTACTTTATTCATCACCAAAATAATTTTGTCAGTTTCTCTTTTTTGTTTTGATATGGTATGGCCAAGTATGTACTTTACATAACTCAGAGCTTCATATTCCAACAAATAAGATGTGTTTTCAATACATTACATTTACTTATGGTATACGTGGAACTCCACATCACAGACTCAAAGTTATTGGAATGAAAAACCTATCATAGATGCATATTTTAATATATTTTCAAAACTTCTTTTATATCTATTTTTGTTATTTTTTTAACTAAATAATCATTTTATTCTATTTTCGCAACTCACACTGTTCTATACCCCCTTAAAAAATATCATCGAAGCATTTGTGTTCCATTACTACACCGAGTAAATCAGTTAGGGCCATTTACACCGAAATTTTGTCCTACATCCTTTGTAAATAGTCGAATTACGACAAAGTTTTTCTATTTTTTTGGTCGAGTAGAAATTCAGGAATGGTTTCAAGGTCAAGGTTCTTATAAATTAATTTGCAAGGAAAACTTTCGTCTTAATTTCGTATCTTACAACGAAAATAAAATTATAAGTTTACAAATGTGATCTACCAAAAATAAAATAATAAAGGAACTTGTGATGAAATTATACTTTGTAATTTCGTTCATGCAACAAAATATCTGTCATAATGTACTAAATGAGACTCGCCTGATGACGAATATCAAATTATAGAAAAAATATTAACAAATAAATCGATAAAATAATAACTTACAATGGTATAAAAATGTTGAAAATTTGTCATTAGTAGTGCATAAACACAGAACTCATGGCATTAATGGTGGCATAACATTTGGTAAAGTTGGTGAAGAATCTTATGACAATAGATTTATCGTAAGTTCTTACTTAAAAGGTCATTCTTTGTCGTAAGTTCTTATTTCAAATGTCATTCTTTTTCATAAGACAGAATATTATATTCGTTATTATATTTAATTGTAAGTAATATCAAAGTAATCAGCTTACGATGGATTATTCGTCTTAAACTCACTAGTATGATGTTGTCATTATCACTAGACAAAGGAAATAGATTTTGTAATTAAATTCTATTACATGTAAATATTCAAATAATCAACTTCACACACACAGAATGATTGAGCCATTGTAATTTCAAAACAACAGTCATCCTCTTTGATAGAATTATTATTCCTTTATCTAAATTATTTTGTGCCAATTTATTCATAATAATCTTATAATAGAAAATGCATCAGTCGTAACTATTTACGGCACTATTCGTAACTTGAAAATTGTTTTTTCATATGCAAAGGACCTCACTAAATACATTATGTTTTCTTATTTTACATGTTACAAAATACAATTAATCAAAATACTTAATCAACAAAATATTATTTGCATTTATGAGGAAAAAAACATTTTAAAAGTAACTACCCTAGTAATCAAATCTTTTTTTCCTATTTGAGCGTGTGTGTGTGCGCGCATGTATGCATGCAAATAAAGGTAAACAAAAATTGGGTTAAGAGTTAAATATTGGATGCACCAATTAAGACCAATTGTAAGAGTTATCCATTCAATTATAGCATGTTCGAACTTAATTTTGAATAAAAAAACTTATATGCAAATTATATATAGCATACTTATTTTTAAGTATCTAAATTCATTCGTTTGCGCCCAAACTCTAATTTGAATCCTCGTATCATCAAAATTTTTAGAGATTTATTAAATTTCTATGTAAATGTATAATAAAATATTGAAGAGATTATTAATAGATAGTCGACGTGTAAAGTGTTACCGCTAAATTAACACAATATCAGGAATATTGTTTTTTGTTTATATGAACACTGTAGAATTGGTCAATAAAATGTTTGAACATCTACACCCGTAAACCATAATTGGACTTTATTTCTTCCCCCCTTAGTTTGGAAATGACTTCTATTCATTTGTGCACAAGGTCTAAATTATATTTCTTATATACACGGTATTTTAGGGATATATATTAAATTTTTATGTGTATGTATAATGAAATAGGGACCATTCCGCCCAGTAAGTAATCGGAATGACACCTAATGCAATTAAATATTTCATATACCTACAAAATATTTTGGTGCAATCCACCTGACAAGTAAAACATATTTTCTCATTTTGTTGTCAAATAATTTTATTAAGGTAGTAACTATGTCCAGAAGAAGATATTATTTGAATGTATTTGAAAATGGTGTTTAAAATGTGACCATTCTAGTAATTAAATCATTATGAATTTCATTGTTAAAAATCAGATGTTTGTGCTTAAGGACTACGTTTTTTTTATTATTTTTTATCTATTTGTTATGTCTTTATTTATTGCACTATAAATTTTAGCAAAATAAATGGCCTTGGAATCATGATATTTATTATACTAGTATATTTTTTGACTGATGATCACATGTCATTGGTCATAGGTACGACGATACTATAGTCAAAATATAGGTGCATGTAAGAGTACATGGCACTAGATTGGCCAGCCTTGAGATTCTACATGTTTATAGTGTCATAAGTAATTCTTATAGTGATAATAATGTGATGATCTTTAGACGTGAAATAATTATATTTCTAAACTAATATACTTTGATTACATTAAAAGTTACCTTTGACCGGGTGATGATAAAAGTTGACATTAGGTATATTATGAATTGTATGAGAAATATGAATCATCTAGATGAGATTTAACTCTCCTATATTTTAGGAGTGATATTACTGACCTCTTGTTTGAGTTAGGCTATGAAATGCATGCTCATGCTCAAATATTGATTTGAATTAAATATTCTACTCATCGATCAAGAAAATTGAAATTAAAATATGAAAAAGAGGACACATTACATGCCTAGACTTTAATCTATAATATCAAGGTTAAAGGGATTATATAACATCGTACGTTAGGTTTTATCGAATCACTGATTTAATTATTATTACTTGGATAGCAACGTTGTATTACTAAATGCCGTTCATTTTTACCATTTTTATTAGATTTTATATCATTTCTAAGGTAATAAAAACCTATACGGTCATACACAAAGAATGCATTGAAGATCATTTAATTTAAATTAAATTAATAATAATTTGAATTATTCATAATATATTAAATAAGTTTGACTTAATTAATCAAATAAATATGAAATTTGAATTTACTAATATTAATTCTGAAATTCAGTTGTTGACTAATTAAGTAAGACTTAATCAAACTCTAAAAAGGAATTTTGCAATTAATAATAATTCTGAACTTGATTAGAGTTAGAATTCGGATTTTTCAATCACTATATATTCTCTCACTTTGTTGATTTATTATAACACATGTTTTTTCACAAAACCTTAGCCGCTCTCACAAAACCCTAGCCCCTTAAGATCTTGAGAGAGAGAGAAAAAAATGAATTGAGTTAATGCTAGTACACATGCATCTTTGGTTGCAAGCGTTCGTGTGCATACCAGAGAGCGTAGATCGCGAGAAGAGGGATAAGTGGTGATCGTGCAAGCTTGGACCTCTATTAATCTTCCTTTTTTCACAACTGTTAAATCGTCTTTAAGGTAAAGATTCATACTCCGAATTTTTCGCATGAATCCTATGGAGAGTTTCATTTTTATTCTAGTTTTACGCATTTTTCGCTGCTTTCATGTGCTCGAAACCCTTTAATGCATTCAAATGGAGCATGGTGGGTATTTCCATGTATCTATTGACTACCCAATGGTGTAAGCAATGTCAGGCCTTGTATGTACCAAGTATTGAAGACCTCCCACCATACTTTTGAACTGCGTTCAATTCACTGGCTCACCTGTTCCATCCTTATTCAGTTGTATTTTGTGTTCCATTGGATATTTTACCGGATTACAGTCACCCATTCCTGCCTTCTCATGTACCTTCTTAGCATATGCTGTTTGCTTCATCTTCTTCATCAGGTTCTTAATATTGAGGTTGCTGAAAACATGGATAGTTAGAGTTCATTGATGAAGTTCCAAGATAAGCTCCTTCCTTGTTGTAACACCCCCAGATCCGGGGTCATGAATCTGGGTTGTCACGCTCCATCAATCATACAATACCTGTATCACTTACCATATTCTAATAATACAACTCCAAAGACCCCAATCACTTACGCGCACACACACAAGTTATAGCCTTGGAAATGAGAAACAAAAGTAACATTTGTTATTACAACTCAAATGTACTATCCAGGATCTCGTCTATTATTTACAACCTCTACCTGAAGTTACAATAATAGACCTCACAATTCTATACAAGGTTCCATAAGGAAAACCTCCTCGAAAACCATTCTTACTAATTCAGTCTACAACTGTTCTGCTAACTCCGACAGTATCCATCTTGCAGATCTAACTCAAGGGTGGTCTCTCCAATCCCTTGCTCTCGTGATACGGGGTGAATCAGAAATGTTTTCTTCATGCTGAAAGTTTTAATAAAGCAAGAATGAGCTAATAGCGCTCAACAAGAAATCTATCCCAGTTTAAATCTTTAAACCTTTCAGGTAGATAATCCATACAGGACCCATATTTAAAAACTACTAGGGTTCGACCCCAAAATAGTATACCGTTCAAAATACCGTATGACTTATAATCATGTTCAACTACTTTTCGTAATTCATTTAGAAATCCTTGGTATCGATATAATGAACCAAGATTCAAAACATATCTTTTAAAATAGATATCAAATAATGGAATCAAGGCTTAAAGCCTATCCATTGATTCAAAATACTATACAGATCAACATACTGTATCTCTTAAATATCTTCTCAACATATATACACACATATCTATTTAGATATCTCATACGGTTCAAAATACTGTAAAATATCAGTAATGAACACCTTTGAAACTCCGTTCATATACAGAACGATATGTTTAAACATTCTTTTCGTCAAAACATGCCATATAATACAACTACTGTATGAGGAACATCATTACTCATCACTGCCACATTATCAGTAACTCAGCACCTAGGTTTTCGTTACAATGTGCAGCACAACTCCAACTGGAGGGAAGGGGATATACTGGAACACCCGATCCACGGTGATCATCCGTTGTATCGTAACTTTTCTACTAGTAGAAGGACGACTTCCTATTCGGTTATCACCCTGGCCGCATTCGGGCCCATTGTGCTATAAGGTCACTACATCGGCACCTATTTCATTACCGTGTAAGCCTTTTCACGCAAGGTCACTACCTCGGCGCCTGTTTCATCACCGGGTAAGCCTTGATAATTATGGTCACTACCCCGGCACCTGTTTCATTGCTGTGTAAGCCCTTCCAGTCCCAGATGAAAAATCAATGAAACGGGAATCAAAATTTAATCATGATTCCCCCAAGTACATAATACTTGTCAAAAACTTTGTAACTGTTCAGATTTCCTTACTCCGGAGTATTTGAAGGGAGTAAGTCACAGTGTGGGTTGACATCAGTCAACGAAACTATAGATGATTACCACGTATTTTGAAATTACGACCTGGGAGTTTTTGTAAAATACCTTTAGTTCTGATAAATCAGAACTCGAAAACATACTCACTTTTAATGAAAGAGGCAAGTGAAATCATATGTTCACTTCCTGCGATGGATTCCCAATTTTTTATAAGTTCAAATCAAAATCAACATTCGAGATAAATAATTAAAGTAGTTGGGAACCCCTACCCTATTCTCATAAATCCTTTTTAGATCAGAAAACACTTTAAATAACTATTGGAACCTTTCGTAATATTTAAATAAGGTTCTATGATTTTTAAATCATATTTGGAATATTTAATAAATATCCAAATAATAAATATTGAATTATTATTCAATAATATTCCACTGAAGTGAATATTCAAAATAATATTCACTTAATTAATAACTATTCAAAATATAAATATTGAATTATTACCCAATAAAATTCCACTTAAGTGAATATTCAAAATAATATTCACTTAATCAAATAAATATTCAAATAATATTTTTAATAATATTATTTAATACCTCACATTAAATATTCAATAATATATATATATTGGAATATTTAATAAACATATATAAAATATAGTTGTCCCTGGACCCTCTAGTTTCTGACAGTATAATCAAGACAAAATACTAATTTGACTCCCGGTCTATGTTTTAAAATCCGCGTACGAGCGCTCTATCCTTAGAGCCTCTATAACACCTCGGTTTATATCTAATATTTACATAGCATATAAACCCTTATATCTTATAAAGTTTTTTATCAAAAGCGTACATCAATACATAGTCCTTTTAACGAATAAAACAGTATATATCACAACAACATCTTATATCAGATGTATGGTTGGAAAACTAGAATGCATATATCATATGCATATATTTCATCTCAATAATTTTAATACCATCACATCTATATACGACGTGGGGTTTGAAAGCATGCATAATTACATATCACATGCATCATCAGAATATTGTAATTTAAAATACAGCATGGAATGAGAAAACTTGCCTCGGATCCTTGGTTGTTAAGGGTTCAAGAACTTGCCGGGAAATCTATAAACAAAGAAATACTCGATCAGTCCCTAGCGTAATCATTCGCCCATAACAATTCACTCTAAGTCAACCATAAGTCAAACACATCATGTAGCCACGTTATTCCTCAACAATGTTCGTGTTTTAATCGACTCGAAATAATCCTTTATCTTAGTCACAACGGTTGGTCAAAGTAGTACCCTAGAGTTGACTTTTCATAGAGTTACTATTACGCGACTCGTACTCTAACACTTTTAATAAATCGGAAAATTCGTATTTAAATACGAAACCACTTCTAAAATCATCTTGAGTATTTGTAATATTTATCATAAAAGTTTTGATCTCAAAGCAGGGGTTTAGCTTGGTGAAATGTATTCTCAAACTTGGATGAGCTACGGAAAGTTACTATTCGCACACCTTTCACTAAAACGCTCATATCTCCTTAACCGTTAACCGAAATGACACACCGTTTTCGCGTGCGCGATCTAGAGAAAGAATAGAACAAAATGCTTGAAAAACCTTTTCTGGTTAAGGGGATGAAATCCCGAGAACAGTAGGTTCAAGGCAGTAGAGTGCAGAACCACTTACTCCTCGCGCAGCTTTGGTTCCGACATTTTTATAAAATCGAACAATTATCTTTTTAACCCGAAACCTTCTCGATTCGCTTACTAACTGTCCATGATAGCATCCATTTTAATATCATGTCCTAATTCCATTTTTAAGGGGCTTGATCATACTCTCAAAGTTCATATAGTGGACTACTTGGTTTCCCGAAACCACTTTCACTAAAACTAGTGTTTCTCCTAAACCGTAAATCGAAACGATGCGATTCTTTCGCCAAAACAAACTACACAACGAGAACTACATGATCATGGTCAGTGTGTATTGCTTTCGTGTCATGAAGTTACCCGAGGTTTCTGCCTAAATAATCTTATGAAAATCTGACATGGTAACGACGCTTAATCGTGATTCCCGTGTTTTAAACACTCAACTAATTACCAATCAACAACCAAACAACCATACACCAATTGTCTCATGTCAATCCTCTAGATTTCTGCCTAAATATGTTAATACCATTGTTCATAAGTTTAACCATAATTTAACCACTAAACATCATCATAATCATGTATTCATCCTTAATATCATACCATTACTAAACATCATCACCTAATCATCATAATCAAAGCATAAATAAAAGGTGTGAGAGGTTTATACCTTCCTTGATATTCAATATGGACTAACAATAGCTTGTATGCTCTCCCTTGATCCTTAATCATCCTTAACAAACCTTAAAATCCAAGAACAAAACAAGAATTCATGAGTTTTACTATTCATGCCTCAACTTTGATCCAATATTTAACCATGCTACACTTCTTTGATGGCCATGAAATTTTGAACGTACCTTGGGTATATAGTGCGGGAGATATGGTTCAAATTCAGTGATTTTACGATGAGTAGAACTTGAGTTATGAATTTTTATTTCCACCATGGTCAAGCTGGGCAGAATTTTGAAGAAAATGGAGAAGATGGTTATTTGCTTGGTTTTTCTTTTCATTTCTTTTGTCAAAATATCTCTAATTGGATGCATCTCTTTTGTGTGGTTGTGGTGGAGTTTAGTCACCCAAGGACACATGGCACATTACTTGTGGTTTGTGGTGAAAGTGGTGACAAGGTGGTGATTCATCACATTGTCATCACTTGTCATCCCTATGTCATCCTCATGTGTCATGCTTATGTCATTATTTGTGTCCTCAATCCTCTTATATGTTACACTTGATGATCTTATATGATACTTTCCCTTCGGTTAGGGTTTAATCCATAATTCGTTACGCTTCTGTTTCGCGATAGGTTCCAGTGATTTTAAAAACGTTTCTCTGTACCAATGTTAGGAGATACTTCCTTGATCTTTCCATTACCTTGGTTTAATATATGATCCTAGATTTCTTACCTTGGCTTAAGATATGATCATGGATTTCTCATTATACATACTTTCTCAAAACGATAAAATCAATTCATCATTGATTGTCCAGTGAATAGTGATTTAAAATTCGAATGGAAATCTTCTGATTCTGATCGCGTTTACATTCACTTATTCTCCTTATACCTCACTAATATAACTTCGAAACATTCATTCCATGTCTTCCATATGGTGTGGTCTGAAATATTTTTCATCAGAAAATTCACTATTCATCAACATTTACTATTCATCAAAAAATTTTAACTAAGTCCAAAATTTGGGGTTATTACACTTGCTCCATGAATAATTCGGAGGTTGACTCCATAACTGATTGCAATAATTGGAATATGGGTTACTCCAATTTTGATTACCAGCAAAGCAGATAGAATATGGATTAGAAGGACAGTAGTCATAGGTATGAGCACCGCAATAATATGCACACGTAACTCTATCAGCTTGACTTCGTGGTGGACTCACTGGTTGCCCCATAGGTAGATTCATTCCATGCTCAAATTCTTCACCATCTCTGACACTGAAGACAATCTACCCTGCAAAGAAAGAAATACTTGATCTCGTGAAGCACACTCTTCCTCATAGGCCATATCCATCGCTTGTGGAAAATACATAACTCTATGTTGTTGACCTGATAAACAACAAGAATTATCCACGGAAGCACACAAAAACAAACGAAACTGCAAGATAATTAACTATGCAATAAATACTGTAACAGTCCCCGGCAGCGGCAAAAACTTGTTGCATAAAATATAGATGTGCAAGTGTACACAATTGCAAACAAGTAATATAGTAGTGAATACTAAATTTTGTTCCTTAAGGACTGTATATTTGTATTAATCGCAAGTAATATCAAACAATTCGGTTATCGAACACAAAAGTTGATTGATGATTTTCTAACTAAACTAATTATAACAACTAAATTAACCAACTAAATTATACTAGCAAAGAGAGTTTTGAAATATGAGAAGATAAGTTAGGGTAATTATTTCCCCTTAATACATGAAAATCGGTAAAAGAGTCGCACAACATTATAGCAAATCCACAGTTCACTAGCTAGAATTCAATGGTCATAGGTTTCTTTTGAAATCAGTATGGTATAATTCCTACCAAATAAACTAACATATGTCTATGCCAATTTACTCCTCAGAATACAATTAAGCATCAATTCAAAAAGATATGCATGGTCATAATATATGTCTATAACGTAACAATATTATAATCAAAAGATATAAGCATGCACCATCCAAGTTGTATATCAATTAACTATGACTCTCTCTATATTATAATTAACTCATTAACCCACTAAAGTTGATCAGACAATAGCAAGTATTAACATGAAAACCACTTCAATGAATAAACCGTAGAACTGCATATAGTACTCTTTAACAAAACACCAATAATCCCATGCTAGGGTTCCATAAAAATTCCAACTTTATACAATTAGTTGATAACAAATATCTTAAAACAATCCCAAGATAATCAACACATGTTCATAAGAATGGATAAATAAAAGATAAGAGAAAACAAAGCCAATTAAATGTCATCAATGGCTAGATTCTTCTCCATTGATGGCTTCTCTTCTTCCCTTGTGAGGCTTCTTCACTCTCTTTCCTCTCTCTTAGGTCTGATCTATATCTTATAATATCTCTAATAAAAGTCTTTTTAATAATTTAATGCAAATACAATCAGTTTCCTAATCATAATTGAATTCTAATAAAGGAAATTTGTAACGATTTTTGGGCTCTGCTTCTGGACTGTCTCAGCTGGATTTTGAAAGCAAGACCACTTCTTCAATAACGCCCTTCTCATAAGGTTTATGTGGGCTATTGAATCGTCTGAATCAGACTTATAGAAATCTGGTTATGGCCCAAAAAGTGTAGACTGCGCAAGCTACCCACAAAATCCGAATTTTAATCAAATTAATTTCCAACTCTTGCCATTTAAGCTCCAATCCTTCATTTATTATAACTCCTTGATACCTACAAGAAAACATTATAATTTATTAAATAAAGATTCAAATCAATACAAAATAACTTAAATATAGGGACAATATTAAGATAAAACTCACGCTTATCACCGTGACTGTTCGACCTCTGTGATTGTGGTGTGGACATTGTAGTGTCCTCAGACTCGCCACCCTCCATTGTCTTTGTTGTATTAATTCCAACGCAGCTTTTTCAGTAAAATTTGATTGAGGGGGAAAAGGCTTAAGTATTAATTCCAACGCATGCTTCTTTTGGTTGGATCAGAATGGGTAGACCATATGCCATCTAGTTCTTTGACATCATCTACATCGCCTGAAAATTGACATGTCCAAACCGTACGTGCCATAACCATGCAGCTTCTTCTGTCTTTGTCAACAAGCATGCTCCTCTATTTTCGTCTACTGAAAGTTTATACAATTTGTTTGAAGTTCTTTTGACTCTTATAAGCAATTTACCACATGTATCATACACCAAGTGATCACCGTTGAGAACAACTTTGTTACCTTCCTCGGACAATTGTCCCAAGCTAATTATATTGCTACGGAGTGTAGGAATAAAGTATACCTCTTTGAGTTCTCGTTCCTCTCCGTTTTTGCAAACCATGCTTATTGATTCCTTTCATTTGATATGCATCAAGGAACCATCTCCAAACTTCACTTGACCTGTTACTGTTTCGTCTAGCTCTTTAAATTTTTCACGGTGTCCTGTCATATGGTCACTGGCTCCATTGTCGAGATACCATATGGTCGCACCAAAACTGTTTCTTGTTAAATTTCCAGCATCGCGTAACATCGCCATTCCATCTACACTGCTTTCATACTCAACCACCAGTAGTGCAAGTTCACATCATTTATCTATGTCAAATTTGCCTCGGCCTTCTGTTCTATGTCCCATTTTGGTTTACGGCACTTTCCAGCACAGTGTCCGTAGTTGTTAGAGTTGAAGCATTTTACTCTGCTCCTGTCACGACCTCCACGACTGTCTCTACCACGAAACTCACTTCCACCATGAGTTCCTCCCTTGATTGTTTTCTTCAACCAATCATCCCTTGTAAGCAGAAGTTTTCCTTCACTGCCTTCCCATTTTGACCACTCTTCCTCTGTAAGTAAGAGTTGTTGTCTACCATTTTTTTCAGTTTGCCCACGTAGTCTCTATTCATGAGTTTTAAGAGATCCTAATATCTCTTCGACTGACATCATCTCCAAATTCCCAAATTGCTAATTAGCTGAAGCAATTTCCAAAAATTTTGTAGGCACTGCTCTCAGCAATTTCTTGACAACGTACGTCTCTTCAATTGTATACCCTAGAGCTCGGATATTCGTCACCAGACTATTCAGTCTCATGCAGAAATCATCTAACTGGTCTATTTTTTTAATATTTAGGGACTCAAACTCGACTTTTAGAGTCTGAGCCCGTGCTTTCTTCACCTTGTCTACACCCAAGCATACTGTCTTGATCGCCTCCCAAACTTCACTAGTTGTCTTCTTTTCTGCCAATGACAATAGCATTTCTTCTGGGATTCCTTGATAAATTGAAGCCATAGCAATCTTTTCTATTCTTTCTTCGATAGTGGCCTCAGAATCCTTTGGTTCAACTGCCTCCCATACACCATAAGCTTGCATAAAAACTTTCATATTTAAAGACCAGGTCGTGTAGTTTCTCTTTGATAGCATGGGGTAACTCAATCCGAATGAATGTTCTATGCTCTTGTTTGTTTCCATGGTTATTGGTTTGGGCATATATTTGGGCACTCACCAGAATATAAGCTATGATATCAGATATTGGATGTAAACAAAAGTAATGAAAATAACAGACTTAATATTATGATTACTGAATGGATAATACAAGTACGTGAGAGATACTCACAAAATAAAATACATGCAACATTATAAACACAACTGATCACCTAAGTTGGTAGCTAAAAACCAGGAGTAACCACCTGATTTTTCTCCACTCCTTATTCCACTAGTTCCCAAACAAACCATGACTACTCTTGACATAGTCCTACTACAACATGAACGCCAGACATGTTGATTTATTCAAATAAAACAAATATGTTTAGATTAATATGTTAGTATTTGTGCCCTAGAGACAATACTATAAAGTTCTTAGGAAAGATATTTTGATTATTAATGATTATGTTCTATGGATTTTCTTTATTCATTTAATATGTCTTTATTTACTGCGATATAAATGTTAGAATAATAAATGTCCTTGGAATATAAATATGAATTCTATATCGCTAAGTATGTGACTTAGAAATGAGATTATATGAATAGTGTTTATAATCCTAAATATCCCTAGTCGAGTATTATTATCTAAAGGGCAATAATAATGCATAAAGACTATTATGTTTGTTGACTGATGACCACATCTCATTGGTCATAGGTATTGCGATACTAAAGTCAAAGACATAAGTGCATGTTAGTAATATATGGTACTGGATAGACCCGCCGTGAAAATTCTCATGGTAAATGCTATCAAGTGTCATAAGTGATTCTCACAGTGATAATGGTGTAATGATCCTTAGACTTGAAATCATTATATTTCTATATGAGAATTAATATACTTTGATTCTACTCAAAGTTACCTTTGACCGGGTGATGATAAAGGTGGACATTGGGTATGTTATGAATCATATGAGAAATATGAATGATAGACATACGATTTAAACATCCTATTTTAGGAGTGATATTATTGGACTCTTGATTGAGTGAGACTATGAAATGCATGGCCATGCTCAAATAGTGAATTGTTTAATAGTCTACTCATTGATCAAGTAAACCAGTATTAAATGATAAAGAGGGTGACAGAAACCATGCCTCGAGTTTATTCTATAATATAAGGTTAAAAGGATTATATTACATGGAACATTATTCACGAAAGGTTGTTAGGAACTATGTTGTTTTTTGATGATAATTAGATTAACTTAGTAAAAATTGTATAAGTAAAATGTAGCCTTCAACGGATAGCATGCTTTTGCAGTATCCGTTGAAGGGTAGCTTATCTACGGATAAGACTCAATGTAACATGCTTGTGTAATCCTGATGTACAATCCTGAGATGCAATCCTGATATGCAATCCTGAGGAACAATCTTGATGAAAAATCCTGATGAAATCCTGATGTGCAATCCTGATATGCAATCCTGATGTACAATCCTGATATGCAGTCCTGATGTGTATTCCTAATTTGTAATCCTGATGTTGAAGTTGAGGTATTAGTTTTTAGGCTGAATAAGTCATGTTGACTATTAATGGATATGTAGAATAGGGAGGCTAATTGTAAATAGTCTATGCCTTGTAATTTTACATAAGTGAAATTAACTGTCTACGGATAGCAACACTAGCCTTCTACGGATGTGGACAATGTACTGTCTATGGATAGCAATACTAGCTGTCTACGGATGTGATCATGATACTCTCAACGGATACAACTCAAATGGCTTCTACGGATACACACTTTGTGAAAGGGACAGTTCAGACAGTGCACATGGGTTGAAAGACTACACAGAGCATGGAAACCAGTAATTCTAGAAACTCATGAGAAGAAAGAAGCATTATGTCTATCTTGTCAAAAAGTAGCATTTCTATAAAAGACAATCAGCCAAGAAGGGCAAGCTACCAACACACAAGAAGTTTAAAGATCTAAAGATATCAGAATCATGGGTCAGAAGGATTATGGAGTTAAAATACCAGTTCTTGATAGAGAGAATTATTTTTACTGGAAAGTAAAAATGCATCTACATCTAATGTCTATGGATGAAGGATATGTAGAGTGCATAGATCATGGCCCTCATGTACCAATGAAGTCAAACACCTCAATAGCTCAAGCACCTGCAGGAGCTCCAAGCACCATTCCAAAGTTACCTTCAGAATGGACTCCTGAGGACAACATTGCAGTTCATAAAGATAAGAAGGCCATGAATATTTTGTTCAATGGTCTTGATTCTGACATGTTTGACAATGTTATTAATTGTTCTACAGCAAAGGAGATTTGGGACACTGCTCAGACCATCTGTGAAGGGACTGAGCGGGTAAGGGGAAACAAGATGCAGCTCCTCATACAACAGTATGAACACTTTCACTTCAAGAGTGGAGAATCTTTGAATGATACTTTTAGTAGATTTCAAAAATTGCTGAATGGATTGAAGTTGTATGGAAGAGTGTATCAAATCAAAGATTCAAATCTTAAATTTCTTAGAGCCTTGCCAAAGGAGTAGAAGCCTATGACTGTTTCCTTGAGAAACACTCAAGAGTATAAGGATTTTACTCTTGAGAGGCTGTATGGAACCCTAAAAACATATGAGTTGGAAATGAAGCATGATGAAGAAATTGAGAAGGTCGAGAAGAGAACTGGATCTGTTGCTTTAGTAGCAAGTGCTGAAAAGGCTGAGGAGATGAAAGAAGAATCTGCTGAAACTACACCAAGTCCAAGTGCTTGTGAAGGTAGGACTGAATCAAGAAAGTGCAAAGGAAAGATGATTGAAGAAAGTGAGCCTTCTAATCAAGAAAATTCAGTCCTGATGTGTCCAAACCATTCAGAAAGGACTTTCAATCGAACAAGAACTATGTTGAAAGGTCCAAGTTTAAATGTTTCAATTATGGAATGGGAGGTCGCTTTGCTAATGAATGCAGAAAACCAAAAACTGAGAAGAGTGACAGGAAGTTTGAGCCTGTTGACTTCAAGAAGAAATACTTTGATCTTCTCAAGCAAAAGGGTAGAGCATTCATAACTCAGGACTATGATTGGGCTGAAGATGGGAGTGATTCTGAGGAGGACACTATATTTGTGAACCTTCCACTGATGGCTGATTCAAGTGAGCAGAAGGCCAGTTCATCATCCAATCAGGTAATTACCACCAATCTCTTTGAGCTTTCTACTGAGGAATGCAATAGTACAATTAATGATATGTCTAATGAATTGTATCATATGTGTTTTTCTCTTAAATCACTTACAAAAGAAAACACCGGGATTAAAGATGCTAATCAGTTTTTAAGTGATAGAAATGTTGTTTCAGGAAACTCAATTTATTGAGTTTGAGAAAATGAGAGTAGAGTGTCAAGTTGCCAAGGATGATTTGCTGACTGTGCTAAAAAGAGAAGAAATTCTCAAAGCACAGCTAGCTAAAGAACAGGAAACAATAGCTAGATGGACTGATTCCAGGAATGTTGCCACAAACATTATTAAGGCTCAAGATGTGGATACATTCTACAAGGAATCAGTAAGAAAAGATAAAAAGAAACTAGATGTTGAGAATCTAGGAGATGACACTTCTACGGATGGTGAGCATCCGTTGAAGGGTAATACCTCTACGGATAGTAAGCATCCGTTGATGGGTAACACCTCTATGGATGTGACTTGTCCAAAGAAGTGCACATCTAGTATTACTCAAGAAAAACTTGAGAAGCTGAACAAAAAGTATGGTCCAACCAGCAAAAATTTTGTTCAGGGAGAATGTAGCGAAACCAAAGCTAAGGATGTCAACATAAGTCACTTGTCCAACAAGCAATTGAAGGGTAAGTTAGAAAATATAGAGGTCAAGGATGAGGTGAAAAAGAAAAAGAACAGAAATGGTAAGGTAGGTGTTGGTCCTTGTGTATTGCAGAAGGGGGGGATGAATGCAATACTGATACAATTCAATCTCAGTTTCAACAACCAAACCTAAGATTTAATGTTATCAATAATGAGTATGCATTCACAAACAGTATAATCGAGAAGACAGGATTCACAAAATAAATGTTTTATTTATTTTGCAAAGTGTTGCTACAACCTCAAGAGAGAATTCTTGAGCTTCTGTTTTTCTTCACAGACACTTGCTTGTCTTCGTTGCTTTTCTAGAATGAATTGATAGTAGGTATAAGACTAATCCTATCACTATCGGTCACGGGTTTGTGAAGCTGCTGTCACTGTCAAGTGGCAGCTTCTTACAGATTGTCTTACCCATGTGACTTTCCTAAATTGCTAACATGTCAGATATACATTACAAAGAAAGCAACCTAGATTCATTCTATTTCCAGCTTAAGCAATTCAGCAAATAAAGACTTGACCTTGCTCTTGAATTGATTCGCTTTTGTTTTGCAGTGCTTGAAGCTTCTGTCGTAGTCTTGCAGACTTGGTGCAGCTTAGGGATACTGCAACACGCCTGTTTCTTGAACATTGAAGCTGTCACGGGATTTGACTGAGAAAGATACCTAGAACAGGGATCTTTCTCGAGACAGTTACTTTGGCCATAAAGCTTGCTGTCACAAGAATGTGCTTTTGGTGACAGTAGGAGTTCCCCGCATAATGTGCTGTCGAGGTTCCCAAGCTTGCTGTCGAGGGCTAAAGTTGTTGTCACGTAGTCTTCCGCCAATGTTGCTGTCAGAGTGAATATGCTGTCTTGACTTGCAACATTCTGTCTTCTTGTAATCTTACTGTCGAAGCTTTAAGACAGTAACCTTTATTCATGTTGTCATCTAATTATACATCCTTTGAGGCTTGAACACAGCAAGTGAACTTCTTTCAAATTATACAACTAGAATAACATTACATACTGATTACAAGAACATACTTTGGCTGTGACAGTATGTTCTACTTAATTAAAAATTAAGTACAATCAAAGTTAAGTTGTTTCTATGTTATCACCCATAAATCCCAACAATCTCCCCCAATTTGTTTTTATGGACAATAACAACAAATTTACAATATATGCTGACAACTTAACTAACAAGATCAGAATGGATTTAGAATGTTTACTTAGCTTGAGATTTCCTCTTCTGTCTTGTTACTTCCTCTCTTCTGAGAGCTTCTACCAAGTTGTTTCTTAGACCTTCTACTAGAGAGATTTCAGAAGGTGTGACTGCAGCATCTTCTATTTCTTCAATGATCTTCTTGATAGTAGGAGAAATAAGAGAACTAGCATCCCTGAGATTCAACCATTGCTCTTGATCAAATGGATAGCTTCTGAAGTGGAGTTCTTCATGAATGAGCTTGAATCTACTTCCTCGATAAGCATTGAGAGACATCCTCCTTTGCTTGTCCAGCTTCGAATCTTCTCCTTTTCTCCTTTCCAATAATTCCTCTATCTTGTCAGAACATATCTGCTCCAGGGGATGAATTGATCCAGCAACCATATACTGTAAATCCTTCAGAATAGTTGTTTTTAGCTTGTGCAAGCTGCAAACATAGATTTCTTCTTTTAGATGCTTGATTCTTAAGGGATTTTCCAGCATACATGTTTGATAATTTGGAGCTTCACTTTCTGCCTTGTTGGCAGTCTTGCATCTTTCCAAGAGTTCAGCTTCCTTCTTATCAAGTTCTGACTGATATTGAGCGTATTGAGAAGAGTCAGGTCTTTTGCTTGGCTTGGGTTGCCCTTCCTCTGTGGGTTGGGTTTTCCTTTCTTCTGTGGGTGAGTCATCAAACTCATAGTACCAGTGATATGGTATAGGAGAAGCTGGTAAATCAGTTGAAATATCAGCATCATCAAAATCCGCAAAGTTGTAGCCAAATTTCTGATAGAATTCAGCATCCCTGTCAGCTTGATATTTCAGAATATGTTCCATAACAAACTCTAGAACATTTTCATAGCTCTCCAGCAACTCTACCATTCTTTCCAGGTAGAAGAAGTCAATTCTTCTTTTATCTAAGGTTGATGTCCTACCACTGGTTAATGTGGAGACCAGATTGAAATCCTTATCAACCTTGGTAGATCTTGATTCTTCCCACCACAGAATGTACTCAGTGGCTTCTTGATTTGCATCCAATTTAACCTCAACACTCTTGATTTCCCAAGATTGCATCTGTTGAACTTTCAGACTGTTGGGAGGAATTGATTGAATTGGCTTCTTAAGATTCCTGCCAAATCCAGTGGCTTTTTCCTTTCCTGAGTACTTGTGCTTTCCTTCAGGTTTCTGTCTAGTAAACCATGCCTTAGCTTTAGCTTTCAGTCTCTTGGGCTTGACAGCAGCTTTGGCTTCATTCTTGACAGAACCTTCCTTGACAGCACCTTTGTCGACAGTATCTTCTTTGACAGCATCTTCTTGGACAGTTTCCTTGTCGACAGTACCTTTGGTGACAGCATCTTTTTCTGCATTTATGCAGTCAATAGCACATCTAAGAATGCTTGCCTCCAAAGCTTCCAGTATTCTTGACTCCTCTTCATCTGTTGCACCAGCATCTTTCTTTTTCTGGCTAGGAGTTTCTTCATTGCCTTCATTCTGAGATTGAATACCAGTATTCCCAGAATTACTTCCACCAGCATTTCCAGCATTTCCAGAAGCTTTACCACCTCCATCCTCACCATCTTCATCATCATCATCATCATCATCATGAGGAGGAATGTCATAGAGACAGCTCCCACCTTGATCATTTCTTTTGGCATTGGCTCTAGTGATTAGCTCCTTCATTCTAGCTCCCAGTGCCTTGTCTCTCAACACCAGCATTTTGTAGATCTATTGAACAGCATGAACTCTTCCTGGATTGACCTTTGAACTGATTATTCCATCTAACACTTTCAGAATTGACTTGGTTTCCATTCTGGATGTGCCAACCAAATTCATGAAGCTGTTTCTTCTTGTGCCATCCTTAGTTACAGATCTGTAGAAAACACTTGGTGGATTTGTGTAGACTTCAGGTAGCTTCTGTGTGAGCAGGTTCTGGATTTGCATATCCAATATTTCATTGAATGGTGTTTGAGTTGCCCTGATCTTTCCCTTCAAAGCACACAACACCTTTGCTGGCAGGTTCTGCAATAACTGCATTGTGATGAAATAAGATATGCCAGAAGTGAGATAAATACTTTGATAAGTGGATTTTTAATCCACTTGGAACGCTTCATATCGGCTTAAATTGATGACTTGAACTCAAGTATGTGGTGTGTTTAATGTGTTTTCATTAAATTTTGCAGAACCAAGAGTTGGAGGTTAATTTGATTAAAATTCGGATTTTCCGGGTAGGTTGCGCAGTCTTCACTGTTTTGGCCATATCTGGAGTTCTACAAGTCCGATTCTGACGATCTTACAGCTCACGCGAAGAGGACAACATTTTCTATAAGGTTTTGTGCGGGCTCCCAGGAATTGTACTGGAATTCTGCGCGGCCGCCCAGGAAGTCAGAACCGCCAGAAATTGCTAGAATTCGATTTTAATTAGGAAAGTTTCACAAATTCGACTTCTAATCAATATGGTAATTGCTTGGGGCGGCCAGAAACTTCCAGAATCAGTTGTAAACATGGAATATGCAATTCTTATTGCATTCAAAGATGGAAATTGCCGTAATTCTATTCTAATTCAAAAACGGCAATTGCTTGGAAGAGGGACAACTTGAAGCTATAAATACACACCTTGGGGGGACATAATAAACACATCACAATACATCACAATACATCACAATACATCACAATACACCAGAGATCAGATTCAATATTGGAGCACAAGATCGAGGAGCCAAGAACGAAGAACGTGACTACGAGGAGATCTAGACATAGATTTTTCTTGTATTCTTCAATTTTGGTGTAACTTTTGGATGCTTCCAGATTTGTCCTCTAAACCTTTAACTCTTATTCATATTTACATCATTGATTTCTTGTTTTTCATCATGCTTTCATCAAACCCCGTGACGATGAAAAGTTCGATCATGAACTAATCGTTGTCATGGGGTCCTAGCGGATTTATCTATGGAATTTAGTAGTTGATTGTTTTAAAGATTTGTGTGTGATGACTTATTGATATCCTAGTTTGGTTGTGCTTATTCTTCTTGGATGCGTCGCGAACATCTAAGTTGTTTTGTTAATCTCTATTGAATGCGAAAGTGGATATAGAGGTTTAGAACTTGCCATGCTAGCATAGGTTTGTGTATGTTTGTCATGCATGATTCGTAGGTAATTTTAACCATCTTACCTGCCCTATGTAATCTGAATGGATAACTTGCTCGTTAAACCGTTATGTTTTCAAATCTTATAGACATATAGGGTCTAAGCATAATTGGTGTCTGCTTAACTTCTATCTCTTTTGTGGATGTTTGAGTGGTTTGGTATACGTATACTGAAAGGTAGCGTGTACTGATTTCGTGTTATCCGATTAGTTGTCACAACCGTCACATGCATTGATTAAAGACAAAAGACTCTGAATGAAGTATTTAATGAAGTTAGGCTCCCATGTTTTATTCTCATAAGTAATATATCAGCAATCTTTAGTTTAATATAGTCTTGATAATTTGTTTAGTTAATTTAGTTAATCAAAACACAATTTGATACTTGTCTTAGCATTGAACGATAGCCATACATTGTTGCATAAGTGCATAACTATAATAACCATAGCAGTCTCTGTGGGAACGAACTCTACTTATTCTTATATTACTTGTGACCGTGTATACTTGCGTGATATTGTGTGAACAAGTTTTTGGCGCCGCTGCCGGGGACTCGGTGTTATTTTTATAGTTTATGTGCTTGTCATCAGTGGTCGTTAGAGTTCACTGACTCGGATTGTAGTTGTTTGTTCTGTGTGTTTCAGGTACTTGAACGTGTATGCGAACACGTTCTCAGACTCGTAAATTGGAAGAAGAAAGATTAAAGTTAGTAAAGATGGGAGACGTTCCAGAAGGAGTAGCACCTGCAGCTAAGGCTTTGAAGGACTATTCTCAGCCAAAGATCAATGATATTTAGTCGAGTATTGTCAGGCCGGCTATTGCAGCTAATACCTTTGAAATCAAGCCTGGCACGATTCAGATGGTGCAGAATTCAGTGCAGTTTGGGGGTGCTCCAACGGAAGATCCTAATATGCATATTAGGGATTTCATCGAGATTTGCGACACCTTCAAGACCAACGGAGTGTCGGAAGATGCCGTGAAGCTGAGACTTTTCCCATTTTCTCTGAGGGATAAGGCTAAGGGCTGGTTGCACTCTCTACCAGCAGGTTCTATAACTACATGGGAGGATCTTGCTCAGAAATTTCTTACTAAATTCTTCCCCATGGCTAAAACTGATGCGATCAGGAATGCTTTTACTCAGTTTTCTCAGCATTCTGGAGAAACTTTATGTGAAGCTTGGGAGAGATACAAGGAGATGCTTAGGAGATGTCCACATCATGGATTGCCCGACTGGATGGTGATTAATTTTTTTTATAATGGTCTGGGAGCACAATCAAGACCAATGTTAGATGCAGCATCAGGTGGAGCTCTATGGGCTAAGAGCTACGAGGAAGCTTATGAGTTAATTGAGATGATGGCTGCGAATGAATATCAGAATCCTACTCAGAGATTATCACAAGGCAAGGTAGCAGGAGTTCTTGAAGTTGATGCAGCTACTGCAATAGCAGCCCAGTTGAAGGCTTTGACAATGAAACTGGATTCTTTGACGAATTATGGAGTTCAGCAGGTGGCTAGTGTTTGTGAGCTTTGTGCGGGCGCACATGAGACGAATAATTGTGCCATATCTAGTGAGTCGGCGCAGTTCGTGAGCAATTTTCAGAGACCATCACAGCCAGTTCCAGCCACCTATCATCCCAATAACCGGAATCATCCTAATTTCAGCTGGAGCGACAATCAACAATCTCAGCAGCCTTATCAGCCATTCCAAGGTCAGCAATTTGGAGAAAAGCCTTACAATCCTCAGAATTTTCAGCAGCAGCAAGGGCAGAATTTTCAGCCACGGTATGCTCCTAGGCAACAATTTCAGCCACCAGGATTTCCGCAACAACCTCATGCTAGTGCGGGGCAGTCTTCGAATGAAAAATCTGAATTGGATGAGTTGAGAATGATAGTTAAAAGCCAGGCGGCATCGCTCAAGACTTTGGAGAATCAGATGGGGCAGTTGGCAAGTGCCTTACTCAGCAGAGCTCAGGGAACTCTTTCTAGCGATACGAAGCCTAATCCAAGAAAGACAGTTGTCCAAGAACATGTGAAAGCAGTTACCTTGAGATCGGGAAAGGTCACGGGCAATAAAAAATCAGCAGTTGAAGAAGAGGAAGAAATTCAGCAGCATCAGGTGGAACCTTCTAAGGAAAAGCCAATTTTTGATTTGGCAGCTAAGCAGTTGGACGGTGAGGCTGAAAAGAGCAAATATTCTGCTGACAAGTCTACTTCGGAGCAGACTATTTACCCACCTCCTCCTTACCCAAAGAGGCTCCAGAAGAAGACTACAGAGAGTAACCAGATCTATCCTCCTCCTCCATATCCAAAGAGGCTACAGAAGCAGAATCTTGACACAAAATTCGCCAAATTTCTCGAGGTTTTCAAGAAGTTACACATCAACATACCTTTTGCAGAAGCTCTTGAACAGATGCCGAGCTATGCTAAGTTCATGAAGGGTATTCTATCTCGGAAGTTGAAACTCGAGGATTTGCACACCGTTGCTTTGACAGAGGAGTGTAGTGCAGTTCTACAGCAGAAATTGCCACCGAAGCTTAAAGATCCGGGAAGTTTTACCATACCTTGCACTATTGGCAATCAACTTTTCAGCAAATGCTTATGTGATTTGGGAGCTAGCATTAATCTAATGCCAATGTCTGTTTTTAAGCAACTTGGGTTGCCTGAGCCGAAACCAGTTAATATGACCTTACAGTTGGCTGATCGGTCGATCACATATCCGAGGGGTATAGTGGAGGATGTTTTGGTAAAGGTGGATAAGCTGATTTTTCCTGCTGATTTTGTTATTCTTGACTTTGAGGAGGATAAGAAGATTCCTATCATCTTGGGAAGACCTTTTCTAGCTACTGGCCGAGCATTGATCGATGTTCAGAAAGGAGAGCTCACAATGAGGGTGAGTAATCAAAAGGTCATCTTTAATGTGTTCAAGGCTATGAAATTTCCGACAGAGGAGGAAGAGTGTTTTAGCTTGAAGATGGTTGATACGGGTCAGAGAAAGGAGTTCGATCAGTTGTTGAGCAAAAATTCGGACTTGCACAATTTCGAGCATCACATCAGTGATTCCATTGACAATTCTTCCATTCGAGATCTTTCGAATGTCAAGCTTGGAAAACTTCCACCACATTTGAAGTATGTCCTTCTGAATGATGAGTTGGTGATTTTTAAAGAGTGTGAAGATAATGTGTTGAGAAGGTGGAACAAGGATGATGAGGTAAAAGAGTGTTCTTATCAATCGACGGAGAAGCATAAACACCTTAGAGGTGTAAAGAAGAAAAAGAAAAAATCGATTGATGGAAAAGTCAAGGTGAAGTTTGATTTGGAAAAGATGTGGGAAGAAAGCAAGAAGGTTATCAAACAATGGGTGAATGGTCCTTCTGCTAAGGACAAGTCAAATGCGATCTTCGAGCCACCATGATTTGATTCACATTTGTCCGGCTAAATGACATTAACGACAGCGCTTCGTGGGAGGCAACCCATGTGTTAGGTATGTTTCTACTATCTTTTTATTACCTTCAATGAGGACATTGAATATTGTAAGTTTGGGGGTGGTAATTAAGGAATATTAGTGTGTGTGTGTTCATGTAGGATTCATATTGCATGTGTAGTTAGTTCATTCATATCTTTGCATGTTTGTGTAATATAGAGCATTATGTTTTGCATTAGTATTTATATCTGTTATGTGAGTCCATTTTAGTTGCATGCATATTTCATGATCCCGTAGGATTTGACTATTTCCGTTGGTGAGTCGATGTTGATTGGAGTGTGGTTGTGATGAATAGAGGGTTGATTAAGTTTCTAAGTATTGACTTGCATGCCAGAAACAAATCTATTTCATAAGTCTCATTGGTTGCTTTTGAATTTGATCAGACCATGCTTGTTTGGTGTTAGAATTTAACCACTTGTTTACATTTAGAATGTTGGCTAGATTCTTGAAAACGAAGGAGCACTTATGTATAAGTTTGGGGGAAACCAGGGATTTCATGCTAGTTGTAATAAAGGCTAGGCGTCAAATGGCTAGTAGCCGCTCATTGAAAAGATGAGTAGTCTAGGGTGGGATGAGAAAAAGGCAAAGAGCACTCATTCCGAAATTGTTGAAAAAAAAAAGTTGAAGAAAAGAAAAAAAAAAAGAGTTGTGTTTGTTTTGTGTTTATGCAGAATTGATCAGGGTGAGCTCTTTAGTACTCGAGCAAGTAAGTTCTTTGGGGACTTTGTGCCTAGTGACCAAAGACTTTTCCGGTCTGGGATCCGCTGACCTAAAGCTCGTTAAATGGGTATTATTGTATAAGCCTTTTGGGGTCTCAACCATTGCACGGTCAAATAAGCATGTGTGTTGTGTGTAGTTGTTTTTGTGCAATAAAGCATGAATTCTTGTCTAACTCAGATGGACTGCGAAGGTGTCTCTTAAAAGTTCTTGTGTCTAGCGTTCATTCTGTTTGTAAGCTTGTGGTTGTTTTGGCTAAGAGTAGGTATGGTCTTGATTTAGTTTGGGAGTATATTGGTGAGCATCGCACACACGCACGTTTCTGTGTTTGTCTCGTTGGTCGATGGGAATTTGGTCGAACTCTGTTTGGAAGACTGTGTTCTTTGAGATGTTGGCTTGTTGATTGGTTTTGGTTGGTTTGAAGGGATCGTTGCATTTTCATATTAGTTGCATACATGTATTGCATTGTTAGTTGCATGAGTAGATGGATTTTGTGGGTACATTCGCTATAGGCCCTCACGAGACCTTACTCGTCCACTAGGGCTGCCTAGGGGTTTAAAGGGCTTGTTGCATATGCCAAATGCAACCGTGATCACCTACGGAAGTGGTACTAGTTAGTTGTATATAGTTATATTATTTATGCTTGAGGACAAGCATCGGTTTAAGTTTGGGGGTGTGATAAGTGGATTTTTAATCCACTTGGAACGCTTCATATCGGCTTAAATTGATGACTTGAACTCAAGTATGTGGTGTGTTTAATGTGTTCTCATTAAGTTTTGCAGAACCAAGAGTTGGAGGTTAATTTGATTAAAATTCGGATTTTCCGGGTAGGTTGCGTAGTCTTCACTGTTTTGGCCATATCTGGAGTTCTACAAGTCCGATTCTGACGATCTTACAGCTCACGCGAAGAGGACAACATTTTCTATAAGGTTCTGTGCGGGCGCCCAGGAATTGTACTGGAATTCTGCGCAGCCGCCCAGGAAGTCAGAACCGCCAGAAATTGCCAGAATTCGATTTTAATTAGGAAAGTTTCACAAATTCGACTTCTAATCAATATGGTAATTGCTTGGGGTGGCCAGAAACTTCCAGAATCAGTTGTAAACATGGAATATGCAATTCTTATTGCATTCAAAGACGGAAATTGCCGTAATTCTATTCTAATTCAAAAACGGCAATTGCTTGGAAGAGGGACAACTTGGAGCTATAAATACACACCTTGGGGGGACATAATAAACACATCACAATACATCACAATACATCACAATACACCAGAGATCAGATTCAATATTGGAGCACAAGATCGAGGAGCCAAGAACGAAGAACGTGACTACGAGGAGATCTAGACATAGATTTTTCTTGTATTCTTCAATTTTGGTGTAACTTTTGGATGCTTCCAGATTTGTCCTCTAAACCTTTAACTCTTATTCATATTTACATCATTGATTTCTTGTTTTTCATCATGCTTTCATCAAACCCCGTGACGATGAAAAGTTCGATCATGAACTAATCGTTGTCATGGGGTCCTAGCGGATTTATCTATGGAATTTAGTAGTTGATTGTTTTAAAGATTTGTGTGTGATGACTTATTGATATCCTAGTTTGGTTGTGCTTATTCTTCTTGGATGCGTCGCGAACATCTAAGTTGTTTTGTTAATCTCTATTGAATGCAAAAGTGGATATAGAGGTTTAGAACTTGCCATGCTAGCATAGGTTTGTGTATGTTTGTCATGCATGATTCGTAGGTAATTTTAACCATCTTACCTGCCCTATGTAATCTGAATGGATAACTTGCTCGTTAAACCGTTATGTTTTCAAATCTTATAGACATATAGGGTCTAAGAATAATTGGTGTCTGCTTAACTTCTATCTCTTTTGTGGATGTTTGAGTGGTTTGGTATACGTATACTGAAAGGTAGCGTGTACTGATTTCGTGTTATCCGATTAGTTGTCACAACCGTCACATGCATTGATTAAAGATAAAAGACTCTGAATGAAGTATTTAATGAAGTTAGGATCCCATGTTTTATTCTCATAAGTAATATATCAGCAATCTTTAGTTTAATATAGTCTTGATAATTTGTTTAGTTAATTTAGTTAGTCAAAACACAATTTGATACTTGTCTTAGCATTGAACGATAGCCATACATTGTTGCATAAGTGCAAAACTATAATAACCATAGCAGTCTCTGTGGGAACGAACTCTACTTATTCTTATATTACTTGTGACCGCGTATACTTGCGTGATATTGTGTGAACATACTTACAACCCATCTTTTCTAATCATTAACCATTACACTGACACTGGTGATTTGATCCTTTAACAGTTTTGTGGTGTTGGTTGGACGGTTGCTTGGAGCATTCATTGCTTCTTCCACCAAACTGCTAAATTCATTGTCATGATTGTGTAATGTGCTCTCCCTGTAATCCACCATTAGAGTATTGGCTTCTTCTTGATCATACTCAGTACCATTGGACCAAGTATTTCCTTTATGGATGGATTCAGGCAGTTTCCCTTTACCTTTCCCAAGTTGTTTTGTTCCTCCATTTCTCTCCATTTCTTCTGTAGAGCAGTTTCTTGAGTTTCTGGAGTTGGCTCTCTAATTACCACAGGAGGTAGAATTGGATGTCTAGATGCAGGTCTTCTTTGCAATGCATCTTGAGTTGCCTTAGACATCAACACTCTTTCTCCATCCAAGTCAACTTCAACAAGCTCTTCAGCTTTATCCTTTGGTTGTCCACTGCTTGGTTTGACTTGCTCCCCCTTTGACATTGCTTTCCTTTTAGCTCCCCCTTTGGTCTTCACAGTTACTGGCTCCCCCTGAGTTCCACCTGATTCCTGAATAGGCAATGATTCTGATCTTGCTACCTCCTCCCCCTTAGTTGAGTTGGCAGCTATTAGATCAGTAAGGAACTGGATAGAGAGCTGAGTAGCAGCAAAACCATCAACCACCAGTTGAGAGAGAGAGTCCAGCTTGGAGTTTAATATAGCACACTGTCCTTCCAGAGCTGCAATCCTGTTACCATAAGTAGCAGAGGGGCCACCATACCTTAACCTTCTTGGAGGGGAAGGAAAAGAAAGGGGCTTGGAGGCTATGGGGGTTCTCACACTCTCAGGGTGTTTTTGAGTGATCTCATCACCCCTCACAGATTGACTCTCAAGGCCTAATGCCTGAACAGTGTGGGCTCCCTCAATATCTCTCTGGACATGCTCAAGTCCCTCTCCTTTTGCCAGCTCATTTGGTTGCCTCTCATTTTTATGCTCACCTCTCTGTTCTTTTATCTCTCTTTTCTTTTGCACACCCTCACTCAACCTAGATGCATGGGTATGAGCAGTACTAACATGCATGGAAGGAGTAGATTTAGAATGTACCTTTAAGAGTTTGGCAAGAGGTAGATCATCATCAGAGGCATCCTCAATGATCACAGCATCAAAATCAGGCTGAGGGGACTGGACAGCATCTTTGTCAGGAATGTTACTGTCAGTTGGAGTCTGGACAGCAGGTTCTGGCATGACAGCAACTTTGGGAGGTGGAGTGACAGTATCTTTCTCTCCACCCATGACAGCAGCTGTGTCCAGGACAGCAACATTGCCAGTGTCTTTGACAGCAACAGAGGTTGTGACAGCATCATCCTGAAGGTAAGATGCTCCTTGGAGTTCAGACAAAGTGTTGGCTGTTTCATTTTCTGACAAAATACCACTTTGCCCTAGCTCAGTGTTTGGAGGAGTGGTGTCCATCTCACTTTGAGAAATGGGTTCTTGTGGACCACTAGATGGGGGCTCATCCATGATTGGAGATGGATGATCAAAACCTGAAGGGTTGGGACTGTCTCCTTCTCTAGGTTGTGGAGAAGAAACAAAAGAATGTGTAGGGAAGGAAGAAGGTGAAAGTGTAGTAGAGAGTGGGGGCTGATTCACAGATGAAACATGTGAACCATCAATAGGAGTAGAGAAATCCTCACTGTGCCCTAACTCACTGTGTGTTTCTTCAAGTGGGGGTATCTCAGGTTGTGAACCATGAGTTTGTGCAGACTCTGTACAGGGTGCCTTGGGAGACAGGCCAATTTCAATAGATGCACCTTGTTGAGAAGGCACATCTAGGGAGGTGTTTGAATCCCTTTCAGTAACTACAGTTTGTTGAGAAACTGCAGCTTGGCTAACAGTGGTTTTGGTCCTCCTAGCTCTCTTCTTCTTAGGCTCAGGGGGAACCACTGGGGGTTCTGTTTGACTACCTTCCTTATTTGCTGCACTAGGTGCAGGGTCTCCCTCTTGACTAACAGAGCTACCACCAACATCAGCTTCTAAGGGTCTTTTTCTGGATTCTTGCAAGGCTTCTCTTTGGGCTTTGGTAAGTCTAGAGGGCCTAGGCTGAGTGTATGGTGTGGAATGTGGGTTAACTGAATTTGGGTCTAATTCAGTTTCATTCTCAAGAGTAAAGGAATCATAACCAGAAGGTAATGGATAATCAAGGTTGGACACTTGATCAACAATGTGTTGAGTAAAACAAAGTGGAATAAGTGAATTGAGATCCTGTGAGGATAACAGTGTGTGTTTGTGTTCTTTTTCAAGACTGAGCAAGCCTCTAAACGAGGGGCAGACTCATTAAAATCACAGAATGAATTAATGCACATCATAAGAAAGCGAGGGTAGATTGATACCTTCTTACCTATGGCAGCTGTGAGGTGTGCCATGAGGAGAGCTCCAACATTCACCTTGTATCCATGGACAAGAGAATGTGTCAGTTTCTTGATGTAGGAGGGTATTCCATTCCAGCCTGTGGACTTGGTAGAGAACACCTTGACCATTACATCAAGTATCATGCTCCACTCCTTTCTCATATGCTTCCTATCCATTTCACCAGTTGGATACCATTTGGTAGTCCCCTCTTCGAGAATAGGGCCTGCATACCCAATCTTCAAGAAGAGCTTCTTGAGAGTGTCATCATTGGCAAGTTCAGTAAATCTTTGTCCTGCTTCAAGTGTAATACCAAGAGCAGTTTTGATGACCTCAGCTGTAAGAGTGTAGTGTTGCCCAGAGATTTTGAATTGAATACCCGGGTTCTCACCCTCAATTTGAGCAACAGCAGTTCGCCAAAACGCCTCAAGTCTGTCTAAGTCAAGAATGGGGGTTGAGGTAATGGCAGAACCGAGATAGGACTTGTTCAAGAAAAACACGAGTCCTTTGAAACCTTCACCAGCATCATTTGAGGAAAAGATACCAGCAAAGTTTGTTTGAGAGAGAGTCTGTTTGGGTGCCATGGAGATTTCAAGAAAAGAAGAAAGTAAGAAAATTGCTTTTTGCCCGAAGAAAGGTATTTTGCCTTGAGTTTGATGAGAAAGAGAAAGATATGTCTGAGTAACTGGGGGATAAATAGAGGTATCTCAAACGGTTTGTGCATAAAAAGTGGATTTCAAGAACGTGTCTTAACCCACTCTTAAACACGTGAGTTACTGCCCGTTTTCACTGACCAACGTGGGATAAATATCCAATTTCAACGGTCCACTATTGGTGACAGTAACCTGTGCGCTAGAAACAATCTGTCAGTAATAAGAGGTGGTGACAGTAGGTTTTGCGCGACAGCAACTATTGCGCAAAAACTTGTTGTCACCGTTAAGCATATGAATGACAGTATCCTTTACAAGTCTTGACAGAAAGTCTTTCCCTGCTGTCAAGAAGGTTGCTGTCAAGAAACACACAACAGTATCCTTCTTAACGACAGTAACTTCGATTAGGAATTGGTTCTGTCATGAACTTATTAGAATGCTTGATTCATACACTTAACTTAATATTGACAAATTATGGATTTAGCAATGTAATCTTTTGAACACAGATATTAAGCAATTAACACAGACAAATCATAAACTCAATAACCACAAAGACAAGAACTTTTATTATTATTATTAATAAAATCATTCAGGATAGAACATTGAGTACATCATTTCATGATTTTATTAATTCGTTCTAAGAGCTCTGCCCTAGCCTCTTCTTCAGTGCGACCTTCTTCCTTGAGAAGTGCCTGAAGCATCTTCTCTTCTTCATGAGCCTTGGCCTCCTCTTCCTTAGCCTTGGCCTCCTTTTCCTCGTCTATCTCATCCAAGGCGTCCAACAGTATCTCAAAGAGCTCATCGATCTCTTCACTGTCGGGTTCACTGTCACACTTCTTTAGACCAACTTCAATTCCTACTTTGTTTTCCATTATTTACTTTAAAACTGAGAGCAGACTGGTGAAACCTAAGCTTAATTTATAGGCAAAACCGTCTAAGGATTAAAGTCTAATGGTCAACAGTTAGAGTACCCATACAACTACCACAAAAGTAATTAATGGTCATGTCCTCCTTTAATCCTTCAGATTAATGCAAAAGGGTGTGAAAGTCCAATGGAACAGATTTTTATCTCTCAAACTTAACAGATAACCACATTAATGTCATACACGGTTTAAAAGTATGAGACTGGCACAAAATACTGATATGAGAAGTCAAATCAACACATGCTGTCACATAACAGACATAAACCAAGTAGACAGTAACTTCTCTTGACAGCAGGTTTGAAGTTGCTGTCATGAGCTTCAATAGAGAATTTGGAAATATAGAAAACTGAGTAAATCAACATACCAGGTTCAGCATTCCCAATTCACTTACCAACCTGTTGAAGGTTGCTTCATCCAATGGCTTAGTAAAGATGTCAGCAAGTTGCTTGTCAGTTGGGACATAGATCAGCTTCACAGTTCCTTGTTCAACATGCTCTCTGATAAAGTGATGTCTTATATCAATGTGCTTTGTCCTAGAGTGTTGAACTGGATTGTCTGAAATGGCTATGGCACTAGTGTTGTCACAGTAGATAGGAATTTCTCTCAACACTAGACCATAATCCAGAAGTTGATTCTTCATCCATAGAAGTTGTGCACAGCAACTGCCTGCAGCAATATACTCAGCTTCTGTAGTTGAGGTAGAAACTGAATACTGCTTCTTGCTAAACCAAGAGACCAATCTTTCACCAAGAAATTGACAGCTACCAGTAGTACTCTTTCTATCAATCTTGCATCCAGCATAGTCTGAGTCTGAGTAGCCGATTAGATCAAATCCAGTGTTCTTGGGATACCAAAGACCTAGGTTAGGAGTGCCTTTTAGGTATCTAAAGATTCTCTTGATGGCTACTAAGTGAGACTCCTTTGGATCACTTTGAAACCTTGCACAGAGACATGTAGCAAACATGATGTCAGGTCTGCTAGCAGTTAAGTATAGAAGAGATCCTACCATGCCTCTATAGGTGCTTGAGTCAATTTTCTTCCATTTAGGATCAAGATCCAGACTGGTTGAGGTGGACATTGGTGTCTTTGCAGGTGATGAATCTTCCAAGTTGAACTTTCTGAGAAGTTCCTTGATGTATTTAGCTTGACAAATGAAGATTCCATCATATTGTTGAAGAATTTGCAATCCCAGAAAGAATGACAATTCTCCCATCATACTCATCTCATATTTGTTACTCATGAGAGAGGAAAACTTCTCACACAGTTTCTCATTTGTAGAACCAAAAATGATATCATCCACATAGATTTGTACCAGAATGATGTCCTTGCCATGGTGTTTGTAGAAAAGTGTCTTGTCCACAACTCCTCTAGTAAACTGATTGTCCAAGAGAAAAGTGGAAAGTGTGTCATAACAAGCCCTGGGTGCCTGCTTTAGTCCATACAAAGCTTTGAAAAGTTTGTATACAAAGTCATACACTTCAGCATCCTCAAACCCTGGTGGTTGTTCAACATACACTTCTTCTTCCAACTCTCCATTTAGGAAGGCACTTTTGACATCCATCTGAAATACTTTGAAGTTGCAGTGTGCAGCATAGGCTAGAAAGATTCTTATAGCTTCGAGTCTTGCAACAGGTGCAAATGTCTCATCATAATCTATTCCCTCCTGTTGACAGTAACCCTTAGCCACTAGCCTTGCTTTGTTTCTTGTCACTGATCCATTTTCATCAAGCTTGTTTCTGAAAACCCATTTGGTCTCAATGACTGACTTTCCCTTAGGTCTTGGAACCAGCTTCCATACATTGTTCCTTTCAAACTGATTTAGCTCTTCTTGCATGGTTATCACCCAGTCAGAATCCAACAATGCTTCATCAGTTGTCTTGGGTTCCATTTGAGACAGAAAGCATGAAAACATGTTGTCAGCAGAGACTTTGTTCCTTGTCCTCACTCCAGAATTAGGGTCACCAATGATGAGGTCACTTGAGTGATCCTTGTTCCACTTGGTGATTCTGGGCAAGCTACTTGACTGTACAGGAACATTTGCTTCAGTTTGTTGAGTTGAATGATCACCAATCCCATTGTCTTCACCATGTTCTTCATTGTCTCCAGAGTCACCACTGTTATGAATGTTAGAGGTTATAGTCTGTGACTGAGCTGGAGTTTGGTTGACAGTAGTGATATTGACAGCATCTTTATCAACTTCAACAATTTGAGTGAAGCTAGGTTCTTCATCCACAATCTCCTCAGCTTCCAAGTATCCTTGATTCTCAAATCTGAATGTCTGCATCTTTCCTTCTTCATGCAGTCCTGGAAACTTGGTTTCATCAAATGTGACATTAACACTTTCTTCAATAATCCTGTGTTCCATAACATAAACTCTGTAGGCAATCCTTTTTGTGCTGTAACCCATGAATAGTCCTTCAAAAGCCTTGGTGTCAAATTTTCCTTTCTTCTCATGGTTATCCTTCATCATAAAGCATTTGCTCCCAAACACATGAAAATATTTGACAGTAGGTTTCTTTCCAGTTAACAGACAGTAAGGTGTACTTGCATGAGTTTTTTTTATCATGGTTCTGTTCTGAGTATAACAGGCGGTGTTGATAGCTTCAGCCCAGAAATATGTTGGCAGTTTGGCATCATGTAACATAGTTCTAGCTGCTTCAATGAGAGTCCTGTTCTTTCTTTCTACAACTCTATTCTGCTGTGGAGTTCTTGCAGCAGAGAATTGTTGTACAATTCCTTCATCTTTACAGAAATTTCCAAGAGTGGCATTTCTGAATTCTGTACCATTGTCACTCCTCAAGATTTGAACTTTTGAGTTTGGAGTTCTATCAAGAACTCTGACTTGATCAATAATCACTTGAGCAGCTTCATCTTTGGATTCAAGAAACTTCACCCAAGTATACCTTGAGTAATCATCCACCATTACTAAGGCATATCTCTTCTTGGCCATTGATGGTACATTGACTGGTCCAAAGAGATCCATGTGAATTAACTTGAGTGCTTCTATGTTGGTGTTCATTTCCTTAGACTTGTGCACAGCTCTTCTCAGTTTGCCCATTTGACAATCTTCACACAGTCCTTCTTGACAGAATTCCTGTTGGGGCAAACCTCTCACTAACTCCTTCTTCATCAGAATATTCATTGTCTTGAAGTTGAGATGTGAGAGCTTCCTGTGCCAAAGCATACTGTCACCAACAGTTGCTTTACTGTAAAAACAGTAAACTTTATCCTTCTTTGTTGAATTTAAGTCAGCAACAAACAAGCTTTCTTTTCTAACCCCTTTTAGAGAGAGGCTACTATTCTTCTTGTGATAGATGTTACACAGCATCATATCAAAATCAACCTTGAATCCCCTGTCACTGAATTGGCTGACACTGAGTAGATTGTGCTTCAATCCATCCACAAGAGCAATATCTTCAATGACAACATTTCCAATTTCCAGACAGCCATATCCCACTGTGTAACCCTTGCTGTTGTCTCCAAAGGTTATGATTGGGCCAGCTTTCTCAACATAATGTGATAGCAGGGCTTTATCACCTGTCATGTGTCTTGAGCAGCCACTGTCAATGATCCACATGACTTGATCTTTCTTCTTGCCCTGCAAAACAGAATGTGTCTAAGATGCATATGGTACCCAATCCTTGTTGGGTCCTGCAGTTTCAGTGTCTCCTGAGTTTCTTTCAGTCATAAAATCACAAGCATTGTCAATAATCTCCTGTTTGACTTCTCTTTTCACCCACTTAGGTTTAGAATTGGACTTGGTCCTTTTCTTAGTGGATGGAGCCTTTTTGATGTTGCCAGTAGGCTCAGAAGTCTCAACAGTGTTTATGTATGAACATTCTTCAGTAGTGAGAATAGGTAAGTTAAAGCATGTACTCATGGTAGTGATTTTGCATGGCATACATTCAATGTTATTACAGACACTCATAGTTCTATGCAAAAGGGGGGTTCTGTGTAAGTTACCATTGAGTTCAGTTGCATTGATCTTATTCTCAATTGGTTTCTTACAAACATGTGTTAAGTGATGAGTAGATCCACAGTTATTGCATAGTTTCCTAGAGGCACCTCCAATATTAGTGTATCCATTTCCTTTATTGACACCTACCTTTCCATTCCTATTCTTAGACTTGGGAGTTACTGGATTGACAGTATGTTCAGAAGTTGTTGTTGAACATTCCTTGACAGTATCTTTTATTCCTACTGTCTTGACAGAAGGTTTTAAAGTTACTGTCTTGGAACCATTCTTGACAGTATCTTTGAAAGATTCTGTCTTGCCAACCGTGACAGCATCTTTTGACCTTACTGTCTGATTGCTTGGTAAGTTTACTGTCTTGGGGATTGTGACAGTATCCTTTCCATCCTGGAATGTGTTGTCAACACCTTCATCCTCATCAAGAATTTCTTGTTTGATGAGCATGGCTTCTTCATCAAACTCAATTTCTGCAGCTTTGAAGATAGGATTTTTAACTTTCTTGAGAATGGTGGGTTTGACAGCACCACTTCCAGGACAATCTTGAATCATAGTTTCCTTTCCAGGTCTTCTACCATAAGAAAAACCTATGCCAACTGACTGATTTTCTGTATGCTTATCATTGTAATCCTGAACTATCTTTGATGAGTTTTTATAAGCCTTGATTTTAAATTCATTTTCAGCAATCTCATTTCTCAGGTATTCCTCAACCTATTTAGCACATTTCAATTCATTTTTAAGTTTAGCATTCTCCTGAGCTAAAGAGTCTAATGAACTGGTTTTGAGAACAAGAGATTCATTTCCAGACTTTAGTGTTTCATTTAGCTTACTCAGCCTAGTGATCTCCTCATTAGCAGCAGATAAGCTAGTATAGACATTGAACATTTCAGCACTTAAGTCTTTAATGGTTTTCTTATACTCATCAATGGACATATCAAGTAAGACAAGTGAAGGTACTTGACTTGAAGATGTTGATGTTAGTTCATCAGTGCTAGCCATGAGAGCTAGGTTGACATATTCTTCTTCATCTTCATCATCAGACTCATCCCAACACTTTCCTTCAGCGACATAGGCTCTACCTTGATTCTTCTTAGAGTATCCACCAGTTCCTTTCTCAAATCTCTGAACCTGTTTGGGTCTTTTGCACTCAGTAGCAAAATGACCAGGTTCACCACAGTTGTAACACTTGAATTTAGATCTATCCACAAATCCAGTCTTGTATCCTCCTTTGAATGAGCTTCCCACAGCAGCCTTTGATGAGCTTCCCTTGGCCTTGGGGCCTGAATGACCTATCCTTCTTGAACCTGAAGTTTTTGAACTTCTTGGCCATGTAAGCCATAGTAGGATTGTCCATGCTTTCCAGTTCCTCCATTGTGTAGAAGTCTTCATCTTCCACATCCTTGAGCTGTAGTACTACTTTCTTATCATCTTCAACCACCTCTTCTATCTTCAAGGATTGTACAGGGGTTGGTTGTGTGATTTGAAGTGCTTCACTAGGTTGTGTGATCCTTGGCACTTGTGCTACTAGGGCACTTGACATGTTAGCCATCTTGTTCCTTGTTCCACTTTGTATGGCTCTCTTTTGAAAGAGTTCAAGTTCATAAGATTTCAGAATGCCATAAAGTATCTCAAAGGTTATATTGTTGAGATCTCTTCCTTCTCGTATGGATGTTGTCTTGTGTTCAAGATGATCAGGCAGTGTAAGCAAGAACTTGACATTTAATTCTTTTCTGTCATAGTACTTGCCATGTATCTGCAGTTCAGTTAAGAGCTTACTGAACCTTTCAAACATGGAAGTTAAGTCTTCACCAGGCTTGGCCATGAATGCCTCATATTGAGATATCAGTATTTGCCTTTGGTTTCCCTTAACTTCTTCACTTCCTTCACAAAGTAAGGCTAACCTGATCCACATCTCCTTGGCTGATGTGCAGCTTATCACACTTCCACACATGGCTTTATCCAACGTGAGAGAATCGAGCAAGATGAGTTGCAAGTGATCATCTAGCACCATTTTCTCCTTCTCAGGTTCCAAAATTTCTGAGGGATCTTTGGGAACCCAATGTGCAGGAATGATCTCACCATTTACTGTTGTGGCTTCAATTTCCTTCCTTGGTATGAAAGGACCATTCTCGAGTATACCTGGGTATAGTGGATTCGCAGCTTTGATAAACAACAAGATCTTTCTTTTCCAAATGTTGTAGTTCTCTTTATCAAAAGCTGGGATCTTGATACTGTTTGATTTCTGCATTGTCGTCGGGATCTCAGATATGTATGTTAATCTGAAAACTCTGATACCAGTTGTTGGTCCTTGTGTATTGCAGAAGGGGGGGGATGAATGCAATACTGATAAAATTCAATCTCAGTTTCAACAACCAAACCTAAGATTTAATGTTATCAATAATGAGTATGCATTCACAAACAGTATAATCGAGAAGACAGGATTCACAAAATAAATGTTTTATTTATTTTGCAAAGTGTTGCTACAACCTCAAGAGAGAATTCTTGAGCTTCTGTTTTTCTTCACAGACACTTGCTTGTCTTCGTTGCTTTTCTAGAATGAATTGATAGTAGGTATAAGACTAATCCTATCACTATCGGTCACGGGTTTGTGAAGCTGCTGTCACTGTCAAGTGGCAGCTTCTTACAGATTGTCTTACCCATGTGACTTTCCTAAATTGCTAACATGTCAGATATACATTACAAAGAAAGCAACCTAGATTCATTCTATTTCCAGCTTAAACAATTCAGCAAATAAAGACTTGACCTTGCTCTTGAATTGATTCGCTTTTGTTTTGTAGTGCTTGAAGCTTCTGTCGTAGTCTTGCAGACTTGGTGCAGCTTAGGGATACTGCAACACGCTTGTTTCTTGAACATTGAAACTGTCACGGGATTTGACTGAGAAAGATACCTAGAACAGGGATCTTTCTCGAGACAGTTACTTTGGCCATAAAGCTTGATGTCACAGGAATGTGCTTTTGGTGACAGTAGGAGTTCCCCGCATAATGTGCTGTCGAGGTTCCCAAGCTTGCTGTCGAGGGCTAAAGTTGCTGTCGCGTAGTCTTCCGCCAATGTTGCTGTCAGAGTGAATATGCTGTCTTGACTTGCAACATTCTGTCTTCTTGTAATCTTACTGTCGAAGCTTTAAGACAGTAACCTTTATTCATGTTGTCATCTAATTATACATCCTTTGAGGCTTGAACACAGCAAGTGAACTTCTTTCAAATTATACAACTAGAATAACATTACATACTGATTACAAGAACATACTTTGGTTGTGACAGTATGTTCTACTTAATTAAAAATTAAGTACAATCAAAGTTAAGTTGTTTCTATGTTATCACCCATAAATCCCAACAGTAGGGAATAACAAGCATAACAATTATACATCTGACAAGTATGCTCCTAGGAAAAATTGTGTAAAGTGTGGTAGTGTTAATCATTTATCTACCAATTGCAAAACTGTTAAAACTTCATCTGTTCAAATGCCAATGCTTGTACCCAATATGTCTATGCCTGCTATGCATAACATGTTTGCACATACTGATCATGCATCAAATTTGTATGCCAACATGCCATTTGTTTCAAATCCATATATGAATGCATTCACAATGCCACAAATGACATGGAGCATGCCACACATGAACAGTATGTATGCACAGAATTCTCAAATGCCTGCATCAAACATGTATGCATATGAACATCCTCAGCATGTTGTCTCTCAGAGGTCAACACCCAGGGTCAAGGTTGATTTAACTCAACCTGAGATTAAGGTGCAAAATGACAAGAAAGGCAAAGTTAAAGCTAACAGGAAAGGACCCAAGGAAACTTGGGTACCAAAATCAACTTGATTTGGTTTTGTTGTGTGCAGGGAAACAGAAAGAATCTATGGTACTTAGACAGTGGGTGTTCTAGGCACATGACTGGAGATTCTACCCTGCTCACAGAGTTTGTGGAGAAAGCTAGCCCTAGCATTACCTTTGGAGATGACAGCAAAGGTTACACTAAGGGATATGGCTTGATTTCAAAGGAAAATGTCATCATTGATGAAGTAGCACTAGTTGATGGACTTAAGCACAATTTGCTGAGTATTAGTCAACTGTATGATAAAGGTTTCTCAGTATCATTCAATCAAGGAGCCTGTGTTGTTTCAAACAAAGAAAACAACAATGTGGTGTTGACAAGACACAGAAGAGATAATGTGTGTATAGCTGACTTCAACTCAACAAGTTCAGATTCTATCACTTGTCTTCTGAGTAAAGCAAGAGAGTTGGCTATGGCACAAAAGACTGTCACACTTGGACTTCAAGTCAATGAATGATCTGGTAAGAAGAGACCTAGTTAGAGGACTTCCTCAGTTGGAATTTTCCAAGGATGGAATTTGTGATGCTTGCCATAAAGGGAAGCAAAAGAAGATTTCCTTCATAAGCGAGTTGGATTCATCAATTGAGCAACCTCTACAGTTGTTACACATGGATCGATTTGGACTAGTAAATGTCATGTCAATTTGAAAGAAAAGATACTGCCTTGTGATTGTGGATGATTTTTCAAAATTTACATGGACATACTTTCTGCACTCTAAAGATGAGGCAAGTGAAATCATAATCAATCACATCAAGGCTGCTAACAATCATCCTCATCTCAAAGTCAGAAGAATCAGGAGTGACAATGGCACTGAGTTCAAAAATTCAACAATGAAGCTGTTTTGTGAGGAGAATGGAATCATTCATGAGTTTTCTGTAGCTAGGACACCACAACAAAATGGAGTGGTGGAAAGGAAAAATAGAACTCTAATTGAGACTGCAAGAACAATGCTAGGAGAATCAAAGTTGCACTACGCCATGGATGGCCGGATGTAATACTTTTCAATTGCAACACCTACTTTGTGTTACAATTGATACACTATTTTTGAACTACTGCAATACTCCAGAGATAGTGTTACATTACACATATTAATATTTTTTAATATTAAAAAATAATATTAAAAAAGGTGGGGCCCATGGGCCCCACTAATTTCTCTAATTTTTAATTAAAAATTAATTATTTTTTAATTTTTAATTAAAAATAATATTAAAAAAGTGGTACCCACTAATTTCCAGAATCGTTGGAACAATACTGCTACCGGGAATGGGATACGTGTCAGATTCACTGAATAATTTTATTAATTGATTTCTTCGACGATCCAACCGTACAGATGTTAATAGGTACTCATTTTAGTGTTGTGAAAAAATAATCAAAAAATATAAAGATCTGGTTGTGCCGCATCTTTCCAGAAACGTTGGAACGGTATTGCTTCCGGGAACGGGACGTGTGTCAGATTCACTAAATATTTTTTAAATTGATTTTTTCGACGATCCAACCGTACGGATGTTAATCGGTACTTACTCTAGTGTTGGAAAAAAATAATCAAAAATTTAAAAGGCCCGAATGTGTCGCATCTTTACAGAAACTTTGGAATAATACTACTTTCATGAACGGGACGCGTGTGAGATCCACCAGATATTTTTTTTAAATTATCAAAAATAATATAGTAACATTTGAATTTTAAATTAGTTATTATTATTATTAATCATTTATAATATATTAATATTTTTTAATCATACAATATAATTACACATGATATTTATTTAATTTTAATTTATAAAATTAATAAAAAATATTTTACACCCGACGGAAAAACAGAAGGCGACAAGTTTTCCCCCCAAACTAAATTATTGGAAGCAAACTCCCCCCCCCCCCCCCCCCCCCCCGTAAACAAAAAAACACTCTCAGACATTTATCCTCTCAAACACAACCTCACTTTCACTCTCTCTCTCTCTCGCGCGCGCTCTCGCTCCACACAACTTTCAATCGAAGAACATCAGCAGTTTCACAAACTCAATTCTCACATCTCTCATCTTCTTTTATGTATTCCCTTTTTTCTTCTCTAATTTGAATCTAGTTTGTTTTTGATTTTGCAGGTGATTAATTAGGGCTTCACTCACTCAACCCGATTAATTGGTAAATACTTTATAATTTTAATTACTTCATTAATTTTGCCCTCTTCTTCACTTTTCTATTTTAATTTTCAATTAGGGTTTTGATTGAGAGTTTCAATTAAAATTTCAATTGGGGGTTTTAGTTAGGGTTCTGATTGGTTCTTGTGTTTTTATACTAATATTAAACTGAGTTCTTTCTCTCTCTCTCTCTCTCTCTCTCTCTCTCTCTCTCTCTCTCTCTCTCTCTATTTCTGTGTGTGTTTTCTAGTTTGCTAATTTTAGGGTGTAGGCGTGTTGTTGTAATTTTCCTTTTTTAGTCGTTTATTATCAGGTCTATTTTTATCAGTTGGTTAAATTCGAGTTCTATTAGCTCTTTTTAGGTGTTCTATTTGTCAAATTGATTGTAAATATGTGGTTTTTAGGTTTCGATTATGTAATAATTTACCAATTCCAGGGTTTGTGTTCTGCTTTTGTGATATAAATAAAAAGATGTCTGTGTAAAGATGTAAATATTATGGTTTTTGGTAATTGTAGAACTGTGTAGGATGTATTGTGTGTTTTTTTAAGGTTTTTAGTATTTTAGCCTTTCGATTGTGTTGATGTGTTATGTTCTAGTTTACTCATTCTTGGTTTTTGTGTTTTTTTAATAGGATAGTGAACAATTTGACTAATTGCTGAGCAAGATGTAATTTTTATGATTTTGGCATTTAGTTTTGTGATGTGGATTTGAGCTCTTATTGCTCTGGATGTAGGTTCCAGATATTGTTTTTTTTTTCTTTTTAAAAGTAATCTTCCTTGGATGGGAAATTGGACTGGTGTTGGTCTGTTGAAATTACTTTTTTTTTAGATTGATTGTAATCGAGTGTTTACATGGAAAATTGTTTAAGGAGAAAAGAAAAGGAAAAAAGACATTAGGGTATCCCCTATTTATTCATATTACTAGATTGTTTTGTGTTTTAACATCTTGCTTTGAATTATAGTGGTGTTTTATTCATATTACGGGTTTATGAACAAATTTACACTTGTTTGAATTATAGTGGTGTTTAACTATATAGATGTGATATATGGTTCTATAGTTATGTGTTTAAAAGTTTCACAGGTCTTTTTAATATTCCTTGATGTTTTTGACTTGTGATGCAGGTTGTTGCAGAACAATAATATCACTGGGGGAATTCTACCAGGACTGGGCAATCTTCGGAACTTTCAAACTCTAGATTTGTCCAATAACAAGTTGTTTGGTTCCATACCTGAGTCCTTGGGATTGTTGAATAATCTTCAGTACTTGTGAGAACTGGTGTATTGAGTTGAGAATAAAATTCCAAAATATTTTGGTTCGTTATGATATTTTATCTTTGTTATGCATCACTTGTAGGAGGCTAAACAACAACACTTTGTCAGGAGCTATTCCCTTGACAAGATTAACTAAACTCACTTTCTTGTAAGTGTTACCATAGACCCTGCTTTCGGTATTTCCGTTCTCTTGATTTTGTTTGTAGTATCATAGTGTATCCGACAACTGCAATTTATGTTATCCAAATAAGTTTTTTAGTTAATTGTGAATGATGAAGTTTGAACTAACTCGTGTTCTTTTTTAGAGTAGGGACTTGTCATTCAACAATCTCAGTGGACCTGTTGCCAAATTTCCTGCCACAATATTCAAGTATGCTTCTCCTGCAGAAAACAATTCAATATTTTGTTAAGGGTAGTACATTAAAATAACTTAAGAATGTATGAGTTTAACTATATACATTGAATTCTGTAAGCATGTTACTATGGATTTGTTATCTTTTTTTAAATATAAAAATGTCATTTATCATATTGCTTTCTCTGTGTGAACATGTAGTTTTGTAGGTAACCCTTTGATTTGTGCAGTGTGACCAATCACCTGAAAGAAGGGTAAAACGGAAAAATCAAAATTAGAGAGATGAAGTGAGTAAGGTTACTCCCCCGTGTGTGAGCATGTGTCTGTGTCTTTCTTTATCTTACAGAAACAAGCTTGCATATTAGAAGCGAGGAGAAAGATCATGTCACCACAGCAGATGCATAGGCAGCCAGTTAGTCTGAATAAATTTATGCAGAGATGCCCAGTTCTTCATAAAGGATTCTGATACATGCTCAACCCGGTGCTATTCAGACTAACATGCAGGAGCTAGCAGCACAAGGCTTGGCTTCCAAGGTATGAAATTATTGTAATCTTTGTTGATTAAGATTTGAGATTCGGATTTTGTATTCTTCTTTTTTCTTTTTTTATTAATTTTGTGAGAACCTGCAGCATTCTGGATTCTGCTATTTTATTCCATAACAATTTTCCAGCGGTTCCATATGTCATCTGTGCACTATTTAATTTACACTTATTTTCGTTTTATTTAAATATTCGTGAGCACACACGTGAATAAAATGCAACTATTTTACTTATCTTGCACTTTTTCTCTCCAATATAAAATTCGGGAGTGAGATACTAGTAAATGACTCTAATCCAAAGTCTGTATATTCTTGTGTACAAAATACTTATAAATAAATAAATTTAATCAGCAACAAGTTTGTATACAGGGGGCACAATTTTAAGTAATTGTAAGTGTTTTCAAATAACACTACACCACAATTCAGTAATTGTAAGTGTTTTCAAATATTTTAAATGTTTCAGTCATACATTTCAAATATATATCAACTATTTAATCCACTATTATCTGCTAATGTACTGATTCTCAGTCTCTTACATTAGTCTGATTATTAACCGATACAATCTGATTTTAGGGTCATATTTTCTTAATATATATCATACGTTTCGCTGTAAGGAAATTATTATCTGCTAAAGTTTTAGTGATTATATCTGCTAATAAATACCATATAAGGAAATTATTAACTGACACAATCTGATTTTAGGGTCATATTTTGTTTCTAGGCTGATTCAATCTGTTTCATTGTAGGCTGTGAATTGTGTAACTTGTGCCGGTATATTGACATGGTGACCTGCACCAAAAGTGTCCAGTTTATGTGTCAATGTTGAAGCCAGTATCCACTGTCATTGCAATAATCACAGTGATCATCTTCCTTGGTGATACTCTTTATATTTGCAGGTATATTTATCAAAACTTGCAATTACATAAATATACGTACTTTGTGAACATTTACTTTGACTTGTTTTTCTTCAGAATTTTTTTATTACATAACTAATCAAACACTTACAATTACTGAATTGTGGTGTAGTGTTATTGGAGCGGCCACAATTTTCGTGGGCTTCTATGCATTGTTTTGGGACCAAAATCAATAAAAGCAAAGTGGTTGTGGTGGAAGGTTGATATTGTTGTTGGGACTTGACTTATATTTTGGTAGTTAGTGGATGAAGTTTGGTATTGATCATTACGATATTTTGTACTATGAATTGACTAGAATTTTTGGTTGGATTGTTATATGTACGAACATTGCATTTCAAAATTTTCAATATTTAGTGTTGCAATTGATATTGTTATAATATTGCAGATTTGTACTTTGTGTTACTTTAATAAACAAACTTACTATTACATTATAAAACAAAGTGCTACATTAGCCATTATTTCTATTGCTTACAATGAAAAAGTAGTGTTGTCTTAACCAAATCTAGTGTTACATTAGGTAAAAATATAGTGTAATATTTGAAAGGTGGGGCCCACAGAAGGTGGCCTTCACATGTGGGCCTAGAAAGTGGGGCCCACATGTGGGACACCACACGTGGGACCAGTAGTGTGAGGCCCACTTACACGTGCCACCTATTTGTTTCTAGTTAAGCTGAGGTAACACTTTGTTAGTGTTGCATTTGTTTGATTTAGTGTTACTCTATGGCCTTAAGGTAATGCATTTTCTACTGTTGAGTTTGCGAAACTGAGCGTTGCATTACAGGGCAAAGGCAACGTTAGCGGACGCAATGGTTAATGTGCGTTACATTTGGCTTAATGCAACATTTTCCTGGTCAATTGCAACAGTAAGAGTGTGTTGCATCTGGCTACTTATGGCGTAGTGTTGCCTACATATTTTTGGGCTGAAGCAGTTAACACTACATGTTTCACTCAAAACATCTCTTTGATGAATCAATCAAAAGGGATGACTCCATATCAACTGCTCAAAGGAAGGAAACCATCCTTAAATTTTCTACATGTGTTTGGAAGCAAATGCTTTGTATTGAGAAACTAAGGTGAACATCTTGGAAAATTTGAGTCAAAGGCAGATGAAGCCACTTTTGTGGGATATGCAGCTGGAAAAGCCTACAGGGTTTTCAATCACAGAATCAACATTGTTATGGAATTTGTACATGTTGTTTTTGATGATACCAGAATTCAAGGTCTCGTTGATGAGGGTTTTCATGAAACTCTCAGGTTTGAGAATGAGGTGGAAGGTCTGTTTTATGATGATGAAGGTGATGATTATGAGGATGAATCAGTCCCTCCAAGAATGATTATTTAAAATATGGATAACTGTTAGGAATATGTTGTTCTTGATGATAATTATAAAAACACTTAGTAGATTTTGTATTAAGTCATTTTGTAACTGTCAACGGAATGGCATGCTTTGCAGTGTTTTGTTGACAGGAAGCTCATCAACGGAATGAGTGTTGTAGCAATTGCACTGTACAATACTTCACAGTTTGATATGCATTTTGTTGTATGTACTAGATAGGTTTTCTAAGTCATGTTGACTAAGTAATAGATAGGCAAAATAGGTTGGTCAATTGTAAGTATATCATGCCTTGTAATTTTGCCTAAGTGAAGACATGTCAACGGTATGAAGATTACTCTATCAACGGAACAAGGATACACCATCAACGGAATGAAGTTTACTCATCAACGAAATGGAGTTTACTCATCAACGAAATGGAGAATAAAGCTATCAACGAAACACATCTCCCTGCTATCAACGAATCATTATTGCTTTTCTGAATAGTTGACAAAGTGATAGTGACAGTTTACTGAACAGATCTAAAGGTGATGTGGAAGTGTACTTTGCATTGGAAACCATTAAAATGGACATGGGGAATAAGGAAACATCCCAGTTTTCCATTTGGGTCTTGGGAGTGATCATAATAAGCATAAAGACAAAAGCAAGGATCTCCAAGGACCACTGGACAAAGGGATGAAAAGCAAACTATTGGCGGTTACCTTTAGTGTACTTTAGTGTAGCCAAAAATAGCTTTGTAAACTTGGGAATATATAACCAAGTGTAGCAGTTACTTTAAGAGAGAGAGAAGAAAAACAAATAGTTTGTATTAGCTATTTTTGAGAGCATTCTTCTCTACAACCTTGTAACTGAGCAGCTGTGTACATTTTGTATCACAGATTATTTCCGAAATAAAAACACTTCAGTTGGATCATCAAACAATCCAACTGAATTATTTATATCTTGTGTTTTTACTTATTCAGTTCAGTTTTATTTTATAAGTGTTTTAAGTTTAAGAAAATATCAAGAATTGTATTCAACCCCCCCCTTCTACAATTCTGTTAGGTCATTTGGGATTAACAATAACTCAAGTTCAAATTAGCCATCCATAGAAGGGACAATTGGAGCATCCGCAGGAAGCCAAAGTGGAGCATCCGTAGGAAGCCAAATTGGAGCATCCGTAGGAAGCCAAAGTGGAGCATCCGTAGGAAGCCAAATTGGGGCATCCGTAAGAAGCCAAATTGAAGCATCTATAGGTGGATCACAACACAGAGTTACCACCCCAATTAACTCAGGGGGAGTTTCTCTGAGTCATGGATCAACCTCAACTCCACATGATAATGCTTATGAGAATGATGCTACATCTTCAAGACCTACACCTACAACAAGAAGAAAATGGACAAGGGATCACCCATTTGAACTGATCATTGGTGATGCATCCGCAAATGTCCAAACTAGAAGAGCTACTCAAGATGAATGTTTATACAACAGCTTTATTTCTCAAGAAGAACCAAAGAAAGTTGAGGATGCTTTTTTAGATCCAGATTGGGTATTAGCTATGCAAGAAGAGCTAAACCAATTTGAAAGAAACAAAGTGTGGAAGCTGGTACCCAAACCTAAAGACAGAAGTGTTATAGGTTCAAAGTGGGTATTCAGAAACAAGATGGATGAAAATGGCATTGTCACAAGGAACAAAGCTAGATTGGTTGCCAAGGGCTATTCTCAAGAAGAAGGAATGGATTATGATGAAACATTTGCCCCTGTTGCTAGATTTGAAGCAATAAGGATATTCCTAGCCTATGCAGCCCATGCCAATTTCAAGGTCTATCAAATGGATGTCAAGAGTGTTTTCTTGAATGGGGAACTAGAAGAGGAGGTGTATGTTAGTCAACCTCCTGGTTTTGAAGATCCAAATTATCCAGAATTTGTCTACTTCCTACTCAAGGCACTCTATGGACTGAAGCAAGCACCTAGAGCCTGGTATGACACTTTTTCACAGTTTCTTTTAGAGAATCACTTCACTAGAGGTACTGTTGACAAAACTCTTTTCTTCAGAAATGTTAATGGCTCTAGTATACTTGTTCAAAATTATGTAGATGACATAATCTTTGGGTCTACAGATGAGAAGCTTTGCAAAAGGTTTGACAAACTTATGCAAATTAAATATGAAATGAGCATGATGGGTGAACTTACCTATTTCCTTGGCTTACAAGTTAAGAAAGTGAAAGAAGGAATCTTCATTAGTCAAACTAAATACATCTTTGATCTTTTAAAGAAGTTTGATCTAATGGATTGTTCTACTGCTAAAACACCCATGCCAACTGCAACTAAGCTTGAATTGAATACTAAGGAAAAATCTGTGGACATTTCAAGCTATAGAGGCATGGTAGGCTCACTTTTATATTTAATAGCTAGTAGACCTGATATTATGTTTGCTACATGTCTATGTGCTAGATTTCAGGCTGATCCTAGAGAGTCTCACTTAATTGCTATCAAAAGGATTTTCAGATATCTCAAGGGAACACCAAACCTTGGCATTTGGTACCCTAGAGAATCTGGTTTTGATCTAATTGGTTATTCAGATGCAGACTATGCAGGTTGCAAGATTGACAGAAAAAGTACAACAGGCACCTGTCAATTTCTAGGAAACAAGCTTGTTTCATGGTTCAGTAAGAAGAAAAAAAAATTCTCTACTTCTACAGCTGAGGCAGAATATATTGCAGCTGGAAGTTGTTGTGCACAGATTCTTTGGAAGAAAAATCAACTAATAGACTATGGTCTAGCAGTTAATAAGATTCCAATCTTCTGTCACAACACTAGTGCAATTACCATAACTGAGAATCCAGTGCAACACTCAAGGACCAAGTACATTAACATAAAGTATCATTTCATCAGGGAACATGTGATGAATGGTACTGTGGAACTTCATTTTGTTCCAAGTGAGCAGCAAATTGCAGACATTTTTACCAAGCCCATTGATGAATCAACATTCTCAAGGTTGGTAAGTGAGCTAGGTATGCTTAACTACTCTTAATTTATTTAAATGTCTGATAATTTGTAATGCAGCCAGTGTCAACATGATTTTCATGAGAATTAAAACTCTCTGAAAAAGAAGAATTTTGTCTAAGTCAAAATTTCTCTCTCAACGGATATCCTTATCCGTTGATGGTCATTTTCGACACTGGATTTTCTCTACGTCTACGGATATTATTATTTTTTCTCCTCTACGGATGTTGAATCCCAAAAGGTAAAATCCTATCCGTAGATAGTGCAGTTTTAATCGTAACCGTTAAAGTCACTATCCTATCTGTAGTTACATGCGTACTGTATATGGGTGTAATTGCAGTAAATTATAGTGGCTTTACTTTTTAAATCCATTACTTTTAAACGGTTACTTTCTTGCCCAATCAGATAATTTCTTTCAATTATTCTGATTTTATTAGTGAATTATTTTGGGGGAGTATAAATTGATTTTTACTCTCAGCTAATCTTTTTCTATCAATTTCCAAAATTCACTAAGGCAAGAACTCATCTTTCTCTCAAAGCATAAATCTCTCTCTGTAATTCCAAGCTTAACATCAATGGCACCAACCAACAAGACTATGTCTCTCACTGGTTTCACATATGAGAAGAACAACTTCACTGTTTTGGTGGACTTCGATGAGAAGAATGCATCGTATCACACTATGATGAGGTTTCTCTAGAACTGCAAGCTCTGAAAGGCAATGTTCGAAGCCCCCAAACTATACTTTGAGGTAATTGAAGCAATTTGGGAATCTGTTGTGTTCGATTCTATCAATGCTGCAATCACCTTTGTTCTTCAAGGTAAGGAATATGTGATAAATAGTGATGTTATTACTGCTTGCTTAAATTTGCCTGAAAACAATAGGTTAGAAAAGCATAGTGATACTGATATTGTTAACATGCTGAATTCAATTAACTATGCTTTGCCTACGGGTAATTTAAGTAAGATTCAGAGAAGAGGCATGGTCAAAGAATGGAGCTTTTTCTTTGATGCCATTCTTAAGGTTTTCTCTGGTAAAATTAGTAACTATGATGCAGTTACATTCTCTATGCTTGACATTGCTTACATGCTTTTAACTGATAGCTATTATAACCTAGGGTCCTTGATTCTTTTTGAACTTGGTGCTAAGCTAGGGAATAAAGCATCTAGAAGTAAGAATGTATACTATGCTAGATTTATCATGTTGCAAGCTAACCATGTAGAGAGTAACCTGGTGGTCCAATTCCCTGCAAACTCCAAAGACTGTTGGGTTCAAAATAAGAGAGTCCTTGAGGACTTGAATAGGCTGAACCAAAACAAGGAGGTTCAATTGGTGTATTTACCTATTTTCACTACAGCTCAAGAGGCACAGGTGAGTTAGGTAATCTCCTCAACGGTACCTTCCTCCATTGTCATTTCTTTGATTTCAAGTGCCACCATGGAGACTGGAACTGTCCAACAGCCTCCTACCCAAGTGGCCACCTTTAAAATTCCAAAATCCAAATCCAGAAAGCCAACCTCGGGTGCTTCTTAAAAGGAACCTGTTGTAAAAACTACCAAAGCCCTAGAGGGGAGTGTGAAGGTGGTAGTAAGTGGTGAGGGAAGGGGTGAACATCAAAGAAACCCCATGAACAAGGAGGGTGAGATTAGTGTGTCCCAACCTAGCCACCCTGTATCTTCTCAAAAAGATACAGTGGTTGAAAAGGAAGTTATCACATCCCTAGTTGCATCCTCCCAAAAGGATGTTGCTATTGAAAATAGTCCCCAACTAGGGACACAGCACAAGAGGGATAGGGACACCGGAAGCCCCACAGATACAACCAAGGCCTATGAAAGGAGAAAGAGGTCTAAAACATCTGGGGTTGCACAAGGATCACAAAATCAGTTTGATGTGGCTCCAGTAAATGTGGAGTCGCAGCCCCATTCTTTAATCATTCAAACTGAAACAGAAATTCCAAGCTCACCTACTCTCTCTTTGGATGTGGATATGATTCACATCAATTCCTGATTCTCCATCTTTAACCTTCTTGGAGAAGCCCCACTCTGAAATTAGTGGTCATTATCTTATTGATGATTTGTTGCACCACCAATCTATCATTTCTAAGACTTTGGCTCCATCTGTGGCTCTCAATTTAAAATCAATCTCCACGGATTCAGCCATAGTCCCAATTTCCAAAGCTACTTCTTTTTCTTCAGCAACAGATATCTCTCATTCGTTGATGAGTGTTTGTCTGTCTATGGATATGCCTCAAATCAGCTATTCGTTGACATATACTTCTACTACCTCTACGGATACTCCTTCCACACTTGCACTTCCAACTTCTAATATTACAACTTCAAGTGTGGATGAGTTAGTAGTAGTTCAAACAGTCTTTGGATTGAGGGAAGGGAGTGAAGCTATTGAGAGTGAGAGGCTGGTTTGCAACTAGGAAAAAAGAGAGGAAGAGAAACAGACTATTTCTTCCAGTCTAGTAAAAGTGAACTATGAGAGTTCCACCTTAGTAGGTGAAGGTGAGGGTGTGAGAGGTGTGAGCCAGGGGGAGCCCCTGATGCATGAACATAGAGAAAATGAGAGAAAAGCAGGTACATGAGAGATAAGGATGAAAGACTCAGCCATTGCAAGTCAGTCAATGGATGTCAGTGATGGAGATAGGGAGAGGCTGTTCCAACTGGAATATCAAAATGAGTTAGATTAAGTCAACCTGAATGCTGAGACATTTACTCATCCTGATCCAGCTTATCAAGTCTTGGCTGGACAGGGCAATGTGGAGGCAGAAAGGATGTTGCATTTAGTACACACTAATGAATCAATGTATAGGGCAAAAGAAGCAATTCAAAATCTGTCTCCAGGAGCTGGTGAAGGAGGAAATGAAGGCCCTTCCACTCTCCAAGAGATGCCTTCTTGGTTGTTTTCAAACTCCTATGTTCATAATGACACCAAGGCAATCATTCTCAAGAATTATCAAAGGGAATATGGTGAAGCTCAAACATCCAATCCCTTGCATGCCACCACTGTTCAGAATTTTTTGGCATCACTTCAGCTTCATCAGGCCCACATCCTTCAGCAGAGAGCCAACATTGATGACATCAAAGGCCATCTTGATGGGGTAAAGGATGCTTTGGAAAGAAGAGTTGATGTTGTTCCTCCTTCTACCTCTCAAAGATTCAAGCAAGATAAGCTGGTGAAGGATGTGGCTGCCCTTACTGTGAGGATGGATAAGATGGAGAAGCAAATGGACACCTTCTAGGCTAACCAAAATCTACAGACTCAGCTTCTGCAACAGTTACTGCAGGCTACTGGTGTTACTCAAACCCTTGATGATAACAAAAAGGGGGAGAGTGCACTAGTGGTCTCTGAAATAGTAACTTCTTCAGCCAAAGGTGTGCCATCAAGCCAGGGGGAGCCACCTCAAATCATAGCAAATCCAAGTGAGTTTCAACTCACAAAAGTGCTCTCTCCTCCAGCTAAGGATGTTCAAGCCTTTCTCAATTCAGAGAGGTTAATCAAAGAATCCATGTTCAAGACTGTGACTTCATCATCCAAAAAATCAGTGCATGTCCACACAACCATCCTGAAAGTTCTCACTCCTGATACCATTATTCTACAAAAAAATATGATGTTGAACACTCAAGTGTCAAGGAGTTTGAACCAATCTTCAGTGGCAGGACTGGATCTCCGCCAAGACATCATGGCAAGAACAAATTAGAAGTGGACTATCCATTCCCCAAGCCTGATGATTCTAAGGTGTTAGCAGTTCTTATCAGGAATCTCAAGACTACTAATGACAAAGAGCTGAGACAAGGGTTGGCTGTTATCTACAGAAATAGTAAAGAAATTCACATCACAAGCAGCCATCACAGGTTCAATGAACCCAAAGCAGAAGAGATTTCCATAATAAGGAGAGAAGCCAATCCCTAGGGTTTTGAATCTACACCTGAAAAACAGGCTAGATTGGCCCAAGAATTTATGAGGAAGATGGAGGAAGAAAGTAATGAGGCTGTAGAGGAAGAGGCCCCTACTAAAAGGAAATTGAAGAAAAGGAAGATAGTGCCTAAGGCCAAGCCTACCAGATGGAAGGAAAGATCAAATAGGCTTGTTTCTCCTGAGAAAGTAGAAGAGAAGAGAGATACAGGGAGGAGAATTGTCTTTGAAGACCTCATTCCAGCTTCATCTCAATCTCAAACCACCTTCCATGAGACTCATGTAGAGCCTAAAGAAGAGCCTGTTGAGTTTGAAAACTTGGTTTTCCCTAAGTTCATCATTGAAGCTGAAAAGAAGTCAAAGAAAATGGAACAAGTCAAAAGATCTCAACAAGGACCAATCAAGCTGAATGTTGCACCAAAAGTTGCCAAGCCAGTTGAGAACAAGGCAGAATTTTTGTACATTACAGGAGTACTCAACCATAAATTTTTTCCTTGATGAAGTTAGTGAAATAAGAGGCATAGACAAATTCAGAGATCTGTCTAAAAAACTAACCTTTGTCTACAAAGGAGGGAAGGTGAGAGCATGGCCCCTGCAACAAGTGTTAAATGAAGGATATTCTACCTTGGTGAAAGTCTTCTCAGGCTTCAAAAACACAAGGGGATTCTCTGAGGTTGCAAGGAGTGTTATTTTGAAGAAGATTGAGGAAATCAGGAGCAGTTGGAATTCTCCTGATAGTTTGCCAAGAAAGTTGAAAATCCCTTATAATGGACAAAGAATCCATCCCCAACCTTGCTGGATGATGGAATTCAAGGAGGACAAGGGTTGTAGAAGATTCTTCAGGATTGAAGATCAATTGTCTAAGGCTAACACCAAGTACCTTAGATGGTTGCAAGGCAAGCTGGATCCAAAAATTGCTGAAGAAGATGCATTCTACAGAAATCTTCAAGATCAAATCAAGGCAAACTATGCTAAGGAAGGGAGACAAAAGATTCAGCCTCCAAGAGAGAATAAAAGGAATTAAATCTACTCAGTCTAGAGGAGCACTCTCTATGTAATTATCTCTACTCTTCAGTATTTCCATTATGTAGCTTAATACAATTTTTATTGTTTACTATTTATTAATTAGGAGTGGTTTTGTTATCATCAAGACTCTTAATTTATGTCTGATTCTCAACCAGACATAAATTGGGGGAGATTGTTAGGAACTATGTTGTTTCTTGATGATAACTAGATTAACTTAGTAAAAATTGTATAAGTAAAATGTAGCCTTCAACGGATAGCATGCTTTTGCAGTATCCATAGAAGGGTAGCATATCTACGGATAAGACTCAATGTAATATGCTTGTGTAATCCTGATGTACAATCCTGAGATGCAATCCTGAGGAACAATCCTGATGAACAATCCAGATGAAATCCTGATGTGCAATCCTGATGTACAATCCTGATGTGTAGTCCTGATGTGCATTCCTGATTTGTAATCCTGATGTTGAAGTTGAGGTATTAGTTTTTAGGCTAAATAAGTCATGTTGACTATTAATGGATATGTAGAATAGAGAGGCTAATTGTAAATAGTCTATGTCTTGTAATTTTACATAAGTGAAATTAACTGTCTACGGATAGCAACACTAGCCTTCTATGGATGTGGACAATGTACTGTCTACGGATAACAGTACTAGTTGTCTACGGATGTGATCAAGATACTCTCAACGGATACAACTCAAATGGCTTTTACGGATACACACTTTGTGAAAGGGACAGTTCAGACAGTGCACATGGGTTGACAGACTACACAGAGCATGGAAACCAGTATTTCTGGAAACTCACGAGAAGAAAGAAGCATTCTGTCTGTCTGGTCAAAAAAAGTAGCATTTCGATAAAAGACAATCAGCCAAGAAGGGCAAGCTACCAACACATGGACCATTGCTCATAATGGAGAAACATGGATCTTGAACAGATTTACTTTTTGTATTATTGACTGTTCGAAATATCTTGTAAACTTGGGATATATAACCAAGTGAAGCATTATTCTAGGGTAAGGAATTAGTTAGGCAATTTAGAGAGCTCAAAGCAATATCTTTTGTAAATTGTTGAAGCTAGAATAGTGTGTATGCAGCTGTGTGTTTATTCATAAACATCACTGAGATTTCTTCAAATAAAAATCTCTCAGGTGGACAAAACAATCCACCTGAATTTTTAATTCTTGTGTTATCTTCTCTTGTTTGTTTTTTTGTTCTTGAATTTACTTTCATATCTTTACTATCAAGAACCAAAGAATTTTTTAAAGATTGTATTCAACCCCCCCTTCTACAATCTTGATTCATTGTCTGGGAATAACAAAGGTTTAATTGGATCACCAATTATTATTATTACTTGGGTAGTAATGATGCATTACTAGATGCCGCTCATTGTTTATAATTTTTTTATTATATATTAAAATTATTGCCAACGTAATAATAACATAAAGGGTCACACACTTAGAACGTTTTAAACTGAGCTTTATTTGAATTTTGAATTTAAATAAATTATTGTTATTATATTGAATTATTGAATTAATTGAGTGGGACTTGATTAATAATACTATAATTCGAATTTAATAATAATATAACTAATAATCGGACTGGGTTTTGGAAGCCCATTCAGATTAGGGTTCAGCCCATTCCTCTCTCGCTATAAATACATAATGATGTATTATTTTAGAGTTTAATCTTATTTTTGTTTTTGATAAAAAACCCTAGCTGCTCCACATCAAGGAGAGGCTAAAGAGAGAGATATTTGAGGGCTGTTTCTTGGCTAGTACCAACTACGATGATCGTTGGACGATCGAGCGTTCGTGTGGACTGATTAGAGACGTATATCGCAAGGCGGGATACATGGTGATCATAGCATAGGACCTCCATTAGACTTCCGATTGTAAAGCTTCAAAAGGTAAACGATTCTATCCATAAATTAAATATCTGTTTTTTGCATGGATCTTGCGGAGGGTTTTTGTTTTTTTTATTGTTTTTGCGATGTTTCCGCTGCGTTTTCATGCCTGAAACCCTTCAATGGTATCAGAGCTAGTTGTGAAAAGTGTTTAATTCATTTATATGTTTACTGTTTTGATGATAATAGCATGTTTACAATCTTCCATGACTGTTAAGTATACGATTTTGTATGTTATGCATGATGTTCTATTTATATATATATAAATTGATGGTTCAAATGTGTATTGACATATATGTTGTTGCTGGTGAGGTCTGTATGTATATGATACATGATACAGAGGCTTAAGGATCGATCGAAATTGTTTTGTTTGATTCCGAAAGCAAACAATATGCAGAAAACAGTTTCTATGGTGAATAGTGATTTTTCAATCTCACGGTGTCAGAATTCGACGAATAATACCTATTCGGAAAGGGAAAATCGTCACGAGTAAAATTCATCGCTTTGGCACGACCCAAGTCGCTTTTTGGGCATTTGACATTGTTTAGGCCCTGAAAACTGTGATTTACTGTTTTAAGTAATGATTTCGGTTTTTCTAATTTATGCCTTATATGATTTCTTTGATTGGATCATGAGAAATATGATATGGTATGATGACTTGATGAAATCTGAGATGTTCTTAACTGTTAATTGAGCATGGTGTATGGTTATGGCCTTAAGACCCATAGGTTAGAGGTTTTTTATTAGGGTTTTTAAATACGACTTGCATGTCGTTTATTCTTGTAATGATAATTTCTTGAATGTAACTCGAGTTCCATTTATAAGTTCCTTAGATTAAATTTTTTTATTATTATTATGTTATGTAATTGAAGACATGGAGGCAATCCAAGGAGGCATTCAAAGGAGTCATTACAAGGAAGCATGAAGACATTTTTTTTAATTATTGTGTTGTATTTGTAACCACCATAGATCGACCTCGATTTTTCCTTTAGCTTGGAAAAATCACATAGGATTGGGCCATAACCAAGCACGTTTATATTATGTACTTTATATATATGATGCATGTGATGTTAATATGTATGCGTAGTTATAAAGATGCATGCTTCAATTAGATTAAACATGTGTGTATTAGATACGACACCCATGCCATGTTTGCTAAACAAGATAAAATCTGTAACGATTCAAGATTTTAAAATTGAACAAAATGAACATGAGATTCATGTGTTTATAAAACACGGAAATAAGTATGGATTTTCAAAATTTTGATGTGGGGGCGATTTTGACAAAAACAAGCAACGCTTGTAAGAGAGACAAGTTTTAAGTGAGACCATTGTGTCTCCTCCGACGGACTGGAAATCAAACCATTGATAAATTTTTATTTGAAGTACTTAGTTCAAGGAGAAATTGGGAATCTCTTGATGATGGGATCATGGTCGTTTTAATAATAACAAATCCCTAAAGTTAAAATATTAAGTCAAATTAGATGTCTTCCAATGGGCAACACTGGTCAAGACCTAGATCGAGAAAGAGTGGGTTCGCCAAAGCGAAGCACTCCAATCTATCGTGGTAAGACGTGATGAAGTAAATGTGATACTTAATGTTAGACCATTGGGTTAGACTTAACTAAGGTACCACAATAGGATTGTGAACTTAGAGGCATGGAGTTTGGTATGATTTATTAGATAAATGTGAACAAATGTTGTTCTACCAAACTTTCCGAGAGATATATATGATATAATTGACAAGAGTTGTCTACCTAAATAATCATGTTTTGGGAGTAAAGCCAAATCTGACCTTAAGCATGATGAAATATGGATCTTGGCTCACTAGATAGATTTAGAGAAATGTTTTTCGAATTAATAGTTAGGGCTATTGATTTGATAAAAATAGTGGGAGATGTACATTGTGAATATATATATGAATAAACACTTGAACATAATTTAATAAATCTACAACTAACTTATTTTTATGCATTTTAACATTGTAGATATCTAAAATGGCAAACTCAAACAATTTCTCTGTGCGAACAGTCCTTGAGAAGAAAAAGCTGACAACTTCCTTGATTGGCAAAGGAATTTGAGGATTGTCCTCAGGCAGGAGCGAAAGCTTTATGTCCTTGATATTCCTCACCCTGGACCTCTTATTGCTGAAGCAACCGAGGCTCAAAAAACTGCTTATCAGAAGTATCTTGATGATTCTACGAATGTCTATTGTTTGATGCTAGTGACTATGAGTCCTGAGCTTCAGAAACAACATGAGCGTATGGACGCTTATGACATGATTGAGCACCTCAAAAGGATGTTTGAGGGTCAAGCTCGTCAAGAGAGGTTTGATGTAAGCAAAGCATTGTATGCTTGCAAACAGGGATATCGTGGCCCGGCTGGACCGCATGTTCTAAAGATGATAGGGTTTTTGGAAACCCTTGAGAATTTGGGTTACCCGGTTTTACCGGAACACCAAGCAGATTTGATCTTGCAGTCTTTGAACAACAACTATACTCAATTTGTCATAAACTATACTATGAATGAGATAGACAAAACACCTACTGAACTATTGCCATTATTGAGAACTACTGAAACCAATATGTCAAAGGCTAACCCTGCTCCCGTAATGATGATGAACAAAGGGAATGCCAAAGGAAAGGGGAAGTCGAAAGGCAAGAAGAAGATTGGATCTAAATCTGCTAATCCATATCCTGCTTCCAAAAAGGCTTTAAAGCCTATAGGAGGTGTTTCAAAAGGTGGTGCTGCAAAGGGTGATTGTCACTTTGCAAGAAGCCGGGTCATTGGAAGCGAAACTGACAAGCTTATTTGGAGGATCTGAATCTGAAGAAAATGAAGTTTGTGAAGATTTCTGATTCAGGTATTTATGTTATAGAAGTCAATTTGTCTACTTCTACATCATGGGTATTAGATACTGGATGTGGTTCTCACATTTGTATAAATGTGTAGGAACTGCGAATGAGTAGGACTTTGGCGAAAGGAGGAGTCGACCTACGCGTTGGAAATGGAGCAAAGGTTGTTGCTTTAGCTGTAGGTGGACTTGGTATGTGTGATGGAGAGCTACCCTACAATCATGTTGCTTAGGAATTATGCAATTATAGATTTATCAGGAATGTTTTATCATTATTTGTTATATTATAGTGCTATGTATACAAGTTTATGGTTTAGTAAGTAGCCCCTCATTTAATTATAGATTGGGGTGTTACAAAGATGGTATCAGAGCTTAGGTTATTTCTTGTATAAACCCTTATTAGGTTGACATGTGAGTTTGGGTAGACATTAGGATGGGTATTATGTTTTAAATTTGCATTCAAATTTTGCTCATTTGGCAACTCTTTTACTTTTATTATATTTTTTTAAACTACTTTTATTTATCTTTTTATTGTGAACTTTATCCATATATGTACTGAGAATGTGTATTTTTTATATAAAAATGAAACTTTTCTGTTATTTGACGACTATGGTTCGACTCAGTCTGTCATTTCTTTCTCACCAATTCAATACATTTGAGTTTTGTAGACCGTCTATAGGTCAGGCTTTGCCTGTGAGTTGTGGAATTACTTCGTACAAATATTTTTAAGCAATCTGATTTTGAATTTTGTAGTATCGTGTTACTGCATTTTATTACATATATGATAATAAAATATCCTTTGAGCATTAACAATGTTTTCTTATTTATTTTATATGTTATTTTTAATTTTAAATAGAATTTTTACTTGTTTCGTGTCTATGGGCCATTATTACATTTTGAATTATGTAACAGAAAAAGATCTATTATGCACCTTTATCTACTTATATGAATTAAGTAAATTCAAGTTTTCTTTTTGGAATACAAATCCTCATTCCTTATTATTATTATTTTTAATATGTAATTTTCCCATACTTATATATGTTTCAGTAGTTTACTCGTAAGATTATAAAATATTCACAATATTTCGATACTGGTTGCCTCAATTTCTTTTTATGAAAATTATGATAAAGCACTCATGTTCCAAATTTTATAATTTAATTATTTTATTTTGGGGATGTTAAAAATAAATAATTAAATGAAATTAAATTATATTATTAATTTTAGGGACGCCTAAAATTAATGATTCAATGAAGGAAATATAAGTACTGTTGTGTATTCTTAGGAATTTATTATTATTTTGACAAGTTTCAAGGAATTTAGAATTATCAGTATAGTATTTAATGTATTATACACTACGACCAGTGTTGTAAAAATCGGGAATCATAACTAATCGGTTGAGGTGCTGATTTAGGATTAATCGGTAAATCAGGGATTAATCGGAGTAAAAATTGGATGTTCTAATATTATAATATTATTTAATATATTATTGTCATTTTATTTGTTATTTATTAACCAATATGTGTTTATCATTCCATAAAATCAATAATTATTCGTATTTGATTAATATATTCTTTTAATTTTAATAATTTATTTATCAATATTCTGATGAAGAAGTACTTGCAAAGATTAATCTCTTTTTAAAAATAACGGACCGGTCAACCATCTTGTAGAGGATTAATCGGGAATTTTTAGAACCATGACTACGACCATCATTTAGTATCCCTAATATGCTTATAAAACTCATAAATATAATTTTAATTTCGATTTATTTTTATTTTGTTAGTATGAAGAATTATTATAAAAAAAAGCCAATAGCTTAGCTTAACGTGCCCTAATAGTGGAATTCTTTTCTTGCGGTGCGATTGAACACTTATTTTCTTTAATGTTCGAATTGTATGTATCTAATAGAAAGTTGAAATATCATAATTTAACAGGTTCAGTTGGACTTTGATAGTTAGTTATTTGTTATAATAGAAATTATATGCACGTTACTTAATATTAATTTTGTATTTCAAGTTATAATTTTATTTGAGACTACTACTTTGGTGCATCTAACACGTATAGTTTACACGTGATATTTTAGTGCACTAATAAAAATATATTCTATATTTTAATTCTTGTTTTTATTTAATTTCCTTAAAATAACTTATGCATGGTAAGATAATTTTAATTGTCAAGTTGCTGTTAAAGAATTTCAATATCCGAGGAGAGATTTAGGGAATCAATGTGTCTATTAGTTCGAGTTATTGGAATATCATCAAATATGTAATATAGAGAACAAAAATTTTGCAAGTGGGATAGATTTTAGTTTATCTTACTTTAATTTATTTTGATTTATATACACGAATTGATTGCTTTAAGTTGAGCTACATTTTGTTTCAAAGATATGATATTTAAATTTGTTTCAGTTTTGATATATGTTCTGCATATATTTGTTAAGGTTGGGTCTACGGACATAGGGCCACTGAACATCTACACGTGCACGCCCCTATGTTGTTAATTTTAGTAATTAAAATAAATAAAACAAAGCTTTATGAATAGGTATATTCATTAGTGAACCCCATAATTAGGAGTTATATTGTATATTTTGCAGCACTATGAGACAATCTGCAGGGAAAAAAAATTAAACGACACGAGGGAAAGAGAAGAAAGAACAAGAAGACTAAAGATGTTCGATAATTTTATTCAGGTATAAACGAAGTTATATTTTATAATTAGGTGTTATGCTTATTTGACCCACATAATTATTTTCTAGCCATCATTTATTAGTTGTTATGCATGTATATTAAGTTCATGCATATGGTTCTATTTTTTTTTTGTGAGTCAAGTTATTTGATATTTCCTAGATTATTATAAGCAAATTTATATCAGTGATGTGTGCAATGTGCGTTGATTAATCTGAATCGTATGAGACTAGATTGTGGTTAATTTAATTAAACTATTTTATATGTAGCATGAGATTATTTTGTAAAACTAACTGTAACGAAGCCTAATTTCTAATATTAAAGATGTTAATTTAAATCATCTCTTAATTTTATAGTTAGTATGAAGGCCTACATAAATTTATGTATTAGAGTACCTAACAATAGTGAATTTATAAGGTTTACTTTTGTTGCTAAAAAAATGTGAATACGAGTTCATCAACAGTGAATACATGGGTGAACACATCATTTTTGTACCTATACACTAGGTTACAACACAAGTTATTAATAAATTATATATAAATTGAATAGACTTTAATTGTTTAGATTTTATTTCTAATTTTGCTATCTATTTACACGAGTGTCAGAGTTTGTAGCCTGATTAGAGTAATTATTCATCTATTTGATATTTGTTACAAGGCTTTATGTTATGCATGTTAATATGTTGGTTTATTTGTACTAATTATATTGCTGTTATTAATAATATTAAAAAAAATATGTAAATTTCCTACTTAATATAATAAGCAATGATTAATGAATGTATTTCTATATAAAAAAATGTGACTATTAAGTAAACATATTATGATATACATATTTTTAATTATTTTTGTATTAATTATTACATTCAATTTTACTATTTTATTATTTATCTTGAAGACATGGCTCATATGAAATTATTTATGCTAGCTATGTTTATCTGCAATAATAGTCTTGCATGCAAGCAATAAATATTTATGGTAAAAAAAAAACTACTCTCATATGTGTTTGTGTTTTAAAAGAGTAAGCGAGCGAAATTGCTTATAGATTAAAATCACAATCAATATTATCTCAAATGCACATACTTTTATGGGATAATAGTTGACATATTTATTTATTAGACATTTCTCGATATTTGCATATAAGTTTATAAATTAACTTGTGAGAGAAAGTCCAAGTCACCTTAACTTTAAGTGAGCTAAGTTACTAGGAAACAAAACATTCTTTTGCCAAAGTTTTGTGGAATCAGTAGGAGAGACGCTATTTTAGATATTGAGGAGTCTATTCATTAGAAATATCTACACTTATTCCATCTAGGTACGAGTATATATGTAATATTTGTAATTTAATAATAATAATAGTAGTAGTAGTAATAATAATAATAATAATAATAATAATAATAATAAGTGATTAAATATTTTTGTTAAAATAGAAAAGTAAAAGGATTAATACGATCAATTTTAATATTCTAATTTTAATAATGATAGGATATTTTGATCAATATATAAACACACACATAATTTCATAGGCCAAACACACCGTAGCTAATAATAAAAACCCTAAGTTGCTGTGTTGAGCCGAGACGGAGGAAAACAGAAGCGGCAGTCTAATTGGCTGATTTAAGTTTTGGTTTTTAATCTTTCAACTAGAACAGGTAAATTGCTTACTAGTTGGTTACATGAGTAAGTTCAGAAATTAAAACCTAGACTTGATCATTATTCATTAATATTAGAAGACTCTTGGAACTATAATAACTTATTTGATGTCATATGCATGTGTGTACGTATTTACTGGAGTCGTAGTGCTTTTGTAACATCAAGGCTAATTATCCAACCATGTAATTTTGACTACGGTTTATCAAACCATTGTCTAAGGCTGGTGCATTAACATGTTGTAACATTATTTTAATGGTTGTTATAAATTTAGTATTGTCTAACTTGTAGTAAATGGATATAGGCACAGCAGCATGAATTGACTTAGGATTTTTGTGTAAAGGCTCATGTCTTTTATTATTATATAATATTAAATTGTTTTTGTTAAACTAGTAGTAATACATAAGCACTTTGATTTTATGGTCCAGGAGTTGAAGTTAGAGTATGTATATGTTAGGTTACTCACCAAGTCACTAAGTAATTGTACATACATTGAATATCAACAATTAATTTATTAAAACCCATGCACTGGATAGACAGAAGGTTTCAAGTGTTGTCAGCAAGGTCTTATCAAATTCTAGGCAATGTGAATGTGATTTAAGATGATTGCATTAATATTATAATTGTTCAATAATCATAAGTGTAATTAAACAACTAAATATTTTAATTATAATTTATAATTTTGTAAATAGACGGGGAGTTGGGAGCTTAGCAGATCATTTGAGAATGTCGTTAGTGTTTGAGATTGTTCTTTTCAAAGTACGGATTTCTCTCCTTTTTCATTCATCGCTACTCATATTAGAACTAGTTATATTTGTTTCGTTCAGTTATCAGATTTGTTGTTCCATCAATGGTTCCTTTTGACTCTTAAAAATTATTATTTTTAAAAAAAAATTGTTTTAATTAATCTTTCCGGTTTTCTAAAATAAGGCATCTTAAATATCCTTTTAAAATATTTGAATATCTCTATCTTAGTTCTGTTCCAAAATATTAAAGTATATGTTTTAGTTTTGTTCTAAGATATTTAAATTATGTTCCAGTTCTGTTTCAGAATATTTGAATATCTGTTCTGGTGATTTTACAAATTATAACTGTTTTAAATATTTGAAATATATGCATCAAGTGATTTTTAAATTGTGCAAAAATATTTCATTTGAACCCTTAGTGATATAGGATATAGTGAGTTAACCAGATGTAGGGGTACTACAGTCATGTCATTGCGGCACCAGTGACATAACACTTCCGTGACAATGTGATTGGTCACGGCGTATCCTTCTAATAGCTCAGGAGGCGAGTTTTTGAGTATTTTGATATTTGTTTTAGGATAGGTGGGTGCTTCCAGAGTTTGATTTGATTTGTGATTTGATTTGACGATGTATATGTCGTACACGTTATTCGGTTTGTTGCATACGTTACGGTACCCTATGACGTTGTATTTGTATTTGTTCTGATCTCGGTATGAAATATCCTCCACTATCGTTGCTTCAACCATACTTATTTTTAAAATAATTTTTTATTAAAAATTGTCAATTGTGTATATTTGTTTCTTGTTTTATAAACTTTATTTCAAATTCGTACTGGGCATTTGTCTCATGTCGTATTCTTTTTCTGGCAGGTACTTAGGGGGACTTGGGCTGTGTGATGGAGAGCTACCCTACAATCTTGTTGCTTAGGAATTATGCAATTATAGATTTATCGGGGTTGTTTTATCATTATTTGTTATATTATAGTGCTCTGTATACAAGTTTATGCTTTAATAAGTAGCCCCTAATTTAATTATAGAGGGGGTGTTACACATATATTTTGATTTATTTATAAATTATAAAAGTTGAGTAATTAGATAGTTGATATAATACACTCAAATGATCAATTACTACCTTATGAGTCGAGATCTTTATTCTCGTATTCATAATATACTAACAAAATTTAAGTTTCGAATCTTCTTAATAACATATTAAAATTACATATTTCAAAAATGAACAAAGAAATTAAAATTTTGAATAATATAAATTTAAATAAATACACATAAAATATATGTATTTTGCACAACGTAAATGCAACACGAAATAATTTATCCAAAAATATATTTTTACACTCCCTCTGTCCCATTCAATTGTCAATATTTTGGTGGGGGCACCAAAAACAAAATGGAAGAAAGAGCGGGTAAGTTGGTGGGACATGCTAAAATTAATGTAGAAAAATATACTATTTTATTAAATGCTAATAATTGGATGAGACATCTTAAAAAAAATGTTGACAATCTCTTGGGACAAAGGGAGTATATTTTATCCATAATTTTGTTCATCACGGTACAATAGCATAAAAAAAATAAGAATAGTTCAACTTTAAAATTAATAGATGATAATCGTGAGATGTTCGAACTCCATCAACGACTTTTGAAATATAAAAATTAATAATTTTATCTCTAAATATATTTAAAAAAATCCAAAGTTTTGATCGTTAAGAGACAATAATACTACAAAAAATATGCATTATTGGATTTTAAAATAAATAAATTAGAACTGTTTAATATAATGTCAAGTAATATTTTATACATTTGTTGTGGAATGAAAAGTAGGTTTAGATATTGGCGGCGGTATTCAATATAAGGTAGTGGACAAGCGTGTCTTAATGGCTGCTATCGTGGTTCGTGACTGCACAGGTCCTCACAAGATGCCTACGTGTCTCAATTATTACCGAGAATCAAGCCAAGAAAACGTAGTTCTAATGTTGAGGGGTTAGGCCCTTTATATAGGCGTCTGAAGCCCTAAAATCGTGGTAGAATTAGGTTACTTGGTGGCCAAGTAACCGCCTTTGAATAGTGGATAACTCTTATCAAAATTAGTTTCCATGTTGGAGTTGGTTTCCATGTTGAACGTTGTATTGGAAGCTTCCTAGTGGTTTCCAACCACTGGACTGCATATGAACCAAGCTCATATCTTAGTGGTTTAAAACAAGGGTTGGACCTTGGCTCAATTATTGACTACGAATTTATCATCATAGTCATGGTTGTAGGCTTCATTAATGGGCCTCGTATTTAGACCATTTCAAGTACATTTAATGCATCATTAAATGTGTCCTTAGGGCTTTATTTTAACCCATATCATTTGCCCCCCTAACTTCGAGAAAACTGATCAGGTTTTCTTGAAGTTAAGTTGACCAATTTTCAATGGCCCCCCTTGGGTATGGCCTTTTGCGGCTTAGGGTACACTAGTGTTTCACGAGTATCGTCTTTTAGCGTGAAGTGTTGAGCGACCTACACATTCACTACGATTTAGCCTTATTCGAGGCTTCATTTTTAATTGGCTGAGAATACCTGATAACTAAGTTATCGAGTATAGCCAACTTTTGTTAGTGAAAGTTTGAGTTTTGCCAAAATTTGGCTAACTCCGAAGAACAATCACTGAAAATTGCCCTGAACGGGTTATGTCCAATGGGCATCGAGCCCTGAATGGCGTTATATGGTGCCAAACGAGAAATGTCGAAAAAACGACGAAAAACGGCGAAAATTTTCGGTCTAGCTGGAGGTTCCCCAGGGTTCAGGCAAGCAGGCGCGGGCGCTTGGGCGTGCGGGCGTGCGGGCGCTGGTCGGTCGGGGGCCTGGTTGGCTAGGGGCTTGGTCGGCTGGCGCGCGGGCGCTGGTCGGCCGGGGATCTGGTCGGCCGGGGGCCTGGTCGGCTGGTGCGCGGGCGCTTGGGCGCTGGTCGGCCGGGGCTCTGGTCGGCCGGGGGCCTGGTCGGCTGGCGCGCGGGCGCTCGTACGCTGGTCGGCCGGGGCTCTGGTCGGACGGGGGCCTGGTCGGCTGGCGCGCGGGCGCTCGGGCGCTGGTCGGTCGGGGCATTGGTCGGCCGGGGGCTTGGTCGGCCGGGGGCCTGGTCGGCTAGCGCGCGGGCGCTCGGGCGCTGGTCGGCCGCGGCTCTGGTCGGCCGGGGGCCTCATCGGCTGGCGCGAGGGCGCCCGGGAGCTGGTCGGCTGGGGCTCTGGTCGGCCGGGGTCCTGGTCGGCTGGCGCTTGGGCGTTGGTCGGCCAGGGCTCTGGTCGGTCGGGGGCCTGGTCGGCTGGGGGCCTGGTCGGCTGGCGCGCGGGCGCTGGTCGGCTGGGGCGCTGGTCGGCCGGGGGCCTGGTCGGCTGGCGCTCGGGCGTTGGTCGGCCGGGGCTCTGGTCGGCCGGGGGCCTGGTCGGCTGGCGCGTGGGCGCTCGGGCGCTGGTCGGCCGGGGCTTTGGTCGGCCGGGGGCCTGGTCGGTTGGCGCGAGAGCGCTCGGGCGCTTGTTGCTTTGGAAACAAAGTTCTTGTTTCCCATCATTCTATTTTTTGGTTCTTTGGCACAATTTCAACCATCGTTTGTGGTTTCAAACAACCAAGTTTTAAACATGGTTTTTGGTTGGTGTTTAAAAATATGTTGGCCACATTGGCTTACTTTGATGAAAGAGTGGTTTCAATCATGATAGTACTTCTTAGTCATCCTGGGCTCGCCATCGAAAGCTTCCCAACCAGGTTAGGCAAATTATTGTACTTAATCCTTAATTAGGATTAAACTTTACTTTATTAAGCAAATCATGCTTAATTAGACTTAATCCCTTAACTGGTAGCTTTATATAGCTCCAGGTTGCATTTTTATTCGTTTTCTTCGTTCTTATTTAAAAGAATAGAAGTTTTGGTTCGACTATATGAACTTCTTCAGTCGTTTTATCATTGATTGTGACAATTAAACCTGTAAATGCGGGTCGTCTTGAAATGTGACTTGTTGTCACAGGTGACCATTTTCTATAAAAGAGAGGTGAGTGAGCTCATTCTACTCACACCTTCATTTGTAAACTTCTCCATTGCATTTTTCTCTCTAGCATTTCCTCTGGTTTTAGTCTTGTTAGAAATGAATACCACTAGAAACTAGACAGAGGGGGGGGTGAATGGATAGTTTGATATATTTTTCGATCTTGAAAACTCGGTAAACAACTGTATGTGATTATGATATGTAATATGCAGAAAGTAAATAACACACACAATCACTTTAATCTACTTTGTATAAGCAAATTAAATACTACAGCTTTCCAGGAAATTCACAATCGAATTTCTGGCTTCTAAACAAGAACGGTTTGAACTTGCTTGCTTACAGAGAAAAGAGCTTAGCAAATAACTATGTGTATCTCTCTTACAGCTTACAGTTGTGTGTGCACGATATATATATTTTTCTATACAAACTAGGCACACACAATATTACACAGCTACCCCTTCTGAAAGTCCAACTTGTCCTGCCATAAGAAGTTCACTGTGTCAGGAAGGACCACCTGCTTTTCGGAGTCTTTCCCGTTTCTGTAGCTGCTTGTCTCTTATCTTTCTCTCCAAGTTTAGCTGTAGATTTGCCATCTGTTCTTTGGACCACCTTGCCAGAACAAATGCTTCAGTATTTGTCTCCTTTGATTCTTGGTTCTGTACCTTGATTTGTCTTGTTATAAACGGCTAAGTGTTGATATCGTGAACTCCACTTCATCCCTGACTATGCGATCTCCCTTGTGAGGACTACGCGATATAGCCTTTGAAGACTTTGCGACATAGGTCATTTGACGACTATGCGACATAGGTCATTTGATGACTATGCGACATAGGGCTTCTGAGGACTTCACGATCTAGGCTCCTTTGACTTTGCTGACTTCAACACTTCACGACATGTGTCTTGAGGACTTCTCGACATAGTACAAAATGGACTATGCGATATAGTACTTCACGACATGGATATTGGTGACTTCACGACATAGCTTTCTTTTGACTTTGCTATATAATGCCTTAGACAAATTCCTGCAACTTATTTCTTCATGGCCTTATTCAACTCTATCCTGCTGCATGAACACTTCTGAACTTCTACCAGGATAATTATTCAGTGGCCTATATACAATCTAGAAGCAAGAAACTTTACTAAGCTCATTATAAGTCTGAGCATACATGATCAAGCTAATGTTCATGAGAACAAGACAAGTACATTTAGAGACCTATACTATATCCCAGTGATAGAAATCACTAGGTCATGCAATGTGACATAGTCACATAGTGTAGGCTTGTTAACAGTGGTATTCAGACATGTCTTGAGCCTAACAAGTGTGGTTTTCAACCAAGAGATTTTCTTTGAGTCAAGTATCCATCTTTCAACCATGGCTGATCAACGAATAGCTGGTCCATCATCCGCTGTTGCTCAGAGGCTGGCTGCAAGAGCCAGACAAGGTAATCATCTTTCATGTGTTCCACTTGTTATAGATGAATCATTGCCTACTTTGTTTGAGTTAGCAAACCAAATGGGGGATGCATTTCCAAACAGTGCTGAGTTAGATTCATTCAAGTTTCCAAGTACCCTGGGAAGGGATAATGTGAAGAAACTCAGAAAAAGGTACTCCTTCCCCCTTGATCTTAAGATAGAGGTTCCCGGGCCAGGTGATAGAACTTGCAACTGGCATCCGGAAAGGCTGTTTGTTTACAGAGGTGCTATAGCGGACGGGCTTAGGTTCCCGCTTCATCCCTTCGTGGTGAGCTTGTGAGTTTTCCAGTCTTCTTTGTTATCCTTATCCTTTTGGGTACACTCTTGATCTTCAAATGCTTCACAAGAGATACCTTTCTTGAACAAGGAGAATTAGTCTTCAGTGCCACATCACTTGGAAGTAGCTTCATTCCTTTCCCCTTCATCCACTGTAACACTCCACTAGCTGTGACTTTGTGGAAGTGTTTTCTTGAGATTATTTTAGTGGCTTCATCTTTCATCTGTGGCAATTCAGGTTCAGAAGTCATGGATAATGATTTTGGAGGATCATTGCTAACAGTACCCACCCTAGACTTAGAGTCTTGTGTTGTGGTTAAAGTACTACTAGCAATGTCCTTGACTTGCTGAATTCCACTCCTAGTTCTCTTCACTGTCTCCTTTGCCCCCTTTGTGTCATCACCATCATCTTTAGATTTCTTGGAAGATTTGCTCCTGCTGCTGTCACTTGGTCCATCCTTATTACTCCTTGAATGAGATCTCCTCCTGTAGGTTTTCTCCTCATCATCATCCTCCCCATCCTTCTTCATGTTCTTTTCTTTGATAGATTCAGGCAAAACACCATGAATCAGAAAAGATTGTAGAATGTTAATCATCTCTAATTCCTCTGCTGTCTTGACTCCTTTCTTTGCTCTCAGCATTTGCAGCACTTGATTGATCTTTGAGTTATTCTTCATTTGCAGATCTTTGGGAATGACTAGTTGGTCAATACTTCTGACTTTGGATAGACTTTGAAAAATTACTGTCCTTGGCTTGGGTATGACCTCAGGCAGTCTTTGATTTTGGTTCAACTCTAAGTCATTATAAAGACTTTCATTGTTAGCCCCACTCCTTTCAATCAACTCCAGAATTATTGACACTTCAGTAAACCTCAGTTTCTCTAGAGTTTGAAATGCTAAGTGCCACAAGCAGTTGTCCTTGCACACCATGATTATTTCTCTCAGATAAACATCCCTGATTTTCCTTACTGCAACTGTGAAGTACTTGATACCTTCCCTGAGCTTCTTTCTGTACACTTGTGCATCTCCTTGAGCATTCTTGTAGGTGGCTTTCAGAAACTCCAGGAATGCCTCATCATGATAGATGTTAGAGTTGGCAACTTCCTGTAGCTTGGCCTCAGTGATAAGTGTAGCTTGGGTAGGTTTAGCAGGTTGAGAGGTTAAGATGTCTTTAGGCATTGTGGATGGATAGAATGTTGTGGTTACTGTGCTTTTCTGACCTTGTGCATTGATGACCTCTACAGGGGGAAGATTGATTGGCTTTATTGTCTCTTCAATAAGCTTGCCCTTAAGTTTTGATTGCTTGGCAGGTGCTCCCCCTTTCTTTTTCACATTGACCTCCTTTCCTTTCTCCCCCTTAGGCTTGGGATCAGACAAGATGTCTTGAGCTTCCCCAGGAATAGGCAGGTTGAAAGATTTCATCATTGAGGTCATCATTTGTTGCTGCACCAGCAAGATGTTTGTTGTGTTGTTGCCTTGAGCATCTAGCTTGTCATTGAGTTGGCTTAGAGATGCAGATAGCATTCTGTTTTCATCTTTGAGAGAGGCCACTTCCTTTTCTAAGCCATCCACCTTGGAGAATAATTGTTGAGACTTGAAGGAGTTTAGAGATTGATCTTTGACCCTGGCAAAGTCATATTTGGAGATGTCTGACAGAGGGACTTCATCCACCAGCTTATCACCATACTGGTTTTTCCACATGACATTCAACATAGCATTGGTGGTGATGGTAGATTTTGCTTGATTTTCCAGTGTAGAAGCCAGTTTCTTGATGTTGTCTGTGACCATGGCAAGAGTCACATCCATCATGGACACATTGGAGGAGGTTTTCTGGACTTCTTTGAGGATACCATCCACCTTGGGAAAATCAGAGAGATAAGAGTTTCTTAGCTTGGTGAGGGATCTGTCTGTCTCCTCCTGAATAGAAGAAATCTCTGATTGAAGCCCTTTCCCAAGATAATGCAGAGCCTTCAACTGGTTCTTGTACACATCATTCACAGCTTCATATATGGCAACAGGAGACAGATCCTTAGCATTTGAGCCCAGAGAGGTGAGGTATTCTTCTCTCACAAAAGCCAGGGCATCCTTGAGCTTGAGAGTCCTCTTAGCATCCAACCAGGCATCCACATTCCCCTCTGGTTCAGCTGTATCCACAATCTTCTCCTGTTGAGCTTCAACATCCTCCTTATGGCAGAGCAGGATAGCTTCATAATCAGCATTTGGAAGGTTGGAGGTGAGGAGATGTTGAGCTATCTTTGAGAACTCATCAATCTGTGCCACATAGAGATCCTGTATGGCTTCTTCTGTCATTTTGGAAGGCACAGATGATGATCCTGAAGGCCTGTCATGTTGCACAGGCTTCAGCCATTCTGACATTGTGGCCTGAGCCAAGTGAGAGCTAGTGCTAGGCACTTCATGAGATGTGTGAGTTTGAGTCTCCTCCAGCCTTGGAATGGCTGTAGGGTCTGATGTTGTCTCCATTGAAATGGGATGTGTTACAACATCAGCCCTATTTGTCTGTGAAGACATTTCCACATCCCTAAGGATGGGAGAATTAGGCACAGAGTCTCCAGTGAAAACTGGTGAATCCTCCATGTTTGTGTTGGTGTCATTAGGATATGCCTCAGCATGCATTCCCTGACCAACCAAATGTGGGTCCTGAGTGGTGAGCACAGTGTCAAGCACCATGTCACTTGAAGTTGGCTCAATCACAGGGCTGGATTGTGATTGATCAAGGGCAAGATTGTCATGAGAATGACTCTCTTGTTCAGAAGAAATTTTAGTGGAAGAATCTGAGAGAGAAGTGGGGTTCAGATTAGATTTTGGCAACTCCCCCTGAGAAATAGGAGGAGTTTCAACATTGATGTGCTCTCCACTTAGTGTTTGATCACCCTTATCACTCCTAGGATCAAGAGTGAGGTCTTGACCCTGTGTAGACTCTTTACAACTTGCAGTGGGGAGGCTGCTCTTTTCAATGCCCATGACCTGTTGAGAGGCCATAGACAGTAGCAGGTGTACCCCTTTTTCCACATCTGAATCCTGTTGGGAGGATTCAGTGGTAGCTTTAGATTTTGACTTCTTCTTTGGTCTGGTGAGTGGTGACTCAGGAATCTCACTTGCTAGCTCTACAGATTCATGGATAATAGCTAGGGTTCTCTTCTTCTTCTTTTTAGGAACATCAACCTTTTGAGAGATTGATGCACTTGGCTGACTAGACTCTACAGTGGTGTTTACAGTGGGGTTGCTGGATGGGATAGGGAGGCTTGGGTTAGACTGTGAAGCTCCTTCAGTCTCAGCCTCCCCTGTCCAGGAAAGAGCATGGTATATGGGCTTATCAAGTGGATAAGACTCGAATGTGTCCTGCATATGCTTGGTCACACTCAAGATCACATCCACTTGATTCCTTGTGTCCAATGAACCAAACAGAATCTTGGACATGGACTTGGAATAAGCCAACTTTGATTTATCAATACCCTCCAAGTCATGGACATTAGCATCAAGATAATTTAAAATAACTTGAAGAAAGCGAGGGTAAAAGATGTCATTACCTCTTCCACGGACTGTCCTCCCTAGCCTTTGAGCCAATTCCTTGAGGATTATTGCTCCAACATTGATTTCCTGATTGTGGGCTAGGGAATAGGCCAGCTTCACAGCAATGTGACTGATATGGTCCCATCCTGTCTTTCTGCAAAGGAACACCTTCTGGAGTGCATCAAATAGGAATGACCACTCCCTTCTTACAAATTTCTTGTTCAGCTTTCCGGTATCTATCTCATCTGCATACCGAATGAAGGTCATGAAGTCTACAATTTGAGCATCTGTAGCTTCTTGGTCATGACCCTCCACCTTGAACCCTAAAGCTTCATTTATCTCCTTCTCCCCAAACTGGAAGTGTTTGCCTCCAATTGAACAAGCTATCTCCTGGAACGAAGTTCCATCTTCCCTGGCCATTGTAGAAACCAACGCCGTTCGCCAAAATCCTTCCAATACATCAACATACAACGTGGGGTTCAAGGTTAGGGCTTGGCTGAGGTAGGAATCATTCAGGAACCGTACAAAACACTTGTACCTGGGTTTAGCCTCAGCCTCAGAGGGAATGGTGAGAAGATTTGTTTCTTTGGGGATGGTTAAAGGAATAGAGGATGATACTGTTTGAGATTTGGGTGCCATTTCAAGAGAGAGAGTAAGAAAGAGAGTAGAGAATTTTTGCTTAGGTTAGAAAGTTTGAGAGCAATAGACAAGATGAAAAGTTGCAAACGGTTAGAAAAGGGTATTTATATGATAGAGACACTGCGATATGGAGTTATGAATGTGTACAGTCTATCTGTATGTCGCGAAGTTAGAAATGGCCTGTACCGCAAAGTCTTGCAAAGTATATCGCATAGTCTCAAGAATGAACTAAGTCGCAAAGTCTTCAAAATGAAAGGATTGGGGAGACTTTGCGATATAGTAGAAATACCCTGTCTAAAGCTCTCTTTTAGGAATTTGAAGCATTTTGTCAGACTTTTATCAAATTTTGAAATAAAATTAATTTAAGTCAAAATTCTGTCAACTATGGAGACTTGTCGATATAGTCATACTAAGTCGCGAGGTCATAGAATTAACTATGTCGCAAACTCATGAATTGAACTATGTCGCGAAGTCTCACAATCTCAACAGTTTGCGATATAAGTCTGTTTAATTTGAACTATGTCGTGAACTCTGAAAAACATCTATATCGAGATGTCTCAAAAGCTCACAACTCCACTCACAAATATGATTTTGAAAAAATATGCAGTAAAATACTGAAATATTTATAAATCATATCTCAGCTAATTTTCACTCCAAACAAATAGATCATTTAAATACAGTGAAAATTTACTGCTGCAACAATTAACCAGCATATTTACTTAGAACAACTGAATGAAGGATTGAGCATTCCAATTTCACTCACAAGTCTGTTGAAGACTGCTTCATTCAGAGGTTTAGTAAATATGTCAGCTAATTGTTTCTCAGTTGGAACATAAGAGACTTCTATGGTACCATTTGCAGCATGTTCCCTAATGAAATGGTACCTGATCTCAATGTGCTTTGTAGTAGAATGATTAACAGGATTGGCAACAATGGATATTGCACTAGTATTATCACACATCAGAGGAATGTGTTCTAACACTAGTCCATAATCCATGAGTTGATTTCTAATCCAAAGCAATTGAGCACAGCAACTTCCAGCAGCAATATATTCAGCCTCAGCTGTGGATGTTGCTGTGGATTGTTGTTTCTTACTAAACCAGGACACTAACCTTTGACCTAGGAATTGACAGCTTCCAGAGGTGCTCTTCCTGTCAATCCTGCATCCAGCATAATCAGAATCTGTGTAACCAACCAGGTTGAACCCAGTGCCCTTTGGATACCATAGCCCAAGATTAGGAGTCCCCTTCAGATATTTGAAAATTCTTTTGATGGCCATCATGTGAGATTCCTTGGGATCAGACTGGAACCTTGCACAAAGGCATGTGGCAAACATGATGTCTGGCCTGCTAGCTGTGAGATAGAGCAGGGATCCAACCATTCCTCTATAGACCTTGATATCAACTCTCTTGCCTTTCTTGTCTTCATCCAGCTTGATTGCAGTAGACATAGGAGTTTTAGCTGGGGATGACTCTTCTAAACCATATTTCTTTAAAAGATCCTTGACATACTTAGATTGGTTTATAAAGATGCCATCCTCCCTTTGATGTACTTGCAGGCCTAGGAAGTAGGTTAACTCTCCCATCATACTCATCTCATATTTACTTTGCATCAACTTAGAGAACCTTTCACAGAGTTTTTCATTTGAAGAGCCAAAGATGATATCATCCACATAGATTTGAACAAGAATGATATCATTTCCATGCTTCTTGAAGAATAGGGTTTTGTCTATTGTACCCCTAGTGAATTGATGCTCAAGAAGGAATTGAGATAGAGTTTCATACCAGGCTCTTGGTGCCTGTTTGAGTCCATAGAGTGCCTTGAGCAGTCTATACACAAAGTTTGGGAAGTCTTCACTTTCAAAGCCAGGTGGTTGAGACACATAAACTTCCTCAGCAAGATCACCATTGAGAAAAGCACTTTTCACATCCATTTGATACACCTTAAAATCTGAGTGAGCTGCAAAAGCCAGGAAGATTCTTATGGCTTCCAGTCTAGCTACAGGTGCAAATGTCTCATCATAGTCAATGCCTTCTTGCTGACAATAACCTTTGGCAACCAGCCTTGCTTTGTTTCTAACTACCACTCCTTCTTCATCCATCTTGTTCCTGAACACCCATTTGGTGTCAATAACATTCTTTCCTTTTGGAGGTGGCACTAGTTCCCATACCTTGTTTTTCTCAAATTGATTCAACTCTTCTTGCATGGCAACAATCCAATCAGAAATCTTCAAAGCTTCTTCAATTAATTTAGGTTCCTCTTGTGACAGAAAGCAGCTATACAGACAAGTATTTAATGTTGCCCTTCTTGTTCTAACTCCCTCACTAGGATCTCCAATGATTTGATCCCTAGTGTGGGCTCTGTCCCATTTCCTTGTGTGCCCCTGTTCATTTCCTTGATCTGTTCCAATCTCATTTTGGTTGACAGTTGCATTCTCTTCTTCTCCCCCTGTGTTTGTGAATCCTTGCACAGGTGTTTGAAGAAGATTGTCAACTTCAAGAATTTCATTTTCTAGAACAGTTTGAACAGGGGGTTCATCTTCACTTTCAGAATCCTCAAGATAACCTTGATTCTCAAATCTCAATAGCACACTGTCTTGATCACTTGTTTTCAGTCCTGGAGTTTTCTTGTCATCAAAGGTAACATCCATGCTTTCCATGATTTTGTGTTGCTCAGGTACAAACACTCTGTATGCTGTCCTTTCCAGAGAGTATCCAATGAAGATACCTTCAAATGCTTTAGCATCAAACTTTCCAACATGCTCAGAGGTATCTTTCATCACAAAACACTTGCTTCCAAACACATGCAGGTGCTTGAAGGATGCTCTTTTTCCAGTCATTAATGAGTAAGGAGTTTTGCCAGACTTCTTATTGATTAATGTTCTATTTTGCACATAGCATGCTGTGTTAACAGCATCAGCCCAAAAGCTAGTGGGTAGCTTTGCATCCAGCAGCATTGTCCTTGCGGCTTCAATGAGAGTTCTATTCTTTCTCTCAACTACTCCATTTTGTTGAGGTGTCCTAGGAGCTGAGAATTGTTGAGAAATTCCTTTATCTTTGCAAAACTCATACAATGTTGAATTTCTGAACTCAGTCCCATTATCACTTCTCAAAGCAACTACAGAGGAACCAGTGCTTTGTGCTTCTTTATCAACTCTCTTGATATGCTCTATTATGACTTGTGGTGCTTCATCCTTGGAGAATAGGAATTCCACCCAAGTATATCTTGAATAGTCATCAACCATCACTAGAGCATATTTCTTTTTGGAAAGGGACATTACATTCACAGGGCCAAATAAGTCCATGTGAATTAGTTGCAGAGGTTTTGAGTTTGTATTGAGCAACTTGTTCTTGTGACTTGATCTTTTAATCTTCCCTTTCTGACAAGCTTCACATGCTCCATCTTGCACAAACTCCAAGGCAGGCAAATCCCTGATGAGTTCTCTCTTGGTTAGAGAGTTCATTGCCTGAACATTCAAGTGAGACAGTTTCTTGTGCCACAGCCAGAATTCCTCATTTGTGGCTTTTGTGTAGAAACAACAAATTTCTCCCTTATCTGCAGCCTTGAGATTAGCTACAAACAAGCTTCCTTTCTTCACACCAGTTAGAACAACTTCACCACTTTCCCTTTTTGAGATTGAACAAAGGTCTTCATCAAATTCCACTTTGAAGCCTCTGTTGGTAAACTGTCCAATACTCAAGAGATTATGCTTCAGTCCTTCAACAAATGCTACATCTTCAATAATGACATTTCCAGATTTAACACTGCCATATCCCATTGTATAACCAATGTTGTCATTTCCAAAGGTTACTGATGGGCCAGCCTTTTCCTCAAAATGTGATAGCAGGGCCATATCACCAGTCATGTGACTTGAGCATCCACTGTCCAAGATCCATATGACTCTTTTATTCCTGTTGCCCTGCATTCACAAAGTGACTAAGTTGCTTTTGGTACCCACACTTGGTAGGGTCCATATGGTTTAGAAACATTTTGATTAATAATTCTTCTGTCATAAATTGCATTTCTCATAGTAGGAGACTTCACTTTTTCTGTGGCTTTGGAGTTTACACTCTTAGGCTCACATGAAGTTTTCACCCTCTCAACCCTGATTGGGGACCCTGTCCTATGAGAATGTATGTGTGTGTGTGATTCACCAGATTGTGCAGAGTCAAGTTTATGTTTAAGAGATAAACAGTTAGCAATCACAGTCACATAACATGTCATGCAGTTTGGCTTACCACAGAAAGAATCATGACTAGAATTTATGCTTGCAGAAAGGTTACTTAGGTTATCAACTTCAACAATTTCAGGCTTACTACACTTATGAGTCAAATGATTAACAGATAGGCATTTTTGACATTGTTTTCTGGGAGCATTTGGCACATAAGCATAGTTGTTTCCTTTGTTAACACCAACTTTACCATTTCTGTTTTGTTTCCTTTTCTTAACAACTTCTTTCTTTGCTTTAGGACTCTTGACAAGATTGTCTTTGGTCTCTTTCTGATTGACAAGTTCAGGAAAGGAAGAAGTGTTCTTAGCAGCCTCATCTTCTTCAAGTAGTTGTTGCTTGATGATCAGTAGTTCCTCATCAAACTCAACAACACTCTTCTTGAAGATGGGCTGTTCAACACTTGACAGTATGGTTGGGGCATTTTTGTTTGTAAAAGTTTCCTTTCCTTTGCCCTTGACTTTCTTCCTTCCCTTGTCATTATCATAGTCAAAACCAACTCCAACCTTGCAATCTTCAGTGTGTTCCTTGTGGTAGGTTTGAATAAGTTCAGAGGAGTTTTTGAAGCTTCTTAGTTTCAGTTCAGTTTCAGCAATTTGTTCTCTAAGGGCATTCTCTATCTGCTCAGCACAAATCACTTTGTTTTTAAGATACTCAACCTCATTTTTCAAACCATCCAGGTTCACAACCATTAACTCAAGTTGCTCATTCTTTTCTGTAAGCTTAACATTTTTAGCAGTTAGTCTGTCAATTTCTTCATTAGCTACTAACATGCTAGTATGAATATTAAACATTTCAGTGCTCATATCTTCAACAGTTTGCTTATATTGAAGGGGAGTCATATCAAGAGAAGTAAGAATAGGTACCTGACTTGAATCACCTTCATCAGAAAATGCCATCAAGGCATAGTTTGAGTACTCTTGTTCTTCTTCTTCATCAGAGTCATCCCAGCACTTTCCCTCAGCAATAAAGGCTTTGCCCTGTTGTTTCTTGAGTAGAGCCTCATACTTAGCTTCAAGCTCTAAGTATGCTTTGTCCTTCTTGACTTGTTTAGGCTTTTTGCACTCAGTGGCAAAATGCCCAAGTTCATTGCAGTTATAGCACCTTATTTTGGTCCTATCCACACTTCCTGTCTTGTATCCACCTTTAGCAGCACCAGCAATCCCTTTTCCTTTATTGAAGGTGTTTGAGCCACTAGATCCACCAGTGTTTCCATTGTTGAACTTAGACTTAAATGGCTGCTTTCTTTTAAACCTTATGTTAGGATACCTCCTAGCCATATAAGCAAAAGATTTGTTTTCCATTTTGTCCAGCTCATCTATACTGTAGAACTCATCCTCTTCAGGTAAATCATACACAACCTGAGTTTCATCACCAGTGTCTTCAACTTCCAGTTCCTCAATCTTGACCTGACTGATTTTAAGAGAGTCCATTCTTTGACTTAGGTTGTCAGCAATAAGTGCACAGGAAGTATTAGCCACTAAACCTTGCTTTGCTTGAATAGATCTCTTTTGAAACAGCTCTAACTCATATGTCTTTAAAACACCATACAACACATCAAAACCAATCTTTGTCAGATCTCTTTCTTTAAGGGAAGAAATTCTTGGTTCCAAGTGATCTGGCAGAGTTAGTAGAAACTTCATATTGAGCTCTTCTGTTTCATAGTGTTTGTCATAGAGTTTGAGCTCGTTTATCAGCTTGTTGAATCTCTCAAACACTTCTGTGATTCCCTCTTTTGGCTGAGCCATAAAGGCTTCATATTGTGAAACAAGAATCTGCTTCTTGTTCTTTCTTACTTCAGTAGTTCCTTCACAGAGCACTTCTATAAGATCCCACATCTTCTTGGCACTAGTACAATGAGCAACAGTGCCATACATGTTGAAGTCCATAGATTCACAAATGATAAGTTGAAGATGTCCATCCAATGCCACTTTTTCCTTTTCAGGATCAGTGTATTTTAAGGGATCTTTGGGCACATGTTTTGCTGGTACAATCTCAGTGCCACTGGTTGTTTCACCAATCTCGATCATTGGAATGAAGGGACCATGCTTTAGAATATCTAAATACATGGGGTTAGAAGCTTTGATGAAAAGCAACATCTTCTTCTTCCATAAACTGTAGTGCTCCTTGTTAAAGGGAGGAATCTTGATACTGCTTAGTTTCTGTGAACTCATTCTTGATCTTTTCCTGTTTGTACGTTAACAGCCTATTCTCTGATACCACTTGTTAGAAATGAATACCACTAGAAACTAGACAGAGGGGGGGGGGTGAATGGATAGTTTGATATATTTTTCGATCTTGAAAACTCGGTAAACAACTGTATGTGATTATGATATGTAATATGCAGAAAGTAAATAACACACACAATCACTTTAATCTACTTTGTATAAGCAAATTAAATACTACAGCTTTCCAGGAAATTCACAATCGAATTTCTGGCTTCTAAACAAGAACGGTTTGAACTTGCTTGCTTACAGAGAAAAGAGCTTAGCAAATAACTATGTGTATCTCTCTTACAGCTTACAGTTGTGTGTGCACGATATATATATTTTTCTATACAAACTAGGCACACACAATATTACACAGCTACCCCTTCTGAAAGTCCAACTTGTCCTGCCATAAGAAGTTCACTGTGTCAGGAAGGACCACCTGCTTTTCGGAGTCTTTCCCGTTTCTGTAGCTGCTTGTCTCTTATCTTTCTCTCCAAGTTTAGCTGTAGATTTGCCATCTGTTCTTTGGACCACCTTGCCAGAACAAATGCTTCAGTATTTGTCTCCTTTGATTCTTGGTTCTGTACCTTGATTTGTCTTGTTATAAACGGCTAAGTGTTGATATCGTGAACTCCACTTCATCCCTGACTATGCGATCTCCCTTGTGAGGACTACGCGATATAGCCTTTGAAGACTTTGCGACATAGGTCATTTGACGACTATGCGACATAGGTCATTTGATGACTATGCGACATAGGGCTTCTGAGGACTTCACGATCTAGGCTCCTTTGACTTTGCTGACTTCAACACTTCACGACATGTGTCTTGAGGACTTCTCGACATAGTACAAAATGGACTATGCGATATAGTACTTCACGACATGGATATTGGTGACTTCACGACATAGCTTTCTTTTGACTTTGCTATATAATGCCTTAGACAAATTCCTGCAACTTATTTCTTCATGGCCTTATTCAACTCTATCCTGCTGCATGAACACTTCTGAACTTCTACCAGGATAATTATTCAGTGGCCTATATACAATCTAGATGCAAGAAACTTTACTAAGTTCATTATAAGTCTGAGCATACATGATCAAGCTAATGTTCATGAGAACAAGACAAGTACATTTAGAGACCTATACTATATCCCAGTGATAGAAATCACTAGGTCATGCAATGTGACATAGTCACATAGTGTAGGCTTGTTAATAGTGGTATTCAGACATGTCTTGAGCCTAACAAGTGTGGTTTTCAACCAAGAGATTTTCTTTGAGTCAAGTATCCATCTTTCAACCATGGCTGATCAACGAATAGCTGGTCCATCATCCGCTGTTGCTCAGAGGCTGGCTGCAAGAGCCAGACAAGGTAATCATCTTTCATGTGTTCCACTTGTTATAGATGAATCATTGCCTACTTTGTTTGAGTTAGCAAACCAAATGGGGGATGCATTTCCAAACAGTGCTGAGTTAGATTCATTCAAGTTTCCAAGTACCCTGGGAAGGGATAATGTGAAGAAACTCAGAAAAAGGTACTCCTTCCCCCTTGATCTTAAGATAGAGGTTCCCGGGCCAGGTGATAGAACTTGCAACTGGCATCCGGAAAGGCTGTTTGTTTACAGAGGTGCTATAGCGGACGGGCTTAGGTTCCCGCTTCATCCCTTCGTGGTGAGCTTGTTAGCCGAGTTGAAGATCAACCCCTGCCAACTATATCCAAACTCGTGGAAGTTCATTTTTATCTTCATGGCAAGGTGTTTGAAGGAAGGAATTCCATTGAGTGTTCCTATCTTCAGAAGTATTTTTGTGCTCAAAAACAGCCCAGCCACCCGGAAAGGGTGGGTTTCTATTCAACATCGTTCGAATGTCAACCACATTTGTAACAACGCCTCTCTCCCCGATTCCACCCAAGAATGGAGGCATCACTTCGTTGTGCTCTATTGCAAGGGGGGAGATTGGGGCCAATATTTTAGGTCTAGTTTCAACCACGTGGTGGATTTTGGGAGTCATATTAATGAGCTCAAGTCCCATGAATTCCCTGACAGGGATGAACTTATAACGGGTTGCGAAGATGTTCATTATCGCTCTTTCCTGACCGAAAGAATCGTGGTCGAAGTTGGAATGAGTAGATTGTCTTTGGAGGGTAATTTTTATTGTTATGCCTTGTTTTGAAACATACTTATTCTTATTCCAACATTTATGCCTTGTATTTTTCAGCTGCTGATAACATTGACAAAGAGCCGGCAAATAGTGAGCAAGTTACCAAAAGGATGGCTAAGAAAGCTGAGCTTGCTTCCAATCTTCCACCTTCCAAGGTTCCAGATTTCCTTACTCAATCTCAGAAAGCTGGGAAGAGATTTAGGAATTCGGAGGGCAGTGTCAAGACTGCCTTTCAACCCTCGTGGGGGATGTGTGATCAAGACTCCGTTGCCGGGAGTTCTACGTTGGCCATGGATTGGTCTAGGTTCTCCATTACCCCCCCCCCCTGACATGGTGAACTTACTTGCTCGTTCGGGGTTGGAAGAAACTGAACAGTTGGGGAGCCAAGCTATGTATCAGGTTAACATTTACTTGTTTCATTTTAGCTACTTGTCTTACCCCATCCCTTGTTTACTGACTTGCTTTTATCTTTTGTCATAGATGAATTCCTATTTCCAGACCTCCATTCATCAAGGGAAGAATTTAAGGGATGATTTAAGAGCTTCTAACAAAGAGAAAAGCTGAGCCCTCAAAGAGGCAAAGGAATGGGAAACAAGAGCTTATGCTGCCGAGGAGGATGCCTCCTCTTACAAGGGAAAGTATGAGGCTTTGGAGAGTAAGTTTCATCAGGGAAACCAACAGGTGGTTGACAACTACCTGAATTCTGATGGTTTCTTTGAATTCATGGACTAGCATGACAATGAAGTTCGACCCACTTTCCTTTCAGTTGGTTGGAACCAGGCAATTTTGGCTGTCCAACAGTCTTACCCGGGATTAATCAAATCCTCTAAGTTCCCTAATCCTTGGGTTCCTGCCGTTGAGGCTGGCGATGATCCAACTTCTGATTCGGAAAAGGAGGAGGCAGAAGAGGAAGAGGAGGAAGAAGAAGAAGAAGAAGAAGAAGAAGAAGAGGAGTCTCAATCATCCCAGTCTAAGGGCAGGCACTCTGCCAGCCCTTCTGTTAGAAAAGGGATAGGTATGGCTCACCCTACTGAGGGGAGACGTAGAGGAGTAATTCGTGAAGAAAAAGAGTCTTCCTCCGGTTCAAGTGGTAGCTCGTCATCTAGACGAGGAAAGTAGTAAGGAAGAATTCTCCTTTGTGTTTCTGGCCTTGCAAGGTTTGTAGCCGTATGTGGCTTTTATCATTTCCGTTCATGGCCCTTCGTTGGCTTTTCAAACTTGCTTTTAATCATTTGCAACCTTAACTTGAGGATCCTTTGGGACCTCTATTATCTCTACCCCTTGTTTTGCTTTCATGGTTTACTTCTTATTTTGTTTACTTATTTTCGGTACTTATGGTTGCACATATCGAGTGTTGGTACATAAAGCAAGATATAAGAAAATAAACATGCATTAGAAACAAAACAAGGACGGGTTCAGCCCTTTTATAAATAATAAGCTGTAAATATGGGCTACATGCCCTGAAATGGTTTCAATGAACCTTAGGTCTATTCTTCCTACCAAACATTAAGTTGTATCCTGAAAGGATAGTTACACATAATAGATCTTGAGATTCGAGGCGTGCCAAGTGCGAGGCACCTCTGTCTCATTCAAAGTTTCGAGCTTGTAAGCTCCTCGCCCGAGGGTCTTTTTAATTCGATATGGCCCTTCCCAGTTGGGTGCCAGCTTTCCTTTCTCCCCTACTCCCGATGCTTCTATTTTTCTGAGAACCAAGTCTCCTTGTCGAAAGAACCTCTCTTTAACCCTTCGGTTGTAATGGAAGGAAGTTCGTTTCTGATATTCTACATTTCGAGCGTGTGCTTCATCCCTGACTTCATCAATTAAGTCGAATGCCAACTTCATTCCTTCTTCATTAGTTTATTGTTCAAAGGCTTCAATCCTTGGAGATACATGTGAGATCTCTAAAGGTACTACAGCTTCTGCTCCATATGCAAGCATAAACGGGGTTGTTCCAGTGGTGACTCTGCAAGTGGTACGATAAGCCCAAAGTATAGGCAGTATCTCGTCCACCCAAGTGTTCCTGGAACGTTCGACCCTTTTCTTCAATCCATCCAGTATGATTCGATTCGCGACCTCTGCTTGCCCATTTGCTTGATGATGGGCAACTGAGATGAATCTGAGCTCAATTGCATTTTCTTCGCAATACTTCCTGAATTCTTCATTGTTGAACTGTGTTCCATTATCTGTAACAAGGATACGTGGTATCCCGTACCTACACATGATGCTTTCCCACAGGAATTGAGCAACTTACTTGGTGGTTATCTTGGCCAAGGGTTTATCCTCAATCCACTTAGTGAAGTAATCAATTGCCACTATCAGAAATTTCCTTTGAGCCGTAGCCATTGGAAAGGGGCCAAGTATGTCCATTTCCCACATAGCAAACGCAATTGGAGAGTTGATTGAGGTCAGCATCTCAGGCGGTTGCCTAACCACTGGTGCATGTTTCTGACAACGATCACACTTCTTAACAAAATCCTTGGCGTCATTCAGCATCTCGGGCTAGTAAAAACCTAGCATGGTTATCTTCAGAGCAAGGGCTCTGCCCCCCAAGTGTTGTCCACAAATCCCTCCATGGACTTCTTCAAGTGCTTCTCGTGCCTCTTGGGGCCTTAGACATTTTAGGTAGGGGATCACAAAAGACCTCTTATAAAGTATCCCTTCAATCAAAGTATACCTCAATGCTCTCACAGACAACTTGCGTGCCTCTTGGGCGTTATCAGGGAGCCATCCAGTTTCAAGATGAGCCTTGATTGGATCCATCCAACAGCCTCATATATCAATGGGAGCCACAAGTTTTGAATCAATAGTAGGGGCCTTCAAGACCTGAAAGTAAACACTTCCCGAGTAATTCTCAATCTCAGAAGAAGCAAATTTAGACAAGGCATCAGCCTTTATATTTTCCTTTCTGGGGATGTGTTCCACATAGCACTCATCAAACTGAGTCATAACAGCTTTCACAACTCTCCGATACTTAGCCATAGTTCCATCCCTGGTTTCAAACTCACCATTAACTTGTGAGATAACCAACCTTGAATCTCCACATACCTTCAGGTTCTTGACCCTCAGAATTCTAGCCAAGCCTAAACCAGCTATCAATGCCTCATACTCAGCTTCGTTGTTGGTTGTAGGGAAGTCCAACTTCAAAGCGTACTCGATTGTAAATCCATCGGGGCTTTGCAAAACTAAGCCTGCACCACTTGACTTTGTTTTTGATGCTCCATCAAAATAGAGTATCCAGCGATCTTTCAGATCAAGCTCATCATCCTTATTTTCAACTTCAAGTGCCTCATGGGGTACTATCTCTTGCCCCCCCCCCCCCGACTTCTTGGTTGTCAATGGTACATTCAACCACGAAGTCAGCCAATGCCTGAGCCTTAATGGTTGTTCGAGGCTTATATTTGATGTCGAACTCTCCTAGCTCAACCACTCATTTAATCAGCCTTCCACTGGCCTTTGGACTGTGTAGAATGCTTCTCAAGGGTTGGTCCGTCAGGACTTCAATTTTGTGCGCCTGAAAGTAAGGGCGTAGCTTCCTTGAGGCCGTGATTAGTGCCAAAGCGAACTTCTCAATAACAGAATAATTCAATTCTGCCCCATGCAAAATTTTGCTTACATAGTAGACTGGTTTCTGAACCTTTCGTTCCTCCCTTACAAGGACAGCACCGAGAGCTTGATCGGAGGCTGCCAAGTAGAGAGAAAGAGTATCTTCCGGGCTTGGTTTGGCCAGCAATAGGGCCTCAGCCATGTACTTCTTGAGCTTTTCAAAGGCCTCTTGACTCTTTGATGTCCATTCAAAATCCTTGACCTTCTTCAGGGCTTTAAAAATGACAAACATTTGTCTCCAGACTTTGAGATAAATCACCCTAAGGCTGCAACTCTTCCAGTCAACCTTTGAACATCTTTAATAGAACGAGGTGGTTCCATGTCGAGGATGGCTTTGATCTTGTCGGGGTTAGCTTCAATGCCTCTCTTGGAGACCATGAGACCCAAGAACTTTCCTGACCCTACTCCAAAAGCACATTTGGCAGGATTTAGCATCATCTTATGGTGCATCGGCACTTCAAATGCCTCCTTAAGATGCCGGATGTGGTCGTCTTTAAACAAACTCTTAACGAGCATGTCATCAACGTAGACCTCCATGGTTTTTCCAATCAAGTGCGCAAAAATCTTGTTAACTAGGCGTTGATAAGTCGCCCCTGCGTTCTTTAGTCCAAAAACCATGACAAGGTAGCAAAAAACCCCAAAATCAGTAATGAATGATATCTTGGCTGTGTCATCCTTGTGCATCTTGATTTGGTTGTAACCACTGAAACCGTCCATGAAGCTCAGCATTTCATGCCCCGCAGTAGCATCTATCAAGGTGTCAATCCTTGGTAGCGGGAAGCAATCCTTGGGACAAGCATCATTCAAATCAGTGAAGTCTATGTACATCTTCCACTTCCCATTGGCTTTCTTAACCATAACCGGGTTTGCCAACCATTCTGGAAATTGGATTTCTTCAATGAATCCAGCTTCTAGGAGCTTTTCAACTTCTTGTTTTATGGCCTCTTGCCTCTCTGGTGCACAGTTCCTCTTCTTCTGCTGTATCGCCCTTCTTTTTGGTTCGACATTGAGCTTGTGAGTTATCAGTTGGGGATCAATCTCTGGCATGTCAGCAGCCGTCCACGCAAATACATCACTGTTCTCTTGTAGGAACGTGATCAACTCGCCTTTCAAAGGTTCTTTTAGTAGTGCTCCAATGTAAGTCACCTTTTCAGGTTCGAGGGGATCCAATGAAATAGGAAACAAATCCTCAGCTGGCTTCCCTCTATGGTCCTCATCTTCTCTAACATCCATGTCTTCGATAGGGAGAACCTCCCCCCCGACTCCGTCTGGCCTTAACGCGGCTACATAACAGCTCCTAGCCGTCTTTTGATCGCCCCTTTCTTCTCCAACACCACTCTTGGTTGGGAACTTGACTTTTAGATGGTAGGTTGAGGCCACAGCCTTAAAAGCATGAAGTCCAATTCTTCCAAGGATGGCGTTGTAGGTCGAGGATGCTTTGATTACCACGAAATTCAACATTTGAGTTACTTCTTTTGGTTCCTTACCAATAGTCATAGGCAACTGAATTGTGCCTTCAACTTTAGATTCCACCCCGTTAAACCCGTATATGGGCATGTTCGAGGGGATCAATTGGGAATCATTATACCCCATCTTCAAAACCGTGTCATGGAAAAGGACATCAACAGAGGCTCCATTGTCCACCAGGACTCGTTTTACCTCATTGTTTCCAATCACGGGGGCTATCACTAAAGGATCGTCATGGGGGAACTTCACCCCTTCAAGGTCCGAGTCATCGAATCCAATCGACATCTCAGTTTTTGCACGCTTGGGTGCTTCTCCAACAATATGCATTACTTCTCGGGCATAAGCCTTCCGAGAGTTCCTAGTGGTTTCTGCCGCGGTTAGTCCTCCTGAAATCATGTTGATTACTGGCCCTCGGGGTTGTGGGTTACGACCTTGATCTCGGTCCCCATCCCTTCTATCATAGTCTCTCATAGGGGGTTCTTGTCCCCATCCTTGGTGAATTTGTTCAATTTCCCTTTTCGGATCAGAAACTCAATTTTGTCCTTGAGTTGTCTACAATCATCAGTATCATGGCCCGAGTCTTTATGGTACCTACAATACTTGTTCTTGTCTCTCTTCTCAGGATCTCCCCTTAGTGGCTTCGGCCATCGGAAGTCTCTATCTTTCTCAATGTCATAAAGGATTTGACTCCTTGGAGCATTCAACCTTGCATATTCAGTAAATTTCGTGCCTGGATTGTTTTTCCTTGGAGCTGAATCAGAGTCTCTAGTCGTACGAGGATATTTGTCCTTGACATCATACTCTTGCTCCATCTTTCGCTTCTTCGAGCCACCATTATTTCCACCACCTGTAGCGGGGGTGTCAGTCTTCTTCATGTTTTCCTCAGCTTTGATGTACTTTCCAGCCCTTTGTTGGAGCTCAGCCATGCTCTCAGGGGGGTGTTTGGCCAATGACATCTTGAAAAAGACATATGTGGTTCCTTGTTGAAGGGCTATCATAGCTACCTTGTTGTCTAGATCAGGTATATTCAATGTCTCCTTGGTGAAACGCTTGAGATAATCTCTCAATGTCTCGTTCTTTCCTTGGGTTAGATTCATGAGTGAAGTAGAGCTTTTCTCATGTACTCGTCCACTGATGAATTGGTTGATGAAAGCCGTGCTCAGATCTCTAAAACAACTGATAGAGTTGGGCGGCAAGCGACTATACCATCTTTGGGCCATGCCAGCCAGGGTTTGAGGAAACGCCCTACATTTAAGAGCATCGGTGACCGGTTGCAGCAATAGTGCATTTGAAAAAGTCCTTACATGGGTTGCGGGATCGCCCGTTCCGTCATATGCCTTGATAGTAGGCATCTTGAATTTCCTTGATACATGAGCGGCCATTACCTCTTCAGGGAAGGGTGGAATATGATCGTTTGGGTCACCCAGTTGCGTTAAAACACGGGGATCTAACCTGGGAATCTCTGTTCTTGGAGTCCTAGCTCTTCCTTGCCTCCTCGAAGGTCTTTCCAAATCAATTATAGGAACATCTCTTGCCCCTTGGTTCAAAGGCTGAGTTTGCCTTCTTTGCTGTTCTATCTCCATGTCTTTCTTTAGTTTCTGAATCTCAGCCTCATGAGCCCTTATTCTCTCCATGGCAGTCGTGGGTGCCCTTGCAATTGCCCCCCGAATCCTTCTTTCAAGGGGCTCCTTGCTGGCTCTTCTTCTCCTGGGTGCTTGATCTCGACCTTCATCGGACGAGTAGTCGTCTGAGTAGGGCCCGGAATAATCCAAGTACCTTTGTTCAAGGACAGGTCCTAATCCTCGAATGTAGGGTGGTTCGTATGGTTCATGGATTATGGGGGCATGGCCACTTCCTCCTGTTTCAGGGGGAAAGTTAGGTAGCCCGTAAGCAAGATTGGTGCTTATAGGGAGCACAGTTGTGGAGATCTGTGCTCCACGGGGGAGGTTGCGATCGAGCGGCGAGACAATCATCTGAAGAGGGTTCGTCTCGTTCTGAGGTATGGAAGCTTGGGGATTCGTCCCTTGTGGTTGAGAAACTACCTCTGTGGTGATGGGCAACGTCCTTAGTGGTTGAGAAACCATCTCTGTGGTGAGGGGTAACGTTCCTAGTGGTTGAGACACCATCCCTGTGGTGAGGGGTAACGACTCTGGTTCCGTGGTGATCGGAACAGTGGTGGTGACAGTTGATCCAGTAGCGGTTGTTGTTCTGCGTGCTATAGCCATGGTTGTTGTAAGCTTCCCACAGACGGCGCCAAATGTTGTGGAACGAAAAGTAGGTTTAGATATTGGCGGCGGTATTCAATGTAAGGTAGTGGACAAGCGTGTCTTAATGGCTGCTCTCGTGGTTCGTGACTGCACAGGTCATCACAAGATGCCTACGTATCTCAATTATTACTGAGAATCAAGCCAAGAAAACGTAGTTCTAATGTTGAGGGGTTAGACACTTTATATAGGCGTCTGGAGCCCTAAAATCGTGGTAGAATTAGGTTACTTGGTGGCCAAGTAACCGCCTTTGAATAGTGGATAACTCTTATCAGAATTAGTTTCCATGTTGGACGTTGTATTGGAAGCTTCCTATTGGTTTCCAACCACTAGACTGCATATGAACCAAGCCCATATCTTAGTGGTTTAAAACAAGGGTTGGACCTTGGCCCAATTGTTGACTACGAATTTATCATCAATGGTTGTAGGCTTCATTAATGGGCCTCGTATTTAGACCATTTTAAGTACATTTAATGCATCATTAAATGTGTACTTAGGGCTTTATTTTAACCCATATCAACATTAATAGATAAATTATTTTTATAAAATTCCAAGATTCGAAATTCGCCAACAATATATTAAAAAAATTATATTTTAGCATAATAAATATTAATAAAATTTTACAAAAAATATAATATAATAAAAAATAGTGGTGCACCGTCATTGTGTATGTACAGTCCTATACACACACACAGAAAACCTAGGTCTGTATTTGTGAAGCTTTGTTAAGAATGGATGTGATTAAAACGCATCAGATACTAGCGCGACCGATCGAGAAAGTCATAGTCCATCCTCTCGTTCTTCTCAGCATCGTCGACAATTACAATCGCGTGGCTAAAGACACTCGTAAGCGCGTCGTCGGCGTTCTTCTCGGCAGCTCTTTTAAAGGCACTGTTGATGTCACTAATAGCTATGCTGGTATCTATCTATATGCTCCTCTCTCGGATCTATCATTTTTAATTCAAATTTTAATTGATTTTTATGTTTTGTTTTTTAGTTGGTGTTAATTGTGTTTTTAGTGGTGGAATTGTATTTATCCTAATTGAGTTGTTTGTTTTTTAGAGAAGCGTAGATTGCTGTATGATTTCATAAGTAACGATTTACGATTTGGTGTCTGAAGTTTTTGTTACGAGAATGAATGAGGTGGGAAGCAATTATTTATGAACTCTGCCTTTTTTTAAGTTTCGACCTTTTGTGCTTGAATATTTTAGTAACTTTCTTTATTTAAGTCATTTGGTGATCGAGATATTGTATATGCGATTTATATAACTTCGGTGAGGGGGATAAAGAGTTCAGGATGTATTGTTTAGTTTAAGCTGTTTAATCCTTCGAAAGCTGGTTGTGGCTAAAAAGTAATCTATGATTGAACTGCAGAGTAAATTCAACAATTAAAATTGAAGGGTGAGCTAATAAATACCTCATGGTTGAACTCAACACATCGTGCGTAGTCGAGCGACCGGAACAAAGTTGCTCTCTTACTAATGGCCTAGATTGTTACTTTCTTGAGTGAGAAAAGTTGTGTCAAAACTGCTTATTTCTCTTTCTGAATGTTCTAATCTTAATTTTGTAGTGCCATTTGAAGAAGATGATAAAGATCCCAGCATATGGTTTCTTGACCATAATTATCACGAGGCAATGTTTTCTATGTTCAAGAGAATAAATGGTACTACGTCTTGTCTTAGTGATTCATTGATGCATTGTCTGCATTATCTTAAGAATATTTTTGCCATGTCATTGTCTAAATTTTAGAAAATCATTGCAGCAAAGGAGCATGTCATTGGGTGGTATAGTACGGGCCCTAAGCTGCGCGAAAATGACTTGGACGTTCACGGTTTATTTAATGAGTAAGAATTGTGCGTATTTTGTTTGTCTAAATGCTCCTATAAAATTTAAGTAGCTGGCCTGCATAGGGTATGGAGTGTTAAATTAATTAAACACGCTATATAAATAGGGTTGTATCTTTCAGCTCTAGATGAAATGCTGTTGTAAAAAGTTGCACAATCAGTCTTTTACGAATGTTGAAAAGACTTAAACTGAAAGGACGGGGATGCCAGGATGACATACGTATCATCCATGTGGCACAAATATTGGGACACCATAAAACTATGATCTTAGTTTCATATTACCTTTTGAGTCAAATTCTGCAGTTTTTGTATCATTTGTGTGGTTTGAGCAGCTGTGTTTAAAAGTTCATGGCCGATCAAAATCGTATATGTTTTTAAAGCTTTATTGTTTTGATCTGAACATTGAGATTTAATCTCCTGTAGTCAAATTTCTTCCTTGTTAGAGTGGAAGATATATGTTATATGCAATCTGTATAGGTAAAGATCGTTCTATTGGCTGCAACAAGATGAGCTTCAGGGACTAGTAGAAAGTTAATATATTATTTTACAAGCATCTGGTTGTAAAATTTACATTCAGAGAAGCTATAGTTTACTTGAGAGAAGAGGGATGTAAAATCTGACTTTTAGTATAGTCACCTTCGCATGTAGCCTTTATGTGCCAGTCCCATTCTGGGAGCATTTTATAATGGAACCACTTAGAATTTCCCTCTTTTCTTCTGGAATGTCTCTTTCTATTCTCTTTAAATTTGTTTTCCTGCTCTCCTTATTATGCTGTATAGTTTTTGATTACGAAGTTCTTGTTATTACAGTTATGTTCCAAATCCTGTATTGGTTATCATAGATGTGCAACCCAAGGAGTTGGGAATACCTACCAAGGCCTACTGTGCTGTTGAAGAGGTTAAAGAGGTAGTATCATCGTTGCAGGATTCATAAGATAATATTTTCGGGTGTGTCAAATTCTGCTAATCGTGTTTATGGTCACAGAATGCTACTCAGAAGAGCCAGAAGGTTTTTGTTCATGTGCCTTCAGAAATTGCTGCTCACGAAGTGGAGGAAATTGGTAAGCAATGAGGAGGAAACTTCTTTTTGTCTATCAAACCTTCTCCGTGCCTCCTTTTCAAAATAGAGGATGGTCAGGAATTCCCAACTTTTTTTTAACCTACAAATTAACATGTAAATTTGTAATCAGGAGTGGAGCACTTGCTGAGGGACGTGAAGGATACAACCATCAGCACCCTCGCAACAGAGGTTATTCTTTTTTGCTTATCTATATGATCTACTAGCCTTTGCTTTTATAAATAATACACGGGTTAACAAAGCCAGATGATAAAAAATCAAAAATACTAGCAAATGCATCTACTTGCTCTCCTTTTTCTTTCTGTTTCTGTGACTTGACTGTTGATGTTGCGTAACTGTCTTTTGCAGGTCACGGGAAAACTTGCAGCCTTAAAGGGACTGGATGCCCGGCTGCGAGAGATACGGAGTTATCTTGATCTTGTTATTGATGAAAAGCTTCCGTTAAATCATGAGATTTTGTACCATTTACAGGTGATTTATGAATATACATTTACACTTCATTTATGCTCACCTGCATGACCTCATCCCCTTGCCCAAAAGTAAAGAAAGATAAAAAGGAAATCAAATTTAGAAAAGAAAGTTTAAAATAGAGTGACAACAGACAGTGGAAGAATTTTTATGTGACACAATGATGACATGAAAACTCTTAAAGCTTTTTTTTTAGTTGATGAGCTTAAACTTGTAGGGTATTTGTTTCATTTTAGTTTTCTCTGGAAACCATATATACAGATGAATGAATTTTCTGTGTAATTTTGAACTCTTTTCTATGTCAAAGTAGTGACATGTGTAGACTTTAGTTAATTTTTCCTTATTTTCTAAACCATTACCCGAAACAAAGTAAACCAAAGTAAACTGAAACAAATTGCCAGTCGTATCAATTTTATACTCCTACAATCAAAGTAAACCAAATGAACTGAAACAAATTGCCAGTCGTATCAATGTTAAAAAGGTAAAGCTCGTAGATGGTTTTTTTTTCATTTTAAATATTACAATATTTCAATATTATAATTGGATTATGTATTTTGGAAACAAAAAAGGAACTTATTTGCTTTAAGAAAATTGGAATGGATGGAGTCAAAATTCTACGGTCAAGTATTGATGATATATTATAAATTAAAATTCATGTTCATAAACTGAACTACATTAGTAAATAAATGCCAGCAATAGTTCCCCTTTTTTAATAACAAGAGAAGGCATCTGCTGAAAAAAAAAATATATGCTTATAGATCAAGTAGGAGAGAGTGTATCCTTGTTTTAGTATAGCAGTCATAACTCTTATTTATACCCTCTTTCCTCCAAATGTTTTATTAAGTGTATAATGTATTTGTGAAAATTGCAGGATGTATTCAACCTTCTTCCCAATCTGAATGTGGCTGATTTAATCAAGGCGTTTGCAGGTATACAAGTTACCACAGGAGATGACAAAATGAAAGCGAATATTGTACTTTTACCATATCAGTTTACTGACACCTAATGGCTAATGTCATTGATAATTGTTATTCATGCAGTCAAAACAAATGACCAGATGCTGGTTATCTATCTTTCATCTCTGATTCGAAGTGTCATAGCACTCCACAACTTGATCAATAACAAGGTGCTCTTTTTTTAAGACATTTTGTTGATTTCTAAGATGGGCAGTGCAATGAACTTATAGTCCATGCACATTATTGTGGCTCATTATGTCTCCATACATTTTACATTTTATCATACTCGGTCTTTGAAATTTTTCCGTGGACTGTTTCTATTCACTTTCTAGTTCATTTTGGGGAGACTATTTAATTTTACCCCCTTTAATGTATTATTTACCCATTGGAAATGAAGGTGGTTGAAATTTATCTAGCGGATGCCCTTATCGTCCTAGTAGTAATAAGAGGTTGGTGGTTTTAGTCTAAGTAAAGGTCTCTGTGCATGATTATATAAACTTATGAAGTGAAAGTATGCATGTGTACTATTTAAGCTTCTGCAATTGACCATTTATAAGAAAAAGAAGATTACTGAAGGATTTAATGTAATAGAAAAGTAGAGCAAATAAGCAAATAGTTGGCGAAATGTTAATCCCCTTCAACAAACATAACCTTGTGGTTTTTTAGGGCCTGCACTTCATGCTAGCAAGGAGAATTATATGCCTGAATTTATGTGACAGAGATAATTCTTCCACGCACATCAGCTAGAAAAAATTCAAAAGCAAAGAATTTGTTTGCATTCTTATGTCTTTAGAAGTAGCTGATACTAAGTTTTAGAATGGCGTATATTGTGTAAGTAGGTACCAAGTACCACACTGTAACCATTAATATTTGCCTTCTGATATCCAAAAATAAACTTCTTGTTGAGTTATAAATTCAGTAATTAATTATCAAATTTCATTTGACTTTCTATATTTAGATGAAAAAAATTTGCAAAGCATGCAAGGTTGAATATTGCGCATTATATCATTTTTTTTTCGGATAAACTGCTAGTTATGATGTTAGATCTTTGATGTCATAAACTGAATTCTATAGGTGTCATGTTGTGTGCTGCTAATCAGGCACCATGTGTCACATGCATTTGCTATAAAGTCTTATTTGGTTGGTTGGAAAGGAATTTTAACTGCATACAGGAATAGATTTTATAGCCTACTTTGAACATGAAATGCTGCACACACGAATGTATATTTATTGTGTGCGACTCTGTGCTACAATGATTAGACCTAATAGTCTCAGTACTGTTTTTCAGATGCTAAACAAGGAACATGAGAAAGCCGAGGATGCAAAGCCTGCAACTGTATCACCGGTTGCTGGGAGCTGATAAACTTTTTTTTTTTCCGTTGCTTCTCTGTATTTTAGTGCGTGACAGGCTTCCCCTCTACACGAGATTGTTTTTCTTCTATAACTCAGTTGGACATTAGCTACTGTCTTCATATGTACCTTTGCTATGTAGTCCAGCAACTAGTCAGGGAATTCTTATTTCAATCAGCATTATTGAAAATGCCCAGATTTTTCCATCTGACAGTTTTTTGTTTTTATGAGTGATGCAAGTGTTGTACCTAATTTTTCCTGCACTCTTTTGATCAGTAGACTGTATTATGAATTGAAAATACAACAGCAAAATAGGTAATCTACTTGGAAATTCATTTGTGAGCATTCTTTTCTTGATTTTAGAACGCTCGCCTTTCGGTGAGAAGATTGAAAGTTGATTTTAGATGCTAGTGTTCAGTTTTAGGAAGTGAAAGAGAAATGACCATTAAAAAAACAAGAATGCTGAAAGTTTTTTATTGTAATTTTATTGTGGTGGAAAATAACAGGTGAAATATTGTGTTGTCCTTCTGCAACAACATATTATACCATTATGGGATATGGCATGTTTGTCTGTAAAAGATAAAAACGTTCTCCTTCTATTGGAGAATTATATGAAGTACACTGCTTTTTTCACCAACCCAGTGAACTTTTCTTATCGACCCGAAAAGAAACCCTCAAGAAGCAGAATTGGATTTCTGCAAACAAGAAGAAGAGTTCAAGAACTCAATGCAATCTTCAACAACTTCAGCTCTTTGAGAATCAAGGGCAAATTTAGACTCTGCATGTGATCTCGACTGTACCAACCGTGTCACCTTTGCTTCGACACGTTTCAGGAATTTCTCAGCTGAAAATGCTCTGGAGGCGGTGGATGAGAATGACATGCTTTCTGGAGACTGAACGTTAATATTCAAAACACCAATCACGACCCTTTTGTTCTTGCAGTGATTTTGCCTAGTTTTGTTAAATATTTTTGGATCTTCTGCCTTCAACACTAAGCTCACTCTTTTACTCATACTGGTCAATACCAGTGTGTTTAGAAATAGAGAATGTGCGTTTGTGTGTGTTGTGATAATTGAACAAGACGGAGTAGGTTTATTTAGTAGTAGAGGTATTTTTATATTACGTGTATAACACGAAACGGCACGAATTCGCGTGACACGCGAAATGATATGAATTTATTTAGTGTTGTGTTTGGTTTCGGACTTTTGCATAAGAAAGTACAAAACAACACGAAAATACACTTAACGCAAAAATATGACATGATTGCCCGTCTAATTGTGACCACAAGTTTGTTAATTAGCAAGATATCAGAATTGTGACCACAAGTTTGTTAATTAGCAAAATAAAGGAACATTAGAATACTGTATAGTGGCTAAACTCCAACTTGCACCAAAATTCCATTTAGGAAAAAAAAATTGACACCATTGAGGTTTATTTAAAAATTGACCTCATGCCACTGTTTTTTACCTCTTTACAAGGTTTTAAAAATCGCTAAACAGAGGAAAAAATGTAATAATATATTAGTTTCAGCCCTGATTTTTAGAAAAATAAAAAAATAAAATTGACAGGCTGATTGTTAGAAAATTGCTTCTGTTGTGACAGGGAGAAAAAAAAGGCTCATGTTGCAATCAGAATAGAAAATGTGAACAAAAGATGAACAGCACTAATAGTGAGTTTAACTAAAGGTGAACTGAATCTTTTATTAGAAAGCAGAATCTGAGAACACCATTAAATCATATAGAAAGCATCTAATAAATTAAGTATGGTGAATATTCTTTCTTTTTTAATTTTAGCATTTTGCTGATTCACCACAAAGAGTGCACTCTTGACTCAGCAAATTTGTACTGAGCATCGCATTTTTAGCGCACAATTATAAGGGTCTGGGGCCTTGGGGAAGGGTACGATACATTTGACTATCGCGCCAAGCACAACTTTCTAAATGCGAAATAATTAAAATACTAGAATCAGTTACGAACTGCCCTGCAAGATCAAAGACCACAGACAATTTCTCTGTGCTGCATTCAGATAAGCTGGCATATTAGCTACATAAATGGACTTGTATAGATATTCTTACAATAAACAGAAGGCTCTTCCAAAGAACAAAAACATTTAAAGCAAGGTAAAAAGTAAATCCTTATGCATTAGCTTAACTCCTGAATGATTCTTGAAACAAGATTTCCCTTGTTTGAAAAGGTTATATTCCTTTTCGGGGTTGAGTCCTAGAAACTGGATTCTATAAACCAAACTGAGGTCCCTGTATAAAGCTTTTTCGCAATTCAGAAGTAGAGTTTTTGTTAAAAGCTTCAATCTTCATTCTGTTTGGCATGTCAAAAGCCATGACTGCTCCTTGATTTTGCATGTTCCAATCATGTAATGCTTTTCCCATGCCAATTTTACTAGAATCTTGTTGATGCTGCACGACTGCTATTAATTTATTCGGAGAAGGAGGTTTATTGTTGTCCGGTGATGTAGATTTGGCGTCTGCAAGATTGACTGTTGTGATATCATGAATGCTTGATCTTCTCTTATCTTTGCCTCCGGAAAGTTGTCTAATGAAATACTTCTGGGCATGACTAGCCACTTGTGTTGGAGTCCTAGAAGTTACAACATTTCGAGAAATATTTCTCCAGTCCCCTTTACCATACTTTTTAAGTCCCCTCAGAAATTGCCTGAATTTAGTCATGAACACAAAACATCAGAGCTAGTTTTAACATAAATATAAAAAATTCCAATCTTCAGAATCGCTTTAAAACTGCAAGTCTAAGCAATAGAAAAATATAGATCGATTCTACGGAACAATAGACAAAGTCTGCAAATGAACACTTATGCACTACACAGAAAAAAAAATTATACAAACTATTTCAGCTCCTAAAATATATATTAAACTGCCTTTTAAAATGTTAATAACTGCACATGTAGAGACTAACTTTTAATCAAGGGTTAATGTAAAAATAATTAGTGGATCAAGTACACTGATGAAATAAACTAGATACCTGTGTTCTTCCTCTGTCCATGCCACACCTTTCTTCCTTTCTTGATCACAAGTCCGATCCGACGAACTTCTTTTCCCCCCTGGAGCATAAAACTGTTTCAACCCTTCAAACCCTTGATTGTTGATCCATTCAAATTCAAAAGAATGATCACTTGCATAGCCCGGAACCGGAATTAGTCCAGCTTCGATAACACTAATATCTTCTTCTAATTCTTTATACTGTTTGATCACATCATTCACAGTTTTCCCCGGGATCATTGCAGCTATATCGTACCATCTATCTGGAGTATCCTTATCAAACAAAGCTAGTGCATTCTCAAACTGCTTATTCTCTTCTGAGGTCCATTTCGTCGCATTGCTTTCGAAGAGCCAGTTCGAATTAGCCCTGGAGAGAATTTCTAGACCTTGATTCATTGCTCTATGATCACGATACAAATAAGTGGACAGACTTAAAACTCTAAATTTATTTGTTTTGCCACTTTATTGCACAGAAACAAGTGGTCTCAATGAGCAGACATATATTCAAAGAGCATTTCAAAGGGAATAACATGAATATACATTTATAAAGAAATTATTTCGACATAAGCATGAGATGAGGAATCTAGAAAAGACCCAACTTTCCCAAACTCAAGGAGATGCAGAAAAATCAGATCTAGGCTGTGAAAAATAAATACCAGAAATGGCATAAATCAGATCTAAAAACCATAAATTTCAAGACTCAAAAAAGCAAAAAAAAACAGTTGAGAGAGCCAGAGAAAAATAATGCTATATCACTTGATCAGAGAGCTGAGAGCTGAATATTGAACAGGGGGGCTCAGGCCCTCAAGTGTGAAAAAACAATAGTGAATATAAAAAGTTTTATGACAAGAAGTACTATACATAAAGTGAGCTGAAAGAAGAGTAAATCTAAATTTGTCAGCAACTTGTACTTGTTTGTAAGAGAGGGAGAGATCTACAGGACTAGAAATATTATTATTATTATTTTTTTTGCTAAATACTAGAAATATTATTACTTCCTCCTTTCCAAAATAAGTATCTTTTTGACTTTCTGCACGTATTTTAAGATACAAAATAAAGTGATTTTCACATATTATTTTTAAAATTTTCTTTTTCTGAATAAAAATATAGCATTTAAACTTTTATTCACAAAAAGAAAATCTAAAAAATAATTAGTGGAAGACACTTGTTTCACACTTTAAAATACATGCAAAAAGTCAAAACGACACTTATTTTGGGACGGATGAAGTACATTACTAGTGAAATGAAAGATTTGAAAGATCATAGGTGTTGAAATTTGATTGGCTGAGATGTTGTTTTGGGGAACTGAGCAAATGTAATAATATAATCATGCACACACACGCATAACATGACTGCCCAATCAAGAGCCAAACGGGCAATCTGTCAGATGCTGTAAGTATTAGGTGTGTATGACTGTTAAGACTCTTTTAGTAATTTTAAATTAAAGAATCTCAGAGTTTGGGAATGGTGGTGGAGTTGATATTTAGCTGTAAACTCCTGGCCTTGTCAGTTTTTATGCTTAATGTAAAAACATGTGCCTCTATTATGGGCTCATAATCGAGGATTATTCTTTAGTCCCGGTGGATTTCCGTATTTTTTTCCATAACAAGAGATTGAAATTTCGAGACAACTCTGATAACTTAGGGCATGTTTACCTATTCTTTTAAGTTAGACTTTATGTATTATAAGTTGATAAAAGTTTACGAGAGTGTTTGTGTCAGTTTATTTGATAACTTATAACTTATAAATTGATAAGTTGAATGTTAAAAATCACTAACATTTTACTTAACTTATCAACTTATTCATTGATTTCTTTATTTTTCTAATATTTTATATTTTTACATTTGTGTTTTTAAATATTTTTTTAATTTAAAATACAAGTGTTGAAATCATTGTATTTAAAAATTAATTTTTCAAATTTAATTTAGCAAATTTTTCACTAACTTATAAGTAAATTTATCCAAACATTCGTATAACTTATAAGAATTCATCAACTTATCACTTATATGACACTTACTCATTTTAAAGTATAAGTCAACTTTTTTGTGATACCCCAAACACGCACTTAATTTCTTTGTTCACAAGGTGTTAAGGATTCGAGACTTTTAGAGATACATTATGTTGGGTATAATTACTAACTACACAGCAACAATAGGGCAGTTATATATATATATATATATATATATATATTTTTTTTTTTTTGTATTAACAAAAACAGGCAAAAATACCAAATAACGAAACAAACACAAAGGTCGAAACAAAAGTATAATCAGAGACTGAAAATAACAAGACAAGAAAGAACACTTATCTCTCAGGAGCTTTAACAAATACTGAAAGATAAAGAAACAGCTGAGTCGCCAAGCCTTCGAGAAGTCTTGGTTGTTCTTGAAGAGATTATTGCCCCACTTACGCTGTGTTGGGTTGCAGCAATATCACTCCCAGGATAAAACAACACAGATCAATCCACTTACAGATATGGCAATGATCAACAGCGACCTGCACCTCAGTTCGCCCAAAAACCTATGTATCTTCTTAATGTGTTGAGAGAGAGAGCAGAGAAGAAAACTGATGCCTAGGGTTTTTCACACAGTTACGTATATCTCACTTATGTCAAACGTTATGTTTTGTATCTATATAAAATACAAAATAAAACGTAAACAGACCAAAAATATTGTAACTGAAGATATGGCATTTAATACTAAATATTCTGATTTAATTACCATAATAGTAGTAATCAGGATTTAATAACAGTTACAGCTCAGTCAGGATTTCCTGGTCCATCAGGATTTGATCATCATCAGTACTCCAAGCCATCAGGACTTGCTGTCCGTCAGGAGTGGCATCAATACTTGATCGAACATCAGGATTTCGTCAGGACTGGAACATCATCAGGATTTAACTCCGTCAGGATCCAAGTACTGACCCAGGCATCAGGATCAGTAGTCATCATGATTTGATCCACGAACAGGTCCATCAGGATTTAATATAAATCCTGACCCAGTTCGTTTAGCTGTTACAAATAAATACTGAAACTGTTAAATTAAATCAATAAATAATATTAAATAAACAGGTAATAAAATTCCTCGCCCAGGTCGCCTCGCGTACGCGAGACGCCGAGACATTCGCCCTTCGACCCGAGTCGAGTCGTGATGGGGCGGGGCGAGGCGAGGCGGGCGGCGGCGGCGCGCGCGTGTGTGTGTGTGCGCGAGGCACATACTAACACCATGCACACCCACATGCCTTAGTAGTTGTACACTACTCTTGCACATGTTTCTATATAAACCCACCAACCTCTCATTACCAGTGCTATGTGGGATACAAGTTATTTTAATATAACCAACCCACATAACCCATTTCAAGCAACCTATTTCAACTCAATTTATTTATGGATTACACTAAGAAAATGTCTTAGATCCAAACATGAAAGTTTAAGTCCTCAGAACAAGGAACAACCTTCAATCGTTAGTTTCCGGAAATTCCATCAAGAACATATTTAAAATATGTCTCAAACTTTCCATTTTATAACACATTCGACTTTACCAAAATTTGTATCTTCAACTCTTGTTATGAAAAATAGAGGAATATCGACTATGTTGCAAGTATTGAATAATTTACCTGTCCTAGTTGCTTTCTTACCGATCTACGTTTTTGAAATCGACACACCTGTTATATAGCTATTTTATATATGTTTGCTTTTAAAATTGAAGAAAACAAATTGCAAAACATATGCACGTCAAAGACTTACTTTTTCTTATTCATTAATTAGTACAATACATAACATGTAACAGCTATAAACTGGAAAGTTACAAACTAGGAAATAGTGGACTAATGGACTAAACAGATTCCTACAGTCTCTCTACTACTTTATTCTTCATGATCCTAAACTTTCTCCAACACTGAAGACTAAATCAATGACTACAAACAAAGTGATAAATTTAAACATAATAAAAACTACAAGTTTAAGATTAAAATGCCAACATTCACCTCGTAATCTTAAACTTGCTTGACCAGTTCCTTTACTCCCAAAAGTTGATGCTTCCTCTCGAACTTAAAAGTGGTGAGTGTCTTAGTCAGAATGTCTGCACGTTGAAGCTCACTACTCACCTGCTTTATAATTATGTCTCCACGCTCCACACACTTTTGTATAAAATGATAGCGTATATCGATATGCTTACTTCTCCCATGAAACACTGGATTTTTGGATAAGTCTATTGCAGACTTATTATCAACAAGAATCACCACATGTCCAACGCTTTCTTCAGTTACCTGTTTGGCACGCAGCTGCTGTGGTTGTCATGAATTCAGCCACACATCTCTGTTTTTGAGATACCCATGTAATTAGGCTCTCGTTTAAATAAAACACAACTTCGCCTATACTTTTCCTGTCATCGATGTGCCCAGCTAAGTCGTTGTCTGAAAAGTCTGTTAGGTCCAAAGTATCGTAGAAGGGGGGGGGGGGGGGGGTTGAATACGATACTCACAAATAATTTAATTTCGTTCGCGGATTAATCTTTCAGTTCTATAACGAAATCAAACACACCAAACCAAATCAAGTTTCGGGGAATATATCTTTTTATAAATATAAAACTCGAGGGGTGCTACAATTTCTAATCCGTAGATTAGCGTCAATGAGTTTAAGGTTACACAAATATGTTGCCCAGTAAATAACAATTGTAGAAGGGGGTTGAATACAATTGTATAAGATTCTCGACTTTATATAACACAAATATGAAAGATCAATAACAATAACAATAACAGCTTTATTAACTTTGATATAAAACTGTTACAAACTCTCTTAAGAAATTCTGATGTTCTTAAGAGCTGCTAGCTTACAAAAACTCTCTCAAGAAATTCTGTTCTTAAGAGCTTCTCTCCGATTATGTTCTCTCTCGAATGAATACATAAATCGAAACTAAGACTGTGTTTATATAGTGCACACAGCTTCTCTATCAATAACAAGATAAGTCCTAATCATAACAAAGATAGAAACATATCTTTAATCGATAGCTGCATTCTACAAACCAGGAACAAATAGAATAAACTTCCATGTTTATCTAGACTCCAAATATAACTCGAAGTAGGAATCCTGATCAGCTTCAAGTCCTGATGATCAAACCTGATCATAGTCTGAGTAGGAATCCTGATGATCAATAAGATACTGACGCTTGATCAAATACTGATGACCATGCAATACTGATGATGTCAGCAATCCTGATCAGTTGAGTCTAGCTTCTGACGATCATTGAATTCTGATCTAACAATCTCCCCCAATCTCATACTTTGTAAAATAAAGTATAGATTCCAAATATTCAATGATGTCAAAAACATGTATCAAAATGTACGAGTATCTTCAGAAACAACTTATCTGTTTAAGCTTTGTGATAGAACAGATTCATCTTCAAGAAATTGGATAATAAACTTTCTTCTTTTTCTTCAAGAATTTGAATCAGTCTTTCCTTAAGATTTCTGAGTTCTTCATCTTCCTCATTAATCTGGTAGATAGCTGCTCTGAGATTCTGTATGGAGTTTCTCTGTAGACTGTGCTCTTCAAGCAAAAGATAAGCAATTTCCTTCCCATCAGGATTGAGAGAAAGATGAGTCATGCCAAAATTTACTTCTTTAACAGCAGTACCCCTTTGCATTTCCACATCCTGACCTCTTTGATTTAAGTACATGGGAATATAATTACCATCGAAATTACTGTTTTCATCCAGTCTTCTTCTTATAGTTGACAAAATCATGTCACTCCATTCTTTGTACACTTGGTTCTTCCATCTTAACAGATAGTGAACATATTTCAGTACCTGTGTAGTTTTCATCAGCAGATCTTGAATAGATAGAATCTTCACACTACCATCTTTCATGAAGTACAGAAGCTTTTCTTTCTTTTCAAAACCATCATGACAATCTATAACTATATCAACAGCTAATAAATTGTTCAGGTTTTCAGAAGTTAAAGTACCTCCAATTTCAGTCAAGGAGTAAGGATCAACATATGACATATTCAGATATTCACCATCTCTGTGTCCAATACCTCCTCTTGAATTACTTGACAATTGCTTCAGATTTGAAAACATCTTTAACCAGAATGTTTTTGATCTAGCCATATCAGACAAATCAACAACACTTGAAGCGCTTGTAATAATTCCACCAGACTGAAAATTGATAGGTGTATCACAACTTAATGTGCTAATATATTTCCACTTCTTGTATTTCTCCTTTTCATGAGCGTAGCTTCTTTCAAGTAAAGATTCTTGTCTGCTTGAATTTCTCCATTTTCTTTCATTTGAAACTTTAAGCCTTTGTAGATAGAGATTAAAATCTTCATATGTTCTCTTTGTAATATCTCTTCTTATGGCTTCTTCTTCTTCATCTACTTCTTTGTTGTGATAATCAACAACAGTAGATAAGATTATCAAATCAACCTCTTGCAGAATTTCAGATTCGTCAGGATCTTGAATATTGTCAGGATTAGAATCTTCAATTTGATTTGTATTGCTGAGAGTTGATTTACTTGATTTTCTTCTCAATTCAGGTTCTTCTTCAACAATTCCATCATCACCAAAAGTAGATCTGTCAGGAACTACTAGAGTTTGAATAGGTTCAGGAATTTCTTCAATTCTTAACCCTCTAGACCTTGTCTGTCTAGGTACTGTTTGAGTTGAAGAACCTCTTCTACTTCTTCTAGCACCTCTCCTACCTCTGCTTCCTCTACCTCTAGCAGGAGCAGTATAGCTTTCCATTGTCTCTCTTTGTAGTCTCAAGAATTCTTCATGTGAGAGATCTGGATATTCTTCACTTGCTGTAGAGAGTGCTTTTCTGGCAAATAATTGTTGAACTCTTTTATCAGTGTGATAAAGAGTAACAATTCTACCGTCTTTTGTAGAAAACTTCTGGAATAAATTTGATGCATCTTCAGGATTATCAATAATCACATCTTCATCACCTTCAGGAATTGTAGCAAGAATGTGTCCATGACCAGGTGTCAGGATTTGATCTTCCGTCAGGATCTGAGATTGCACCAATGTTCTTACTGTCTTAACTCCAGAATCAGAAACATGAGTTGACTGCGTTGTTTGACTTTGAGAAGTTTGGATTGTCTTCATAACAACAGCATCAGAGGTTTCTCCTTGTATCGCTTTGTCACCACCATCATCTCCAGTATCATCATTATTTCTTAATACTAGATCAGGTGTACATTTTGTCTGAATAACCTTCTCCCCCTTTTTGACATCAGATACCAAAATTAAGGAAAGAGAGGCTTGAATTTCAGTTACCTTAGTATCCAGAGAATCAATTCTTTGATTGATTGAGGTTTGTTCTGAAACAACATATTTCACTTGGGATTCTACTACCCTCAGTTGTAAAGTAGTAGGCACCTTTGTAAAATTATTAAAGATATCAGTCCTCACTTTTTCAGTTGAACCCTTGATAGAATCAATCTCACTTTTCAGGCTTTTGGATAACAGAGTAGTAGCCTTCATATGATTCTTCAAGTCTTGATTCTCTATAGACTTCACTGCATTATAGGCATGTTCAATAGCAGAAGAAAAACTGATAGATTCATCAGAATTATGCCATGAATTGTTCCATTCATTCTGTCTAAATGCCTCTGCAGGATCAAAGGAAGGAGTAGAAAAATCTTGTCTCTAATCTTTCCCAGTGGAAGCATTGCTAGCCATATATGTACTTGATGAACCAAAATTAGTTCCAAGACTAATCTTGAGTGCTGTAGCAAGCTGTTCCTTCTCTTTTCTATTCTCATTATCATCATCACTATCATCATCAGAATTATCATCATCAGAACCATGAGATATATCAGGATCAGGAATTGCAATACCTTTCAGTTTATCCTGTGATTCTGAGATAGGATGATCCATTGGTCTTGAACGAAGTGGCTGTATCAAAATAGGTTCATTTTCAGGAGCACCACTAACGTCAGGATGAACATCGTCAGGATTTGATATCCTTGCATCAGTATTTGCTACCAATGGTTCTTGTGGAGCTTGAGGTTCAAAAGCTGCTTCAACACTTTGAGCTAAAGGTTCTTGTGTGCTTCCCTCATTGACAATGTTCTCGACCAATCTTTCAACAGAAGCTGTAGCTTTGCCTGCATCTTCACTTTGAGAAGATGGTTCTTGTGTAGCTGGAATGTTGATGTCTTCATTCTCCCTTTGAGAAAATGGTTCTTGTGTGACCATTCCACTAGTTAAGCCTTCACCCAAACTTTGATTGAGTGGTTCTTGTGTGGCAGGATCAACAGTAGCTGCTGAATTACTCTGAAATTCAGGTTCTTGTGGGCTTGATCCTTTCAGCTTCTTCTGTCTCTGATCGACTAACTCTTCTGCATTCCTCTTTTTCTTTGATGTAGGTGTAAGACCAACTAAGGAAGCAGTTGTAGAAACCTTCTCCCAAGAATGTCCTCGAATCTGAGATGGAGAGGCTGGAGAGTCTGATATAGAGACAACTTCTGTTGCTGCATCAGGAATACTAACATCAGGATTTGATGTCTGAATATCAGTATCCTTCATTTGCACTGCCAAAGGAATATGATACCTGCTCTTTGATAATTTCCTTGTCTTTTGTGGTTTTGACGAAGGTACCACAACTTTAGTAGCAGTATCAGCAACTTCCTTGTTCACATTCATCACAGAGGATATAGGTAAGTCATCCTCTGAATCACTTTCATCAATCAACCTTAACTTCCTTTTCACAGGAACATCCTTAACAACCTTATCAGCTTTCTTGACCAGGACCCCTTGTACACCCCCTTGTATCTTCTTTTTAGTGAGTGGTGTAGAGGAAAAATCCTTTGAACCTGATTGCCTTCCAGACACATCAGTTCTAGCTGATTTCTTTGATTTTACAACTAAAGTCTTTTGAGAGACAGTAGAGGTGGTTGTTAACTGTTTAGACTGTTTAGGTTGCATGCTTGTGTCAGGAACAAGGTGGGTTGGTCCTTGTACCATAGCATTAGAAAGTAGTCCATAACGAGTAGGCATTTTCTGATGTAAGAAAAACCTAACCTCATCAGGAATAAAAGCATTTTCGCACAAAATATTTTGCCATATCAGGATTTCCTCTCTGTAGCTTTCCCTCAGAAATTCTCAAAATTCATCATTCCAAGTTCATTCACCAACTTATTGAAAGTAGCTTCAGGTAGTGGCTTGATGAATATATCAGCTAGTTGTTGATCAGTAGGAACAAAGTGAAGTTCAGTTGTTCCTTCCAGAACCTGTTCTCTTATAAAGTGATATCTGATACTGATGTGTTTAGTAAGAGAATGCTGAACTGGATTTCCTGTCATTGCAATAGCACTTTGGTTATCACAATAAATAGGGATTTTTGAGTATGACATGCCATAATCTAACAACTGATTTCTCATCCACATTATCTGAGCACAACAACTTCCTGCAGCAATGTACTCAGCTTCTGCAGTTGAAGTGGAAATAGATTTCTGCTTTTTACTGAACCATGAAACTAGTCTTCCACCCAAAAACTGACAACTTCCTGAAGTACTTTTCCTGTCTATTTTGCATCCTGCAAAATCAGCATCTGAATAACCACACAACCCAAAATCTGATTCCCTTGCATACCAAAGGCCAAGTGAAGGAGTGCCTTTGAGATATCTGAAAATTCTTTTGACTGCAATCAGATGTGGTTCTCTAGGTTTTGCTTGAAATCTTGCACATAGACAGGTTGCAAACATGATATCTGGTCTACTGGCAGTGAGATACAATAAAGAGCCAATCATTCCTCTGTAGTGAGTTACATCTACCTCTTCACCTTGATCAGGATCAAGTTTGGTAGCTGTAGCTATGGGAGTTGAAGCAGGAGTACTGTCTTGCATGTTAAACCTTGTCAGTAAATTCCTTGTGTATTTAGACTGATTAATAAAAATCCCTTCATCAGTCTGTTTAACTTGAAGACCCAGAAAGTAACTCATTTCTCCCATCATGCTCATTTGATATCTTGACTGCATAAGCTTGGAAAACTTTTCACACAGCTTATTGTTTGTTGACCCAAAAATGATATCATCAACATAAATCTGAACTAACAGCAACTCCTTACCATGTTTCAAATAAAATAGAGTTTTATCAATTGCACCTCTTTTGAATCCACTTTCCAGTAAGAATTGAGCTAAGGTTTCATACCATGCTCTTGGAGCTTGCTTTAGTCCATAAAGTGCCTTATCCAGTCTGTAGACATAATCTGGATATTTAGGATCAATGAAACCAGGAGGTTGTTCAACATAAACTTCTTCCTCCAGTTCACCATTTAAGAAAGCACTTTTAACATCCATCTGGAAAACCTTGAATTTCTTATGTGCTGCATAAGCAAGAAATATCCTGATGGCTTCTAGTCTTGCAACAGGAGCAAAAGTTTCATCATAGTCAATTCCCTCTTGTTGGGAATACCCCTTTGCAACTAGTCTAGCTTTATTTCTGATAATGACTCCATCAGAATCAGTCTTGTTCTTGAAAATCCACTTTGTACCAACAATTGATCTATTCTTTGGTCTTGGTACCAGTTTCCAGACTTCATTCCTTTCAAATTCATTCAGTTCTTCTTGCATTGCTGTAACCCAATCAGCATCTTTAAGTGCATCTTCAACTTTCTTAGGCTCCTCCTTGGATAGAAAGTTATTATATAAACATTCATTCTGAGTTGCACTTCTTGTTTGAACACCTGCATCAGGATCTCCAATTATCAAATCAGGAGTATGATCTTTTGTCCATTTCCTTGCTGGTGTCAAATTGTTTCTTGAAGTAGATGCTCCCCCTGGATTGGTGTTATCTTGATTGAAAGAATTTGATTGATTTGAAGCTCTCCCTGAATTATTGCTATGCCCTCCTAATGTGTTATCAGGATCTTCACTTGAATCAGTATCTGAAGAATTCTGTCCTGATGATTGAGTTGACTCTGAACTTGTAGTTGAATGCCGTTGCTCCCTCTCAACATTAGCACTACTAGTTGTATCACTGTTGTTTGCATCATCAGTATTAGCACTATCAGTACCTGGTGAGTCATCAGGATTTGGTGACCCGTCAGAACTGGATGAATGGACAGCTTCTGATTCACTTTCTTCAGGTTCCTTGGAAGCTTCATTTTCAAATAACAATCTATCATGCGAGTCTTCAATGATTCCAGTTATCTTCTTATCATCAAAAGATACATGTATTGACTCCATGACAGTTCTTGTTCTCAAATTAAAAACTCTGAAGGCTCTTGATGTAGGATAACCTATGAATATTCCTTCATCAGCCTTTGTTTCAAATTTCCCTAGCTGTTCAGGATGAGTTCTGAGAACAAAACATTTACAGCCAAACACATGCAAATGCTTCAGACTTGGTTTCTTCTCTTTGAGTGACTGATAAGGAGTGACACCATGCCTGTTTATCAATGTGAGATTTTGTGTATAGCATGCTGTGTTGACTGCTTCTGCCCAGAAATATGTAGGTAATTTAGCTTCTTCCAACATAGTTCTGCCAGCTTCAATAAGAGTTCTATTCTTCCTTTCTACTACTCCATTTTGCTGAGGTGTGCCAGGAGCAGAGAATTGTTGAATGATTCCTTTGTATTTGCAGAACTCTTCCATCTTTGAATTCTTAAATTCAGTACCATTATCACTTCTCAGAATCTTGACTTTATACTTTGTGCTTGTCTCAATCATCCTCACATGATCCAACAGAACTTCAGGAGTTTCATCTTTTCTATGCAGAAAATACACCCAGGTGAATCTAGAATATTCATCAACAATTACAAGAGTGTACCTTTTCTTACTGATGGACATGATGTTGACTGGACCAAACAGATCAAGATGTAGCATGTGATATGGTTCTTCAATAGAGGATTCTGATTTACTCTGGAATGATGTCCTTCTTTGTTTTGCTTTTTGGCATGCATCACAGAGTCCATCAGGTGTATATACGACATTAGGTAATCCTCTTACTAATTCTTTCTTAACCAACTCATTGATGTTGCTGAAGTTGAGATGAGAAAGCTTCTTGTTCCAATTCCAACTTTCATCTACTGAAGCTTTACTGATGAAACATGTAGGGGAGCCATCAGTATCTGAGAGAATGTTGGCTTCATATATGTTACCATGCCTGTAGCCAGTTAGTGCTATCTTCCCTGTTGCTTTACTGACTACTTCACAATGTGTGGAATAGAAATTGACATGATAACCTCTGTCAGTGATTTGACTAATACTCAACAAGTTGTGTTTTAGTCCTTTCACTAGAGCTACTTTTTCAATGATGACATTTCCAATGATTATATTGCCATATCCCAAGGTTTGTCCAATGTTGCCATCTCCATAAGACACGGTTGGGCCAGCTTTTTCCTCATATTCTGATAACAGGGCTTTGTTTCCAGTCATGTGCACAGAACATCCACTATCCATGACTAACACATTTTTCCTTTTACCCTGCATCAGAATAGTAAAACACTAGTCAGAATGTTTAGGAACCCACACTTGTTGGATTCCTTGTTCATGCATTTTATTAAATTTAACAGCAGAAGACTTTTTGACTTTAGCAGTCCTGACAGGATTTACTCCATCAGGATTTGCTTTGTCAGTATCAGTATTAACAAAAGCATGCTTCACTATGACATTTTCAGTTCTATCAGACTTTGTACTACTTTCAAACTTAGGCAATGGATCATAAAAGTTATAGTACAAATCATGATACTCTTTACATGTATAAATAGAATGCCATAGACTACCACAATGAAAACAGGAATTTTGTGGTTTGTAAAATACTGATTTATTCCTAACATCAGACTTAGGAATTTCAGCAATTTTCTTCTTACTCTTTTTACAATCAATAGCAAGATGATTAGAGTTACCACAGTTAAAACAACTCTTTCTAGGTGCATTTGGGATATACTTATAACCATTTTCTTTATTGATCCCAATTTTACCATTCCTGTTTCTCTTAACAGTAGCTCCCTTTTTCTTATCTGTAACCTCACAGATTTTATCTTTAAGCTGTTTCTGAGACAATAGACCTACATTCTTAGTGACTTTGTTCATGACAGGTTTAGACTTTATAATTTTAATTCCTTGAGTAGAAGAAGATCCCTTTTCAAAAGTAGAATTGGAATCCTTACCAAAAACAAAATTAACAGGAGTAATCTTAGATTTGGTTGAGTCTATAACATGTCTATAGGTCTTTGGACTGACTGTCTCATCAATGACAATTTTCTCTGCTAATTTCTTATCTTCATCTGACTTATATCCTAGACACTCTTTCCAATTCTTAGAGGTATTAATCTCATGAAATTTCCTACCAGAGTCTGTCCAGGTTCTGATTTTCTCATTAGCATATTCAAGTTCTTTTTCAAGGGAAGTACATTTAGATGTCATCTCTAAGTGCATGTGTTTAGCATTATCACATTCTTTTTGTACTTCTTGCATACGAGAAAATTCAGCTTCTAATATCTCATTCCTCTTTCTAAGGTCAGACATCTCAGATAAGATTCTAGTATTCTCAGCAGTTTGACTTCTAAAGCTAATATGTAATGACTTTAGAAAACGTCTTAACTCAGAAGCATTATCAGTATCAAAATCAAAGATAGTATTTAGTACCTTATCATCAGGAGCAGCAGTTACATCAGCATTGGCCATTAACGCATAATTGACTACCTCAGTATCAGATTCTGAGGAAGAGTCCATCCAATCCTTGCTTGATGTGATGAGTGCCTTTGTCTTGTTGCATTCAGAAGCAAAGTGACCCATACCATTACACTTGTAGCATCTAACCTTTGACTTGTCAAATTTGCTACCCTTGCTATCCTTTTTGATATACTTGTCTTTGTCTGCTTTGAAGGTCTTTTTCTGAAAGTTGCCTTGTCTTCTATTCTTCCTGAACTTCATCCTTCTGAAGTTTCTGACAATCATAGCAACCATCTCTTCCATGTCTGAGTCAGAAGAATCATCACCAGTATTGGCATCAGGATTGCCATCAGTATCTGATGAAGAGTCGTCAGGATCTGACTCAGCTACTCTTGATTTACTTCTAGAGACCTCCATAGCTTTTCCTTTTGATTTAGCTTCTACATTCAAAGCAATTGACTTTGCCTTGCTGCTTTTCTTGTTCTTTCTCTGTTGAACTTCAAGATCATGAGTTCTTAGCATCCCATAGATCTCATCAAGAGACACAATGTTCAGATCATACTGGTGTCTAATGATTGAGGTCTGAGTATCCCATTCTTCAGGTAAAGCTCTAAGAAATTTGGTGTTTGAATCTTCAGTTTCATATACTTTGTCAACTAAGGATAAGCTGTTCAATAGTGTCAGAAATCTATCATATAGATCAGTCAGGCTCTCTTCAGGTCTTGCATCGAATTGTTCATATTATTGAATCAAAAGAGCCCTTCTGTTTTTCTTAACAGATGCAGATCCCTGGCACTGAGTTTCCAAAGTATCCCAGATTTCTTTTGAAGACTTGCATGCAATCACTCTGTTTGACATGACAGCATCAAGGCTATTATGCAAGATATTCTTTATCTTTGGTTCCCTGAGTACATGAGCTTTTTCTTCTGGAGTCCATTCAGCTTTAGCTTTGACCACATAATGTTCTGGTACTGTATCTGTTCGTTCTACGAACTTTGTTGGTATATATGGTCCATCACGAATCCTGTCCAAGTAGTCAGGATCCATAGCCTCCAGGTACATCAGCATCTTTACCCTCCATGTAGGATATTCTGATATCTTTAAGATGGGAATCTTCATGCTTTCATACTTGGTTGTCGACATCTTTAGATCGTATATGATTCAGAATTAAATCAGTTTGCTCTGATACCAATTGTTGCCCAGTAAATAACAATTGTAGAAGGGGGTTGAATACAATTGTATAAGATTCTCGACTTTATATAACACAAATATGAAAGATCAATAACAATAACAATAACAGCTTTATTAACTTTGATATAAAACTGTTACAAACTCTCTTAAGAAATTCTGATGTTCTTAAGAGCTGCTAGCTTACAAAAACTCTCTCAAAAATTCTGTTCTTAAGAGCTTCTCTCCGATTATGTTCTCTCTCGAATGAATACATAAATCGAAACTAAGACTGTGTTTATATAGTGCACACAGCTTCTCTATCAATAACAAGATAAGTCCTAATCATAACAAAGATAGAAACATATCTTTAATCGATAGCTGCATTCTACAAACCAGGAACAAATAGAATAAACTTCCATGTTTATCTAGACTCCAAATATAACTCGAAGTAGGAATCCTGATCAGCTTCAAGTCCTGATGATCAAACCTGATCATAGTCTGAGTAGGAATCCTGATGATCAATAAGATACTGACGCTTGATCAAATACTGATGACCATGCAATACTGATGACGTCAGCAATCCTGATCAGTTGAGTCTAGCTTCTGACGATCATTGAATTCTGATCTAACAAAATACAAAACAATGATCAAGTTCTGAGCACTATTAATTTCTCTGATAATTTTCTCCGGCTCTTCTCTCTCTCAGTAATGTCTCTGTGTTGAAATCCTTAACTGAAGAAGACACACTCTTCTCTCAGTATTAATTGTAGACTTGAATTGAAAACCATCGAACTAGAATTGAAGAATCAATCCTGGCCGTCCATCTTCAACTTCAACCTGTAAACAAGAATACTTTTCACCTGCTCCTTAAATAAAAACCATCGAATGGAATTCTTTAATTTACCATTCGATAGTTTTTTTAAAAAAACTATCGAATACTAAATTAAAGTAATCATGGTTTTCATTGAATCATCATTACACCATTCGATAGTTTTCTTATTTGAAAAACTATCGAATACTTATTTCTTGTCTTTTATCAATTAATGATTCCACTGAGCTCCGGGGTGTTTAAGTAATAGACAGTATCAATTTCTTCCGAGACGATAAAACAACTTGATCTTTTTCAGTGCCGTCACCTAGTGCAACTGGTCTGGTTCACAGATGAATAACACCTGATCAATTCTTATTTTATGTCTTCAATATAGTGCTGCTGATAAGTCCCTTGTCGTTCTGGTTGCTTCATCACTGGAATCCCGTGGTACTGAACCCTAAATCATTCACATACTTCTGTCGTCTTGAAAGTCTTGTTTCTTTTGCTGTCACTGAGGCTTGAACATTTTCATGAACTTCTTTCTATGACCTGTTTACGGACTTCAAGAATACATAACGTATTTTGATTTTTTGAATTTACCTTTTCTTCTTTGATTCTGGATTCCTGTGCTTCTATTAATACTATTGTCTACCTTGTCCTTTGTTGAGTTGTAGTTATCTCTTTTACATCTTATGTTACATTATGCTTTACAATCTCCCCCTATTTGATTGGATAGAGTTCGACAAGCAAATACTTCGAGGATAACTCAACTAACTAAGGAAACATAAAACTACTTAAAGTAAGACAACGTAATAATATTAATGCATTCTGGATCAGATATATATACATTTCCAGATTTCATAAATCAAAAAACAATTAAACTTTTTACAATGAAGTTGCTCCTCTAGTCTGAGCTGATAGTTCTCTTGTTCTTTGATTCAACATTCAGTCCATTCCAATCTCACCTTCTTCAATCATTGGATCGGAGTTAGCAGCTTGATAATCAATCACTGATAGATAGTGCAGTGGTTCTCCAGGTTTAAGGATTGCTCCTTGGATGTGTCTTCCAATATATTCAACCTCTTGACCCACTCCAGCCCATAACCATGCAATGTTAACATCTTTCTTGTTTAGCTTTGGCATGTTTGGCAGTCTGGTATGCACTTCCAATCCTCTTTCCACTCTTTTCCTATAGTAAGGAACATTCTCCATTAGAAATCTTCTAAGAGTGTCTGCTGCTTTGTCCTTCTCCGTTGATGAGAATCCAGTGGATCTAAGATACTTCTCAACTGAGATTAGATAGTTGCTTGGGTAGTCCCTCAGTTTGGTCCTTAGCCAAATAGCAGATTCTGAACACGTCATTCGTCATGAATCTAACCATTGGAGGATCTTCAGTAATCTCTGGACTGACTTTCATCACGATCTCCTTAACATGCTCACGGAGCAGTTCATTTAGCCTTGTAGTTCTTTGGATCTTGATGAGTATAGCCTGCAATTCTGTATATGTCCTCTGTTCTAAAAACTTAGTGGAAATCACAAATGTACCTTTCTCCAGAAAACTGATTAATAAGCTCCAGGCACCATTTGCTTTAACCCCAGCATTCAGACAGATTATAGAGCTTCTCAGTGCTTTAAAGTAAGTCTGAACTTCAAGATTAGCACTTCTGATGTCCTGAATAATAACTTCCACCTCAGCATTGTCGTTGACTTCTAATCCGTCTTCAACTCCGCAAAAGGTTTTATAAGCCATTTCCCATTCAGTACCATCTTTCTTTGCCAGATCTATCATCTTCTTCTTCCTCACTTCATTATACACCTTCATTCTCTTTAGCTTTTCACTTCTCAGAATTGCTTGCTGTTTCTCCTTCTCAGCTTGCCTGGCATCTATTGCAGCTCTCTGAGCTCTTATTGCTTCCAAGGCAGCTTCTTCTTCAGGTGATAGAGAATTTGCTTCTTCCATATCATCATCCAAGATAGGATGTTCTATTGGCTCTGGATAATATGGCTCATGCTCCTCTTGAATAGGTTGCTCATGCATGACCTCAAATTCCTCTTCACTTTCCTTGTCTTCCTCTACAAGCTCCTCAATCCAGTACTGTCTGATTGGAATAGCCTCAACAGTCTCCCAAACTCCCCATTTATCCTTCACCCCTTCTCCAACTTTCTCCCCCTTAGTTGAGGAATCCTCGATAAAAGCATCCTCAGCATAAAAGACATTAGAAGGATCAGGTTCCTGATAGGAAGGACCAGGTTGTCCAGATTGTTGGTTCTTCAGCATACTCCATATAGACTGTACTCCATCACCTTGATTCTCCAAGAAATCCATAAGATGCTTATTAAACTCATTTATAGAAGCTAGCGACAGGTCAATGTTCTCCAATCTTGAGTTGGTAGTCTTTTCCATGTGATCCAGCCTCTTGTTTAGCTTAGACTCCACTCGTGAAAGGGTATTCATTGCATCTTTTACCCGCGCTTGACCATCCCGGATAACCAGAACGTCTTCTTTCAAAGCTTCATGTCCTTGAGACAGTGCAGTTACTTCATTCATGAATCCATCTTTAAGTTCCCTGACGTCCATCCTCAGCTCGACTAGTTCTTCCATAGCTTCCTTCTTTAAGGAGTCCACTGCCTGCTTCGTACCTGTTATAGTGCCAGATGCACTGCCAATGACCCTGAATGTTCTTCTGGAATCAGCTGCAGCCAAGTCAACTTTCTCTTGAATAGACTTTAAAGAAACATTGTCTTGACTGGAGGAGATCCCTTGGTCAAAGGAAGGTCGCAGTGGAACCTTGAAAAGTGGATTTCCTTCTTTGTCTCGAACTGTCATCTCCTTGAGGGAAGATTGAACTTGTAGCTCTCTTTCTGTTGGTAACAGCAGATCATCAATATTAGGTAGGGTTAGGGTGTCACTCCTCACATTTGGCTCTGGGTGTACACTCAACGTTTCTGTCGGTGTTTGAATCATTTTTCCTTTCCCACTCAGGCCAGGTGTAAGTGTTTTTGTTTCACTCAAATCCTTTGTGCTGATTGTACCTGCAGAAGAGATCACCGTAGCCGTCCTTAAGGAGGTCACCGGTGGTGCAATGGGGCTTCGCAAGTCCCCGTCCTTGGATAAACCAAGTTGCTGATCATCCTTAGATGATATATCCTTTAAAGGATCTAGAGTTTGAATCTCTAGGGGGTTAGAAACAGGCTCTTTTAACAGCAGAGATCCCGAATCTTCCCCGTGAGTCTGTAAAGACTCCACCTCAGTTGACTCCTCAATAGTAATTGATTCACTGTCAACGAGTTGCCGATCTGCACCTACGTTAGACCCTTTACCCGCAGGATCCAGATATGTTCCATCTGGGAAGGTAGACAATGACCTTTTAGATTGTGCATTTAGGTCAAAGCCTTCTCTCGACGTCTGTGAAGACCCTTGGTTCTTAGAACCTTCAACCAGTGAACCTGACCGTAATATGGTCGGAACACCAGTTGCTTCCGTCAATTCTTCCTTACTTGATTGAGCTATTGGTTCAGATATTGCTTTCGTTAGCGTAGCCCAGTCAGCATCAAAAAAATCAGTAAAGGGCGCTTTGGATGAGAGAAATGAAGTATCAGCAGTTGCCTCAGTTTCTGTTCTTCTCCTTTTAGAGGAAGGCAGAGCTGCTGTTGAAGGGTGTATCTCCTTATGTGGTGCTGCTTTGGCACTATCTCCCTCTACACTCATGGATGGTTCTTTAATGGGTATAGTAGGGGAAGGAGGTTCGTTTATGTTTTCATTTGGCTCTTCCAAAGGCTCTTCAACCGTGGTTAGAGGTTGTGGGTTTGCAACCTCCTGGTCAGGAATGGCCACTAAGGGCTCTGGATCAACATCCATTGGTTCAGGTGCCATTACAGGTTCAGGTTGTGGAATATTACCTTGATTTACCTGTTCCCCTGGGGGTAGAAGTGGTAGGGGCACCGTTCTTAGATATTCAGTGAGAACAGTGGGTACCCCTGGAAGATAGTTGTTCTTCCTAATGAGAGCGGTTATGGCATTGCTCTTCATTCTTATGCACTCCTGGTTGGCTTCACCTTCAAAGATCTCCCGTTCATTATCTGTTAAGATATCATTGAGAATTAGCTGTAGGAACCTAGGATAGAAACAGAGCACATCGTCATTTATGCCTGTTCTTTCATCCAGTGGTCCCATGCACAGAATTACTTGATCAATCACTATCCGTCCTATGTTAATATGCCTGTTGTTCGCAATGGCAAACCCTATCTTTTGAAGGAATAAGGGAATGCCATGCAGATTTGTTAGCTTGGCAGTAAAAACATGTATCAGGGTATGAAAGAAAAAATTCCATGGCTTTGGCAGGTAATGCTTTAGGAACTCTCCCACCAAGAAGTTAGGTTGTTGACTTCTGATAAGAGTGAAGAAAGCATGTATTTCCTCAGTTGTGGGATCCGGAACAAGGTTTTCTATAGGAAAATGAAGTATTCTGTTAAAGTCATGTTCCGTCACCGTTATTGTTCTGCCCCCTGGCACAACAAAACTGAAGGACCTTATATTATTCTCACTTGTATCCGTGGCGGTTGTGTACAACGCAGTCAATTGATCGATACAAAGGACTACGGGAGTACTTACAGCGTATGCCACTAATGAACGTATATTCAAAAATTCTACCCATGCACGAATTTGAGGATTCATAATGGCTTGCAGATTTTGAAACGAGACATGATTAGTTTTGGTAATAATAAATTCTCCGGCCATTGTATTTTCACACTTTCCAGAAAATTTAAATTTAAACCAAAATTATACTTTACTTAAATTAATTAATTATAATTAATTAATCAATTTCTTCAAAAATACCCCTTTCAAACTAATTGAAAACCTTAACCAAGAATAGTTCCCAACTAAAAGAACAGAAACAATGTAATCTGTAGACTTTTAACTAAATTGAAATTAAATCCAAGAATGAATCAGATTTCAACTAAGTATTTTCACACTAGATCACTTAACAGTTCTTTATTGTTCACAAACACACTTCGATGGATTCTCTTTTCTGTTTTGATTCACAAACTGAAAAGAAACTCTCTTTCACGGTTAAAATCGATTAACAGTGATGGAAGGTGACTTTTTCAAGTTTAGATCGGTTAAAAACAAGAGAAAAGTATCGATGGTGATTTTCTTGGCTGTCTCTATCTGTAAGTATATAAAACTGACTTAGATCTCAGAAAATGAAAACAAAAGAGAACGTCTAAGTATTAGTTTTATACTCACAGACATGGCAAGGGTATTTTGGTCATCCCATGTTCGATAGATTTTATAAACTACTGTCGATGGTTTTTCTTTGGGGACAAAAGAGTCTATTTCCGTTCGATAGTTTTTGAGAAAACTATCGAAGAGTTTTAAAAAGAATGCAAACAGACTTTTAGGAGAAAAACCATCGAGGCATTTTTGAATTAAACACAAAAACTATCGAAGACATTTATTTGAAAAATCTATCGAGAATTTAAATATGAACTAAAGTAAATTCCATTCGATATATTTTCAATTTAATCTCAAAAACTATCGAAAAATGTTTTCGATAGATTTTCTTTTTCCTTTTCAAAAACTATCGAAAATTAAATTCGATAGATTTATCTATGTACTTGAAAAACTATCGAATTTCTTAAATTCGATATTTTTGCTTCTGTCTTCATTTTAAAACCTGTTCATGTTTTAAAAATCAGAATTTGTATTTTCTGTCTAGTTTTAATTCTAATAAATCTTTTCAAATTTACCTAAATCAATTCTTAACAGAAAATTCACAATTTTCTTAGAATAAAATCAATTAAATATCATTGAGTGATATTAACCAATTAAAATCTAATCAATTATGCTGCATTAATCTACAATGTTAAAAACAAAGTAAATTAATTCAAATTAAATAAATGCTTGTATATTTAGAACAAATATTAGCACTTAAATAATTTTTAGAATTAATAACTAATTAAATGCCAGAAGATATATCATCCATAATTATGACATAGAATTAGTATAATAATCCTAACTACGAGAATTGCTCCAGAAAATAAACTCACGAGTCCTAAGGATATAGGAATTCTTAAACTCATGTATTTACCAGGATTATCTGCAGTTACTGACTTCTAATCAAAATCAATTAGAAAGATTTAACATCCCAAGTTCACCAACCAGCTTATTGAAAGTGGATTCATCAAGCGGTTTAGTAAAGATGTCTGCAATTTGATCCTCTGTGGGTACAAAATGTAACTCCACAGTTCCATTCATGACATGCTCTCGGATAAAATGATACCTGATGTCGATGTGCTTCGTCCTCGAGTGTTGCACTGGGTTGTTTGAGATTGCTATGGCACTTGTGTTGTCGCAAAATATTGGAATCTTTGTCAACAAAAGTCCATAGTCACGGAGTTGGTTTCTCATCCACAAGATCTGAGCACAGCAGCTACCAGCAGCAATGTATTCAGCCTCAGCTGTTGATGTGGACACTGAATGCTGCTTCTTGCTATGCCAGGAAACTAACCTTCTTCCAAGAAACTGACAGCTTCCTGAAGTACTCTTCCGATCAATCTTACAACCTGCAAAATCAGAGTCTGTGTATCCAATAAGATCAAATCATGTATCTTTAGGGTACCAAATTCCAAGATTTGGGGTCCCCTTAAGATATCTAAATATTCGCTTAACAGCTATTAGATGAGATTCTTTAGGATCAGACTGAAATCTAGCACACAAGCATGTTGCAAACATTATATCTGGTCTACTTGCAGTGAGATAAAGTAATGAGCCTATCATACCTCTGTAGCCTGTGATGTCAACCTTCTTACCAGTTTCATCCTTATCAAGCTTAGTGGCAGTTGGCATAGGAGTCTTTGCTGTAGATGAGTCTTCCATTTGATACTTCTTAAGAAGATCCTTGATGTACTTGGACTGACAAATGAATATACCATCTTGTTTTTGGTATACTTGCAATCCAAGAAAGAATGACAATTCACCCATCATGCTCATTTCATAACGACTCTGCATTAACTTAGCAAATCTCTTGCATAGATCATCATTAGTAGAACCAAATATTATGTCATCAACATATACTTGCACCAATATCAAATCATTTTTATGCTTTTTGACAAAGAGAGTTTTGTCTACAACACCTCTTGTAAAATCATTTTCAAGTAAGAATTCAGAGAGAGGGTCATACCATGTCCTCGGAGCTTGTTTGAGTCCATAGAGAGCTTTGAATAGAAAGTACACAAAGTCTACCAGTTTTGAATCCTCAAAAACTGGAGGTTGTTCCACATACACTTCTTCTTCTAACTCCCCGTTCAGAAAAGCACTCTTCACATCCATTTGATATACCTTGTAATTGGAATGTGCAGCAAATGCCAGAAACATTCTGATGGCCTCAAGTCTTGCTATTGGTGCATAGGTTTCATCATAATCTATACCCTCTTCTTGAGAGTAACCTTTAGCAACCAGTCTCGCTTTGTTTCTCGTTACAATGCCATCTTCGTCCAACTTATTTCTGAATACCCATCGTGTTCCAATAACAGATTTTCCCTTAGGCCTGGGTACCATCTTCCAAACTTTCTGCCTTTCAAACTGATTGAGTTCTTCTTGCATAGCAATCACCCAATCTGGATCATCTAGAGCATCTTCAACTTTCTTAGGTTCTGTTTCTGAAAGAAACCCAGAATAGTGACATTCATTTTGTGATGTTCTCCTAGTTCTCACTCCTGTGTCTGAATCACCAATGATCAAGTGAAAGGGATGATCTCTATTCCATACCCTTTGTCTTGGCAGATGCGATCTTGATGATTCTCCTTGTTCTAGATGTTGTGGAGTGTGACTAGTTGATCCTTCTCCTGCTTCCCCTGAGTTGTTGACGGTTTGATCTGTTGATTCTGAAGACTGACTAGTGGATCCTGTATGTTGAGGATCTCCACTTTGGTCACCACTTTGTCCAGAATCATTATCATTATGATTATTATTAATGACTGTAACAACTTCAGGTACTTCTTCATTGTCAGAGAGATCTCCTGATAGATTTTCAAATACCAAAGATTCAGAGTTCTCTCCAGTTTGCAGGCCTGGTCTTTTAGTGTCGTCAAATGTTACATTAAAGCTTTCCAACACCTTCTTATCTTCAATCACATATACCCTGAAAGCCTTAGATTCCAGAGAATAGCCTAGAAAAATGCCTTCATCTTCTTTGGCATCAAACTTGCCAAGATGTTCTCCATCTTTAAGTACAAAGCACTTTGCACCAAACACATGAAAGTACTTCAGTGTTGGCTTCTTGTTGGCCATTAACTCATACGGAGTCTTTTCATGATCTTTGTTGATCAGGGTTCGATTCTGAGTGTAGCAAGCTTTATTCACTGCTTCAGCCCAAAAGTAAGTGGGAAGTTTTGATTCACTCAACATGGTCCTTGCTGCTTCAACCAAGGTCCTGTTCTTCCTTTCCACTACTCCATTCTGTTGAGGAGTTCTTGGTGCTGAAAACTGTCTTGATATTCCTTTCTCTGAGCAGAAATCATTTAGAACTGCATTCTTGAATTCAGTTCCATTGTCTGATCTGATTGTTCGCACAGGTAGCTTAGCTTCCACTTCTATCTTCTTGATGTGATCAATGATTAGTTGTGTTGCTTCATCCTTTGTTTGTATGAACAACACCCACGTGTACTTGGAGTAGTCATCCACCATCACCAATGCATATCTGTTTCTTGAAAGTGACATAACATTAACTGGACCAAATAAATCCATATGAATCAGCTGTAATGGTTCAGTAATGCTTGTCATTCCTTTGCTTCCATGTGATGCTTTCTTCGACTTCCCTTTTTCACATGCTTCACATAGTCCCTCCTGATTGAATTCCATCAGGGGCAACCCTCTCACTAACTCTCTCTTTACCAAAGAGTTCATAGTTTTGAAGTTCAAATGTGAGAGCTTCTTGTGCCATAGCCAACTTTGTTCTGAAGATGCCTTTGCATAGAAACATGTAACTTCTCCTTCACTGGTAGAACTTAAGTCAGCTATAAACAAATTCCATTTTCTCACTCCCAGTGGAGTAAGCTTCTCATCCTTCCTGTTGGTGATCAAGCACTTGTCCTTTCTGAAATCTACATTGTAGCCTTTATCACAGAATTGACTGATACTTAGAAGATTGTGCTTTAATCCTTCAACAAGAGAGATGTTTTCAATGATGACATTTCCAGCTTTCAATTTACCATATCCCGTAGTGAATCCTTTGCTGTCATCTCCAAAGGTTACAATCGGGCCGGTCTTCTTAACCACCTCTGTAAGCAGGGACTCTTCACCTGTCATGTGTCTAGAACAACCACTATCCAGAATCCACACAACCTTTGAGCTTTTAACCTTACCCTGCAATCACAGATTGATTAAGCGGACTTTGGTACCCAAAATTGTTTGGGTCCTGAAGGTTTAGATGATTTAACAGGAGTAACATTCAATTTAGTCTTACCCTGTTTGATATTCATAGTATCTGTGGATTTAACATTACTAGTGATATTGCTACTATCAGACATCAACTTAAAATAAACATGCATGATGTTGTACTTACATAGCAAACACTCTTTCTTTCCACAGGGTTCATGAGTATCAGGCATGTCAGACATGTTATGCATTTCAGAAGTATTAGAAGTTTCTACTTTAACCTTTTTACATGCATGTGTAAGGTGTCCAGCAGAATTACAAATAGAACACAACTTCCTAGATGCAATGGGAGAAGATGGAACCAATTCCTGATTAACAATCTTCTTCCTCCCATTCCTGTTCTTTTTAACATTACTAACTAAGGAACCTACTTCAGTTTTAGGTAAATCAGGTTTAGGTAATTCATTCTTTACTGATTTCCTAGGCAACTTAGTCTTTACCTCTTTTTCCTTCAATAAATCCTCCTCAAGCAATTCTTGTCTAATGAAAAGGTCATCCTCATGAAAGAGTGGTGGAAACGGCTTAACAAAAACTGGACAATCAACATTCTTAAGAACATGTGGAGTATTCCTTTTGACAACTGAAGATGTCACAGGGAATTCCACAACCTTCTTACCAGCTTTCTTGTTATAGTCAAATCCTATAGCAGTTTTATTCTCTATGGCCTGAGTATCAATGATTTCCCTAGCCACTAGAGCGGAATTCTTAAAAGCATTCAGCTTCAAATCTAGATCTGAAATCTGCTTCCTGAGGATAGTCTATATCTCATCATTACACTTGACCTTGTTCTCTAAGTACGCATTCTTTTGCTTAAGATCTTCTAATGTTACAGCTACAAGCTCTAGTTCTTCATTTTTAGATTCTAGCTTTTTAATCTTAAGAACTAGTTTAGCATTTTCCATTTCTGATGCTAGCATGCTTGTGTGTACATTAAACAATTCTACACTAAGATCTTGCACAGTTTTCTTGTACTCAGAATTAGACATATCAATTGTAGTTAAGATAGGTACCTGAGATGATTGTAGTGATTCCTCTGAAGAGTCAGCCATTAGAGCAACATATACATATTCCTCCTCTTCATCCGAATCAGTATCATCCCAGTGCTTTCCCTCTGCTATGTAAGCTTTCCCTTTCTGCTTTCCAGAGAATGCCTCCAATTGCTGTTTAAGCTTGGCATTCTCCTTCTTCAACTCATCATAAGAATCCTTCTTTCCATAGACATCTTTCATGTCTCTTGCTTGACGAGGCTTCCGGCATTCAGTGGCGAAATGCCCTAACTCATTGCAGTTGTAGCATCTTGATTTGCTTCTATCAATCATGCCAGTCTTGTAGCCTCCCTTAAAGCCTGTACTAGGTGTATAATTGTTCTTCTGGAATCTGTTGGTTGAGCCCTTGAACTTGTACTTAGGGTTTCTTTTGAAACGAATATGACTAAACTTTGCATCTAAGTACGCCATGGTTTTGTCTTCCATTTGCTCAAGCTCTTCTAGGGTGTAGTAATCACTTTCATCAACACCCAGATTCACAGAATCCATTTCTGCTTCTATTATCACCTCCTTTCCAGCTCTAGGGGTTTGAACCTGAATCTTAGAAGTTATTGGTTCATCCACTACAAGTGCTGCTGATCTCACAAGTGCATTGTGCTTATTCTCCACTGTCCCTGATCCGTAGATTATCACCCTTTGTTCCTGTTCCATCTCATAGGTCTTCAACTTGCCATAGATCATCTCTAATGACATCTTTGTGAAGTCAATTCTTTCCCTAATGGATGATGACTTGTGTTTTACATGATGGGGCAGCGTCATCATGAACTTCCTGTTCGATTCTCTCAGTGGATAGGTCTTTCCTTTCATTGCCAATTCATTGAGGAGCTTAGTATATTTCTCAAAGACCTGAGTTATACTTTCTCCTGGCAGTGACCTAAACGCTTCGTATTGAGAAGTCAGAATGTCCAATCTGTTTTCCTGCACGTCTTCAGTTCCTTCCATTATTAGGTTAATGGTATCCCACATATGTTTCCCGCTTGTACAGGTCATCAACTGATAGCTCATTTCCTTGTCCGCGGAGTCCGCCAATATCAACATTAAACCTGTGTCCAATCGAATCAGTTCTTTGTCAGAATCTGTAAATTCACTTATATCCTTAGGTTGGGTGCCTGAAGGAATCCTGCTACCATCAGGAGCTGTAGATTCACTAACTGGTTTCATTGGTACAAACGGTCCGTTCTCTAATATGCCAATATACAACGGATTAGATGCCTTGATAAATAACAACATCTTCATCTTCCACAAACCGAAATCATCTCTAGTAAACGGGGGAACTTTAATACCAGCGGTTGTCTTTGGAGCACTCATGGTTTCTGAAAATTTCAAATTGTTTAAAATTCAAGAAATTCCAATTAAATGAAAAATTTTGAAAGTTAAAAAATTTGCTTCGAATTTTCATGCTACGTTTGATTTTGGTCTCATTCACCAGATCTGATTTGTATATCAATCAAGTAGCTCTGATACCAATTATTAGGTCCAAAGTATCGTAGAAGGGGGGTTGAATACGATACTCACAAATAATTTAATTTCGTTCGCGGATTAATCTTTCAGTTCTATAACGAAATCAAACACACCAAACCAAATCAAGTTTCGAGGAATATATCTTTTTATAAATATAAACCTCGAGGGGTGCTACAATTTCTAATCCGTAGATTAGCGTCAATGAGTTTAAGGTTACACAAATACAAAACAATGATCAAGTTCTGAGCACTATTAATTTCTCTGATAATTTTCTCCGGCTCTTCTCTCTCTCAGTAATGTCTCTGTGTTGAAATCCTTAACTGAAGAAGACACACTCTTCTCTCAGTATTAATTGTAGACTTGAATTGAAAACCATCGAACTAGAATTGAAGAATCAATCCTGGCCGTCCATCTTCAACTTCAACCTGTAAACAAGAATACTTTTCACCTGCTCCTTAAATAAAAACCATCGAATGGAATTCTTTAATTTACCATTCGATAGTTTTTTTAAAAAAACTATCGAATACTAAATTAAAGTAATCATGGTTTTCATTGAATCATCATTACACCATTCGATAGTTTTCTTATTTGAAAAACTATCGAATACTTATTTCTTGTCTTTTATCAATTAATGATTCCACTGAGCTCCGGGGTGTTTAAGTAATAGACAGTATCAATTTCTTCCGAGATGATAAAACAACTTGATCTTTTTCAGTGCCGTCACCTAGTGCAACTGGTCTGGTTCACAGATGAATAACACCTGATCAATTCTTATTTTATGTCTTCAATATAGTGCTGCTGATAAGTCCCTTGTCGTTCTGGTTGCTTCATCACTGGAATCCCGTGGTACTGAACCCTAAATCATTCACATACTTCTGTCGTCTTGAAAGTCTTGTTTCTTTTGCTGTCACTGAGGCTTGAACATTTTCATGAACTTCTTTCTGTGACCTGTTTACGGACTTCAAGAATACATAACGTATTTTGATTTTTTGAGTTTACCTTTTCTTCTTTGATTCTGGATTCCTGTGCTTCTATTAATACTATTGTCTACCTTGTCCTTTGTTGAGTTGTAGTTATCTCTTTTACATCTTATGTTACATTATGCTTTACAAAGTCAGTTAAAACATTGTTGCCACTTTTTTGTGTGTACGTATGACCAAATTGCAAAGTTTCCTTTATGTATCGAAGAATCCTCTTAACAGCATTCATGTGTATAATTGTGGGTCGTTCTATATATCGACTTACCATTCCCACAGAATACGCAATGTCAGGCCTTGTGTGCACGAGATACCGTAATCCTCCCACCAGACTTTTGAAATCAGTTGCATCTACTTTCTTTCCACCTTCATCTTTAGTCATGACTTCCTTTGGATCCATAGGATATTTTGTCGAGTTGCTTTCAGCCATTTCAGCTCGTTCGAGTAATTTCTTTGCATAACCAGATTGTTTCAGCTCGACATAGCCTTTGCCCTGCACTACCTCAATTCCTAAGTAGTAAGACAGTTTCTAGAGATTACTCATCTCAAACTTGCTTTTCATCTTTCTTTTGAACTCTTCGATTATTGACACAGTAGTGACAATGACCAACAGGTCATCTACATACACACCAACAACCAAAACCTCATTCCCCATTCATTTTGTAAACACTGCATGTTCATATGGGCAACACACAAAACCCATACTGTCAAGACATTTGTTAAGCTTCACGTACCAAGCACGAGGGGCTTGTCGTAGACCATAAAGTGCCTTTGATAATTTGTAAACCAATTCTTCTTGCCTCTTCTTTATAAACCCTTCGGGTTGTGCCACATATACTTCTTCACTGATTTCCCCATTTAGAAACGCAGTTTTGACATCCAGATGATGAACTTCCCACTAATTCTTTGGCCTTTGTTGCCGAAGCCAACAATCATCTAACTATTTCAAGATGTGTGACAGGAGCAAATATCTCTTTGTAATCAACACATTGTTCCTGCACATACCTTTTCGCTACGGGTCTAGCCTTGTGCTTTACAAAATTTCCATTTGCATCCTTTTTTAGTTTGAAAATCCATTTCACCCCTATGACCTTTTACCCATGTGGTAGCTCAGTCAGCATCCAAGTGCCATTTTTTCAATCGATTCGATCTCTCTGTCCATGGCCAGCTTCCAATTTTGTTTTTTAGCAGCAATTTTATATGACATCGGTTCATCGACTCCAGCAAGTAGCAAGTCATCTTATAATTCCACCTCTTTAGTTTTGTTGTATATGTCTCCAATAGGCCTGGACCTCTTTGGTTCATGGCTATCATCATAGTTCTCAGAATTATTAAACCTTGATGTAAAGCATAATGTAACATAAGATGTAAAAGAGATAACTGTAACTCAACAAAGGACAAGACAGACAATAATATTAACAGAAGCATAGGAATCCAGAATCAAAGAAGAAAAGGTAAACTCAAAAAATCAAAATATGGTATGTATTCTTGAAGTCCGTAAACAGGTCACGGAAAGAAGTTCATGAAAATGTTCAAGCCTCAGTGACAACAAAAGAAACAAGACTTTCAAGACTACAGAAATATGTGAATGATTTAGGGTTAGTACCACAGGATTCCAGTGATTTATTTGAAGCAACCAGATCGACAAAGGACTTATCAACAGCATTGAATTGAAGACATAGAAGAATTGATCAAGTGCTATTCATTTGTGAACCAGACCAGTTGCACTAGTTGATGGCACTTAAAAAGATCAAGTTGTTTTATCGTCTCAGAAGAAATTGATATAGTCTAAAACTAGACACCCTGGAACTCAAATGGATTTTCAAATGATTAAGTACAAAAGCAAAGGTTTGATGGTTTTTCATAAATGAAAACCATCGAATATGGTTAAGGAAATTCTTTAAGAAAACCATAATTAAGTATTTGTCATTCGATAGTTTTATTTATAAAACTATCGAATGGAGAATACTTTTAATCCATTCGATGGTTTTCTAATTTGGAAGCAGGTGGAAAGTTATTTGTTGTGTCAGGTTGATGAAGATCCAACGGCCTAGATTATTTGTTTGATTTTGGTTCGATGGTTTTTCAAAACAAAGCCTACAATTACTAAGAGAGAAGTGTGTCTTCTTCAGTCAGGTTCATAACACAGAAGCAATTACGAAGAGAGAAGTTCAAGCCAGAGAGATTACCAGAGAAATTAATATTGCTTGAATTCTATCATTGTATTGATTGTGTATAACCTAGAACTCATTGAAGCTAATCTACGGATTAGAAATTGTAGCACCCCTCGAGGTTTATATTTATAAAATGATATATTCCCTGACTCTTGGTTTGATTTGGTGTATTTGATTTCGTAGTTGAACTGAATGATTTATCCGCGAACGAAATTGAATTATTTATAGGTATTGTATTCAACCCCCCCCCCCCCCTTCTACGATACTTTGGACCTAACACTTGTGTTGGTCCTCGTGTATTGCAGAAGGAGGGGGGGATGAATGCAATACTGATAAAATTCAATCTCAGTTTCAACAACCAAAACTAAGATTTAATGTTATCAATAATATGTATGCATTCACAAACAGTATAATCGAAAAGACAGGATTCACAAAATAAATGTTTTATTTATTTTGCAAAGTGTTGCTACAACCTCAAGAGAGAATTCTTGAGCTTCGGTTTTTCTTCAAGACACTTACTTGTCTTCGTTACATTTCTAGAATGAATTGATAGTCTAAGTATAAACTAATCCTATCACTGTCAGCACGGGTTTGTGAAGCTGCTGTCATTATCAAGTGGCAGCTTCTTACAGATTGCCTACCAATGTGACATTCCTAAATTGCTAACATGTCAGATATACATTACAAAGAAAGCAACCTAGATTCATTCTATTTCCAGCTAAAACAATTCAGCAAATAGAGACTTGACCTTACTCTTTGAATTGATTCGCTTTTGTTTTGTAGTGCTTGAAGCTTCTGTCGTAGTCTTGCAGACTTGGTGCAGCTTAGGGATACTGCAACACGCCTGTTTCTTGAACATTGAAACTGTCACGGGATTTGACTGAGAAGATACCTAGAACAAGGATCTTTCTCGAGACAGTTACTTTTGCCGCATAGCTTGCTGTCACAGGAATGTTCTTTTGGTGACAGTAAGAGTTCCCCGCATAGAGTGCTGTCGAGGTTCCCAAACTTGCTGTCGAGGGCTAAAGTTGCTGTCGCGTAGTCTTCCGCCAATGTTGCTGTCAGAGTGAATATGCTGTCGTGACTTGCAACATTCTGTCTTCTTGTAATCTTACTGTCAATGCTTATGACAGTAACCTTTATTCATGCTGTCATCTAATATGCATTCTTTGAGGCTTGAACACAGCAAGTGAACTTCTTCCAAATTACACAATTAAGATAACATTGCATACTGATTACAAGAACATACTTTGGCTGTGACAGTATGTTCTACTTAATTTAAAAATTAAGTATATACAAAGTTAAGTTATTTCTATGCTATCACCCATAAATCCCAACAATCTCCCCCAATTTGTTTTTATGGATAATAACAACAAATTTACAATATATGCTGACAACTTAACTAACAAGATCAGAATGGATTAAGAATTTTCACTTAGCTTGAGATTTCCTCTTCTGTCTTGTTACATCCTCTCTTTTGAGAGCTTCTACCAAGCAGCCTCTTAGACCTTCTACAAGAGAGATTTCAGCAGGAGTGACTGCAGCATCTTCTATTTCTTCAATTATCTTCTTGATGATAGGAGAAATAAGAGAACTAGCATCCCTGAGGTTCAGCCATTGCTCTTGATCAAATGGATAGCTTCTGAAGTGGAGTTCTTCATGAATGAGCTTGAACCTACTTCCAGGATAAGCATTGAGAGACATCCTCCTTTGCTTGTCCAGCTTTGAACATTCTCCTTTTCTCCTTTCTAATATTTGCTTTATCTCATCAGAACAAATCTGCTCCAAGGGATGAATTGATCCAGCTACCATATACTGTAAATCCTTCAGAATAGTTGTTTTTAGCTTGTTAAAGCTGCAAACATAGATTTCTTCTTTCAGGTACTTCATTCTTAGGGGATTTTCCAGCATACATGTTTGATAATTTGGAGCTTCACTTTCTGCCTTGTTGGCAGTCTTGCATCTTTCCAGGAGTTCAGCTTCCTTCTTATCAAGTTCTGACTGATATTGAGAATATTGAGAAGACTCAGGTCTTTTGCTTGGCTTGGGTTGCCCTTCCTCTGTGGATTGGGTTTGCCCTTCTTCTGTGGGTAAATCATCAAATTCATAGTATGAGTGATATGGTATAGGAGAAGGTGGTAGATCAGTTGAAATATCAGTATCATCAAAATCTGCAAAATTGTAGCCAAATTTCTGATAGAATTCAGCATCCCTATCAGCCTGATATTTCAGAATATGTTCCATGACAGGCTCTGGAACATCATCATAGCTCTCCAACAACTCTACCATTCTTTCCAGATAGAAGAAGTCAATTCTCCTTTTATCTATTGCCATCATGTTCCCACTGGTTGATGTGGCTACAAGATCGAAGTCCTTATCCACCCTGACAGATCTTGATTCTGGCCACCACAGAATGTACTCAGTGACCTCTTGATTTGCATCCATTTTAACCTCAACACTCTTAATTTCTTTAGATTGCATCTGTTGTATCTTAAGACTGTTAGGAGGTATTGATTGAATTAGCATCTTAAGATTTCTCCCAAATCCAGTGGCCTTTTCCTTTCTTGAGTACTTGTGCTTTCCTGCAGGTTTCTGTCTAGAAAACCATGCTTCTGCTTTAGCTTTCAGTCTTTTGGGATTGACAGTAGCTTTGGCTTCATCCTTGACAGAACCTTCCTTGACAGTACCTTTGTCGACAGTATCTTTCATGACAACATCTTCTATGACAGTATCCTCGTCGACAGTACCTTTAGTGACAGCATCCTTTTCAGCATTTATGTAGTCAACATCACATCTAAGAATGCTTGTCTCCAAAGCTTCCAGTAGTCTTGGCTCCTCTTCATCTGTTGTACCAGCATCTTTCTTTTCTTGATTAGGAGTTTCTTCATTGCCTTCATTCTGAGATTGAATACCAGTATTCCCAGAATTGCTTCAACCAGCATTTCCTGCATTTCCAGAAGCTTCACCACCTCCAACCTCATCATTATCATCATCATCTTGAAAAGGAGCATCATAGAGGCAGCTTCTACCTTGATAAGCTCTTTTGGCATTGGCTCTAGAGATTAGCTCCTTTACTCTAGCTTCCAGCGCCTTGTCTCTTAACACCAGCATTTTGTAGATCTCTTGAACAACAAAGACTCTTCCTGGATTGGCATTTGAGCTTAGTATTCCATCTAACACTCTCAGAATTGATTCAGTTTGCATCCTGGATGTACTGATCAAATTCATAAAGTTGTTCCTTCTTGTGCCATCCTTTGTAGTAGATCTGTAGAAAACACATGGTGGATTTGTGTAGACTTCAGGTAGCTTCTCTGTGATCATGTTCTGGATTTGCATATTCAAAACTTCATTGAATGGGGTTTGAGTTGCCTTGATATTTCCCTTCATTGCACACAACACCTTTGTTGCCCAGTAATAATCTATTGTAGAAGGGGGGTTGAATACAATAGTATAAGATAATCGACTTCTTAATGTATATATCACAAATATGAAAGAAAGATAACAACTTTATTAAATCTGATATAAAACTGTTACAAACTCTCTCAAGAAATTCTGATGTTCTTGAGAGCTGCTAGCTTACAAAAAACTCTCTCAAGAAATTCTATGTTCTTAAGAGCTTCTATTCGATTATGTTCACGTACGTGTTGTCTTTATAAATCGAAACCAAAACTGTGTTTATATACTACACAGCTTCTCTATCAATGATAAGTCCTAATCAATTACAAAGATTGAAACCTATCCATAATTGATAGCTACATTCTACAAACCAGGAACCGACAGAATAAACTTCCATGTTTAACTAGACTCCAAATATAACTCGAAGTAGGAATCCTGATCAGCTTCCAGTCCTGATGATCAATCCTGATCCCAGTCCTGATATGTATCTTAATCCTGACGACCATGTAATCCTGATGACGTCAGCAATCCTGATCAGTTGAGTCTAGCTCCTGACGATCATTGAATTCTGAACTAACAATCTCCCCCAATCTCAAACTTTGTGAAATAAAGTATAGATTCCTAAGATTCAATGATGTCAAAAACATATATACAAAATGTACAGAATCTGCAGCAACAACTTATCTGTTTAAATTCTTTGATAGAACAGATTCATCTTCAAGAAGTTGGATAACAAATTTTCTTCTTTTTCTTCAAGAATTTGAATCAGTCTTTCCTTAAGATTTCTGAGTTCTTCATCTTCCTCATTAATCTGATAGATAGCTGCTCTGAGATTCAATATGGAGTTTCTCTGAAGACTATGCTCTTCAAGCAAAAGATAAGTAATTTCCTTCCCATCAGGATTGAGAGTAAGATGAGTCATGCCAAAATTTACTTCTTTAACAGCAGTACCCCTTTGCATTTCCACATCCTGACCTCTTTGATTTAAGTACATGGGAGTATAATTACCATTGAAATTACTGTTTACATCCAGTCTTCTTCTTATTGTTGACAAAATCATGTCACTACATTCTTTGCATATTTGATTTTTCGATCTCAAAAGATAATGAACATATTTCAGTTCCTGTGTAGTTTTCATCAGCAGATCTTGAATAGATAAAATCTTCACACTACCATCTTTCATGAAGTACAGAAGCTTTTCTTTCTTGTCAAAACCATATGACAATCTATAACTATATCAACATCTAGTAAATTGTTCAGGTTTTCAGAAGTTAAAGTACCTCCAATTTCAGTTAAGGAGTAAGGATCAACATATGACATATTCAGATATTCAGCATCCCTGTGTCCAATACCTCCTCTTGAATTACTTGTCAATTGCTTCAGATTTGAAAACATCTTTAACCAGAGTGCTTTTGATCTAACCATCCCAGATAAATCAACAACACTTGAAGCGCTTGTAATAATTCCTCCAGACTGAAAATTGATAAGTGTATCACAACTTAATGTGCTAATATTTTTCCACTTGTTATCCTTTTCCTTTTCAAAGGCATAGCTTCTTTCCAGTGAAGATTCTTGTCTGCTTGGGTTCCTCCACACTCTTCTGTTTGAGAGTTTAAGCCTTTGTACATAGAGATTGAAATCTCTATTTGTTGATCTTGTAATTTCTCTTCTTCTGGCTTTTTCTTCTTCATCTACTTCCTTGTTGTGAGAATCAACCACAGTAGATAAAATTATCAAGTCAATCTCTTGCAGAATTTCAGAATCATCAGGATCTTGAATATCATCAGGAACAATATCAGGATTAGATTCTTCAATTTGATTTGTATTGCAGAGAGTTGATTTTCTTGATTTTCTTCTCAATTCAGATTCTTCTTCAATATTTCCATCATCACCAAAAGTAGATCTGTCAGGAACTACTAGAGTTTGAATAGGTTCAGGAATTTCTTCAATTCTTAACCCTCGAGACCTTGTCTGTCTAGATATTGTTTGAGTTGAAGAACCTCTTCTACTTCTTCTAGCTCCTCTCATACCTCTGCCTCCTCTACCTCTAGCAGGAGCAGGGTTGTTAAAGCTTTCCATCATTTCTCTCTGTTGTCTTAAGAATTCTTCATGTGAGAGATCAGGATATTCTTCACTTGCTGTAGAGAGTGCTTTTCTTGCATATAATTGTTGAACTCTTTTATCAGTGTGATATAGAGTAACAATTCTGCCATCTTTTGTAGAAAACTTCTGGAATAAATTTGATGCATCTTCAGGATTATCAATAATCACATCTTCATCACCTTCAGGAATTGTAGCAAGAGTATGTCCATGACCAGGTGTCAGGATTTGTTCTTCCGTCAGGATCTGAGATTGCACCAATGTTCTTATTGTCTTAACTCCAGAATCAGAAACATGAGTTAACTGCGTTGTTTGACTTTGTGAAGTTTGAATTGTAGACTTCATAACAGCAGCATCAGAGGTTTCTCCTTGTATCACTTTGTCACTACCATCATCTCCAGTATCATCATCATTATTCCTTAATACTAGATCAGGTGTGCATTTTGTCTGACTAACCTTCTCCCCCTTTTTGACATCAGGATTTGACAATAAATTCAAAATTAAGGAAAGAGAGGCTTGAATGTCAGTTACCTTGGTATCCAGAGAATTAATCCTTCTGTTGATAGAGGTTTGTTCAGAAATAACAGATTTCACGTGGGATTCTACTACCCTTAGCTGAAAAGCAGTAGGCACCTTTGTAAAATTTTGAGAAATATCATTCCTCACCAACTCAGTTGAGTTCTTGATAGAATCAATCTCACTTTTTAGACTTTTGGATAACAAAGTTGTAGCCTTCAGATGATTCTTCAAGTCTTGATTCTCTATAGATTTCACTGCATCATAGGCATGTTCCAAAGTAGAAGAATAACTTACAGATTCAGCAGGATTAAAGGAAGGAATAGAAAAATCTTGTCTCTGATCTTTCCCAGTGGAAGCTTTGCCAGCCATATATGTACTTGATGAACCAAAATTAGTTCCAAGACTAATTTTGAGTGTTGTAGCAAGCTGTTCCTTCTCTTTTCGATTCTCATCATCATCACTATCATCAGAGTCATCATCATCAGTACTATGAGTAACATCAGGATCAGGAATAGCTATACCTTTCATTTTATCCTGTGAATCTGTGATAGGATGATCCATTGGTCTTGAACGAAGTGGCTGTATCAGGATAGGTTCAACATCAGGAGCACCACTAGCGTCAGGATGAACACCATCAGGATTTGATATGCTTGCATCAGTATTTGCTACCAATGGTTCTTGTGGAGCTTGAGGTTCAAAAGATTCTTCAACACTTTGAGTCAAAGGTTCTTGTGTGCTTCCCTCATTGACAGTGTCCTCGACCAATCTTTGAACTTCATCTGCACCAGAAATCCCTTGAGCATTGTCAGGAAATTTCTCAGAAACTGTAGCTTGGCCTGCATCTTCACTTTGAGAAGATGATTCTTGTGTAGCTGGAATGTCGATGTCTGCATTCTCCCTTTGAGAAAATGGTTCTTGTGGGACCATTCCACGAGCTAAGCCTTCACTCAAACTTTGATTGAGTGGTTCTTGTGTGGCTGGATCATCAGAAAGAGCCGCTGAACCACTTTGAGGTTCAGGTTCTTGTGGGCTTGATCCTTTCAGTTTCTTCTGTCTCTGATAGACTAACTCTTCTGCCTTCCTTAGCTTTTCCATTGGATGTTTTATCCCAAGATTGGAAGCAGCAGCACCATACTTCTCCCATGAAATATCAACATGTCTTTTTGTTGGAGAGTCCTGTGCTGGAGAGTCTGAAATATTAACCAGTTGACTTGGTGCAGCATCAGGAATACTAACATCAGGATTTGCTTGAGCAGTAGAAACTGATTGCTCATTCAGAATAGAAGTGTCCTGTACATCAGTATCCTGCTTCTTTTCTAAAGGAATATGATACCTGCTTTTTGATAACTTCCTTTTCTTCTGTGGTGTAGAGAATGGAACCACAGCTGCAGTAGCAGTATCAGCAACTTCCTTATTCACATTCATCACAGAGGATATAGGTAAATCATCCTCTGAGTCAGTCTCATCCCTGAGCACTAACTTTCTTTTAACAGAAACAGCCTCACCTCTCTTTGCAGCTTTCTTCACCAGGACCCCTTGTACACCCCCTTGTAACTTCTTTTTAGTGATAGGTGTAGAGGTAAAGTCCTTTGAACCTGATTGCCTTCCTGACACATCAGTTCTAGCTGACTTCTTTGCTTTTACAACTAAAGTCTTTTGAGAGACATTAGAGGTGGCAGTTGACTGTTTAGACTGTTTAGGATGAATGCTTGGGTTAGGAACAAGGTGTGATTGACCTTGCCCCATAGCATTAGAAATTAAACCATAACGAGTAGGCATTTTCCTATGCAAGAAAAACCTAACCTCATCAGGAATAAAAGCATTTCCTATGAAACCATTTGCCTTATCACTGTTGACTAAGGACTTAATATTATTCTCAGTAATTCTACAGATAGGTAGAACTACATCATTCTCAAAAACAACATTAGGACACAAGTGATTAAATATCAACTGTAAAAATCTAAGAAAACAGACAGAACCTAACTTATCTGATTTCCTATCACTTAAAGCTTTTAAGATAAACGACCCATAATCAAACACTGTAGAGTGGATAAGAGAGTACCCAATTTTAAGAGATCCTGATGGAAGAGCATCAAAATTTGATGTCTTGTTCAGGAAACAACGGCTGATCGTATCAAAGAAGAAATTCCATTCCTTCTTAAGCTTTGTCCTAAAGAGATTGCCATATCTCTTTACTTCACCATTGTAGCCCAACTTTGTAACAAACTCAAAAAGAGTAGAGTCCAAAACATTAGCAGGAATAGTATCACCAAGAACAGGTAAATGCAGGGCTTCTTCCACAATTGCAGGAGTCACATAGTGAGTAATTCCATTATGTTCAAAACTCATCAAGATGGTGTCAGAATACCCTTTGTCAAAAGTAACTGAGTTCCACACCTGCATTACAGACTTAAAAGAAACACTTGCAGGTTCTGTTAAAGCAAACTTCAATGGACTTGAAGCTAGAAAATCTTGAATTATATGAAACTCATTGGGTAAATCTTGATGATTTAGAATAGCCACAAAATTGTTAGTGGCAAAAGTAACACCACTAATCACTGTTTGTTTGTTCATGAATGATGAAGACGCCATTGTCATTCTTAAAAATCTTGAGAATTGATGTTTTGAAAATAGTTAGGGTTCGTGAGCACAGAGAGATAGAAAATCGAAAAACTGATGATGAGAGAGTAATTAATGATTTAGAATTAGTAAAAGTATTTTGTTAGAACAAAACTTTACTCTCAATAACAGGTGGAAAGATATGATTTGTGCACAAATAATTAGTGGACAGATTACGTGTGTAATTTAAATGAAACTGCACCGCTTTTTATGTGTATGTATATGTATATCTATAACAGTGCAACACACGCGCGCATACAGTTGTCCTACTAAAACTCAACCGTTCATCAGCAGATACTGACGAAAAATTAGGCACAAATTAAGCAATGAAATACTGACCTGAACATCAGGATTGACCAGTTGACTTCCTGTCAGGATTGCATCCTATCAGGATTTGATCAATGAAAACATACCTTTCTGAATAACCATCAGGATTTGACAGTTATCAGGATTTCCTCTCTGTAGCTTTCCTCAGAAATTCTCAAAGTTCATCATTCCAAGTTCATTCACCAATTTATTGAAAGTAGCTTCAGGTAGTGGCTTGGTGAATATATCAGCTAGTTGTTGATCAGTAGGAACAAAGTGAAGTTCAATTGTTCCTTCCAGAACTTGTTCTCTTATGAAGTGATATCGAATACTGATGTGTTTAGTAAGAGAATGTTGAACTGGATTTCCTGTCATTGCAATAGCACTTTGGTTATCACAATAAATAGGGATCTTTGAGTATGACAGGCCATAATCTAACAACTGATTTCTCATCCACATTATCTGAGCACAACAACTTCCTGCAGCAATGTACTCAGCTTCTGCAGTTGAAGTGGAAATGGATTTTTGTTTTTTACTGAACCATGAAACTAGTCTTCCACCCAAAAACTGACAGCTTCCTGAAGTACTTTTCCTGTCTATTTTGCATCCTGCAAAATCAGCATCTGAATAACCACACAACCCAAAATCTGATTCCCTTGCATACCAAAGGCCAAGTGAAGAAGTGCCTTTGAGATATCTGAAAATTCTTTTGACTGTAATCAGATGGGGTTCTCTAGGTTTTGCTTGAAATCTTGCACACAGACAGGTTGCAAACATGATATCTGGTCTGCTTGCAGTGAGATACAATAAAGAGCCAATCATTCCTCTGTAGTGAGTTACATCTACCTCAGCACCTTGATCAGGATCAAGTTTGGTAGCTGTAGCTATGGGAGTTGTAGCAGGAGAACTATCTTGCATGTTAAACCTTGTCAATAAATTCCTTGTATATTTAGACTGATTGATAAAAATCCCTTCATCGGTCTGTTTAACTTGAAGACCAAGAAAGTAACTCATTTCTCCCATCATGCTCATTTGATATCTTGACTGCATAAGCTTGGAAAACTTTTCACAAAGCTTATTGTTTGTTGACCCAAAAATGATATCATCAACATAAATCTGAACTAACAACAAGTCCTTACCATGATTCAAATAAAATAGAGTTTTATCAATAGCACCTCTTTTGAATCCACTTTCCAGTAAGAATAGAGCTAAAGTTTCATACCATGCTCTTGGAGCTTGCTTTAGTCCATAAAGTGCCTTATCCAATCTGTAGACATGATCTGGATAGTTAGGATCAATGAAACCAGGAGGTTGCTCAACATAGACTTCTTCCTCCAGTTCTCCATTTAAGAAAGCACTTTTAACATACATCTGGAAAACCTTGAATTTCTTATGTGCTGCATAAGCAAGAAATATCCTGATGGCTTCTAGTCTTGCAACAGGAGCAAACGTTTCATCATAATCAATTCCCTCTTGTTGAGAATACCCCTTTGCAACTAGTCTTGCTTTGTTTATGATTATTACTCCATCAGAATCAGTCTTGTTCTTGAAAATCCACTTTGTACCAACAATTGATCTATTCTTTGGTCTTGGTACCAGTTTCCAGACTTCATTTCTTTCAAATTCATTCAGTTCCTCTTGCATTGCAGTAACCCAATCAGCATCTTTAAGTGCATCTTCAACTTTCTTTGGCTCCTCCTTGGATAGAAAGTTATTGTATAGGCATTCATTCTAAGTTGCACTCCTTGTTTGAACACCTGCATCAGGATCCCCAATGATCAAATCAGGAGTATGACTTGCAGTCCATTTCCTTGCTGGTGTTAAATTGTTTCTTGAAGTAGATGATCTCCCTGGATTGGTGTTATCTTGATTTGAAGAACTTGCTTGTCTTGAAGCTCCCCCTGAATTATTGTTATTTCCTCCTGATAAGTTATCAGGATCATCACTTGAATCAGTATCTGAAGAATTCTGTCCTGATGATTGTGTTGACTCTGAACTTGTAGTAGAATGATGTTGCTCCCCCTCAACATTAGCACTACTAGAAGTATTACTATTTATTGCATCATCAGTATTTGCACTATCAGCATCTGGTGTGTCATCAGGATTTGGTGACCCATCAGGATCTGATGTATGGACAGGATCTGATTTGTAACAGCCCCAGATCCGGGGTCGGGGATCCGGTCGTTACGGTCTCAATTCCCATCAATAATACTTGCATTTGAATCAAAACAATTAAACTACATGCTGTGACCCCACAATAACAACACCACTCACACAACAAGTTATAGTCCAGAGATGAAATTGGAATAAGTATCTAGTCATATGATCCACAAGTTATAAGTTATTACAAACCCAAAAGATTACAGAGCATTTAAAAGTTCTTGCCGTTGATTACATTAATCATAAGATACATAAGTCTGATACACAAAAGCTGAAGCTTAGAACACTAGTGGTTACTACCTCAGCTATGGCGGCTACGACATCAACGGGTAAATCTCTGACGACTGCTACCCGCTTTCGCGGGGTGTGACTGTTGCGGGCCATCTGCTCTAGCTGTTGTTGTGATATAAATAAATAAAGCAAGGGTGAGCAATAGAGCCCACCAAAAATAACTTATAACAGATTACCAAAGTATAACAATTCAAAGATATATTGCAGTCACATGTTATGCCTTCAACAGATAAGAAACTAGTATAGCGTAAAGGATGAAGTTACGAGGAAAATTAATGGGATATTTTCGTAACCCAAAGTCCACTTATGCATATATATCCTTAATCAGGTTTTACCAGACTCATAACTTATAGAATAAAAGATGAAGTTGCATGAATTTGTTGTCACTTCATTCCCAAACGCTTCTCAACCCCCTGCCAACACGATTGGTCCTTCACCCCAATACATGTTGCAGGAAAATATCCAAATTGGATGATGAACCAATACTGGAGCCTTCTCCGCGCCCGTCGTACCAACCTTACTATGATCAGTAGCAGGTTTGTACAACAAAATTATTTGTTTTCTACATGTAGATGGAAGAATCACGACAGCCTGACATTGTCTACCGCCTTTCTGGATCTCCCGGCCAACGGTTGGGCCAATAAAATGATGGATCGGCGCGACTCGACCTCTTACACGTTGCTCCTAGTTCAGATTAAATCCATGACTCAGAAACGTAAAGATCGTCCTCCTTTCCCCAAGTGTGATACTTGTTGATACGACTCCACTAAGTAGTTATATCTAGGTTGGAAAGGAAGATTCTCCAATATTTCCCAAGCGATGCTTGTTAATGGATATCGACTTGTTCCAGGAATTTACCCCTCGATCGTTGAGGTGGTAACACAATATTTGACTTGCAGCAGTTTCGTTGCTCGGAGAAAATACCTGTCCCTTGACAGTTTTGAGTTGGGAATTTAAAATGAAGGCAGTTACTTAAATCAGGTTTCCCATATTTTTGATAGTGGAGCGAGCATTTGAATTTTCTTAAAAGACAGATTCAAATGGAAAAATAGCTTTTTGGGAACCTTTTTCTGATTTGAAAATAACTAACAATAGTTACTAAATAAGTAAACCTTAAATGAATATTTGAAAATCATATTCATTAAATAAATAATCCTTAAATGAATATTTGAAAATAATATTCATTAAATAAATAATATTTAAATGAATATTTGAAAATAATCTTCCTTAAATAAACAATCCTTAAATGAATATTTGAAAATAATATTCATTAAATAAATAATATTTAAATGAATATTTGAAAATAATATTCATTAAATAAATAATCCTTAAATGAATATTTGAAAATAATATTCATTAAATAAATAATATTTAAATGAATATTTGAAAATAATCTTCCTTAAATAAACAATCCTTAAATGAATATTTGAAAATAATATTCATTAAATAAATAATATTTAAATGAATATTTGAAAATAATATTCATTAAATAAATAATCCTTAAATGAATATTTGAAAATAATATTCATTAAATAAATAATATTTAAATGAATATTTGAAAATAATATTCATTAAATAAATAATCCTCTTAATGTCGATAATCCTCAAGTATTGCTATACATAGCAATTCGAAAACAAGTATGCAGTTTATATATATCGCAATCACATATCATAATCGAGAACAATTATTATCACAACAACAGTAGTATAGGTTTAGAAAACTTGCCTGGTGGTGAGGTAGGGGTAGTGTGCCTCGAGTCAATCCGGCGATCTATACATAGTCAAAATATCCGAGATTAATCACCAAACACTTTTTAAGACACCAAGTACATACTTTACTTAGGCTAAAATGTGTTTTCAAGTCGACTCCTTAAGACTCTTCTTGCGTACGCTTGACTCGAACATTTTTATAAAATAGAGATTAAATCCTTTTAACACGAAATCTTTTCGAGAGTCCTCCTAAACATACCTAGCATGTTAACACCAAGTTTCACATTCTGATTGGTCACTTAAGGGGTTTGATTATTGCCTCAAAGTTGGCTAAGTGGTATAGCTCGGTTTCTCGAAACATCCTTAACTAAAATACTCGTTTCTCCTAAACCGTAATTCGGAATCACATGATCTTTATATCAAAACGAACCTTGAAACAATACCTACACAATACTAGGCAGTGGTGACTCTGGACAGAAGTCTTTATGTCCGAACATCACAGACACAACAGAGCTAGGGAAAATCGGGCATTATAACGGCTATGTTTTAACGATTCCAAAGTTTAATCATAAACTTACAAGATCAATCCAAACCAAATCACCAAGTCAAATCCTCAACATCATTACTAACCCATAATCATCACAAATCAGTCAAAACCAACATCTACTTGCTTATCATCAAAACAACATCAAACTTTCATCAAACCTCCGTTAAAACCACTCAATTATCCTTATGATTATACTAACTAAACCATACTTAAAACTAACCATATAAATCAAATTTATAAACAAGGGTTCAAGAGTTATACCTTCCTTGGAGTGTGTATAAGCCTAATAATCCTTGTATAGCCCTTATATAACCTTAAGGTAGCTTGAATCAACAAAAGAAATCAAGAATCAAAAGTTAGTTCTTGAAATCACTATTCATTTCACTATTCATGCTCATCTTTGACCTAGGGTTTGAACATGATACAATCCATGGATGATGCTAAGATTAAGAGCATACCTTAGTTTGGAAATATGGAAGGTTTTGAATCCAAGAACAAGATTTATGGATGAGTGGATGATTGATTCTTGAAAAAGTATCCTTGTTTTCTTTAAAAGGGGCCGAATGGTTCTTTGTAAAAAAGGGGGGAGTTGTTCTTTCTTTTCTTGCCTTGGATAATGATAGAAATGCTGATTTTTTTGTTAAGAAGTGGTGAGTCATAGTCCTTGGCTTCTTCTTCTTTCGACACTTGTCGCACATGCAACGGTTCTGTTAAAGTAGCTTTACTGGTTTGCTTTATTGGTTTGTTTCCTTTCACATGGATGATCCAAATGTTGCATTCCTCGACTTAATCTTGTTACATGTTACTTCCATGTCTGTATTTAATCTCGTAAGTGTTTCGTCTCCGTTTACTCGCGTAAAAAGTTCGCAGGGTTTCTTAAGTGTTCTATCGAAGTAGTTTATCGTAATCGTTCTTAATATCTCTAATTCTTTCATTAAATCCATATCCATGGAATTGATAATTTAAATTCTTAATTATTCTCAAATAATAATTAATCCGTCCGTTAATGGCGAAATTTCGGAGAAAACGGAAATGCTATTTTTCCGATTCTGACAGCTTTTGCATTCCTTTATTTTCATCGTAGATCACTAATACGGCTTTGAAAGTTCATCATATCGACCCGTATATAGGGTGGTCTGGAAAACTTTTAAACGACAAAATTTACTATTCATCAAAAGTTACTATTCATCAGAAGTTACTATTCATCAGAAGTTACTATTCATCAGTGGTTTTTCTATAATCCTTTGGATCAATATTCGTTCCAATATTCCTGGTTTACTTCTCTTTATTCTTTGCACTTAGAAAACGTTCTAGTGCTTTCTCGGGCATACGCTATCTTGTTTACGGAGTTGTCGGATGCATTCCAGATATTGATTTGGATGACATAAAAATACTTTTCTTCCCTGGAGTATTGTATTCTTACCTTCCAGATTGATTGTTCTTATTTATATGTTCAGTCCATTCTTATTATTCTCAAAATGTTTGAAAACTGAAATTCATAATCATTCATACTTAATTATCAAGTAATTGCCACCATCCATAATCACATCAACATATAATAAAAGTTTTAATTCTACCCAAAAATCTGGGGTCTTACAGTCTCCCCTCCTTAAAAGGATTCCGTCCCGGAATCACTCTGAAAATAAATGGGGATATCTTTCTAGTATTGCACTTTCTAGTTCCCAAGTTGATTCTTCCACATTATGATTCTGCCATAAAACTCTGACTAGCTTGATGACCTTATTTCGGAGCACTTGTTCCTTTTGATCTATGATTTCCACTGGTTGCTCCACATAGGTTAGGTCTGGCTGCATGTCCACTTGTTCGTACTCCACTATATGCTTAGCATCCGGGTTGTACTTCCTCAACATTGAAACATGAAACACATTATGCACTTGCTGCAGGTTTGGGGGTAAGGCTAGCTCATATGCTAAGTTCCCAATGCGCCTTAAGATTTCAAATGGTCCAATATATCTGGGACTCAGTTTTCCTTTCTTTCCGAACCTCATCAAACCCTTCCAAGGAGATACCTTTAAGAACACTAGGTCTCCCACTTCATATTCCTTGTCCTTCCGAGCCAAATCGGCATACTTCTTTTATCTATCTTGGGCTGCTACCAGCCGCCCTTTGATCAGTTCTACTATGTCCTTAGTCCGTTGGACCACTTCGGGTCCAAGCATCTTTCGCTCCCCAACTTCATCCCAATACAAGGGAGATCGACATCTTCTTCCATAAAGGGCCTCATAAGGCGGCATTCCTATACTCGAATGAAAACTATTGTTGTAGGAAAACTCAATCAGTGGTAGGTGATCATCCCAATTTCCTTTAAAGTCTATAGCACAGACCCTTAACATATCCTCTAGTGTTTGGATGGTCCTTTCACTTTGTCCGTCTGTTTGGGGGTGATAGGCAGTACTCATGTTCAGCCGGGTTCCTACACATTCCTGGAAGCTCCTCCAGAATCTGGAGTTAAATCTGGGATCTCGGTCAGATACTATGGCGACTGGGACTCCGTGCCGCGCCACTATCTCTTTCAAGTAGATATCCACTAATCGGTCGACAGTGTACCTTTCGTTGATCGGAAGAAAGTGGGCTGACTTTGTTAATCGGTCTATGATTACCCATATGGCATCGTGATTGGCCTTGGTCCTTGGTAAACCCACTACGAAATCCATGGCTAGATGTTCCCATTTCCATTCGGGAATCTCTAAGGGTCGTAAAAGTCCACTGGGCCTTTGGTGTTCCGCTTTCACTCGTTGGCAGGTCAAGCATCTGCTTACCCACTCTGCTACGTCCTTTTTCATGTTAGGCCACCAGTAGTATTCTTTCAAATCTCCATACATCTTGGTGCTCCCTGGGTGGATTGAATACCTAGAACTGTGACTCTCGTGTAAAATCTCGTCTTTCAGTTCTCGAACATTCGGAACCCAAACTCGGTAAGTGTACCTCCTTATCCCTTTATCATCCTTGACAGTGTGGATTTCTTCACCGGTCATTGACTGCCTGTCTTCACTTATCATCCTTTCCTGACACCTTCTTATCTTTTCTAGCAACTCTGGCTGCAAGGAAATCTCAAACAGCTTTTCGGTACCGTCTCCGGTCACCTTCACTTCTATTTCCATCTTTTCAAATTCTCTAATCAGTTCTTCCGATGACATTATCGTCTTGAGTCTTTCTTTCCTACTAAGGGCATCAGCCACCACATTGGCCTTCCCTGGGTGATAAAGAATCTCACAGTCATAATCCTTAATCAATTCTAACCATCTTCTCTGGCGCATGTTAAGCTCCTTCTGGGTGAAAATATACTTGAGGCTCTTATGGTCAGTGTAAATCTCGCACTTCTCTCCATACAAGTAGTGCCTCCAAATCTTTAAAGCGAAGACTATTGCTGCTAGTTCTAGATCATGAGTAGGATATCGAATCTCATACTCCTTCAATTGTCTCGACGCATAGGCGATTACCTTACCGTGCTGCATCAGCACGCACCCTAATCCCTTATGCGAAGCATCACTGTAAATCACAAAATCTCCTTTTCCATCTGGTAATGCCAACACAGGGGCAGTCACCAACCTCTTCTTTAACTCTTGGAAACTACTCTCGCACTTTTCCGTCCATTCAAACTTCTCAGTTTTTCGGGTAAGTCGGGTTAACGGGGCTGCGATCTTCGCAAAATCCTTAACGAATCTTCTGTAATACCCTGCTAACCCTATGAAACTTCTCACCTCTGTTGGTGTGGTTGGTCGTTCCCAATTTGAAACTGCCTCTATCTTGGAGGGGTCAACCAACACTCCCTCCTTATTGATCACATGTCCTAAAAACTGAACCTCATTTCGCCAGAATTCACACTTTGCGAATTTGGCATACAATTGTTCCTTCCTGAGTATTTCTAGAGTTATCCTCAAATGTTCTGCGTGTTCTGCCTCTGTCTTTGAGTAGATGAGAATATCATCTATAAAAACTATAACAAACTCGTCCAAATACTTCTTGAACACCCTATTCATTAAATCCATGAAAGCTGCCGGGGCATTGGTCAATCCAAATGACATCACCAAGAACTCATAATGCCCATATCTGGTACGGAAAGCAGTCTTTGGAATATCTTCTGGTTTAATCTTTAATTGGTGATATCCGGTTCTCAAGTCAATCTTGGAGAAGTACACAGCATCCTTTAGCTGGTCAAACAAATCGTCTATTCTGGGCAATGGGTACTTATTCTTTATAGTTAGCTTGTTCAACTCTCGGTAGTCGATGCATAACCTCATGCTCCCATCTTTCTTCTTAACAAACAACACGGGTGCCCCCCACGGCGACACACTGGGTCTTATCATACCCTTCTCCAACAGTTCTTGTAACTGGGTAGCTAGCTCTTTCATTTCTACTGGGGCTAACCGGTACGGGGCCTTCGAAACTGGCGCCGTCCCCGGGGCTAATTCAATAGCAAACTCAATTACTCTATCGGGTGGTAATCCTGGAAGATCTTGTGGAAACACATCTTCGAACTCATTGACTACTGGGATGTCCTGTAATCTAGGTACCTCTTTCTGGGTGTCCACGACATATGCTAAGTAAGCCTCATTCCCCTTTCGTAACAATCTTTTGGCCTGTGCCATGGTTAGAAATTTCTGTGTCTGTCTCATCCCCCTAAACACTATTTCCTTCTTTCCTGGGGTATTCAATCTAACCCTCTTCCCTTTACAATCTATTTGTGCGTTATTGCGAGACAACCAATCCATCCCCAAGATGACATCAAATTCTCCTAGTTTAAAAGGAATCAGATCCACACAAAAAGACTGTCCCCCTATTTCTAATTTGCAGTTGGGGTGAATCTGATTAACTGGGACTATTTCGTGATTAGCTATCTCTATTTGTAGGGAATCCTTTAATGGTCGGGCTTTAAGTTTCAATTTATGCGCAAAATCCCTCGATATAAACGACTTAGTTGCTCCGGAATCAAATAAAACATTTGCGCTAACTGAATTTAGAGAAAAGGTACCTGCTATCACATCCGTGTTCCTCACGGCATCCTGCACTGTCATGTTGAAAGTCCTAGCAGTTGGTGGTCTATTGGAGGCAGCCCTGCTTGCCCCTGATGCTGCGGGTCGGTTCATGGGACAATCCTTCTTCATATGACCTTGGCGTCCACACTGAAAACAAGTGAGGCCTTGGCTGACGCTAGGGTTACTCGTAGCACAATTGGTAGCATAATGTCCCCTTCGCCCACACTTATAACAGGTTATCAGTTTTTGGTTGCACACACCGGGATGTTTCCTCCCACAAGTCACACATACTGGTAATGGAGGTTGAGATTGGTAGGAGCGGGACACTCCTGATGGGTTACCGCCCTGGTTTACACTTGTGCTCACGGGTCGTTTGAACCCCGTATTCCTCTCGGGTAGGGAGACTGCTCCGCGGTTAAACCTATTTTGGGGGTTTCCTCCTGAAAAACCTCCACCCATACTTGCATACTTTCTCTTTATTCCCCCTTTCTCTCTTTCCTTATGCATCTGATCACTCCCTGCTTCCACAATCGAAGCCTTTTGTACCAATGTGGCATAGTCTGTAATCTCCAGAACTGCTACGCGATTCTGAATCCACTGCTTCAATCCCTGCTGAAACCGATTAGCTTTCTTCTCTTCGGTATCTACAAATTCTGGTACAAACCTTGATAGCTCGGTAAACTTTGCCTCATAGTCAGCCACTGTCAAATTATTCTGCTTTAGTTCCAAAAACTTGAGTTCCATTTGAGTCTTCATGAACCTTGGGAAATACTTCTCTAGAAACAATTGCTTAAACCTTTCCCAAGTTACAATAGCGTCCGTCTCCATGTTCTTCTTGGCCTCCCACCAATAATTGGCCTCTCCCTTCAGAAGGTAAGTGGCAAAAACAGTCTTCTGTGCCTCCTCAATACTCAAAATCTCAAAGGACTTTTCCATCTCCTTTATCCAGGCTCTTGCCTCTACTGGGTCAGCCGAACCTTGGAATTCTGGGGGCTTGAGTGACTTAAAGGCCCTAAAAGAGTTTGCTATGGTATTGTTGTTCCCTTGGGGTGGTTGGGGGTAGCGGTCCAAATTTTGCCTAAGTAGATTCATAAACTGACCCATGGGGTCTCCACCCTGGTCCCCTTCTCCCTGTTCCGCTTCACCTTCCTCTTCCTCATTTTCAACGTCCGCAGTGAAAAAGGATTCATCTGCCTCCCCGTACCGGGAGTCGTCCTGTTCATTATAATCTTCATCCATTTCTTCATTATACTCAGGGTCTTCCCTATTCTGATTGTGGCTTTCTTGATCAGCAGATTCAGGGGGGTTTGCCCTAGTTCCCACTCTTCGTGGAGGCATCTTACTGAAATTTGGAAAATTCATATTAAGATCGTTTACTGGGTTACAGATACAGTCATTACATAATTGGGAGACTTCCGCAGTTCTATATTTTATCGCAATTCAATAATAAGGTGCAAACAATAATATAGTAAACTTGTGATCGAGTCATAACAGGACTGGATTCAACTGAAAGGAAACAAATATATACATAGTACTGAAGATACAAAGTCTGGGTCAACATCAACAGTTTGCAAGTACAACTGTTCTACCAACATCTAGTCAAAAGTGAAATACATGGTCTATCCTTCTAGTCAGAAAGGGATAACATATACAATGGAACAATCCCACCAAAAATCGGCACTACTATGTCCGTACGTGACTAGAAGACTAGACTACCATATCACTAACTCTGAAATCAGCCACTGGTGCGGCGCCATGCCCTCACCCTCGCCATGGCTATGCGAAAGATCTCCTCAGCATCAACCCTAGATATCCTGCCATTGCCATCAGTAGGCAAAGCTCGAATCCTCATCCGTGCCCTCAACTCAATGCGAGTCATCGCCCTCCGGGCAACCCGAGGGGGCACAGACCCCCCGCCACCCTGGCGTACCATCCTGGCATCTCTCTCTACTGCTAGCTGCATCCGGGACTCTGCTAGTCTAGCCTCAGCTACCACCAAATCTGTCTGAACTCTGCTCACGGTCCAGTTGTGCACACACACTGGTATCCCCTCTAACGGAACATGGGGTGGGGTAACCGGCTCGGCTGGTGGTGCAGCCTCTGCCTGCTGTGGCTCAGGGGTAGGCTCCTCATGATCATCAGGGTAAGGGCTCAAGGGCAGTGGTGGAGGGGTAGGGGCTCCCTCAGTAGGAAGTGGAGGCTGGTCCTCAGCATCCCCTTCCACATCCTCAGTATCCGCTAGGGTCTGATCCTCCTCTGGATCCTCATCATCAGAATCCTCGATATCCTCGGTATCCGCATCTATCTGGACCTCCTCCGGGTCCTCCTCAATATCCTCATAGTATGGATCTGAAGTCCTAAGCAAGTCCTCGTCGTGCTGTCTCTCATAAGCCTCAGGGTCAGAGATATAGCTCACCTACACAATAACGAACTATGTTACTATCATGATATTAAAGTTCCCATAAGGGTTTTAGTCGAACTTGGCAAGAGTTCTTATTATCTTAGTGAATTTATTATTGTAACGCTGCCTCATCTCTGGGGTTTATAACTCTAACTCTCTGATACCATTTCTGTAACAGCCCCAGATCCGGGGTCGGGGATCCGGTCGTTACGGTCTCAATTCCCATCAATAATACTTGCATTTGAATCAAAACAATTAAACTACATGCTGTGACCCCACAATAACAACACCACTCACACAACAAGTTATAGTCCAGAGATGAAATTGGAATAAGTATCTAGTCATATGATCCACAAGTTATAAGTTATTACAAACCCAAAAGATTACAGAGCATTTAAAAGTTCTTGCCGTTGATTACATTAATCATAAGATACATAAGTCTGATACACAAAAGCTGAAGCTTAGAACACTAGTGGTTACTACCTCAGCTATGGCGGCTACGACATCAACGGGTAAATCTCTGACGACTGCTACCCGCTTTCGCGGGGTGTGACTGTTGCGGGCCATCTGCTCTAGCTGTTGTTGTGATATAAATAAATAAAGCAAGGGTGAGCAATAGAGCCCACCAAAAATAACTTATAACAGATTACCAAAGTATAACAATTCAAAGATATATTGCAGTCACATGTTATGCCTTCAACAGATAAGAAACTAGTATAGCGTAAAGGATGAAGTTACGAGGAAAATTAATGGGATATTTTCGTAACCCAAAGTCCACTTATGCATATATATCCTTAATCAGGTTTTACCAGACTCATAACTTATAGAATAAAAGATGAAGTTGCATGAATTTGTTGTCACTTCATTCCCAAACGCTTCTCAACCCCCTGCCAACACGATTGGTCCTTCACCCCAATACATGTTGCAGGAAAATATCCAAATTGGATGATGAACCAATACTGGAGCCTTCTCCGCGCCCGTCGTACCAACCTTACTATGATCAGTAGCAGGTTTGTACAACAAAATTATTTGTTTTCTACATGTAGATGGAAGAATCACGACAGCCTGACATTGTCTACCGCCTTTCTGGATCTCCCGGCCAACGGTTGGGCCAATAAAATGATGGATCGGCGCGACTCGACCTCTTACACGTTGCTCCTAGTTCAGATTAAATCCATGACTCAGAAACGTAAAGATCGTCCTCCTTTCCCCAAGTGTGATACTTGTTGATACGACTCCACTAAGTAGTTATATCTAGGTTGGAAAGGAAGATTCTCCAATATTTCCCAAGCGATGCTTGTTAATGGATATCGACTTGTTCCAGGAATTTACCCCTCGATCGTTGAGGTGGTAACACAATATTTGACTTGCAGCAGTTTCGTTGCTCGGAGAAAATACCTGTCCCTTGACAGTTTTGAGTTGGGAATTTAAAATGAAGGCAGTTACTTAAATCAGGTTTCCCATATTTTTGATAGTGGAGCGAGCATTTGAATTTTCTTAAAAGACAGATTCAAATGGAAAAATAGCTTTTTGGGAACCTTTTTCTGATTTGAAAATAACTAACAATAGTTACTAAATAAGTAAACCTTAAATGAATATTTGAAAATCATATTCATTAAATAAATAATCCTTAAATGAATATTTGAAAATAATATTCATTAAATAAATAATATTTAAATGAATATTTGAAAATAATCTTCCTTAAATAAACAATCCTTAAATGAATATTTGAAAATAATATTCATTAAATAAATAATATTTAAATGAATATTTGAAAATAATATTCATTAAATAAATAATCCTTAAATGAATATTTGAAAATAATATTCATTAAATAAATAATATTTAAATGAATATTTGAAAATAATCTTCCTTAAATAAACAATCCTTAAATGAATATTTGAAAATAATATTCATTAAATAAATAATATTTAAATGAATATTTGAAAATAATATTCATTAAATAAATAATCCTTAAATGAATATTTGAAAATAATATTCATTAAATAAATAATATTTAAATGAATATTTGAAAATAATATTCATTAAATAAATAATCCTCTTAATGTCGATAATCCTCAAGTATTGCTATACATAGCAATTCGAAAACAAGTATGCAGTTTATATATATCGCAATCACATATCATAATCGAGAACAATTATTATCACAACAACAGTAGTATAGGTTTAGAAAACTTGCCTGGTGGTGAGGTAGGGGTAGTGTGCCTCGAGTCAATCCGGCGATCTATACATAGTCAAAATATCCGAGATTAATCACCAAACACTTTTTAAGACACCAAGTACATACTTTACTTAGGCTAAAATGTGTTTTCAAGTCGACTCCTTAAGACTCTTCTTGCGTACACTTGACTCGAACATTTTTATAAAATAGAGATTAAATCCTTTTAACACGAAATCTTTTCGAGAGTCCTCCTAAACATACCTAGCATGTTAACACCAAGTTTCACATTCTGATTGGTCACTTAAGGGGTTTGATTATTGCCTCAAAGTTGGCTAAGTGGTATAGCTCGGTTTCTCGAAACATCCTTAACTAAAATACTCGTTTCTCCTAAACCGTAATTCGGAATCACATGATCTTTATATCAAAACGAACCTTGAAACAATACCTACACAATACTAGGCAGTGGTGACTCTGGACAGAAGTCTTTATGTCCGAACATCACAGACACAACAGAGCTAGGGAAAATCGGGCATTATAACGGCTATGTTTTAACGATTCCAAAGTTTAATCATAAACTTACAAGATCAATCCAAACCAAATCACCAAGTCAAATCCTCAACATCATTACTAACCCATAATCATCACAAATCAGTCAAAACCAACATCTACTTGCTTATCATCAAAACAACATCAAACTTTCATCAAACCTCCGTTAAAACCACTCAATCATCCTTATGATTATACTAACTAAACCATACTTAAAACTAACCATATAAATCAAATTTATAAACAAGGGTTCAAGAGTTATACCTTCCTTGGAGTGTGTATAAGCCTAATAATCCTTGTATAGCCCTTATATAACCTTAAGGTAGCTTGAATCAACAAAAGAAATCAAGAATCAAAAGTTAGTTCTTGAAATCACTATTCATTTCACTATTCATGCTCATCTTTGACCTAGGGTTTGAACATGATACAATCCATGGATGATGCTAAGATTAAGAGCATACCTTAGTTTGGAAATATGGAAGGTTTTGAATCCAAGAACAAGATTTATGGATGAGTGGATGATTGATTCTTGAAAAAGTATCCTTGTTTTCTTTAAAAGGGGCCGAATGGTTCTTTGTAAAAAAGGGGGGAGTTGTTCTTTCTTTTCTTGCCTTGGATAATGATAGAAATGCTGATTTTTTTGTTAAGAAGTGGTGAGTCATAGTCCTTGGCTTCTTCTTCTTTCGACACTTGTCGCACATGCAACGGTTCTGTTAAAGTAGCTTTACTGGTTTGCTTTATTGGTTTGTTTCCTTTCACATGGATGATCCAAATGTTGCATTCCTCGACTTAATCTTGTTACATGTTACTTCCATGTCTGTATTTAATCTCGTAAGTGTTTCGTCTCCGTTTACTCGCGTAAAAAGTTCGCAGGGTTTCTTAAGTGTTCTATCGAAGTAGTTTATCGTAATCGTTCTTAATATCTCTAATTCTTTCATTAAATCCATATCCATGGAATTGATAATTTAAATTCTTAATTATTCTCAAATAATAATTAATCCGTCCGTTAATGGCGAAATTTCGGAGAAAACGGAAATGCTATTTTTCCGATTCTGACAGCTTTTGCATTCCTTTATTTTCATCGTAGATCACTAATACGGCTTTGAAAGTTCATCATATCGACCCGTATATAGGGTGGTCTGGAAAACTTTTAAACGACAAAATTTACTATTCATCAAAAGTTACTATTCATCAGAAGTTACTATTCATCAGAAGTTACTATTCATCAGTGGTTTTTCTATAATCCTTTGGATCAATATTCGTTCCAATATTCCTGGTTTACTTCTCTTTATTCTTTGCACTTAGAAAACGTTCTAGTGCTTTCTCGGGCATACGCTATCTTGTTTACGGAGTTGTCGGATGCATTCCAGATATTGATTTGGATGACATAAAAATACTTTTCTTCCCTGGAGTATTGTATTCTTACCTTCCAGATTGATTGTTCTTATTTATATGTTCAGTCCATTCTTATTATTCTCAAAATGTTTGAAAACTGAAATTCATAATCATTCATACTTAATTCTCAAGTAATTGCCACCATCCATAATCACATCAACATATAATAAAAGTTTTAATTCTACCCAAAAATCTGGGGTCTTACATGATTCACTTTCTTCAGGTTCCTTGGTAGCTTCAGTTTCAAAAATCAATCTATCATGAGAGTCTTCATTGATTCCAGCTATCTTCTTGTCATCAAAAGATACATGTATTGACTATATGACAGTCCTTGTCCTCAAATTAAAAACTCTGAAGGCTCTTGATGCAGGATAGCCTATGAAAATTCCTTCATCAGCCTTTGTTTCAAATTTCCCTAGTTGTTCAGGATGAGTTCTGAGAACAAAACATTTACAGCCAAACACATGCAGATGCTTCAGACTTGGTTTCTTTTCCTTGAGTGACTGATAAGGAGTAACACCATGTCTGTTTATTAATGTGAGATTTTGAGTGTAGCATGATGTGTTGACTGCTTCTGCCCAGAAATATGTAGGTAACTTTGCTTCTTCCAACATAGTTCTGCCAGTTTCAATAAGAGTTCTATTTTTCCTTTCAACTACTCCATTTTGCTGAGGTGAGCCAGGAGCAGAGAATTGTTGAATGATTCCTTTGTATTTGCAGAACTCTTCCATCTTTGAATTCTTAAATTCAGTACCATTATCACTTCTCAGTATCTTGACTTTGTACTTTGTGGTTGTCTCAATCATTCTTACATGATCCAACAGAACTTCAGGAGTCTCATCTTTTCTATGCAGAAAATACACCCAGGTGAATCTAGAATATTCATCAACAATTACAAGAGTGTACCTTTTCTTACTGATGGTCATGATGTTGACTGGACCAAATAGATCAAGATGTAGCATGTGATATGGTTCTCCAATAGAGGATTCTGATTTACTCTGGAATGATGTCCTTCTTTGTTTTGCTTTCTGACATGCATCACAGAGTCCATCAGGAGTATATAACACTTTTGGTAATCCTCTCACTAAATCTTTCTTAACCAACTCATTGATATTGCTGAAGTTGAGATGAGAAAGCTTCTTGTGCCAATTCCAACTTTCATCTACTGAAGCTTTACTGATCAGACAGGTAGGGGAGTCATCAGTATTTGATTGAATGTTGGCTTCATATATGTTACCGTGCCTGTAGCCAGTCAGTGTTATCTTTCCTGTTGCTTTACTGACTACTTCACAATGTGTGGAATAGAATTGACATGATAACCTCTGTCAGTGATTTGACTAATACTCAACAGGTTGTGTTTTAGTCCCTTCACTAGAGCTACTTTTTCAATGATGACATTTCCAATGATTATATTGCCATATCCCAAGGTTTGTCCAATGTTGCCATCTCCATAAGACACAGTTGGGCCAGCTTTTTCCTCATATTCTGATAACAGGGCTTTGTTTCCAGTCATGTGCACAGAACATCTACTATCCATGACTAACACATTTTTCTTTTTACCCTGCAATCAGAATAGAAACACACTAGTTAGAACATTTAGGAACCCATACTTGTTGGGTTCCTTTTCCATGCAATTTATTAAATTTCACAGCAGAAGACTTTCTGACTTTAGCAGTCCTGATAGGATTTACTCCATCAGGATTTGCTTTGTCAGTATCAGTATTAACAAAAGCATGTTCCAACTTGACATTCTTAATGCTACCAGAGTTTGCACTATTTTTATCAACTTTAGGCATTGGATCATAAAAGTTATAGTACAACTCATGATAATCTTTACAAGTATAAATAGAATGCCATACACTACCACAATGAAAACAGGACTTTTGTGGTTTATAAAATACTGATCTATTCCTAACATCAGACTTAGGAATATCAGTAATCTTCTTCTTACTCTTCTTACAATCAATAGCAAGATGATTAGAGTTACCACAGTTAAAACAACACTTTCTAGGTGCATTTGGGATATATTTGTAACCATTCTCTTTGTTGATCCCAACTTTACCATTCCTGTTTCTCTTAACAGTAGATTCCTTTTTCTTATCTGTCACCTCACAGATTTTATCCTTAAGCTGTTTCTGAGACAATAAACCTACATTCTTAATGACTTTATTCAAGACAGGTTTAGACTTTATGATTTTAATTCCTTGAGTAGAAGTAGATCCCTTTTCAAAAGTAGAATTGGAATCCTTACCAAAAACAAAATTAACAGGAGTAATCTTAGATTTGGTTGCATCTATAACATGTCTATAGGTCTTTGGACTGACTGTCTCATCACTGACAATTTTCTCTTTCAATTTCTTATCCTCATCTGACTAATATCCTAGACACTCTTTCCAATTCTTAGAGGTATTAATCTCATGAAATTTCCTACCAGAGTCTGTCCAGGTTCTGATTTTCTCATTAGCATTTTCAAGTTCCTTTTCAAGAGCAGTACATTTGGATTTCATCTCTAAGTACATGTGATTCACATTATCACATTCTTTTTGTACTTCTTGCATACGAGAAAATTCAGCTTCTAATATATCATTCCTTTTTCTAAGTTCAGACATCTCAGATAATATCCTAGTATTTTCAGCAGTTTGACTTCTAAAGCTAATATGCAATGACTTTAGAAAACGTCTTAACTCAGAAGCATTATCAGTATCAAAATCAAAGATAGTATTTAGTACCTTATCATCAGGAGCAGCAGTTACATCAGCATTGGCCATTAGAGCATAGTTGACCACCTCAGTATCAGATTCTGAGGAAGAGTCCATCCAATCCTTGCTTGATGTGATAAGTGCCTTCGTCTTCTTGCACTCAGAAGCAAAGTGACCCATACCATTACACTTGTAGCATCTAACCTTTGACTTGTCAAATTTGCTACCCTTGCTGTCCTTTTTGATATACTTATCTTTGTTTGGATTGAAATCCTTTTTCTGAAAGTTGCCTTGTCTTCTATTCTTCCTGAACTTCATCCATCTGAAGTTTCTGACAATCATAGCAACCATCTCTTCCATGTCTGAGTCAGAAGAATCATCATCAATATTGGCATCAGCATTGCCATCAGTATCTGATGAAGAGTCATCAGGATCTGACTCAACTATTCTTGTTTTACTTCTAGAGACCTCCATCGCTTTTCCTTTTGATTTAGCCTCTTCTTTCAAAGCAATTGATTTTGCCTTGCTGCTTTTCTTGTTCTTTCTCTGTTGAACTTCAAGATCATGAGTTCTTAGCATCCCATAGACTTCATCAAGAGACACAGTGTTAAGATCATACTGATGTCTAATGATCGATGTCTGAGTGTCCCATTCTTCCGGTAAAGCTCTTAGAAACTTGGTGTTTGAATCTTCAGTTTCATATTCCTTGTCAACTAAAGATAAACTGTTCAATAGTGTCAGAAATCTATCATATAGATCAGTTAGGCTCTCATCGGGTCTTGCATCAAATTGTTCATATTCTTGAATCAAAAGACCCCTTCTGTTTTTCTTGACAGATGCAGATCCCTGGCACTGAGTTTCCAAAGTATCCCAGATTTCTTTTGAAGACTTGCATGCAATCACTCTGTTTGACATGACAGCATCAAGACTACTGTGTAAGATATTCTTTATCTTTGGTTCCCTGAGTACATGAGCTTTTTCTTCTGGAGTCCATTCACTTTTAGCCTTGACCACATAATGTTCAGGTACTGTATCTGTTCGTTCTACAATTCGTGTAGGAATATATGGTCCATCACGAATCCTGTCCAAATAGTCAGGATCCATAGCCTCCAGGTACATCAGCATCTTTACCCTCCATGTTGGATATTCTGATTTCTTCAAGATGGGAATCTTCATGCTTTCATACTTTGTTGTCGACATCTTTAGATCGTATCTGATTCAGAATTAAATCAGTTTGCTCTGATACCAATTGTTGCCCAGTAATAATCTATTGTAGAAGGGGGGTTGAATACAATAGTATAAGATAATCGACTTCTTAATGTATATATCACAAATATGAAAGAAAGATAACAGCTTTATTAAATCTGATATAAAACTGTTACAAACTCTCTCAAGAAATTCTGATGTTCTTGAGAGCTGCTAGCTTACAAAAAACTCTCTCAAGAAATTCTATGTTCTTAAGAGCTTCTATTCGATTATGTTCACGTACGTGTTGTCTTTATAAATCGAAACCAAAACTGTGTTTATATACTACACAGCTTCTCTATCAATGATAAGTCCTAATCAATTACAAAGATTGAAACCTATCCATAATTGATAGCTACATTCTACAAACCAGGAACCGACAGAATAAACTTCCATGTTTAACTAGACTCCAAATATAACTCGAAGTAGGAATCCTGATCAGCTTCCAGTCCTGATGATCAATCCTGATCCCAGTCCTGATATGTATCTTAATCTTGACGACCATGTAATCCTGATGACGTCAGCAATCCTGATCAGTTGAGTCTAGCTCCTGACGATCATTGAATTCTGAACTAACAACCTTTGCTGTCAGACTCTGCAATAGTTCCATTGTGATGAAATAAGAAATGCCAGAAGTGAAGTAGATACTTACAGCCCATCTTTTCTCATCATTCACCATTACACTGACACTGGTGATTTGATCCTTTAGCAGTTTTGTGGTGTTGATTGGACTGTTGCTTGGAGCATTCATTGCTTCTTCCACTAGACTGCTAAATTCAGTGTCATGATTCTATAATGTGCTCTCCCTGTAATCCACCATTATAGTATTGGATTCTTCTTGATCAAACTCAGTACCATTGGACCAAGTGTGTCCTTTATGGATGGATTCAGACAGTTTCCCTTTACCATTCCCAAGCTTATTTTGTTCCTCCATTTCTCTCCATCTTTTCTGTAGAGCAGTTTCTTGAGTTGCTGAAGTTGGTTCTCTAATTGACACAGGAGGTAGAATTGGGTGTCTAGATGCAGATCTTCTTTGCAGTGCATCTTGAGTTGCCTTAGACATTAGTACCCTTTCTCCATCCAAGTCACCTTCAACAAGATATTCAGCTTTATCCATTGGTTGTCCACTGCTTGGTTTGACTTGCTCACCCTTTGTCATTGCTTTACTCTTGACTCCAGAACTTTGTTTTGCTCCCCCTTTGGTCTTCACAGTTACTTGCTCCCCCTGAGTTCCACCTGATTCCTGAATAGATATAGATTCTGATCTTGCTACCTTCTCCCCCTTAGTTGAGTTGGCAGCTACAAGGTCAGTAAGGAACTGGAGAGAATGCTGAGTAGCAGCAAAACCATCAACCACCAGTTGAGAGAGAGAGTCCATCTTGGAGTTCAAGGTAGCACATTGTCCTTCCAGAGCTGTGATCCTGTTACCAAAATTTGCAGAGGGGCCACCATCCCTTAACCTTCTTGGAGGGGAAGGAAAAGAAAGGGGCTTGGAGGCTTTGGGGGTTCTCACACTCTCATGGTGTTTTTGAGTGATCTCATCACCCCTCACAGTTTGACTGTCAAGGCCTAATGCCTGAATAGTGTGGGCTCCCTCAAGATCTCTCTGGACATGCTCAAGTCCCTCTCCTTTTTCCAGCTCATTTGGCTGCCTCTCATTTTTATGCTCACCTCTCTTTTCTTGTTCACACCCTCACTCAACCTAGATGCATGGGTATGAGCAGTACTAACATGCATTGAAGGAGAAGATTTAGAAGGTACCTTCAAGAGTTTGACAAGAGGTAGGTCATCATCAGAGGCATCCTCAAGGAGTACAACATCAAAATCTGGCTGAGAGGACTGGACAGCATCTTTGGCAGGAATGTTACTGTCAGTTGGAGTGAGGACAGCAGGTTCTGGCATGACAGCATCTTTGGGATGTGGAGTGACAGTAGGTCTTGTGTTGACAGTATCTTTTTCTCCACCCATGACAGCAGCTGTGTCTATGACAGCAACATTTCCAATGTCCTTGACAGCAACAGAGGCTGTGACAGCATCTTCCTGAAGGTAAGATGCTCCTTGGAGTTCAGACAAAGTGTTGGTTGTTTCATTTTCTGATAGAATACCACTTTGCCCTTGCTCAGTGTTTGGAGGAGTGGTGTCCATTGCACTTTGAGAAATGGGTTCTTGTGGACCACTAGATGGGGGCTCATCCATGATTGGAGATGGATGATCAAAACCTGAAGGGTTGGGACTGTCCCCTTCTCTAGGTTGTGGAGAAGAAACAAAAGAATGTGTAGGGAAGGAAGAAGGTGAAAGTGTAGCAGAGAGTGGGGGCTGATTCACAGGAGAAACATGTGAATCATCAAAAGGAATAGAGAAATCCTCACTGTGTGTGTCTTCAAGTGGGGGTTCCTCAGGTTGTGAGCCATGAGTTTGTGCAGACTCTGTACAGGGTGCCTTGGGAGACAGGCCAATTTCAATAGATGCACCTTGTTGAGAAGGCACATCTAGGGAGGTGCTTGAATCCCTTTCAGTAACCACAGTTTGTTGAGAAACTGCAGCTTGGCTAACAGTGGTTTTAGTCCTCCTAGCTCTCTTCTTCTTAGGTTCAGGGGGAACCACTGGGGGTTCTGTTTCACCACCTTCCTTATTTGCTGCACTAGGTGCAGTGTCTCCCTCTTGACTAACAGAGCTACCACCAACATCAGCTTCTAAGGGCCTTTTTCTGGATTCTTGCTAGGCTTCTCTTTGGGCTTTGGGAAGTCTAGAAAGCCTAGGCTGAGTGTATGGTGTTGAATGTGGGTTAACTAAATTTGGGTCTAATTCAGTTTCATTCTCAAGAGTGAAAGAGTCATAACCAGAGGGTAATGGTAAATCAAGGTTGGACACTTGATCAACCATGTGCTGAGGGAAACAAAGTGGAATATGTGCATTGAGATTCTGTGAGGATAACAGTGTGTGTGTGTGTTCTTTTTCAAAACTGAGCAAGCCTCTAAACGAGGGGCATCATTATTAAAATCACAGAATGAATTAATGCACATCATAAGAAAGTGAGGGTAGATTGATACCTTCTTACCTATGGCAGCCCTGAGGTGTGCCATGAGGAGAGCTCCAACATTCACCTTGTATCCATGGACAAGAGAATGTATCAGTTTCTTGATGTAGGAGGGTATTCCATTCCAGCCTGTGGACTTGGTAGAGAACACCTTGACCATGACATCAAAAATCATACTCCACTCCTTTCGCAGATGCTTCCTATCCATTTCACCAGACGAATACCATTTGGTTGTGCCCTCTTCGAGAATAGGGCATGCATACCCAATCTTTAAGAAGAGCTTCTTGAGAGAGTCATCATTAGCAAGTTCAGCAAAATTTCTGCCTTCTTGAAGTGAAATTCCAAGAGCAGTGTTGATGACCTCAGCTATAAGAATGTAGTGTTTCCCATTGATTGTGAATTGAATGGATGGGTTCTAACCCTCCGTTTGAGCAACATCAGTTTGCCAAAATGCCTCAATTCTGTCTAAGTCGAGAATGGGGGTTGAGGTAATGGCAGAGCCGAGATAGGACTTGTTCATGAAAAACACTAGTCCTTTGAAACCTTCACCATCATCATTTGGGGAAAAGATGCCAGCAAAGTTTGTTTGAGAGAGAGTCTGTTTGGGTGCCATGGAGATTTCAAGAAAAGAAGAAAGTAAGAAAGTGGCTTTTTGCTTGAAAAAAAGTATTTTGCCTTGAGTTCGATGAGAGTGATATGTCTGAGTAACTGGGGAATAAATAGAGGTATCTCAAACGTTGTGCACAAAAAGTGGAATTAAAGAACGTGTCTTAACCCACTCTTATAACACGTGAGTTACTGCCCGTTATTCACTGTCAATCGTGGGGTGAATATCCAATTCCAACGGTCCACTGTTGTTGACAGTAACCTGTGCGCTAGAAACAATCTGTCAGTAATAAGATGTGGTGACAGTAGGTTATGCGCGACAGAAACTATTACGCAAAAACATGTTGTCACCGTTAAGCGCTTGAATGACAGTATCTATTAAAAGTTGTTAATCCCAAATGACCTAACAGAATTGTAGAAGGGGGGGGGGGGTTGAATACAATTCTTGATATTTTCTTAAACTTAAAACACTTATCAATAAAACTGAACTGAATAAGTAAAAACACAAGATATAAATAATTCAGTTGGATTGTTTGATGATCCAACTGAAGTGTTTTTATTTCGGAAATAATCTGTGATACAAAATGTACACAGCTGCTCAGTTACTAGATTTGTAGAGAAGAAATGCTCTCAACAATAGCTAATACAATCTATTTGTTTTTCTTCTCTTATCTATTTTAACTGCTACACTTGGTTATATATTCCCAAGTTTACAAAGCTATTTTAGGCTACACTAAAGTACACAAAAGGTAACCGCCAATAGTTTGCTTTTCATCCCTTTGTCCAGTGGTCCTTGGAGATCCTTGCTTTTGTCTTCATGCTTATTATGATCACTCCCAAGAGCCCAATTGGAAACTGGGATGTTTCCTTATTCCCCATGTCCATTTTAATGGTTTCCAATGCAAAGTACACTTCCACATCACCTTTAGATATGTTCAGTAAACTGTCACTATCACTTTGTCAACTATTCAGAAAAGCAATAATGATTCGTTGATAGCAGGGAGATGTGTTTCGTTGATAGCTTTATTCTCCATTTCGTTGATGAGTAAACTTCATTTCGTTGATGAGTAAACTTCATTCCGTTGATGGTGTATCCTTGTTCCGTTGATAGAGTAATCTTCATACCGTTGACATGTCTTCACTTAGGCAAAATTACAAGGCATGATATACTTACAATTAACCAACCTATTTTGCCTATCTAGTACTTAGTCAACATGACTTAGGAAACCTATCTAATACATACATCAAATGCATATCAAACTGTGAAGTATTGTACAGTGCAATTGCTACAACACTCATTCCGTTGATGAGCTTCCTGTCAACGAAACACTGCAAAGCATGCCATTCCGTTGACAGTTACAAAATGACTTAATACAAAATCTACTAAGTGTTTTTATAATTATCATCAAGAACAACATATTCCTAACAATCTCCCCCAATTTATGACTGATAGAATAACATCCATAAATCAAGAGCCTTGATGATAACAAAAACACTCAATCAAATTACACATGATAAAAGTAGAAATTGCATTGAGCTTCATTGAATTTAATTAAAATATAAAGTAGAAAATCTTACAAAACAAGTGCACAGAGTTGCTCCTCTAGACTGAGCAGATTTTTCATCTTTGCCTTTGTGGTCTTGTTTTCTTCCCTTTTCTTGCATTGTTCTCCTCAATCTGAGCTTGAAGTCTTCTGTAGAAAATCTTCTCTTCTTCATCTTGATTCCCCAACTTGGATTACATTAATCTTAGAGTTTCATTGGATGCCTTCTCCAGTTGGTCTTCTATTCTGAAGAATCTTCTACAGTTGTCCTTGTCTCTGAATTCCATCATCCAAAAAGGTTGGAGATGAATTTTCTTTCCTGTTTGAGGGACCTTCAATACTCTGGGAAGTGCACCAGGCTTGTTCCAGCTAGCTTTGATTTGGCAAATTTTGGAAAGTTAGCTGTTTTGGTAAAACCAAAATCTTTCTTCAGGCATTTAAACACAGATATCAGTGTCTGATAGTCTTCTCCCAGAATTCTATGTAGAGGCCAAACCTGTTCTCTCCCACCCTTGTAGACAAACACCAATCTCTCTGGTAGTTTGTAAGAAGCTGTTATTCGTCTCACTTCAACTTGGTCATCAAGATTGATATGTAGGTCAGACTCCTCCCTGATATCAGCAATGTAGATGAAGTCTTCTGGGTTGGTAGGAGGTTTTTCAGCTTGTGGTCTCCTTACTAGAATTGGCTTAGCCTTGGTAGCCCTTTGCTTAGATTTCTTCTTTGGATCCATCTCAAAGAGGAATTTTGGAAAGTTGGCCTCATCAAACTCAATTGGCTCTTCCTTTGGCTCAATTGGCTGATCATGGAAATTAACAGGATGTTTAGGATCAAAGGCTAACTTTACCCCTAGAGCTGGATCAGGAATTGTTGGAGGTGCAGTTGGTACAGAAGAGTCTGATGCAATACTCTGAGGGTCATCATTCTCAAAGGCTATATTTCTCCTAGCTCTTGCCTTTGGTTGCCTTGTGCTCTTCTTTGCACTCCTTTTCTCTCTGGCTTTTTCTTCTTGCTGTCTTTCTTCTTCATCAAGAGATTGAGCAACTGCAAGTGCTTGCATTGCTGCTCTTTCTGACTCTTCAGCCTTAGCTTCAGCAAAGTTTGGGTGACCAACCCAAACACAGATTTCTTGTCCATTCCTGTAGACAATTGCCCTTTGCTTCCTTACCTCAGTATCATTGCTTTCCTTGCATTTAGTGATAAGTAATCCAAGAAGCTTGAGCTCATCTGGATAAGGTGCAGGATAGAAAGTCCTTGCTATATTTTTGCCCTTTGGTTTAGCAGGGGACTTGGGAGATAAGCTTCTTTGCAATGTAGCTTGTTCCACATCCCTAATGCATGAAGTTTGTCCTTTCTCCTTCCTTGATCCTTGAGTGACTCCATGTAGAAGGGGCTCTACCTTATATGAAGAATTGGTCTGTGGCTCCCATTCCGTTGATGCTAAAACCATGGCATCCGTTGATGGCTCTGTAGAAGAAGCTTGATCCGTTGATGGATTTGAACTCTTTGCAGTATCAGCTATCTTCTTGATTCTTTCTTCTATCCTGGACCAGTGATCTTTAATTTGTTCAGCAAGTTGTAGCTTCATAGTTGCTTGCTGAATCAGGTCAATGCTGTCCAGTTTAGCTTTTCCTGACTCCCCCATTGCTAGTGGCTCCTGTGGTAGGGAAATGGCTGGAACCATAACCTTTGTGATTTGAATGTCCAGCTCCTTAGATTTCTCCCCCTTTTTGTTATCATCAAGAGAGATGACTGGGAGTCCTTGAGCTGCCACTAGCTGGGCCAAGAGTTGTGTCTGCTTCTCCTGTTCCTTTTGCATCTGAGATAAAGTAGCTTCCACCTTGTCCACTCTAGAAGAGAGAGTCTTCAAGGAGGTAGCCACCTCAGGTTCCTTAGAGAAAAACCTGTTCATCTTGGACACAGTGAGAAGAGGAAGCTTTTCATCTAGCCTCCTTTCATTAGCATCCCTGAGATTGCTAATTGAGTCCTTGATTTCTCTAGCCTCAATCCTTGTCTGCATCATCTGTAGCCTTTGGATTTCCAGTGAATCCATAATAGCCTTGTAGAATTTCTTGTCATTGGCATTTGCAGACTCATGAGCCAGATAGGCCTCATTGTACTGCCTTGTGATTGCAGCATCCAGGGAGATCCTTCCTTGTAAATCCTGAGAAAGCCAGTTTGGTGTAGGAGGCACCACGGAAGTCCCAGTCTGTGAAGTAGTGGCCACCTGATTGTCACCAAAGCTGTCCTCATCATCAGAGAAATCAAACTCACCACTTGCTGCAGCTCCTGGAGATAGATTAGTCAAGGCATCCTTTGCTCTTTGCATTGATGCAGTTGTATGAATTAGTTGTAATGACCTCTCTGCCTCCACATTGCCCTGTTGAGCCAAAAATTGATAGGCTGACACAGGATGAGTAAAGGTCTCAGGATCCAGGGAAATACTATCCAGAGTTTGTTGATAGAGCTCTTGGAAAGTAAGTTCCCTTTCTCCCTCATTGACCTCCATTGACTCACTAGCAATGGCTGCTTCCTCCCTTATGACTCCTGTAGTCCCTTCTCTCTCTCCTCTATTTTCTTGCATCATGGGCTCCCCATGGCTCACACCTCTCACACCCTCACCTTCACCTACTAAGGTGGAACTCTCAATCTCTCCTTTTGCCTGGCTGAAAGAAATAGCCAGCCTCTCACTCTCATTCTCTCCTTTTGCCTGGCTGCAAGCCAGCCTCTCAGTTTCACTCCCTCTCAATCCTAGAAGTGTCTCAACTACCACTAGATCATCTGCACTAGTTGTGGAAACAACTTGATTTTCAATTAGAGGTGCAGAGTGAACTATCAACGGTATGGTAGTTTGAACTGTCAACGGTATGGATACCGTTGATGGATAAACACTTGTCAACGAAAGAGCCTGTTTCGTTGATGAGGTCAAGAAAGCACTTTGAGAAAGTGAAATTACAGTAGAATCTGTGGTGATTGATTTAAGAGATTGTTCCACAGATCCTCTTGTAACTTCAGAAAAGGATGATTGGTGGCCCAACAAATCACTTAACAAGTGATGGTCACCAATGTCAGAGTGGGGCTTCTCGAAGAAAAGAGTTGGAGAATCAGGGATAGATGAATGGATCATATCCACATCTAATGATTGAGTTGGTGAATTTGGTGGAGATAGTTCAAGATTGATATCAAGAGAATGGGACTGTAACCCCAGAGTTATGATAGGGGTTACATCAAATTGAATTTGTGAAACTGGAAGTGTTGCTTCCAGTGTGTGTGCACCCTGTGAAACCTGGGATTTTTGCTTTACTCTTCTTTGGTACTGGGAAATTGTAGACTGTGGGCTTACAGTGTCCCTTGCCCTCTTGGACTGTGCTCTTGGTGAAGAGCTTGTTTCAATAATTACATCCTTTTGGGAGGATGCAATTAGACTTGTGCTTAAATCCATTTTACTCATTGTGCCTTGTTGGGAAGACACAATGGGGCTAGGCTGGGAAACACTTACCTCACCTTCCTTATTCTTGGGGTTTCTTTGACTTTCACCCCTTCCCTCACCTCTCACAACTCCAGACTCACTCCCCTTAGGTTGTGTGGTAGTTTTTACAACAGGTGCCTTTTGAGAAGCACCTGAGGTTGGCTTGGAGGATTTCTTTGATTTTGGTTTTGTTGCTGGGGCAGGAGCCTGTTGGGTCACAGCTACAGACTCCATAGCAACTGGGTTGGATGAGACAATGGAAGTAACAGCTATACTAACAGGGATAGCAGTAGTTACCTCAATGATTGGCAGATACACCACTGGAACATCACCATTGTGGTTCAGCCTAAGTATGTCTGTCAATACTCTCTTCTCTTGCACAAAGCACTCAAACCTGGCAGTAGGGTTAGAGATAACTAATGGTGTTGGACTAACATGATTAGCCAGCATCATCAGAAACCTTGCATAATAGATATTTTTCTTCCTATTTGCCTTATCACCCAACTTAGCACCAATTTCATACATAAGTTGGGTGCTAAAGTTGTAATATCTATCATTTAGAAGCATGGTTAGGAGAATTAACATAGAGTTAGTTAATGCATCAAAATTACTAATCTTTCCAGAAAAGACCTTAATGAATGCATCAGCTAAATAACTGTATTCCCTAACCAAACCTCTCCTAATTATCTTACCCAAGTTATCAGTAGGCAAAGAGTAGTTTATAGAATTTAGCATGGTAGTTATTTCAGTGTTAGTAGGCAAAGCATCACAGTTATTATCAGGAATATGTAAACATGCTTGCAAAACATCAGAATTAACTATGTACTCATTACCTTGAAGAGTGAATTGCAGTGTGCAGTTTGTTCCACTATACTCACATGAGGTCCAAATCTCCTCGATTATTTCATTGTAGAGTGGTGTAGAGTGAAACATCGCATAGCTCAACTTACAGTTCCTCATGAAGTCCATCATCTTGAAAAAGATGCTGTTCGGACTCTCCTTAACAACAAATGGAATAGAATTGTTCTTCTCATAGATGAACCCACCAGCAGACATAAGCTTGACTATGGGTGTCATTGTTGAGTGAGGAAAAGCTTCGAGCTGTATTGCTTGTTAGAGAGAAGAAGATAGAAAAACTTTTGGAATTTTTGAGAACAGGTAGAAATGAAATAAAGAAATTAAAATTTCTTAAATACTCCCCCAAAAATTCTCAGAAATTAAGTCCAATAATTAATCTAAATTACCTGATTGGCTTAAAAAGTAACCGTTAGAATTAAATATTACCACGATTTATACTTACAGGGGTGTATGTATAGATCGTGATAAAGAACGTGCAATTTCAACGGTTCAGATTAAAAAGCGCTACATCAACGAATCAGAATTGGGCATTTTAGGTCCCTTCTATTCCGTTGATAAAGCTGCGTTTCGTTGATATAAAAGAGCTATCAACGAAACACCCAGAAAAATGCTAAGGCTATCAACGAAATGGTGCGTTTCGTTGACATAGTAATTTTGACTTAGACAAAATTTCACCTTTTCCTGAGAAAATCAATTCACAGAAAAATTATAGCAAATTCCTGGCTGCATTTTAACTTGCAAAAATCTCAAAATATTTAAGAGAAATTTAGCATACCTAGCTCACTTACTAATATTGAGAATGTGGATTCATCAAGTGGCTTGGTAAAGATGTCTGCAAGTTGTTGTTCACTTGGAACAAAATGTAACTCCACAGTACCATTCATAACATGTTCTCTAATAAAGTGGTACTTGATGTCAATGTGCTTGGTCCTTGAATGCTGCACTGGATTCTCAGTAATGGCAATGGCACTAGTGTTGTCACAAAAAATAGGAATTTTCTCAACTCTTAATCCATAATCAAGTAGTTGGTTTTTCATCCATAAAATCTGTGCACAACAACTTCCAGCTGCAATATACTCAGCCTCAGCTGTGGAGGTGGAAACTGAGTTTTTTTTCTTGCTGAACCATGATACAAGCTTGTTTCCTAGAAATTGACAGGTTCCAGTTGTGCTTTTCCTGTCAATTTTACATCCTGCATAATCTGCATCCGAATAACCAATTAGTTCAAAACCAGATTCTCTAGGATACCAAATGCCAAGGTTTGGTGTTCCTTTGAGATATCTGAAAATTCTTTTAATAGCAACTAAATGGGATTCCCTAGGATCAGCCTGAAATCTAGCACATAGACATGTAGCAAACATAATATCAGGTCTACTAGCTGTTAAATATAAAAGTGAGCCAACCATGCCTCTGTAACTTGAAATGTCCACAGATTTTTCCTTAGTATTCAATTCAAGTTTGGTGGCAGTAGGCATGGGTGTTTTGGCAGGAGAGCATTCCATTAAGTTAAACCTCTTTAACAAATCATTAATGTACTTGGTTTGACTAATGAAAATGCCTTCATTAACTTGCTTTACTTGAAGACCAAGAAAATAAGTTAACTCTCCCATCATGCTCATTTCATACTTACTTTGCATAAGCTTGGCAAACTTTTGACAAAGTTTTTCATCTGTAGACCCAAAAATTATGTCATCTACATAAATTTGAACAAGTATTGTAGAGCCATTCACAATCCTATGAAAAAGAGTTTTATCTACAGTACCTCTAGTGAAGTGATTCTCAAGAAGGAACTGTGACAATGTGTCATACCAGGCTCTAGGTGCTTGTTTCAAACCATAGAGTGCTTTGAGGAGAAAGTACACATACTCTGGAAAATCATCATCTTCAAAGCCAGGAGGTTGACTCACATACACCTCCTCTTCCAGTTCCCCATTCAGAAAAGCACTCTTCACATCCATTTGAAAGACCTTGAAATTGGCATGGGCTGCATAGGCTAGGAAAATCCTTATTGCTTCTAGTCTTGCAACAGGAACAAAGGTTTCATCAAAATCAATTCCCTCTTCCTGTGAGTAGCCTTTTGCAACCAATCTAGCTTTGTTCCTTGTGACTATGCCATTTTCATCCATCTTGTTTCTGAACACCCATTTTGTGCCTATTACACTCCTGTCTTTAGGCTTGGGCACCAGCTTCCAAACATTGTTCCTCTCGAATTAGTTTAGCTCCTCTTGCATAGCCAAAACCCAATCTGGATCTAGAAGTGCATCCTCAACTTTCTTTGGCTCTTCTTGAGACAGAAAGCTACTATATAGACATTCCTCTTGAATTGCTCTTCTAGTTTGAACTTTTGAAGAAACATGACCTATAATAAGTTCAAAGGGATGATCTTTTGTCCATTTTCTTGAGGGAGGTAGATTTGCTCTTGAAGAAGTAGCTTCATGATCATGATTGCCTTGATTAGATATTTGTCCTTGAGAAACTCCCCCTGAGTTTGTTGTCCCTAATTGATCACTCCTGGAAACATTTCTGTGACTGTCAACGGAATGTCCATTTTGACTGTCAACGAAACGCTCATTCTGACTGTCAACGGAATGTCCATTTGGTCTACTAGCAGCTATTCTTTTCAATCTTAATGCAGCAATTTCATCTTCACTGCTGCTTTCATCTGTGCTAGATACAACAACTTTGGACTGTTTCTCAATAGTCTTATCATGATCCATCTGTTCTCCTTCCTCATTCTCAAAAGAGAGACTTTCATGGAAACCTTCATCACAGAGACCCTGAATTTTGAGATCATCAAAAACAACATGTACAGATTCCATAACAATGTTGGTTCTGAGATTGTAGACTCTGTAGGCTTTCCCTGCTGCATAACCTACAAATATTGCTTCATCTGCCTTTGCTTCAAATTTCCCCAAGTGCTCAGCTTGATTTCTCAGAACAAAACACTTGCAACCAAAGACATGAAGAAAATCCAATAGTGGTTTCTTTCTTTTGAGTAGTTGATAAGGTGTCATTCCCTTGGCCTGATTAATCAAAGAAATATTTTGAGTGAAGCAAGTTGTGTTGACTGCCTCAGCCCAAAAATAAGTAGGTAACTTTGATTCATCTAGCATTGTCCTTGCAGCTTCAATAAGTGTTCTGTTTTTCCTTTCAACTACACCATTTTGCTGTGGCGTCCTTGCTGCTGAAAACTCATGCAATATACCATTTTCTTCACAGAACACTTTCATGCTTGAATTCTTGAATTCTGTCCCATTGTCACTCCTAATTCTTCTCACTTTGAAATCAGGATGATTGCTTACCATCTTGATGTGATTGATAATGATTTCACTTGCCTCATCTTTGGAGTGCAAAAAGAAAGTCCATGTAAATCTAGAAAAATCATCAAAAATCACAAGACAGTACTTCTTCTTTGAAATTGACATGACATTTACAGGGCCAAATAAATCCATGTGGAGCAACTCAAGCTGTTGAACAACTGATGACTCTGTCTTGCTTTTGAATGATGCCTTCTTTTGTTTCCCTTTTTGACAGGCATCACACAAACCATCCTTGGAGAATTCTACCTGTGGAATTCCTCTAGCAAGATCTTTGCTTACCAAATCATTCATGACTTTGAAATTCAGATGAGATAATTTCTTGTGCCACAGCCAACTTTCATCCTTGCTTGCCTTGCTGAAAAGACATGTGATGGTGTCTGGACTTGTGCTGCTAAAGTCAGCAATGTACACGTTCCCTCTTCTGAATCCAGTCATGACCACATTGTTGTTTCCTACCTTAGAAACAACATAGGCTTCTTTTGAAAAAGTAACTAAAAATCCTTTGTCACAAAGTTGGCTGATACTAAGCAGGTTGTGCTTAAGACCATCCACCAATGCAACCTCAGCAATGATGACATTCTCTTTTGAAATCAAGCCATATCCCTTTGTGTAGCCTTTGCTGTCATCTCCAAAAGCAATACAAGGGCCAGCTTTTTCCTGAAACTCTGTGAGCAGGGTGGAATCACCAGTCATGTGTCTTGAACAACCACTATCCAAGTACCAAAGATTCCTTTTGTCTCCCTGCACACAACAAACCAAATCAAGTTGATTTTGGTACCCAAGTTTCCTTGGGTCCTGTCTTGTTAGCCTTTGATTTCCTTCTCAGATCATTTTTCACTTGTGTTGATCTTTGAGGGTTGCTCACAGTTTCATTCTCAGCATGCATAGATGGAGGAACAAACATGTTATTCCATGGCATTTGTGGCATGTTAAACATATTCATGTAAGGGTTAGGCACAAATGACATACCAGCATATGGATTTTGATACTGTGCATATGGAGCAAACATGTTAGGCATAACAGGCATTGCAGGTATAGAATCATTCAATGTAGACTTAGGCATTTTCACATTAGCAGGTTTCTTAACAGACTTGCAATTAGCAGATAGATGATTAACACTACCACAATTAACACATGTCTTTCTAGGTGCATATTTATCAGGTGTGTAATTGTTGTGCTTGTTAATCCCTACTTTTCCGTTTCTGTTATTCTTTTTGTTACCTTTAGTCTCAACTTGAACTTTCTCTAACTTGTCTTTCAATTGCTTGTTAGACAAGTGACCTACATTAGCTCTTTCAACAGGCTTCTCAACTTTCTTTGATTTACTAGACTCACCTTGAACAAAGTTCTTGGTGACAGGACCATACTTTTCATTAAGTCTAGTGAGTTCTACTTTCTTTTTCTCTGTCAACGAAACAGCATGATCGGTTGATGGTTCATCTGTCAACGAAACATTGCATTCCGTTGACGTATCAACCTTCAACAAATGATCATTGTTGTTTGTTGACTCTGATTCTGATTCTAAGGTTTCAACAGCATACCCTAGTTTCTCCTTGTTCTTTTTCCATGATTGCTCACAGAAAGATTCCACACCTTGAACATTAATGATGTTGCTAGCAACATTCCTGGAATCTTTCCATTTTGCAATCACACTCTGTTCTATCTCTAGTTGTGTTTTAAGAATTTCTTCCCTCTTTAATACTTTCTCAAGTTCCAGCTTAGCATCCCTACTAACACATCTCATTTTCTCAAACTCAATGAGCTGTGCTTCTAACATGGCATTTCTATCACTTAAGAGCAGATTTGATTCTTTAATCCTTGAATTCTCCTTGGTAAGTGATTTAAGAGTAACACGCAGATTGTATAGTACAGTAGACATTTCATTTACTGCACTATCGCATTCCTCTTTAGAAAGCTCAGAAAGATTAGTAATTGTTACCTGGTTGCTTGAGGAGCTTGCTTCCTGCTCATGATTGTTAGCCATAAGAGCCAAGTTGACATACTCAACATCATCATCAGAATCTTCACCATTACCAGCCCAATCATACTCCTGAGACATGAAAGCCTTTTCTTTTTGCTTGAGAAGTTCAAAGTATTTCTTTTTATAATCAACAGGCTCAAATTTCCTGTTGCCCTTCTCAATCTTGGGCTTTCTGCAGTCTCCAGCAAAGTGACCAAGCATTCCACAATTGAAACATTTAGATTTAGACTTTTCAATCCAGTTACTTTTGTTAGGTTGAAAGTCTCTCCTTGGTGGCCTTGCTTCTGAGTTTCTCTTGAACTTGAACTTAGAGAATTTTCTTGACAGAAAAGCAATGTGTTCATCAATCTCATCTAAGTCATCCAAGTTGGCTGGTTCTGATTCTTCTTCCTCTGTCATCTTGCCTTTTCCCTTTCTAACATCACTTCTACAACTAGCTCGACTAGTTGTGGCTTTTGCAGCTTCCTAATTGTCATCTTCCAGTTGGTTCACAGATGCAATCAATGCAATAGATCCACCCTTCTTCTGTACCTTCTCAATTTCTTCATCTTGCTCCATTTCCAACTCATATATCTTTAATGTTCCATACAGCCTTTCAAGAGTGTAATCTTTGTACTCTTGAGTGTTTCTTAGAGAAACAGTCATAGGCTTCCATTCTTTTGGAAGAGCTCTTAGAAATTTAAGGTTTGAATCCTTAGTTTGGTAGATTCTCCCATACAACTTTAATCCATTCAGAAGCTTTTGAAACCTACTAAACGTGTCATTTAGGGTTTCACCAGCTTTAAAGTGAAAGTGCTCATATTGTTGTATAAGGAGTTGCATTTTGTTCTCCCTTACTTGCTCAGTTCCTTCACATAGTGTTCTGACAGTGTCCCATACTTCTTTGGAGGTTGTACAGTTTATGACATTGTCAAACATCTCTTGCTCCAAACCATTAAACAGAATGTTCATGGTTCTTTTATCTTTATGGACTTCTGCAACATCTTCAATAGTCCATTCTGAGACAAGTTTTGGAATTTCCACATCAGGAGCATCATCTGGCAGTCCAACTCTAGATGCAAACTTCATGGGAACGTGTGGACCTTTCTCAATGCAGTCTACATACCTCTCGTCCATAGATATGAGATGTAAATGCATCTTTACTTTCCAGTGAAAGTAATTGTCCTTATCAAGAACTGGTATCTTCACACCTGCATCCTTCTTCACCATGGTTTCTGTTTTGGTCTTGATCTTTAAACTTCTTGTATGTTAGAAGCACGCTCTGATACCAATTGTTAATCCCAAATGACCTAACAGAATTGTAGAAGGGGGGGGGGGGGGTTGAATACAATTCTTGATATTTTCTTAAACTTAAAACACTTATAAATAAAACTGAACTGAATAAGTAAAAACACAAGATATAAATAATTCAGTTGGATTGTTTGATGATCCAACTGAAGTGTTTTTATTTCGGAAATAATCTGTGATACAAAATGTACACAGCTGCTCAGTTACTAGATTTGTAGAGAAGAAATGCTCTCAACAATAACTAATACAATCTATTTGTTTTTCTTCTCTTATCTATTTTAACTGCTACACTTGGTTATATATTCCCAAGTTTACAAAGCTATTTTAGGCTACACTAAAGTACACAAAAGGTAACCGCCAATAGTTTGCTTTTCATCCCTTTGTCCAGTGGTCCTTGGAGATCCTTGCTTTTGTCTTCATGCTTATTATGATCACTCCCAAGAGCCCAATTGGAAACTAGGATGTTTCCTTATTCCCCATGTCCATTTTAATGGTTTCCAATGCAAAGTACACTTCCACATCACCTTTAGATCTGTTCAGTAAACTGTCACTATCACTTTGTCAACTATTCAGAAAAGCAATAATGATTCGTTGATAGCAGGGAGATGTGTTTCGTTGATAGCTTTATTCTCCATTTCGTTGATGAGTAAACTTCATTTCGTTGATGAGTAAACTTCATTCCGTTGATGGTGTATCCTTGTTCCGTTGATAGAGTAATCTTCATACCGTTGACATGTCTTCACTTAGCCAAAATTACAAGGCATGATATACTTACAATTAACCAACCTATTTTGCCTATCTAGTACTTAGTCAACATGACTTAGGAAACCTATCTAATACATACATCAAATGCATATCAAACTGTGAAGTATTGTACAGTGCAATTGCTACAACACTCATTCCGTTGATGAGCTTCCTGTCAACGAAACACTGCAAAGCATGTCATTCCGTTGACAGTTACAAAATGACTTAATACAAAATCTACTAAGTGTTTTTATAATTATCATCAAGAACAACATATTCCTAACAAAAGTCTTGACAGAAAGTTTTTCCCTGATGTCAAGAAGGCTGCTGTCAATAGACACAAGACAGTATCCTTCTTAATGACAATAACTTTAGATGGGAAATTGTTTCTGTCATGAACTTTCTAGAATGTTGTATTCATAAACTTAACCTAAAATTAACAGATTATGGATTGAGCAATGTAATCTTTTGAACACAGATACTATGCAGTTAACATAGACAAAACAAAAACTCAATAACCACAAAAACAGGAAACTTTTATTTTTATTAATAAAATCATTTAAATAGAGCATTGAGTACATCATTTTATGATTTTATCAACTAGTTCTAAAAGTTCTTTCTTAATCTCCTCTTCAGTGCGACCTTCTTCCTTGAGAAGTGCCTGAAATTCTTCTTCCTGTTTTGCACATTTCTCTTCTTCCTTGGCTTGAAGGGCTTCAGCCTCTTCATATTCCTTCTCAAGTTCGTCCTCAAGAGTGTCAAAGAGGGCGTCTACTTCATCGCGAATGGAGGATTCACACCAAGTTTTAGGCTTGCACTCAATACCTACTTTGTTTTCCATGATTTACTTTAAAACTGAGAGCAGACTGGTGAAGCCTAAGGTTAATTTATAGGCAAAACCGTCTAAGGATTAAAGTCTAATGGTCAACAGTTAGAGTACCCATACAACTACCACATAAGTAATTAATGGTCGTGTCCTCCTTTAAACCTATGGATTTATGCAAAAAGGTGTGAAAGTCCAATGGAACAGATATTTATCTCTCAAACTTAGCAATTAACCACATTAATGTCATACAGGGTCTAAAAGTATGAGACTGGCACAAAATACAGACATGTAAAGTCAAATCAACACATGCTGTCATATAATAGACATAGACCAAGTAGACAGTAACTTCTCTTGACAGCAGGTTTGAAGTTGCTGTCATGAGCTTCAATAAAAAAAATTTGAAAGTGCAGAAAAACTTGGTAAATTAGCATACCAGATTCAGCATTCCCAATTCACTTACCAACCTGTTGAAGGTTGCTTCATCCAATGGCTTAGTGAAGATGTCAGCAAGTTGCTTGTCAGTTGGGACATAGATCAGCTTCACAGTTCCTTGTTCAACATGCTCTCTGATAAAGTGATGTCTTATATCAATGTGCTTTGTCCTAGAGTGTTGAACTGGATTATCTGAAATGGCTATGGCACTAGTGTTGTCACAATAAATGGGAATGTCTCTTAACACTAGACCATAATCCAGAAGTTGATTCTTCATCCATAGAATTTGTGCACAGCAACTGCCTGCAGTAATATATTCAGCTTCTGCAGTTGAAGTAGAAACTGAATGCTGCTTCTTGCTAAACCATGAGACCAATCTTACACCAAGAAATTGACAGCTACCAGTAGTACTCTTTCTGTCAATCTTGCATCCAGCATAGTCTGAGTCTGAGTAACCAATTAGATCAAATCCAGTATTCTTAGGATACCAAAGGCCTAGGTTAGGAGTGCCTTTTAAATATCTAAATATTCTCTTGATGGCTACTAAGTGTGACTCATTTGGATCACTTTGAAACCTTGCACAGAGACATGTAGCAAACATGATGTCAGGTCTGCTAGCAGTTAGATATAGGAGAGATCCTACCATGCCTCTATAGGTGCTTGAGTCAACTTTCTTTCCTTTAGGGTCAAGATCCAGACTTTTTGATGTGGACATTGGTGTCTTTGCAGGTGATGAATCTTCCAAGTTGAACTTTTTGAGAAGTTACTTGATGTATTTAGCTTGACATATGAAGATTCCATCAGGTTGTTGAAGAATTTGTAATCCCAGAAAGAATGACAATTCTCCCATCATGCTCATCTCATATTTGCTACTCATGAGAGAGGAAAACTTCTCACACAGCTTCTCATTTGTAGAACCAAAAATGATGTCATCCACATAGATTTGTACCAGAATGATGTCCTTGCCATGGTGTTTGTAGAAAAGTGTCTTGTCCACAATTCCTCTAGTAAACTGATTTTCCAAGAGAAAAGTGGAAAGTGTGTCATACCATGCCTTGGGTGCTTGCTTTAGTCCATACAAAGCCTTGAAGAGTTTGTATACAAAGTCATACATTTCAGCATCCTCAAACCCTGGTGGTTGTTCAACATACACTTCTTCTTCCAACTCTCCATTTAGGAAGGCACTTTTGACATCCATCTGAAATATTTTAAAGTTGCAGTGTGCAGCATAGGCTAGAAAGATTCTTATAGCTTCAAGTCTTGCAACAGGTGCAAATGTCTCATCATAATCTATTCCTTCCTGTTGACAGTAACCTTTAGCCACTAGCCTTTCTTTGTTTCTTGTCACTAATCCATTTTCATCAAGCTTGTTTCTGAAAACCCATTTGGTCTCAATGACTGACTTTCCCTTAGGTCTTGGAACCAACTTCCATACATTGTTTCTTTCAAACTGATTTAGCTCTTCTTGCATGGCTATCACCCAGTCAGAATCCAACAATGCTTCATCAGTTGTCTTGGGTTCCATTTGAGACAGGAAGCATGAAAACATGCTGTCAGCAGAGACTTTGTTCCTTGTCCTCACTCCAGAAGTAGGGTCACCAATGATAAGGTCATTTGTGTGATCCTTGTTCCACTTGGTGATTCTGGGCAAGCTACTTGATTGTACAGGAACAGTTGCTTCAGTTTGTTGAGTTGAATGCTCACCAATTCCATTGTCTTCACCATGTTCTTCATTGTCTCCAGAGTCATCATTGTTATGAATGTTAGAAGTTATGGTCTGTGACTGAGCTGGAGTTTGGTTGACAGTAGTGGCATTGACAGTATCTTTGTCAACTTCAACAATTTGAGTGAAGCTTGGTTCTTCATCAACAATTTCCTCAACTTCCAAGTATCTTTGATTCTCAAATCTGAATGTCTGCATCTTTCCTTCTTCATGCAGTCCTGGAAACTTGGTTTCATCAAATGTGACATTTACACTCTCTTCAATAATCCTGTGTTCCATAACATAAACTCTGTAGGCAGTCCTTTCTGTGCTGTAACCCATGAATAGTTGTTAATCCCAAATGACCTAACAGAATTGTAGAAGGGGGGGTTGAATACAATTCTTGATATTTCTTAAACTTAAAACAACTTACAAATAAAAACTGAACTTAAAGTAAAAATCACAAGCACATAAATAATTTCAGTTGGATTGTTTGATGATCCAACTGAAGTGATTTTTATTGCGGAAATAATCTGTGATACAAAATGTACACAACTGCTCAGTTACAAGATTGTAGAGAAGTATGCTCTCAAAGATAGCTAATACAAACTATTTGTTTTTCTTCTCTCTCTCTTAAAGTAACTGCTACACTTGGTTATATATACCCAAGTTTACAATTCTACGTTTGGCTAAACTAAAGAACAATAGTAGTAACCATCAGTAGCTTGCTTTTCATTCCTTTTGTCCAATGATCCTTGGAGATCTTTGCTTTTGTCTTCATGCTTATTTTAATCATTCCCAAGAGCCTTATTGGAAATTGGAATGTTTCCTTATTTCCAGTAACCATTTTGATGGCTTCCAATGCAAAGTACACTTCCATATCTCCTTTAGATCTGTTCAGTAAACTGTCACTATCACTTTGTCAACTGTTCAAAAAGCAATAGTGATTCGTTGATAGCAGGGAGATGTGTTTCGTTGATAGCTTTATTCTTCATTCCGTTGATGGTGTTTCACATAGTGTAGAAGTCTTCATCTTCCACATCCTTGAGTTATAGTACTACTTTCTCATCATCTTCAACAACCTCTTCTATCTCTTCAAGGATTGTGCAGGGGTTGGTTGTGTGATTTGTAGTACTTCACTTGGCTGTGTGATCCTTGGCACATGTGCTACTAAGGCACTTGACATATTAGCCATCTTGTTCCTTGTTCCACATTGTATGGCTCTCTTTTGAAAGAGTTCAAGTTCATAAGATTTCAGAATGCCATAAAGTGTCTCAAAGGTTATATTGTTGAGATCTCTTCCTTCTCGTATGGCTATTGTCTTGTGTTCAAGGTGATCAGGCAGTGTAAGCAGGAACTTGACATTCAATTCTTTTCTGTCATAGTACTTGCCATGTATCTGTAGTTCAGTTAAGAGCTTATTGAATCTTTCAAACATGGAAGTTAAGTCTTCACCAGGCTTAGCCATGAATGCCTCATATTGTGATATCAGTATTTGCCTTTGATTGCCCTTAACTTCTTCACTTCCTTCACATAGTAAAGCTAACCTGATCCACATCTCCTTGGCAGATGTGCAACTTATCACACTTCCACACATGGCTTTATCCAACGTGAGAGAATCGAGCAAGATGAGTTGCAAGTGATCATCTAGCACCATTTTCTCCTTCTCAGGTTCCAAAATTTCTGAAGGATCTTTGGGAACCCAATGTGCAGGAATTACTTCACCATTTACTGTTGTGGCTTCAATTTCCTTTCTTGGAACGAAAGGACCATTCTCGAGAATACCTGGGTATAGTGGATTCGCAGCTTTGATAAACAACAAGATCTTTCTTTTCCAAATGTTGTAGTTTTCTTTATCAAAATCTGGGATCTTGATACTGTTTGATTTCTGAATTGTCGTCGTGATCTCAGATATGTATGTTAATTTGATAGCTCTGATACCAGTTGTTGGTCCTCGTGTATTGCAGAAGGGGGGGGGATGAATGCAATACTGATAAAATTCAATCTCAGTTTCAACAACCAAAACTAAGATTTAATGTTATCAATAATATGTATGCATTCACAAACAGTATAATCGAAAAGACAGGATTCACAAAATAAATGTTTTATTTATTTTGCAAAGTGTTGCTACAACCTCAAGAGAGAATTCTTGAGCTTCGGTTTTTCTTCAAGACACTTACTTGTCTTCGTTACATTTCTAGAATGAATTGATAGTCTAAGTATAAACTAATCCTATCACTGTCAGCACGGGTTTGTGAAGCTGCTGTCATTATCAAGTGGCAGCTTCTTATAGATTGCCTACCCATGTGACATTCCTAAATTGCTAACATGTCAGATATACATTACAAAGAAAACAACCTAGATTCATTCTATTTCCAGCTAAAACAATTCAGCAAATAGAGACTTGACCTTACTCTTTGAATTGATTCGCTTTTGTTTTGTAGTGCTTGAAGCTTCTGTCGTAGTCTTGCAGACTTGGTGCAGCTTAGGGATACTGCAACACGCCTGTTTCTTGAACATTGAAACTGTCACGGGATTTGACTGAGAAGATACCTAGAACAAGGATCTTTCTCGAGACAGTTACTTTTGCCGCATAGCTTGCTGTCACAGGAATGTTCTTTTGGTGACAGTAAGAGTTCCCCGCATAGAGTGCTGTCGAGGTTCCCAAACTTGCTGTCGAGGGCTAAAGTTGCTGTCGCGTAGTCTTCCGCCAATGTTGCTGTCAGAGTGAATATGCTGTCGTGACTTGCAACATTATGTCTTCTTGTAATCTTACTGTCAATGCTTATGACAGTAACCTTTATTCATGTTGTCATCTAATATGCATTCTTTGAGGCTTGAACACAGCAAGTGAACTTCTTCCAAATTACACAATTAAGATAACATTGCATACTGATTACAAGAACATACTTTGGTTGTGACAGTATGTTCTACTTAATTTAAAATTTAAGTATATACAAAGTTAAGTTGTTTCTATGCTATCACCCATAAATCCCAACAACTTGACATCGTAGTTCGAGTCTGTGGAGTTACCTCGTGACTTTGACTCGAAGTCTCTGGTTGAGAATATGTTTGGTTCAAGTTTTCATCTTCTGCATTCTGAGTATTGAAGACCACGAACGAACCAACTTTACCCTCTTCAATTTCATATTGTGTATTCCATGGCCATGCCTTTCTTTCATCGAAAACAACATCTCTACTAACACATACCCGTTTGCTTTCTGGATCATACAAGCGGTACGCCTTAGTACCAGGTTCTTTCCCGAGATTCACCATACCTTTTCTACGATCATCTAGCTTTTTCGTTTGATTTACCGGTACTTTTACATGAGCTAGACAACCAAATATACGAATGTGGCCAACATGTGGCGTTTCCCCAGTCCAAGCTTCATATGGAGTCTGTCCCGAGAGAGCTCGAGTTGGGAGTCTGTTCAAGACATACACAGAATGCCTAACAGCTTCGCCCCAAAAAATTGAGGGTACCTATATTTCTTTCCAATTACTTCTTGCCATTTCCACTACTGTTCGATTTCGTTTCTCGACCACGCCATTTTGTTGAGATGTGTAGGGAGCTGTGAAGTGTCTAACGATCTCTCTTCTTGTTTGCAGTATGAGTTGAAAGCATTCAAGCAAAACTCCCCGCCTCTATCAGTTCTGAATACTTTTACTCGCTTTTTTGATCCATCTTCGACTTTTGCACGAAAATTCTTGAAAGCATTTAAGGCTTCATCCTTGCTTTTAAGAAAGTAGACCCACATGATTCGGCTATAGTCGTCCACCAGTAGAAAAAAGAATTTGTTTCCAGAAGGTGTCTCTGGAAAAATTGGACCGCAAAGGTCATCATGGACTAACTCCAACACCCTTTTCGCACTGTAGTTTACCTTGTCTGGAAATGATTTTCGTGTCTGTTTGGCCATTAAGCACCCCTGACGTATATCTTTTGGCTGAGAAAATTTTGGGAGTCCACGAACCATTTGATTTTTTGACATCAAAATCATGGCCTGGAAGTTCACATGTCCAAGACGACTATGCTAGAGCCATGTTGGATCTTCGATTTTGGAGAGTAAGCAAGCAGGATTCGAACTTTCAATGATCAACTTATACAACCTGTTTTGTGACCTCTTTACTTTCATCAACAATCTTTCTTGCTTATCATGGATTCTCAAGAATTCCCCAAAAATTACAACTGTATTTCCTTCCTCCGAAAGTTGCCCCAAACTAATAATATTACTACAAAGAGTTGGGATAAAATATACCCCGCGTAGTGTACGCGCTTCTCTATTTTTGTACTTGAAATTTATTTTACATCTGCCTTCAATTTTAACCGTCGATCCGTCACCAAATCTGACCTGTCCAGTAATACTCTCATCTAGCTCTTTAAATTTTGATCTTTGACCCGTCATGTGGTTACTCGCGCCATTGTCTAAGTACCAAAGGTTTGATTCACTTCGCTTCTCTTTCTCCCCTTCTTTGACAATTTTAAGTGCAACTTTTTTCTCGTTCAATAACATCAAATTTTCTTCTTTCTTCACGTGTTTTGCTAACAGAAGTGTTGGTTCCTCGTCTTCTATTTCATCAATATTTTCTTCTTGTTTCTGTTCTCTTCCATGCCTGGGCTTCCTGCACTCTGCTGCATAGTGTCCAGGGAGATTACAATTATAGCACTTTACCCTGCTTTTGTCCCATCCTCCGCGACCTTTGCAACCTAATTTTCCATCTGAATTTTCTCTGTTTGTGCGTTTAAACCATTCCTCCCTACTGAGTAAGAGTTTACTTTCGCTCTTCTTCCTTTTAGATCATTCCTCTCATGTCAATAATAACTTGCCTCCCACGGTCTCGTTTTGACCCTTTAGCTTTTCTTCATGGGCTTGGAGAGATCCAATAGCCTCTTCAACTGACATCGTTTCTAAATTCCCAAATTGTTCGATTGTCGAAGTAATTTGTAATAATTTAGTTGGAACTGCTTGAAACAGTTTCTTCACAACGTATGATTCATCTATATTTTCACCCAAAGCCTGAATGGTTGAAACGAGCCCATTCAGCTTCATGTAGAAATCGTCGAGTTGTTCGTTGTCATCCATGTGTAATGACTCAAACTCTGTTTTCAGCGTCTGAACTCTGGCCTTCTTCACACGATCAGCTCCTTCACACATGGTTTTGATGGCATCCCAGGCGTCCTTGGCCGTTTTCTTCTCAGCTATAGATAGAAGCATGTCCTCTGGTATGCCTTGATAAATCATGGTTAACGCAACCTTGTCATTTTTCTCCTCTATTGCTGCTTTCACATAACTTTGTTCTACGACAATCCATACTCCATGAGCTTGCATAAAAACCTTCATTTTCAAGGTCCAAACCGTGTAATTGCTCCTGGCCAATATTGGGTAAGTCAAGCCAACGGATCCTCCCTTAGCTTTTCCCACCTCCATTTCATAGTCTTTGATCACTGAGTACTGTGGCTTTGATATCACTTCTTGAAAATGACACACCTATTATGTATATACTTTATATCTGTTTGCTTTTAAACCGAAGAAAACAAATTACAAAGCATATGCACGTCAAAGACTTACTTTTTCTTATTTATTAATACAATATATAACATGTAACAACTATAAACTGGAAAGTTACAAACTAGGAAATAGTGGAAGAGCAAGTCCAACAGCTTCCCTAAATGAGTTCCTAAACTCAAGTATAGGGAATGTGACATCAAAATGGTGTTCCAACAGTATCTTAGTAATTCCCTAAATCACTAGCACATACTCAAATTTACTCATTCCCTACTTTTAGGTAACCATTAGTCATCCCCTATTTCATTTTTAAGAATAAAAAATTACATTCTCTTATATTCAACACACTTGGTCCCAACTATTTTTCACTTTTTAAATTTTTGGTCCCACAATTTTTCACTTAGTAGTTTAAATATACTATTATTATAATAATAAGGAATGAATATAAGGATTGTTGTTGGAGTTGACATACAAATTATTGTTTCTAAATCACTAGGATTCCTTATTTTATAATATTTTTAGGGATTGCACTAAGACACTGTTGGACTTGCTCCAATGAACTAAACAGATCCCTACAATCTCTATACTACTTTATTCTTCACGATCCTAAACTTTCTCCAACACCGAAGACTAAATCAACGACTACAAACAAAATGATAAATAATAATAAAATCTACAAGTTTAAGATTAAAATGCCAATATACTTTAGCTATCTTTTTTTTTTTTTTTTTTTTTTTTTTGAAGAAATACTTTAGCTATCTTATAATTTTAATTTCTAGAGAGTCTCCTTTGCTTCACTTTCTCCATTCTTGTTACTAATGTTTTGACTATGCATTCCAATAATTGTTTACATTTTTCAAGCCCATGCTTCTCATTTATTTCACTTAATGGCTGAATGTCCAAATATGTGTTCTGTGATTTTGAAGTTGCAAAAATCTGATGAATTCTTCTCTATTTTACAAATCCATATGTAGTTGTAACTTGTAACTTGTAACTTGTAAGCCTGGACAAACAGCTCATAAGTCATAGAATATTCACTTTGATTTTATAAAAGTTAATGGTTTGCAAGATTACTCTTCTCCCAAAGAAGATTTTACCCTTAAACTTTGCTAAGCATTAGGAAAGTTTAGACTTAAGATATGTCAAATACTACTTAATTATCATACCATTAAGCTAAAGACCTTTGGATTAGGTAGAATATGCTACTACATATATCTTACTAATATAAATATTTTATGGTGGAGTCTAATGTACGAATTATGCATTGGAAAATGCAGGTATGTCGACAATAGTTTGCACAAGTTGGCTCCATTAAACCATTGTTCTAATGTTAATTAACGGAAATATTTGCGGGGTGTTTGATTCATGATTAATGAGTCCCGTTAATGGAAATTAGAATCTTAAACCTAAGTGATAGTATTTGGATTGACAATTTAGTTGTGTGAAATGAAAATCTCAATCCTTCTATGTGGATAATTCAAACTCATTTTACTCCTTAATTTTCATTTCATTTTCATTCTCGTTAACTCCAATTCTCATTATCGATTTCGCTTCTCATGATGCATCCAAACGACTCCCAGATACAATTAGTATATTAATACCAAAGACGCAGTGCTCTAGTTGTGTCACACATTTTGTTTTGTTAAATTTCGAGGTTAAAGTCTCAATGGACACACACGTGCTACGTAGCTAATTAAGTAATTAACTGTTAGATGTCGAAACTTGAAAACGAATATAATGGTTTATAGTATCATAGTTGTTGGGCTACACCTCGAGCTTGTTAAATTATGTGGCCATTGTTGATAACCATGGTCTTTCCCTGAAGTAGACAGCCAAAAATATTGGTATTTAGAATTGTTCCCTGTCATAGTTGAACTTGTTTATTGTAACTTTTATTAAGCCATAACATAAATTATATCAGGAGAATCTGTTTGATCGACTTCTGTATTTTTAAATGTCAAGGGATGTGGTGAGAACATATCAAACAAAGAGAAAAACAATTCTACATTATCAAAATTAGTTAACCCTTTCAATATTTATGATTAAGGAAAAGGATGGTACGAGATTCCTAGTTTAGAGCTTAGACTCTTACGAGATTCCTGGTTTAGAGCTTAGACTCTTACGGAAAAAAATTGATTCCTAAATTTTAAAGGATAATGTTAACAACAGCCCTTAGTGTTAGGTCCTGATAAGTTTGTAGAAGGGGGGTTGAATACAAACTATACCGTTTTCTCGGAATTTGTTCTTTAAATGATTTAACTGTTTAGGAACAAATTGATGCGGAATAAAAATGAAACAAGATTCAAGTTAAATATAACTTATATTAAACTTGAAGGGTGTTACAAATGATACTTAGTACAAGATTGAATCTTAAATAAATTACAACAAATCTAGAATAAATTCGACATGAATTTATCTATATTTGTAATAAAATGATTTAACAATATTTGATAATTTAAGATTCGTTCTAGGGATAAAAATCCGCTAGATAGTCAAAGCAATACAAGTAATCAAATTCTAGTGGTTTGGATTTAACAATACAAACTAGAATTAATTGCTTGAGAAGAAATGAGATTTAAAGCTTTGGCTGTTCTTCAGTAAATGCTTCTGTATGTTCTTGATGCTTTTTGTCAACTGCATCCTTTTCTATTCTGTTGTGTATTAAATACCAACACAATAATCCTTGTATGACCTGCACACACATGCTCGGTAGAACCTTGAATGCTAGTATGACCTGCCAACACAATCTCTAAATTTCGGTATGACCAAAAAAGAGAATTGTATGACCTATAAAAAGCACTTAGTATGACCTCATTAAAATTCGGTATGACCTTAGAAAAGTACATAGTATGACCTTTTAATAAATCAGAAATGATTTAGATAAAAGAAATAAAAAAAACACTTGTATGACCTCTTCAAATAGGTCATACCGAGTTTTGTATTTCTATTAGATAAACTAGGTCATACTAGTTCAATTTCAGAAAATCCTTTTAATTTAATTAGTTAGATTAAATTATAGATTAAATTAATTCTTCTTAAATAGAATTAAGTTAATAAATAATTTAAACTACTAACCTAATTAATTTAATAAATAAATTAATTCTGATAGAATTAATTTATTAAATTAAATTAAATTAGTAAATTTAAATGAGACATCTTTAAAGCCTTGCATCTCTCTCTCTTCTGAAAACCACTGAATAGAGATGATTTAATTCCACTGATGATGTCGTCATTCGATGCACTGTCTGGTTTCATGAATAACTGACTTCAATGATAATTCTTCATCTTTAAAACATTTAAAGCAGTGGCTTTCTTTCTTTAGCTTGACAAAATTCTGTATCCTGTACTACTTCCGTCACCACTGGAAATCTCTGTCACTGTAGTAAATCCACTAACTTGAATACTTCACTGAGGCTTGATCAATAAATTGAACTTCTTTCAATGTAGAATAACTTCAAGTCTGTAGATGACTTTTAATTCTCCATTCTCTTGACAGATAAAACTATCTGAGATTCCTGTGACATATAAACTTATTATTTACTTATTACATACTTGTTTAAATTAAGTTGTTTCCTCGGAATATTAATAGGCCTAAACATATGCCTTTCAATCTCCCCCTATTTGTTTGTTAGAGAATAACAATCAAATACCTAGAGGATAACTCAACTAACTTAAACAAGAAATAGAAATGACTTTTAAGAGCCAAGTAAATAACAAGAAAAGTTCTGGATTTCATTTAACATTTTCCAGATTCAAACATTAAAGATAAATACAAGATAGATGTTCCTTTAGACTGAACATATGTTTACATTGATCCTATCTTGAAATACCTAAGCTCTATACATATAACATTTACAGACTAGAGCTTCTTCAAATTTCAGACTCCATCATCTCTCCTTCTTCAAGTGCTTCAAGCAAATCCTTGTCCAGAATACGATCAGATTCAGAAGTAATACCACTAGGTCTGACAGGTTGAGCTGTGACTTTCTTCAGCCTATTCTTCATTTGTTGATATCTCTTGATATTGGCAATGCAATAGTCTTGAATCAAATCAGCAACTTCTGTCTTTTCCTGTGTAGCAAACCCTGTTGTCCTCAACATGTTCTCCATATAGACAAGATGCTTGGCAGGATAATCTTTCAGAGATATTGGATCCACACCACAAGTTTGAAGTGCCCTTCCTTTATAAAATTTAACTTCATATGGCACATCCACAACTTGAGGGCTAGCTTTCATTGCAAAGTCTCTTAGCTGATCATGCAGCAGCTCAGCTAATGGAGAAGTTCTTTTTACTTTGCACATGAATACCCAAAGCTCAGAGAGAGTTCTACCTTCCAGAAGATTAAGAGAAACTATGAAAGTTCCCTCATTATGAGTGTAGATGTAGATCTTCAACTCCTCTCTGACTCTGTCAAATCCAGTAGAAATTCTTGAAATCTCCGCATGAAGAGCTTTCATATATATTGTGTTGTCTGGATTGACCTGTCTGTACCTTTCCAACATGCTAAAGAACCTTCCATCATTGTCTGACCCTGTTGGATGTGAGAACATTTCTCTAGCTTTATCCCATTCTTCTCCAAGCTTCAGCCTCACATATAACTTTCTGTCTTTGACTTTTAAATCATGAAGCCTTTGCTTTTCTTGATGTTCAGCTTTTTGGATAACTAGATGCTTTGTGATTATGTCAGACACCTTAGCATTCTCATTTTCTCTTCTCTTTAGATCAGCTTTCTGTCTTAACAGCTCAGCTTCAAAGGCAGGATCCACTTCAGGTTCATCTTCCCAGTCAGCAAAATCAGCCTCTCCTTCAACCTCCACTTCACCAAAGATATCTTCAGGGGTTTCTCCAGATTCAATATCATCAAAATCTCCCTGTTCACCTTGATAGTAGTCAGCATCAGAAAAGGTTAACTTCTGCTTCCCTTTTCCAGAACCAGAACCTTCAGTTTCTCTTCCTTGATCTCTCACTTCTTCTCCTCCTTGTATCTCCTTCTCCTTATTCTCCCCCTTAGTTGAGGCATCCTCTACAGATTTGACTTTATCAGCCTTAGGATCCTCCTTTTTACCTTCTCTTTCTCCTTCACCATCCCTGTCTCCATCGCCCCCTTCATCATCATCACCCTCAAAGAATTTCTTCTGTTCAGTATTGGGTTGATGTGAGACCTTGATCATAGCATATAGATGTTTCATGCCCTCGTTCAGATGATGCATACCTCCTTCAATCTTGGTAAACCTCTCATCATTGAAGTACTGATTTTCATCAATAGTATCTTGACAGGCGTCTACTTTGGTTGAAATAATAGGAATCTGTTTGATAGCCTCCCTGATCTCAGCATTAGAAACCAAAAGCTCTGACATATCTGAGGCCATTAACACTTGTGATTCTTGAATAGCATTCATCTTTGGGACCAATGTGACCTTCACTCCTTCCAATTCACCTCTAATTGAACCCAGCTGATTAGTTACAGAGGTGGAGGAAGTAGATCGTTCAACCACCTGTGCTTTGAGAATTTCCTTTTCAGCCTGGGTCTCTTGAAGTTGTTTTTGTAAACCAGCTATTTGAGCCAATAATGAAGCAGTGTATGTGTCATTGTGTGCACTCATCTCAATTTCTCTCGATGGTGTTTCACTCACCTCACGTGCTTGTGTATCGCTCTGTGTTTGTCTCTCAGAACTAACCACTAGCTGTTTATCCATTGTTGGAGTTGAAGTACCTGCAGAAAAAATCACCATAGCCCCTTCTTGAGAGGTCACTGGTGGTGCAATGGGAGTTCGCGAATCCCAATCCATGGTAAGGTCCAAAAATTCATCAGAAATTGAAAACTGAATTGCTTCAGATATAGACTTACCATGTTGCCCTTCACTTTCTCCAGTTAAAACTGCGAGTGAAGAATCCCTTAGGGGAGCCAGAGATGTTCCCTCTGGGAGGGGAGAAAATGATTCTATTATTGTTGGCAAAGAATCAGATTTTCCCTCTGAGACCTGTGAAGGCCCTTCTACCGTGACAATGGTAGGCACTGTTTCATCAATCATTCCTATGTGCTCTCCTCTCAGAGTGTCCTGTGCAAGAGTCTCTATTAATGTTTCAGAAATGTTTTCTCCCATTGTGAGTAATGGGAGTGTGCTTGACTCTGTACAGAATGCCATGGCCTGATGGCGAATTTCAATAGATTCATCCTGTAGAGAGGATGTCTCTAGTAACTGTTCATTGGCCTTTTGAGAATCTATATCCTTTTGGGAGGATACAGACTGGCTAACAGATGCCTCGAGTAGTGTTCTTCTCTTCTTTAGTGGTGGAGGCAGAGCTGTGGGATCACTCATATTAAACTCTACTTCAAGTTGCTCACTTGCTCTTGTTGTAGCTGATTGTTCTAGGGGAGTGGTCAATGTAGTTGACTCTGTGTGTGGCTCTATGACCGTGGACAGAGATTGTGGTTCTACAATCCCTTGGTCAATCCTAAGAACCTCTTGGGTTAGTGGAGCAGTTGAGAGAGGATATATTACCTGAAGTGCCATAGTGTTAGGAGGTGCCACTGAAGTTCCTGCTGACGAGGATGCAACCACTGGATGTTCAATAAAGAGTAAAGGTAACTGTGGTTGCAAAATCTCTCGTAGATAAGATTGTGGAACTAGAGGTCTCCTTCCAGACTTTGAGCTTGTGGACAAGGTTGAGTAAATGAGAGGATTAGTGTGTGCGGGAACTTGAGAAGGAGTGTTTAAAAACAGTGTTTTATGTTCATCAGAAAGAACATGGTCCAACACCAGAGAAAGGAAACGAGAATAAAAGCATTTAACTTTCCTTCCAGTTTCAATATCTCTAGTGTAATTGAAAATCCTCCTTATCAAGAGATCCCACACAAGAGTTCCTATGTCCAACCTCAGGTTATAAACAGCAGCATAGGCAATGTTTTGTAGTAGAGAAGTGATGACTGTAAAGTTGTTTTTGGTAGAATTACTAAACACTTTAGCTAGACAGTCAAAGAACAAATCCCACTCACATGCTAAATTACCTTTATTCAACCGAGGAAGAACAATATTCCCTTGATAATCAATACTAGAGAAAAATTGAACTAACTCAGGATCAGTAGGGAATCTAACAAAGTTATCAAGTGGAAAATGAAGCACTTGACAAAAGATCTCCTTAGTTACTGTGTACTGACGATCAAGAATAGTGAATGTGAAAGATCGCATATCTTCAGCAACAACAGCAGTTAAGCATAATAGACGAAGGGGTTCAATCTTTAAATCAACAGAAGCAGTGATAGCATAGCTAGCAATTGATTGTTCATTTAAAAAACGAATCCACGGCCTAAAACGTTCAACAGAACACTTAAGGGGATCAAAATAGCCAACGTAATTATTAAAACGTTCAACAACAAACTCCACAGCCATTTGAAAATAAATAATAAAATTAAAAATATTATTAGAATAACACAGCAATTAATAATAATAATTATCAGAAAAGAAATAAAATCCCAAGTAATTCACAAGAAAAATTTGCAATAGTTCGTTGTTCTAAGAATAAAACACAAACCAGAGCAAAGTTAACTAAGTAAAAACTTGAGTTAGAGAGGGATGAGAAGCAAAAGAACCTGCAAAACAAGAGTATTTATAGGCACAGGTTCTGCTGAGCTCGGTATGACCTAAAGGGAGGTCATACCGAGTTTTTGCTTGAGGTCATACCGAGATTTGAGAATAATTAAAACAAAAATAAAAATCAGTATGACCAAAACAGAGGGTCATACCGAGTTTTGAGAATAATAAAACAAAAATAAAACCAATATGACCTGTTTCAAGGGTCATACCGAGTTTTTGAAAATATTAAAACAAAAATAAAACCAATATGACCTGTTTCAAGGGTCATACCGAGTTTTATTAATTATAAAACTAATAATATTAGAGAAAATAACCCAATATGACCTGAGGAGGGTCATACCGAGTGAGAAATGTACACAAATAGCAGCAAAACATTAGAAATCTCAAAAAAAAATGCTAACAGTATAAACACCTTCTGCATAAAAATTAACAAAAACACAAAATTACACTAAACCTGCATAAAAATCTGAACAAAAAATTTTATAATCTGAAAATAACTTAAATGAGTCTAAATAAGTAAACTTTCAATAAAAATACATTTCTCCATGGAAAATGAGAAAAATATTTTTAAAGAAATTAAATTATTCAGAACATTTAAATTAACAAGCTTTATACAATAAACATGGATTGGCAATATTTAACATCTCAAAATCAACAAGAGAAAATGATTTAGTTAAGAACAAACCTGGAGATATTATCAATCACTAAGACTGTTCAACATACCCAATTTACCAACTAACTTGATAAATGTGGATTCGTCAACAGATTTAGTGAAAATATCTGCAGTCTGTTCTTCAGTGGGTACAAAGTGCAACTCCACTGTTCCATTCATAACATGCTCTCTGATAAAATGATACCTGATATCAATGTGCTTTGTTCTCGAGTGCTGCACAGGGTTGTTGGAGATTGCTATGGCACTTGTATTATCACAAAATATGGGAATTTTGTCTAATGCAAAGCCGTAGTCCTTTAATTGATTCCTTATCCATAAGATCTGAGCACAACAGCTTCCAGCAGCAATATATTCAGCTTCTGCTGTTGAATTGGAAACTGTTTGCTGTTTCTTGCTATACCAGGAAATCAACCTACCTCCAAGGAATTGACAACTCCCAGAGGTACTCTTTCTATCCACAACACTACCTGCATAATCAGAATCTGTATATCCAACAAGATTAAAACCAGAATCTTTAGGGTACCAGATACCTAGATTAGGTGTACCCTTAAGATATCTCAAGATTCTTTTCACAGCAACGAGATGAACATCTCTAGGGTCCGCTTGGAACCTTGCACACAAGCATGTAGCATACATAATATCTGGTCTACTAGCAGTAAGATAGAGTAAGGAGCCAATCATACCTCTGTAGCTTGTAACATCTACCTTGATAGATTTGTCAGAAGCTCCAAATTTGACGGCTGTTGCAGATGGAGTCCTTGCTGATGCTGAGTCCTCCATGTGATACTTCTTGAGAAGTTCTTTGAGATACTTGGATTGACAAATAAATATACCATTTGACCTTTGACTTACTTGCAATCCAAGAAAGAACTTCAGCTCACCCATCATACTCATTTCAAACTTACTCTGCATTAGCTCAGCAAATCTCTTACAGAGATTATCATTAGTAGACCCAAATATGATGTCATCCACATAGACTTGGACTAATATCATATCACTTTTGTGTTTCTTTGAAAAAAGAGTTTTGTCTATGATACCTCTAACAAAACCATTTTCTAAAAGAAAACCAGAGAGAGTGTCATACCATTTTCTTGGGGCTTGTTTGAGACCATAGATAGCCTTGAAGAGAAAGTACACAAAGTCCAGCAACTCCTGATTTTCAAAGCCAGGGGGCTGTTCCACATACACTTCTTCATCAAGTTCACCATTCAGGAATGCACTCTTAACATCCATTTGATAGACTTTAAAATTGGAGTAAGCAGCAAATGCTAAGAACATCCTGATGGCCTCAAGTCTAGCCACTGGTGCATAGGTTTCATCATAATCAATGCCTTCAGCTTGAGAGTACCCTTGTGCAACCAGTCTTGCCTTGTTCCTAGTAACAATGCCATCCTCATCTAGCTTGTTCCTGTATACCCATCTAGTACCAACTACTTTCTTGTTCTTTGGCCTGGGTACCAGCTTCCAGACTTGTTGTTGTTCAAACTGATTGAGTTCATCTTGCATAGCAATCACCCAATCTGGATCAGTAAGTGCTTCCTCAGTTTTCTTTGGCTCCATTTTAGATAGAAATGCTGAGAAAAGACATTCATTCTGAGAAGCACTTCTAGTTTTAACTCCAACATCTGGATCACCAATGATCAGCTCAAAAGGATGAGCTCTATTCCAAACAGTCTGTCTTGGAAGATTTGATCTTGATGATTCGCCTTGAAATTCACTTTGATGTTGTGAGTGACTAGTTGATCCTTCATTTGCTCCCCCTGAGTTGTTGCTTGTCTGCCTTGATGATTCTTCTCCAGTGTTAGTGGTATCTCCATTGTTACCAATGTTTCCACCACCATCACCAGGATTATTATCATCATTGTGATTATCATTTCCAGCAATAACTTCAGGTGGGGCATCATCATCTGATTCTGAGTCTGGCAAGTTATCAAACTTCAGCTCTTCAGATGAATCTCCTTTTTGGATATTGGGGAACTTAGTGTCATCAAAAGTAACATTGACACTTTCCTTTACTGTGTGACTGCCAACCACATAAACCCTGTAAGATCTTCTGGAATAACCAACAAAAATAGCTTCTTGTGCCTTGGCCTCAAACTTGCCACGTTTAACATTCTCATCTAAAAGCACAAAGCATTTTGCTCCAAATACATGAAAGTACTTGACAGTTGGTTTCTTGTTGTTCATGATCTCATACGGAGTCTTCATTAGGTCTTTGTTGATTAAAGTTCGATTCTGAGTATAACAAGCTGTATTCGCTGCTTCAGCCCAAAAGTACATTGGAAGTTTAGACTCACTTAACATAGTCCTAGCAGCCTCAATCAATGTACGATTCTTTCTTTCCACTACTCCATTTTGTTGAGGAGTTCTAGGGGCAGAATACTGTCTTGTTATTCCTTTATCAGCACAAAAGTCATTCAGAATGGCATTCTTGAATTCCGTACCATTATCTGACCTTATGGCTCTAACAGGGAATCTAGAATCCAGCTCAATCAACTTTACATGGCTAATCACCAGGAATGGGGTCTCATCCTTGGAATGTAGGAATAAAACCCATGTATATTTTGAATAGTCATCAACAATCACAAGTGCATATTGTTTCTTTGACATGGACATCACATTAACTGGACCAAACAAATCCATGTGCAGTAGCTGAAGAGGTTCAGTTATTGATGATGTGTCAGTGCCCTTGTGAGAAGCTTTCTTTGACTTTCCCTTCTCACATGCCTCACACAGTCCTTCCTGTGTAAATTCCATCTGAGGCAAACCTCTAACTAATTCCCTCTTGACTAAAGAGTTCATAGTTTTGAAGTTAAGGTGAGACATCTTCTTGTGCCATAGCCAACTATCATCTGATGAAGCTTTAGCATAAAAACAATTCACTTCATCTTTGAATCCCGAGTTCAGATCAGCTATGAACAAGTCACCTTTCCTTACTCCTTGAAGAGCAGGCTTTCCATTCTTCTTGTGAGTGATCTGACACTTCTCTCTTTCAAAGGAAACAGCATATCCTCTGTCACAGAACTGACTGATGCTGAGAAGATTGAACGTCAGACCTTCCACAAATGAAACATCTTCTATGATAACATTTCCGTACTTCAAACAGCCATATCCTTTCGTAATACCCTTGCTGTTATCTCCAAAGGTAACTACTGGGCCAGCTTTCACAATCACATCTGATAGCAGGGCTCTATCTCCGGTCATATGCCTTGAACAACCACTGTCCAGAATCCACATAACTCGGTTTACCTGTTTAACTCCCTGCAATATCAGATAGATTAGTCCTTCTTCGGAGCCCAAAATTGATTGGGTCCGGCATACTTAAAGAACTGGCCTTTGTCAGGCAAAACAACATTTCTAACTAAAACTACTTCAACCTTTTTCACATAAGAGCGTTTCCATTTATAGCCAGCCTTAACACATTTCTGAGTAGGCTTAGGGATAAATGAATCCACTTTAATATTAGGAGGATTAGCAGTCTTAGCTTTAACATGCTTCTTATTATTAACATGTTGACGTGGAGCAGTCTTATCACTAGATACATGCTTTTTATTAAAGAAAGCATACATAACATTAAAAGCACAAGACATGCAATTACTCACACCACATGCTTTATGAGAAGAATTAATAACAGGCATGTTAGTTCTACAGTTGTTTTGATCCAACTTATGGATATCTGATTTAGTCTTTACAGTTGTAGCAACTTTGACTGGAATATCAGATACACACTTTTTGGATTTCTCAGCTTCTAAGGCAACATCTTCTTCATGAATCTCCTCAGCAATAATGATAGAAGATTCATTCAGAGGCTCTGCCTCAGACTCCTTACAGAAGGGTGTTTTAATACCCTTAAGAATATAAGGAACAGCCTTTCCTTCTTCTCTGACCCTACAAGGTGTATTAATACCAAGCAATCCTATTGCCTCATTATAATCATAACCTATACTGACATGATTACCAATAGCTTGTTTATTGAAAATTTCTTTAGCCGTTTTACAAGAGTTGTAATAGGCATTAGCTTTGGTTTTGAGCTCACTAATCTGCTCTTTGAGAATGGTTTCCAGTTGAATATAACATTTAACCCTATTCTCCAGAAAAGCAATTTTCTCATTAAGTTCATCCTGATTAACATGCACAAGTTTCAAATCTTTTAATTCCTTTTCAAGATTTGTGTTTAAAAGATTTATTCTATCATTTTCAGTGCGTGCACAACTTATGGTGCCACCAAGATGATAAATCATTTCAGCATCAGTAAAGGTTACCTCTGACATGTATCTGGATGAAGTGCTTTCCTCTTTAGCCATTAAAGCAAGGTTCCCAATCTCACCTGCTTCTTCATCACTGTCAGTGTCATCCCAACTCTTTCCCTCAGCAACATAGGCCTTTCCAATCTTGTTCTTCTTGCTAGAATCAAATGTGTTTCTAGTCACTTGCTTTGGCTTTCTGCACTCAGTAGCAAAGTGACCCAACTCATTGCAATTGTAGCATCTGATTATACTCCTATCCACAGTTCCAGTTTTGTAGCCACCCCTTGTGCCACTTGAAGATGAAGATCCACCTCTCTGAAATCTGGGTCTGAACTTAAGATTGGGATTCCTCTTGAATCTAAACTTCCCAAACTTTCTGACTATCAATGCCAAATCACCATCCTCCAGCTGATCAAGTTCTTCCAAAGAATAGAAGTCACCACCAGATTGATCAATGGATGTTAATCCATATTCAGCATCAATAACATTCATGTGAGAACTGGAAGGTTGAACAGCCTTCACTTCCAGTTTCTGTGGGACTTCAGCAGCCAATGCAGTGGAGGTACCAACAATCCTTCCAGTTCCATACAGCTCCTTCTGTTGAATCTGCTCCAGCTCATAGGTCTTCAAGACACCATACAATCTTTCCAAAGCAAGCTCATTCATGTCTCTTGCTTCTCTAATAGCAGATATCTTGTGCTCCAAATGAGGTGGAAGTGTAAGAAGGAACTTCTTGTTAATCTCCTTGTTGGTGTAGTGCTTCCCATTGAGATTCAGATCATTGATTAATTTGTTGTATCTCTCAAAAACCTGAGAGATACCTTCACCAGGGTTTGATCTGAAATGCTCATATTGTGAAGTGAGAATCTCCAGCATATTCTCCCTAACCTCTTCAGTCCCCTCATTGATTATCTCTATGGTTCCCCAAATATGTTTGGCAGTTTCACAATTTAGGACATGATTATGCATGATAGGATCAAGACTCTCAATAAGGATCAACTGAAGATAGGAATCCAAGGTAACATCCTCTTTCTCATCAGGAGTGTATTCCTTGGGATCTTTAGGGTACATCCTAGCAGCCCTAGTCACAACATTATCCTCAACAACTTCAGGATCAATAATCATAGGGAGTTTGGGACCACTCTTCAGCACATCCAAGTATTTAGGATTTGCAACCTTAAGAAATAGGAGCATTTTCTTCTTCCACATTGGATAATGCTCCTTGCTGAATATTGGGATTTTAACTGTCCCCACTTTCTGTGTAGTAGACATCTTTTGAGATTTTTAGAAAAATAAAAAATTCAGAGTTAAGAAAAAAATCTCAAACAATTGGATCTTTGATTAGTATATCAATCAAAAGGCTCTGGTACCAATTGTTAGGTCCTGATAAGTTTGTAGAAGGGGGGTTGAATACAAACTATACCGTTTTCTCGGAATTTGTTCTTTAAATGATTTAACTGTTTAGGAACAAATTGATGCGGAATAAAAATGAAACAAGATTCAAGTTAAATATAACTTATATTAAACTTGAAGGGTGTTACAAATGATACTTAGTACAAGATTGAATCTTAAATAAATTACAACAAATCTAGAATAAATTCGACATGAATTTATCTATATTTGTAATAAAATGATTTAACAATATTTGATAATTTAAGATTCGTTCTAGGGATAAAAATCCGCTAGATAGTCAAAGCAATACAAGTAATCAAATTCTAGTGGTTTGGATTTAACAATACAAACTAGAATTAATTGCTTGAGAAGAAATGAGATTTAAAGCTTTGGCTGTTCTTCAGTAAATGCTTCTGTATGTTCTTGATGCTTTTTGTCAACTGCATCCTTTTCTATTCTGTTGTGTATTAAATACCAACACAATAATCCTTGTATGACCTGCACACACATGCTCGGTAGAACCTTGAATGCTAGTATGACCTGCCAACACAATCTCTAAATTTCGGTATGACCAAAAAAGAGAATTGTATGACCTATAAAAAGCACTTAGTATGACCTCATTAAAATTCGGTATGACCTTAGAAAAGTACATAGTATGACCTTTTAATAAATCAGAAATGATTTAGATAAAAGAAATAAAAAAAACACTTGTATGACCTCTTCAAATAGGTCATACCGAGTTTTGTATTTCTATTAGATAAACTAGGTCATACTAGTTCAATTTCAGAAAATCCTTTTAATTTAATTAGTTAGATTAAATTATAGATTAAATTAATTCTTCTTAAATAGAATTAAGTTAATAAATAATTTAAACTACTAACCTAATTAATTTAATAAATAAATTAATTCTGATAGAATTAATTTATTAAATTAAATTAAATTAGTAAATTTAAATGAGACATCTTTAAAGCCTTGCATCTCTCTCTCTTCTGAAAACCACTGAATAGAGATGATTTAATTCCACTGATGATGTCGTCATTCGATGCACTGTCTGGTTTCATGAATAACTGACTTCAATGATAATTCTTCATCTTTAAAACATTTAAAGCAGTGGCTTTCTTTCTTTAGCTTGACAAAATTCTGTATCCTGTACTACTTCCGTCACCACTGGAAATCTCTGTCACTGTAGTAAATCCACTAACTTGAATACTTCACTGAGGCTTGATCAATAAATTGAACTTCTTTCAATGTAGAATAACTTCAAGTCTGTAGATGACTTTTAATTCTCCATTCTCTTGACAGATAAAACTATCTGAGATTCCTGTGACATATAAACTTATTATTTACTTATTACATACTTGTTTAAATTAAGTTGTTTCCTCGGAATATTAATAGGCCTAAACATATGCCTTTCACTTAGGGTTATGGTTAAGGGTCGTGGTTAACTAATCATCTAATGTGTATATGTACACATATAGATCTCTCTTGAGTGCAAAAATCTTTCATTGCACATTTACACAAATAGTGTTTGCTTTGAAAAGATAAATGAATCATACCATTGTGTTCATATGGTAGTCTTGTTAAACAAAGTGTAGTTTTCAACTCAAATTTCAATGGTATATGTTGGAAAATGAAAGTGCTGAATATTGAATAAAATTGACACTTTCCACTTGTGGAAATATTCTAATTTTGCCCTACCTTTTTTCCATAAAAATACATGTGGTTGAGCTCATGTGGGTCACTTGTGCAAGTTGTAATTCAATGAATATTGCCACCAAATGCCAATAATGCAACACATCTACCAAATAGACCACAAGAAATATGCCTTGGAGAAGACTTTCATTCATTCATGTTGTAGACTTGTAGTGCATAAACCTTCTTTCATGAAAGCACCAAACTCTCAGTTTTCTAATTTCCAGAGCTCAGCATTTGACATTTTGTACCATCGGACATATTCAATTGTAAATTAATGAGTTAAGGAATGAAGCATTCAATCACAAAGTGAGGTGTTTAAAGTATAATGTAGGTGATTAAGAATGGAATGAGTTAAAAAACGAACTATGAAGGATGAATTTTCATTCCCAAAATTAAAAGTAAATCTCAAAATTACAAATTTGATTCAAGTATAGTCCTGCTCATAGAACTACTCAAAAATGTTTCATAAAGTTCCAATACTACTTGACCTCACAACACTTTTTTCATGAATATATCACTTTATGGTATCTATAGTTTTATATACTCTGCCTTCCTTCATATATCTGATTTCATTTTCTGCACTTTCTATTGTATATGTTTGTTGATTTGTATCAACATTTTGGAAGATCTTTTGGAGGTGGTAAAATTGACTCATTTGGGCCCTTTCCATTGTCTACCAAGAATGCCATTTTTAGTCCCCATGTGGTATGTACTTCCAAATGGCAATGCATGAACCAAACTCCTGCAAATACATAAGATTTTTTCATTAATATCCTCTGTTTTAGGTGTTACCTGAAAAGGTTTTGTGCTAAATTACCTGGATTATCTGCACGAAATCGTATAGCTGTCCATCCACCGGATGGTACACCAACTGTGTTTCTCTCAACAGGATCAACAAGATTAAATTTCTTAGGATCTGTCTTTGGGTTGAAGTTTCCGACTCCTCTGCCAACTGCGAAGAAATTGAATCCATGAAGATGAATAGGATGATTCTCAGGTGATATAATACCGGTGTCTTGGAGTACAACTTCAACTTTGGCATTGTAAGGCAGTCTATATAGTTTTGTGCCACTTGTGGTTCCTAAATTTGCTGGCCCGGGGCCTGTGTAATTGTATTTAAAAGGTGGATTTGCTGGAAAATCGGTTGTGAAAACTCCTTTAGTCTTGAAGTAATGTGCTTGAAGAAGAGCTGTAGTAGGCATGACAAATGTGACATTGTTTATATTAGCCACGACTCGGCTACCATTACCAGCTTTGCAAGTAGGACAAGGATTAACCCCTAGTCCAACTGTGAAAAACAGGGATTGATCAACTGTTTGTGGTACTTTTGCTGGAAATGTTTTTGAATTTAGGCTTCGTAGTGATTGTATGAAGTTTTCAGCAACTGGGGTAGCATTTTGAGGTGGTGGGTTTGTGACAGTAGTAGGAGCATTTGCAAGTGTTCCAGTATAATGTAAAGTTGCAGTTGCTGTCACATTGTCTACAGCTATTGGAGAGTCCATAAATGGTGACACGGCGACGAGGTATTTGCCAGAGTTTTGATCTGCATCAACTATAACATTAGTAGTTTGGCCTGGGGCAATTAGGATTGTATCTGTTTTAAAAGGCTTGACATATGTAGCATCCACTTCAACTACAGTTAGCTTGTGTCCAGCTATCTTAAAGAAGAGTTCTTCATTGAGTGCAGCGTTGACGATTCGCAACATGTAAGATTTTCCACTATCAACACTCAATTGGAATGCATTCTTTGTTGCACAACCTGAGACTGATCCTGGCAGGCCATTGATAGTGTGAGCATCTGAGACGTTTGGTGCCAAACCTGATTTAAGGGCTTGATTGATCACATTTTCAGTGTCCGATTTCCACCATTCACCTTTAGAACACAAGTAAAATTACATATCAAGATATTGATGTTCCATGTCAAACACATTATTAAGCTTTTAGACTTGGGAATATTTATTTTACCTAGAACGACAACAATCTCCCTGTGGGGTTTGGGAAATGGATAAGGGACGCCAAGCTTAGGGTGGATTACAATGGCACCATGAACAGTCGCGCGTAGCCATAAAATATGTGCATGCCAAAAGAGAGTACCCCTTTGGCCTGTAATAGTAAAGTTGTACACATAATTCTGGCCTGGCTGAATAGGGCATTGTGTGATGTATGCCGGTCCATCTGCCCACCCTGTTCTTAGTTGTCTAATACCGTGCCTGCAATTCACAACATAGATTTTCTTTTATTACCGTGCCTGTAATTATGTTTTTAGGATTTTGGGAGAGTTGGTTACTTAACACAATGGTATTGATTGTTTAGTTTATGTACTAAAAATTAAATCTTACCAATGGATGGAAAGATTGTACTTGACATGATTAACAACGTTGACGAGGACTGTGTCGCCTTCTCTGGCAAAGAGAGTAGGGCCTGGAAAGCGGTTGTTCACTGTCACAATTGGCTTGCTAGAACACAACCGGTTGGTGTTCCTCATCACAACCTTCAAATGCATGCATTTCATAAATTTCAAATGCATGTGTTTAATCTTTGAACATCATATGTAAGACCTTTGCATGCATATGCAACAATGCAACCATTCATCATTCATGTTAAGTTTCCATTTATAGTTAAAAAAAAATCATAAAACTATCCAAGTCGTAGTTGACATTTTGAATAAAAAAAATTGTCAAGATTTTTACTTACATCGAAATTGTATTTCCGAACTTCAGATTCGACTAACAAGGGTAGAACACTAGCGAAAAAGATCAAAACTCGGACCCAAGACCCCATCGTTTTCTTATCTGTCTGAATTGAATGAATGTATTTGATCTTTATGACTCAAATGAAGCTGTTATGTTGCTAACTAGCTTGTTGCTGAGAAGAATGACTGATCAGCTCAACCTTATATACCAAATGAAGTACTGAAGCCGTAGCTGCAATGTCAGTTTCCATTAGTTGGTCGATTTTAAAACATTCTTAACTAAAAAGCAAGATCATCAAGGGGTGATTAGTTTTCAATTATTATATCTTGCATGTCACATAAATTACTAACAGTGTATTATCAGTTTCATAAAATGGATACTGTGTTCATAAATTGGACTTCTGATACTGTGTTCATATATCAAGTTTTAACTATCCAATTTTCCATTCTATATCTCCGGGATTAGTCGCCCATTTGTTTGTAACTGAATACAGCTGAACAGAGCTTTATCTGACCGATTTTTATAGTTCAGATTGTTTGGACTTAACCTCCTGGCATGTACCACTGATTCATTCGTTTCTAAAATCCTACCTGATTGATTCATATGACACCTATAAACATGTAGTCAATAATAGGATCTCTCACACCTGGTTAACACTTTATATTACTACTATGCTCCTCTCTCGTTCTTTGACAAATAATAATATTTTTGGGTATTTGTTGATGATTGAGAAATAATAATATAATAATAAATATTTTTAAGTTAGAAAAAACAATATTCTTTCAATTAAAAAATAATGTAATTTAAATAGAATAGTACATTAAGAATTGAAAGATAGAGTATAATTTTTATTTTTAGGTGTATTTATAAAAGATAATATTTTTTAATTTGATACAACCTGTTTTAATTAAAAAAAAATCAGTTATTTACTATAAGTCATATAATCTTATTATTTATTAATTAAAATAAAGGACCGAAAATTAAAAATCAAATTTTCAACGTTTCGATTTTAATAAAGGTATAAATTTATTTTATGACCCTGATACATAGATGAAAGAATTTTAACTTCTTTGATTTCAGATTTTTTATTCTTGATTCATTCCTATCATTCAAAAATATTAGTTATTGAGATATAAATTATTCAAATTTGCAAATGACCATGAGAATTATTCTAAAAACTCATGATGCATTGTTTGAAAGCAAAGCTATGATCTCTCCACCAGATACTTAACCGAACCAACGGTGGGTATAACTATACATGCATGTGTAACAACTCCCTCCTCGGCTCTCTCTTTCGGTTTACTAAATTTTACTTCACCACAGTCAATGTCTTCTAACTTCTAGATGAAAATGGGTCGATCACAACACAAACATTAGTTGCAGCCAAATATTCACGTTTTTTATTTCACATTTGTTGCGGCCAAACTTTCACCTTTTTTATTTGAAGAGAGTATTAAACCATAACTTTCAATCATAAAGTATTAATTACAACAAACGTATGTCACAACTCACGAATCATCTGTTTTCGTGATCTATTTAGATTTTTATTAGCATGTTAAGACCTTGGGAGTTCGGAGTATAGATTTCATATAGTTTATGTTAAGTTGAATAGGATGTCCATGATTATGAAATTAACAGCTGAGCTTAAAACGCATTATACAATGGGTCTGTTTGGGTAACTATTTATAAGTCAGTTTAGCTTATTAATTGATATAAGTTGAATGTTAGAAATCATCAACATTTTACTTAATTTATCAACTTATTTTTTGATTTCTTTATTTTTTTAATACTTTATATTTTTACCTTTGTGTTTTTAAATATTTTTTTAATTTTACTTAGCGAAAAAAAAATATTTTTTTAATTTAAAATGCAAGTGTTGAAATAATTGTATTTAATAATTATTTTTTCAAATTTAATTTAGCAAACTCTTAACTAACTTAGAAGTAAATTTATCCAAACACTCGTATAACTGATAAGAATCCATCAACTTATCACTTATAAAACGCTTACTCAAGCTATAAATCAATTTTTTTTATGATACCCAAAAACACAAGGTTGAAACTGAGATTTTATACACTGTTAAACCAAACTAAATGGTGGGTATAACTAAATATGCGTCCATTTCTATGCATCACTTGATCGCATCAAGTTGTTGTTTTGAAAAAAACTGATGTGACCGACCATAAAGCCATATCCATGTATCTATTTTTTTCATTGGTCACCAACTCATTAATCAACTTATCTTCATAATTTTATCTGCAATAGTTTCAATATTAATATTAATTTCCGTCAAAAATTTTATTTTCATAACTGTTTTTTAATTTTCAGAACCACGTTTAATATAAAGACCAAATTGTATATTCATATTTTGTTTTCAGGAGGATGATGAGTGTGATGATCAAGGAAGCTTTAGAATTTATCATGAGAATCGCTCTGAAACAACATTTTTCTCAGCGTATTTCGGTATTTGTATATTTATTTTCCTGATAACAAGAAATTGATGGTGAAAGGTGACCAAGTATCTTATTTAATTTTTTTGACAGTATCTAAAATATAGTATTTCAAATCTATTTTTTCTGTATCTAATACAACAACAAAGTGGTTTACGCTACTACTAGAAAAACGTTAATTGACAACGGCTAAAAACGGATACCTCGAAAAAATTCATAAAACACCAACTAGCATAAGAAAACAGTTAAGCACTTGTCATTACCTAATACCGAACATACAATCTTTACACCAACTAGCAGAACCAAAACAATACATCAAACAATGTACCAAACTAACTTACAAACAGAAAACTAATTGTTAGACAATTTCATTAAGTACAAACTACAAACAAACTTGCATATCACATCCTCCTCATCAGCTGCATCACCTTGTATTCCATGATGAATTACTCCATATACATCAGACTTGCATATTACACCCTTCCCATCAGCTGCATCACCTTCAGCACAACTCGAAAAACCATTATAATCTCCTGTCATTATAAATTAAAACAAATAAATAAAGTTCAATTATAACAAGTGATTAATAAAACAGGGGGTTCAATTATATATTTCAATATAAGTACCATAATATCAATTTAGTATATACTAAGTTTGAGTTAGAACCAGTTTTTAGTCTGGAAACACGCTAGTACACTTGGTTTTTATCCAAGCTAGTATAGAAATTAATATAGTGGTGTAGTGAATCAACACCAACACAAGGTTAGTTAAAGTGTTTGTCTTTTTACAACTACTTTTTTGAGTAAATAGCATTTTACACCCCTTATTTTTAGTCACTTTTTCGATTTAGTCTCAAATTGTTAATGTCGGCAGAATGGATCCCTTAACTTTAAATTCTGCTTCGTATTGCATCTTATTAATCATTTTTCGTCCAAAATAATTGTCACCGTTGATATGTATAGGGGTAAAATCGAAATATTATTTCATTAAGTTTAAATAATAACTGATACTGTTAATATACACAAGAGTAAATTTAATTATTTTGGATGAAAAATGAGTAAAGGGGTGCAAAACAAAGCAAAATCCAAAGTTGAGGGATGCATTATGTCGACAATAAAAGTTTGAGACCAAATCGAAAAAGTGACTAAAGTTAAGGGGTGCACACTTGATATATATATGACCAAGCTTACAAACAAGAATAAATATATACGAACAATATACATGTATACATCACACAGAAACTAAAGAATCACTTACTTTCCACATGACCCAAGCTGAAGAATCAACTAATCTGTAAAAAGAGGTTCAATTAAATATCAAAAACTGGAATCTGAAAAGTAATTGAAAACCCACTTACAAATTCAAGCTGATTCACGCTAGATATTGAAAAGAATCCACCTATTCATGTTTCCTCTTCGCTTAATTAATAAAAATCGACCGATTTATGCACAAATTAAAATTAGAGTTCGTGAAATTGAAAGTCGGGTTCGTGTAACTGAAGCTAGGGTTCCACCTATTCATGTTTCCTCTTCGCTTAATTAATAAAAATCGACTAATTTATGCACAAATTAAAATTAGAGTTCGTGAAATTGAAAGTCGGGTTCGTGTAACTGAAGCTAGGGTTTGAAGATGTTAAATCGGGTCGAGTGAGAGGATTGTGCGAGAGGGTCGTGTGAGAGCTTGATTGAGAGAGAGAGAGAGAGAGAGAGAGAGAGAGAGAGAGAGAGAGAGAGAGAGAGAGAGAGAGAGAGAGAGATGGATTTTGGGGGAGGCTGTGAGATGTATTTTGGGAGAAGAGGGGAATGTATTTTGGGGGAGAGCGGGGAAATATAAATTCTAAAAGAATCATAAAGACATCAGTTGTTTTAACATTTGATGTCTTAAAAGACATTTAACATCAATTTTAGAAATACTGATGTTAAAAAAAAAAATTAACATCGGCGGTTTCTTGAATCGATGTTAAAAGGGTGATGTATATTCCAGTTTTTCTAGTAGTGTTAGCTAAGCAATTTAATTCTTTTGGACCAATTTACCCTCATTTCTATTACTCCCTCTGTTTCAATATACTTGTCCCCTTTTGAAAAAAAAAATTGTTTCAAATTAGTTGTCTACTTATCATTTCAATGTCATTTTTAAAAATTACATTTGAATTTATATTTCCAAGACTAAATCTAAACCACATACAATTGTTTAGTCTTTAATTAATATTTTCAAGACTAACTATACACCATAAACACTTATTCAATCAATATAGTCAATGCAATAAATATGAATATAAATGTAATTTTGTTATCAATAATATTATTTCTTAATGTGCGTACTTTTTTTCAAAGTGGACAAGTATTTTGAAACCAAGGGAGTATATCTTTTCAGGGTTATTTTGGTCTTTTAACATTAATATATTTAATACATATTATTAAATGCTACAAAATTAATATACATGCATGCATGCATACATACACATATTCATACATACCTACACACATATATACATACATACATGCATACATTTATGTGAATATATGATAATATTTCACTAAACAATTTTAATTTTTTGATTGCATACTCGTACATACATACGTACATACATACACACATATACATTAATAAATAGATTTATATAAATGTGTGATAATATATGATCATATATGCTAACATATAACATTTGTCATTATACTCTTGTTTAGATTTATAATAAATTTTTATGAACTAAATATTGTAAAAAAATATTATTTGAGTAAAATTTATATTTTAAGCATGCATTTGAGTTGTGGTTATTTATATCTCTAATAAATCAAATTATATATAATCTCTGACATATTTTTAAGTATTATTTTTGCATGGCACAAATACGTTCAAATCAACAGAGGATAATAATAATAATAATAATAATAATAATAATAATAATAATAATAATAATAATAATAAAGAATTTTCATGTATATAAGCGTAATACAAACTTGTACTAACTTTACTTATCGTATAACTCATAAATTGTTACTCTAATACGCAAATGTAGTAAAACTATTCCGAACAAATCAATAGTTTACTCATATTTAGAGTATGCACGTGCATTGCACGGGCTAAAGAGCTAGTTTGATTATAATGTGAAGAATCAAAGAGCTTGTTAGGGTTGACCCATTTGGAATGATGATAACAAAATGCTCAAAACAATAATTTGATCTTGACACTGAAGCTGATTGTCAGAAAGCTAGTTCACAGAAGTTGATAAATCAGGAAGCTAACTAGAAGGCATCTTATCTATCCAAGGTCTAAAAGCCACATCAAATGATTGGAGGATATTTTGTCATCAAGTTAGGAAGCAATTCAGAAGCAAGCCAACGGACGTCTAATCAAGTGTAAGATCCGTGAACTTTATTAATAATATAAATTGTATTATATGTGTAGAACAATTATTGTGAAGTATTTTGAGTTTTAATAATAAAGGTTGTTAAGTGTTTATGTGTAAATTGGTGTATCGAAAGCTCCGTTCAAATATTTTGTCATTTGAATCTTCAATTTTGAGCCCCGTTTTGAAAATTCAAGGGCCCCGTTGAAATTTTGTACATCATTGTTATTCCTTCTTCATTCGTGTTCGAATCATTATCGGAGGATTTTTTCGTATTATTATATCCCTTATTATCCGATATTATCAATAGTATTTGTTTTATTCAAAGGAAGAAAAATTATTCTAAACCCTAACCCTAACCCTAATTTTTTCTAGGATAATTGATATATCGTCTGTATCAATAAATACATCTGTTATAGCCCAAGTATTCTTGAGCATTAGTTATATAAATGATATGTATTGATTTGGATAACTATCAGTCTTTTTGGATAGCTATCACCTCGTAAAACGTGTATTTTACATTATTAGGGTTTTAAAGTGAACCAGTGGATCAATATCGATCCAAAAATGTCGTTTAGGGTATTATTTTCCACTAAGTATACAAAGGAGAATCGTACATTATACTTCATATAATCCGTATTAAAAATATGCAAAAATATAAAATTCTTGAACCGTGTTCTTCGTGTTCTTGAAAATCAAAATCAATTTCGAAGGTGTTATTGAAATCCAAAAATCAAAGTTCAAGTACTCAAATCAAAGATCTTAAGATCTAGTTTCAGAATCTTCCAACCTCATCATCATCTGGTAATTTTTCGATTTTATATGAATTTTTCAAATTTCGAATTAAAATTAGGGTTTATATTCGAATTGGGGATTTTCATTCTGTTAATTCTCCGTTCAATTGATTGCTTCCAACATGTTCCTAGGGTTCTAATTAGTAGGAATTCATGCTTTAATTTCATGTTCATGTTCAATTTTTACGGGTTTGATTTTCGGGTTTTGACCCGAATTCTTCTTTTTAATAGTCCGTTCTTGTTATTGATCTGACATGATTTTGGATATAGGGCTTTGATTGTGTGTGTTCTTAGCATCATTTTAACATAGAGAACGTCGAGTTTCATGTAGAAATAAGTGAGATCGTGTTTCCGGCCGGAGTTGTTGTCGCCGGTTTCTTTGACCAGATTTTGTGATCGATTCCGGCATGGTTCAGTTGTGTGTTTGTGTTGGTTGTGTTTGTCATGAAAAAACGAGCAAAAGCCATGTGGTTTGGTTTTAATCTGATCGGGAATAAAGGATTCCGACCACCGGACGCCGGCCGGATTCTGGAAAACCCAGATTCCGGCGGGTTGTTCTTGGTGACCCGTTTCCGTTCTTCCCGACCCGTTTACCCGTTTTTCTGACCCGGTTTCAATCTTCAAAACCCTAATTCATTTTCAGAAAACTGTTTTTTGATTTTATTTTTAAATTTAATTCGAAAATAGTTTAAAATCTTTTAAAAATCATATTTTTATTTTAAAAATATATTTTTAAATTCAGAAAATTCTAAAAAATTATAATTATTTATTAAAATTCGAAAACTGATTAAATTTAATTATTTTTATTTAATAATTAATTTATTTAATTAATTGATTAATTCTTTTAATCATTTAATTCTTAATAATTAATTATTAATTAGATTTAATTAATTTAAATTAAGTTTAATTATTTTCTAGCTTGATTTAATTATTTAAAAATAGTTGGAGTGTTTAAATAGTGTCAATTAATTTTTATTAATTGATTTAATTGCTTTTAAATACTTATAATGGGATTAAAAATCCGATTTTTGATTTAAAAATTATTTGTGACTTATTTAAATTCAAATAAGCCTCGAATATTGTTTTAAAAATATTTATAAGTGCTATATGGTTTATATGAGTCGATTAATGTGTTTTAATAGTCCGTAAATGCCTGTACGAGGGCTAATGTCTGAGTTTTAATTACCGTAAAATAGGTCGGGCATCCGATAGGAACCTGATTACTTGTTTAAATGTAAAAATGGTTATGAGTATATATCGAGGATAGAATGAGGATAGTTAGACTTACTGTAATGAGTTGTTTATTATAGAATTGAGTTCCCGGAGCAAGGGAAAAGAGAAGGTAGAGTGAGCTCGGTAGATTTTCGTCAGCTACTAGACCAGGCAAGTATCTGTGCCTTTACTTGTTGATTCAATTGTTATTATTCTTCAGAATTTCATGTAAGTTACCATTAGAACGATTCAGATTATTCAATCTTCAACCGTATTGAGCACTTGATGCTATTTCCTTGAATATTCCTAACTTTTGACTTAATCCACAATCGTGTTGGATATTAGAAACCTTCACCTTCAATTCAGTTTATATTGATGATAACCATTGTTGACTTTCTTAAATGAGTACGTTGTACCCTTGAAACCATTCTGAATCTATTTCTCGGACTTTCTTTGATATTGAATAGTTGAAGCTCTTTTGCAACTATTACACCCCGTCATTGTGTACTTATCTGTTAGGTCCAAAGTATCGTAGAAGGGGGGGTTGAATACGATACTCACAAATTCTTCGATTTCGTTCACGGATAATTCTTTGTGACATAGTTCAAAATCAAATACTCCAAATCAAAACACGAGTCGGGGAATATATCGTTTTATAAATATAAACCACGAAGGGTGCTACAAATTCTAATCCGTAGGATTAGCTACAATGAGTTCAGGTTAAACATAATCACTACAATAACAGAATTCTGAGCTATATTCAATTCTCTGTAAATTTCTCTGTCAAGAACTCTCTCTTCGTAAATGACTTTTCTGTGTTCTACCTTAACTGAAGAAGAACACTTCTTCAAACTCTATTTATAGTCTTCATTTGAAAAACCATCGAACCAAAATAATTGGTTGATTCCTGGTCGTTGGATCTTCATCAACTGATCAACAAAGTAATACTTTCCACCTACTCCATTTAAGAAAACCATCGAATGGATTAAATCACTTTATCATTCGATAGTTTTTAAATAAAAACTATCGAATGTCAAATTGATTCTAAATGATTTTCTGAGAATAACTTTTTTATATCATTCGATAGTTTTCTAAATAGAAAAACTATCGAATCATTTCCTTATCTTTTATCTTTTAATAAATCTCTTGAGCTCCAGGGTGTTTCAGTTTTAGACTGTATCAATTTCTTCTTAGACGATAAAACAACCTGATCTTTTTAAGTGTCGTCACCTAGTGCAACTGGTCTGGTTCACAGATGAATAACACTTGATCAATTCTTCTTTTATGTCTTCAATTCAGTGATGCTGATAAGTCCTTTGTTGATCTGGTTGCTTCAATTAAATCACTGGAATCTCGTGGTACTTAACCCTAAATCATTCACATACTTCTGTCGTCTTGAAAGTCTTGTTTCTTTTACTGTCACTGAGGCTTGAACATTTTCATGAACTTCTTTCCGTGACCTGTTTACGGACTTCAAGAATACATAACGTATTTTGATTTTTTGAGTTTACCTTTTCTTCTTTGATTCTGGATTCCTGTGCTTCTGTTAATATTACTGTATGTCTTGTCCTTTGTTGAGTTGTAGTTATCTCTTTTACATCTTATGTTACATTATGCTTTACATTATCTTGTTATGCATGTTATTTCTTATACCTTGTGATAGAATTTGCATGTTTTAAAATGAGACCAGTAATGGTCGGGCAATATTTATGGTCGTAATAACTTAAGGCCTAGATGGCCATGGATCCTAGTGGAGGACTATGCTATAAGCCAGTCCGGGGTTGATGCGTGACTGATCAGCAGCTCAACCTTTGTATTTGAAAAATGTAGAAGTCCAATTCTAATTTCTCTTTCTTCATTAAAGATTGTTAAAAGCATATGTTTGACTTGTATATTGTTGATTCAGATAACTGAAATCTTTCATTTCATTAGGGAACTGTGATTGATATATATTATGCTTGTTGAGCACATGTGGCTTATACTTGTTTTGTTTCTAACCCAATTCAAGTGAAGTGAGAGAATGAACAGACTCAGCGCTAGTGACAGTTCTCCAGATGCTAGGAGACCACCCCGAGTGATTGTCATTGGATGGGTAGTTGTTTTACTTTGGAAGTTAGACTAGATATCTAGCTTTATATATTAAGTGTGTAATAACTCTAAAAACTGGTTCGTAATAATTATGACTTAGAAGCTTGTTTCATGCCATAATCTGGATGTGTTCTTGGATAAGGGGTATTTTTATGTTATTATATTATTATGCATGTGTTAGATTCAGGTATATTGTGTTTCGTTGGTCGAGTGACTCACCAAATCTGTACCCTGGGTTTGGAGGGCGTCACAGGTTGGTATCAGAGCAACAAGTTATGGCATTTGAAACAAGTTAGGATTTAGGGTCCAGGATAACATAGAGGGTTAGGAATTCACGTAATGGTCATAGAAGGTCGATTAGAGATATTATGTGTAGTAATCGAGTATGGTTATAATTGCAGCCACCTAGCTCTAGTTCAGATTCAGATCCGTCAGAGCACCCGATAGAGGAGAGACATGTACCATATAGGAGAGCAGGACCGTCGCGACCGACAGTACCTCGGTCTGGACCTATAGTGGTAATGAGAGATCCTATACCTTGTCTCGTTCCACTTCGACGCATACCCGCAGCACCGCGGTCTCAGGTTTCAGTTTCCGGACCTTTGTTCCAGATCTCTGAGCCACCAGTTCCACATCACCGTTATCAGAGGATAAGATAGGAGAGGGATTACTTTCGTAGAAAGGTATTAGAGATGCGTGGGATGCGATCAGCGGAGGCAGGTGTAGCCAGAGATAGAGATAGATTCAGGGATCAGATAGGAGAGACACGGATGAGACTCAGGGTTGTGAGGACATTGGTAGAGACAAGGTTGCATGGACTAGCTACTAGCAGAGAGGGAGAGACTATAGTAGGGATGAGACAGATTTTGGACTTTGTGATGAGGGAGATTGGGGAGATTTCCGGACCAGCACTATGGGAGACTAGAGATGATGATCCATGAGCCGGTAGAGACGAGGTTGGGGTATTTTGTGGATTCCAGTCAGATAGTACATAGATGCATAGTATGGTACCAGCAGTGCACCAGGCTTATAGTATCGCCTTGGATTGTTGTTGTATTTTGTTGTTGTACTGTTGATCGGCAGTTGTAGTTTAGCTATGACACACTTTACTTTTGAAAGCGTTCTACACTTGTATCGAATCTATGTATATATTTATGATAACCATCCTTTGTAGAACTGTTATTATTCTCTTGTTATTCATTTTCAATATTAAAATTGTTATTCTACTTGTGCAACGAGTGTACCCTTACGCCGTTGAAAATCCGTAAATCATGGTTCTACCAATTGTGTTCTCTTTCTCTTCTATTTATGAATTATTTGATTAAATAAGTTATTGTTTATTAATCAGCAATATGCCTCCTAGACTAAATACCTGTGCGAATAATTCCACTGACCAAGAAGGTCAACAGAATACACCCCCAACGGGTCATTTAGATCCGGTTGTAATACACCTTTTGAACACCCTCACTTAACAAACTACTGCTCTAGCACAACAACAACAACAGATCCAACAGCAGTTACTACAGCAGCAGCATCAGCATCAGTAACATCAGCAACATCAGCATCAACAACAGCAGCACCAGTAGGTAGTACCCGTGGTTACGTTTAAATCTTTTCAAGCAGCAAAACCTCCATAGTTCAAGGGATCTGCTGATCTAGTTGAGGCAAAGGCATGGTTAAAGGAAATGGAGAAAGCTTTTACGTTGATAGAGGTAACGGGAGAAAAGAAAACTGAGTATGCTAGTTATTTTCTGAAAAATGAGGCAAGTTATTGGTGGGAAACTAGTAAGACTTTAGAACCTGAAGGGTTAATTACGTGGGAGAGATTTACAGAATTGTTTTTAGAGAAGTATTTTCCTAACATTATGCGAGATCAAATGGATTTGAAATTTTTAGAATTGAATCAAGGTAGTATGACCGTTTCTCAGTACGAGACCAAGTTTACCGAGTTGTCTAGGTTTGTTCCGACATACGTTGATACAGAGAAGAAGAAGGCCAAGAGGTTCCAACAGGGACTGAGGTCATGGATTCGTAGTAAGTTAGCAGTTTTGGAATTAGATACATATGCAGCCGTGGTACAGAAGGCAATGATTGCGGAAGGAGAGAGTGATTCATACATGAGAGAGAGAGAGAATAAGAAAAGAAAAGTAGGGACATCTGATAAGGTCCAGTCACAGGGAGATCTTCAGAGCCATCCAAACAAGAAACCAGGATTCCAGCCGAGCAGAGGTACAACTTTCAAGAAACCAGATACCGGAAATGCAGTCAATCGTCCACCAAACAATAATCAGCAAGTAGTTTCCAGACCTCCACTGCCAGAATGCAAGACATGCGGGAAAAGACATCCAGTTATATGCCACAGATTGAGTATCACATGTTTTAAGTGTAACCAGAAGGGGCATTATGACAGGGATTGCAAGACAGGTATTGTGTGCCATCAATGTAAGAGACCAGTCCATATGATCAAGGATTGTAGAGCGCCAACACCCGTGAACAACATGATTCGAGCTATAGAGGCACCTCCAGCTGTTGATGTTCAGCCGTTAGCCAGAACCTATAATATGTCAATGAGGGAAGCGGTGAGAGACTCCGATGTGGTGGCAGGTACACTTCTAGTAAATTATGTTAATGCTAAAGTGCTGATAGATTCAGGAGCTACTAAGTCGTTTATTTCGGAAACGTTTGCTCGTAAATTGAATTGTTTAATGGAACCCTTAAATGGAGTGTTTAGTGTAGAAATAGCTAACCAGGATCGTATACCGGTCAGTTCGTATTGTCCCCGTTGTGAAATTGAGATTTTAGGGAGTCATTTTTATGCTGATTTATTACCTTTCAAGTTGGGAGAATTTGATGTTATTTTAGGAATGGATTGGTTAACTGATTATGATGCGTGTATTGATTGTAAGGATGAGAGGGTTACTTTAGTTACCCCAGAAAAGAAAGAAGTGATATTTAAGGGAGAGAAACAAACGAAGAAATTTTTGACAATGATTCAGACTAAGAGGTTATTAAAATAAGGATGTGAGGCTTATCTCGCATATGTGATAGATACAGAGAAGGAAGTTTCTAAGTTAGAAGATATTCCAGTCGTGAGTGAATTTCCAGATGTTTTTCCAGAAGAGTTACCAGGACTACCTCCGGATAGAGAGATTGAGTTTGCGATAGATTTAACACCAGGCGCGGAACCAGTATCCAAAGCACCATACAGAATGGCACCCGTGGAGATGAAGGAATTAGCTAAGCAATTGCATGAATTGTTAGACAAAGGAATTATCAGACCTAGCGTTTCACCGTGGGGAGCACCAGTGCTGTTTGTTAAAAAGAAGGATGGAAGTATGAGACTTTGTATAGAACAAGTATCCATTGCCCAGAATAGATGATCTGTTTGACTAGTTAAAAGGAGCGGTTCATTTTTCTAAGATTGATCTACGATCAGGATATCACCAATTGAAGGTTAAACCAGACGATATACCGAAGACAGCTTTTCGAACAAGGTATGGACATTATGAGTTTTTAGTAATGGCGTTTGGATTGACGAATGCACCCCCAGCTTTTATGGATTTAATGAACAGGATTTTTAAGAAGTATTTGGATGAGTTTGTAGTGGTATTCATCGATGATATTTTTATATATTCCAAGACGGAAGAAGAACATGCGAATCATTTGTGGACTGTGTTGGAGATTTTAAGACAAGAAGGACTATACGCAAAATTTTCAAAGTGTGAATTCTGGTTAAGGGAAGTTCATTTCCTAGGGCACGTGGTAAGTAGTGAAGGCATCAAAGTAGATCCAGGAAAGATTGAAGCAGTGAAGGATTGGGAAAGACCAAGGACACCAACTGAAGTTAGAAGTTTCTTGGGATTAGCCGGATATTATCGGAGATTTGTTCAGGATTTTGCAAAGATAGCTACTCCAATGACCAAGCTGACAAGGAAAAGCGAACGATTCATATGGAATGACAAATGCGAAGAGAGTTTCCAAGAGTTAAAGAAGAGACTAACTACGGCACCAGTATTAATGCTACTAGACGATCAAGGCCAATTTGTAATCTACAGTGATGCGTCTTACAAAGGGTTCGGTTGTGTACTTATGCAACATGACAAAGTAATTGCTTATGCGTCAAGACAATTGAGACCTCACGAACAGAAATATCCTACACATGATTTGGAATTAGCAGCGATCGTATTTGCACTGAAGATATGGAGACATTACTTATACGGAGAGAGATGTGAAATTTACACCGATCACAAAAGTCTGAAGTATATCTTTACTCAGAAGGAGCTGAACATGAGACAGAGAAGATGGTTGGAGCTAATCAAGGATTACGACGTTTCTATAAATTATCACCCTGGCAAGGCAAACGTGGTAGCAGATGCATTGAGCAGAAAAGAAAGATTGAATATGCTGACGATGACCAAAGAATTGTACAGAGAGTTTGAAAAGTTAGAAATAGAAGTACGTGTTCCGAAGGACGCGACAGAAATGATTTACGCCATAACGTTTCAACCTGAATTGTTGGAAAAGATACGGAAATGCCAAGATCAAGTCATGAACGACAATGCAAATAGTTTAACAGGCGAGGAAATATGTAGCCAACTGGACGACAAGGGAATCTTAAGGTTTGCTTCTCGAATATGGGTACCTAATGTAGTAGAGCTAAAGAATGAAATTTTGCACGAAACGCATAACTCGAAGTATTCAATTCATCCTGGAAGCACGAAGATGTATCGAGATCTTAAAATGAACTTTTGGTGGCCATATATGAAAAGAGAAATTGCCGAATGGGTGAGTAAATGTTTTACATGTCAAAGGGTCAAGGCAGAACATCAAAGACCGAGTGGATTACTGCAGCCGTTAGAAATTCCTGAGTGGAAGTGGGAACACATTGCAATGGACTTTGTGGTCGGATTGCCTAGAATGAAGACTAACCATGATGCTATTTGGGTTATTGTGGATCGATTGACGAAATCCGCACATTTTCTTCCAATTAACGAGAGATTCTCGCTGGATAAGTTAGTTCGTTTATATGTAAAAGAAATCGTGGTACGGCATGGAGTTCCAGTGTCAATAGTATCTGATCGAGACCCTCGATTCAACTCAAGATTCTGGAGAAGTTTCAAGAGTGTTTAGGCACCGAATTGAAAATGAGTACGGCTTATCACCCGCAGACAGACGGTCAAAGTGAAAGGACAATTCAAACCATCGAAGACATGATTAGAACGTGTGCACTTGATTTTAAAGGTAATTGGGATGATCATCTACCCTTAGTAGAGTTCTCATATAATAATAGTTTTCACGCGAGTATCGGGATGCCACCTTACGAAGCTTTATATGGACGGAAGTGTCGATCTCCAGTATATTGGGAAGAAGTTGGTGAACGGAAAGTGATAGGGCCAGATTTAGTACAGAAGACAAAGGAAGTGATTGAATTGATTCAGAAAAGGTTGATAACAGCTCAGAATCGGCAGAAGAAATATGCCGACCTAGCAAGAAAGGATATGGGATTCGAAGTCGGAGAAGAAGTGTTACTGAAAGTTTCACCATGGAAAGGATTAGTTAGGTTTGGAAAGAAAGGGAAATTGAGTCCGAGATACGTTGGACCATTTGAGATTTTGAAGCAGGTTGGGAAAGTAGCTTACGAGTTAGCATTACCCCCGCATATGCAGCACGTTCATAATGTGTTTCATGTATCCATGCTTAAGAAGTATCGACCAGATTCTAACCATGTAATAGAATATGAACCTATAGAGGTCCAGTCAGATTTATCTTATGTAGAACGACCAATTCAGATATTGGATCGTAAGGAAAAAGTGTTAAGAAATAAGACTGTAGTGATAGTAAGAGTTTTGTGGAGGAATCCTAAGGTAGAAGAGTCTACCTGGGAGTTAGAGAGTGATATGTTAGAGAAGTATCCCCAGTTGTTTCCTTGATCTGATTCTGAGGACAGAATCCTATTAAGGGGGGAAGGATGTAAGATCCGTGAACTTTATTAATAATATAAATTGTATTATATGTGTAGAACAATTATTGTGAAGTATTTTGAGTTTTAATAATAAAGGTTGTTAAGTGTTTATGTGTAAATTGGTGTGTCGAAATCCCCGTTCAAATATTTTGTCATTTGAAAATATCTTCAATTTTGAGCCCCGTTTTGAAAATTCAAGGGCCCCGTTGAAATTTTGTACATCATTGTTATTCCTTCGTCATTCGTGTTTGAATCATTATCGGAGGATTTCTTCGTATTATTATATCCCTTATTATCCGATATTATCAATAGTATTTGTTTTATTCAAAGGAAGAAAAATTATTCCAAACCCTAACATATAATAAAAGTTCTATTGAAAATTAAATAGGTTTTCGAATTTATGGAGTAAAGTTAGAATTTATAAGAAATACATTAACTCCTTATATATAATAAGTTTAAGGGAGATCTTATCCAAAACTTTGGTCGGTCACTATACTACCAAAAGTATATGATCCGTTGGATTATAAAACTATAAATATTCAAATAGATGAGGACCGTTAGATATAATATTAAAAATTGTATTTGATTAATAATATGATAGTATTTAAATACTAAAAGGTGTATTTTGATAATTTAAACCAATCATAAATAGGTTTTCTATATTGAATAGAAATCTTTATGTAAAAAATCATAATTATCTTTTCTATTTAGTTTATGGATAGTTCCAGTTAGATAATAATTACTAAACCATCATTAAATTAAAGATAATTTTGTTAGTTTCGCGTGGGCTGTAAAATTGTTAAAATCTGTTGTCTAAAACTCAAGATATAGCCCAAACAGCCCAAACAGTAAAGTGATTATCTAAATTTTAATATTTTTTTTAATTTAAACCAATTATAAATAGGTTTTCTATATTGAATAGAAATCTTTATGTAAAAAATCGTATTTTTTCTCTTTGGTTTATGGATAGTTCCAGTTAGATAATAATTATTAAACTAACATTAAATTAAAGATAATTTTGTTAGCTTCGTGTGGACTGTAAAATTGTTAAAATCTGTTGTCTAAAACTCAAGATAGAGCCCAAAAAGTAAAGTGATTATCTAAATTTTAATAATTTTTTTGTTAAAATCTGTTGTCTAAACAGTAAAGTGATTATCTATATTTTAATATATTTTTTTTAATTTAAACCAATTATAAATATGTTTTCTATATTGAATAGAAATCTTTAAGTAAAAAATCGTAATTATCTTTTCTCTTTAGTTTATGGATATTTCCAGTTAGATAATAATTATTAAACCATCATTAAATTAAATATAATTGTTTTAGCTTCGCGCGGGCTGTAAAATTGTTAAAATCTGTTGTCTAAAACTCAAGATAGAGCCCAAACACTAAAGTAATTATCTAAATTTTAATAATATTTTTTTTATTGTAGCACCAATTTAATTTTTTTCCTAATTCTTTTAAATTTATAAATTATATGTTTATTTCAATAAAATATTAAAATCAATTTAAGAAAAAATTAAAATCGATCCGGTCCGTGTACGATCACTATACGACCAAATTAATTATTACAGTTAGATCTTAAATAGATCGATGATAATTGTTATATCTAATATTAAAAAGTGTATTTGATTAATAATAGAATTATATTTAAATACTAAAAAGTGTATTTTGATAATTTAAAATTTTTCTATGTAAAAATTCTTAAATATCTTTTCTCTTTAATTTATGTATAGTTCGAGTTAGATAATAATTGTTAAACCAAATATCACATAACAATTCATATCGATTACAATATTAAAAATTATCAATATAATGATCATGTATATCATATAACAATGATACATGTGGACCATGCGTTATAACAGACTTAGAAGAACTCATGTACATGAATAAATTTAAACATTTTTTTTCCGAAGGAACATAACAATTTGATTAATCCAAATTATAATTATATTATTTTACATATAACAAACATAAAAGGATAATATCAAAATATTATTAAAATATTGAGGGTTTCATATTCATAAACAATAATTTTGAATATAATACTTAACCATCTTTTCTTTTCGGTTTATGGGTAGGTCAAGTTAGAAAATAATTATTAAATCATCATTAAATTAAAGATAATTTCGTTATTTTCACATGGGTTGTAAAATCGTCAAAATTTAATTTCTAAAACTCAGGATAGAACCCAAATAGTAAAGTGAGTATCTAAATTTTAATAAATATTTTTTTATAATTGTAGCACCAATTTATTTATTTTTCCACTAATTCTTTTAAATATAGAAATTTTATCTTTCTTTCAATAAAGTATTAAAATAAATTAAGAACAAATTCAAATCGATAAAGACTATAATAATATGAGAATAAGATTTTATATAATCATAACATAATTTTTATACTGTTTAATAATTTTAAAGTAATAATGTATTTTAAAATTTTATATACACTATAAATAAAACCGAAACATTAAAAGTAAAAGCAGTTAGTAAGATACTTATATCAGTATGTACTTGATATCCTTATTATATTAAACTCTTTTATATAATAAGAATAATAGGGATTTATCCAAAATTTTGATCGTGACAACCAAATTAATAAGAACTATTAGATCTTAACTAGATAAATGAAAATCGTTTGATCAAATATTAAAAAAGTGTATTTTATTTATAATAGGATTATATTTAAATTCTAAAAAGTGTATTTTGATAATTTAAACCAAATATACCAAATATAAATAAGTTTTCTATATTGAATAGAATTCTCCATATAAAAAATTTGTGACTTTCTTTTCTCTTCCATGGACAATTCCAGTTAGATAAAAATTGTTAAACCATCTTTTAATTAAAAATAATTTAATTATCTTCACGTGGGGTATAAAATCGTCAAAATCTGATTTTTAAAACACAAGATAAAGCCCAAATCAGTAAAGTGAGTATTTAAATTCTAATAATGATTATTATGTCATCATTATTTTAACGCCAATTTAATTACTTTTTTCTAACTATTTTAAATTTAAAAATTTATGTTCAAAAATTAAAATCAATCTAAGAAAAATTCAAATCAACAAAGAAATAATAATAGGAGGATAAAATTTTATAAATTTGTGCATATTTTTTATCCTATTTTATTAAGTTATAGATCATAACTAATCAAATATAATTTATTATTACGCAAATGGTGATTTTGTTTTATAAGCACTCATAAGACCTAATTTCATTGTTAGCAGGACTATATTCATATTAAAAAAAAACCGTATTTTGAAATTGTAGACTCAGCTACAGAACAGACCTAACTTTTTTAACCTATATACATTGTAAACTATTAAATTCGAAACTTTAAAAGTTTGTTAATCAATTAGTATAGTACTTTTATGAAAAATCGTACTTTACAAAAAAAATTATCAAATAACCTATGTCTAAAAGAAAAAAAAAGAAAAAAATAAATTCAAAAAAAAACCTGTAAATTTTAATATGTTGTTGGTAGATTCAAATCTTAGATCATTCTACATGATAATTTTATTGTTATATGTAACGTTTCTCAACAATTTAATTTGAAAGATCCAACGAATATGGATTGAGTGATCAAACAAAGCGACCACACTTATAAGAAAGCTTTCATTATTTAGTTTTTAATATAATAACATATATATTTACGGGATATACTATAAAAAATGAATTTTATATAGAATTTTGATCGTCACGGTGTACTACTTTAAAAGAAGAACTATTACAAAAAAAATTATTTTAATTGATAATTTATTTTCTCAAAAGTTCAAAGTTCTCGCATCATTAACATATTACAAAAAAGAGTATATTATATTTTAGCAATAAATATTTAAAAAAATTATAAATTAAAAAAATTATAAATATTAAGAAAAATTAATGATGTTATCCTTGTAATTTCATCCTAAATACCGCCAAAACATTCTCAACCGTTAGATCCAATACTTTTAAAAATAGATGATCAAGATTATATCATATAAAAAGAAATTATTATCTAAAAATGATATAAGTTAAAAGATATTATATTAGGATTGGATTTTCCAAAAAGTTAAAACATAAAAATAGTTGTAATTAAATAAGGAAACCCATTTATAACCAAAATAATAAAAATCGTTTAATCTTAAATAGATAGGTGAAAACCGTTAGATTTAACATTAAAACATGTATTTGGTTAATAAAGGTTATTCTAATAATCTAAACTACATATAAGTTAAGTAGATTTCCTAAATCGAATAGAATTCTCAACATTAAATTTCGTCACTTTATTCTCTTTTTTAGTTTTAGAATAGTTTTTAATTGAAAAAGAACTATTAAACCACAACTAAATTAAAGATTATTTTGTGAATTTCATGTGAACCGTAAAATTGGCCAAATCTAACTTTTATAACTCAATATAAAAAAATATTAAATTGAGCGTGTAAAATATAATAAATATCAAATTTTTAACTATAATTTTTTTTGGCTAAATCTTTTTTAACAATAATTTAATCATGTAAACTAATAACTTTTAAATATTAAAATATTCATAAATAAATATAATTATAAATATTAAAAAAACAATCGTGTGTTGCATCGTAATAAAAATATAATTATAAATAGAATAATTATAAATAAAATTTAAGTAACCGTGCATCGCACGGGCTATAAGCTAGTATAACTAAAAAAAATATTGTAAGAATAATATGTGTTTGTAAGACTTAATTAAAAGTTCTATTGAAAGTAAAATAGGAGAGTGTGAACATATATAAATACTTTTTCAACGAGAAAGCGGCTCATTAGAAAGTAGTGTGTCAACATTAAAATTAATATATAAAATAACTATTCAATATGTTAAAAGTTTTATTGGAAGTAAAATAGGAATACGAATTTATATATGTGTTTTTTAACGAGAGAGCGGCTCATTAGAAAGCGGTATGTTAACATGAAAATTAATATATAAGAAAAGTATTCAATATGTTAAAATCAAGATTTCGATCTTAACGAAGGAAGCGTGTTTAACAAGAGGAAAACGTGTTTAACAGGATAACGGCCGGCTTACAGGGATGAATGAATAATTGTTGTAATTTAAAAAAAATATCCCTTAATATATTAGAAATATAAAAAATGTTCTAATTTATAAAGGAGAACAATTCGAATTTATAGAGAAGACATATAAATAAAAGTTATACTTGAATTATAATAGGTGTTCGAATTTATAAAGGAGAATGGTTCAAATTTATAGGTTAGACGTATAATTAAAAGTTTTATTGAAAGTAAAATAGATATTCGAATTTATGGAGTGGAAGAATGCAAATTTATAAGAAATACATGTAATTAAATATTCTATTGAAAGTAAAATAGGTGTTTGTAACGCATAATTAAAAGTTGTATCGGAGGTAAAATAGGAATGCAAATTTATATAGATATATTTCAACGAGAGAGCGGTTCATTAGAAAGGCGTATGTTAACATGAAAATTAATATATAAGACAAGTATTCAATATATTAAATTTGGGATTTCGATTTTTACGAGAAAAACATGTTTTGCAGGAGGACAACTTATTAGGGAAGAATGAGTAATTATTGTAATTTTATTAATAATGTTTTTAATAAATTAATAATGACGCCGTGAAGCGCGACTTTTTCAACTAGTAATTATATAAATGAGGATATATGAGGTGGCGCCTCTAGATTGTCTCAATTAATTTTTCAATTTTCTTAGAGTTTCAGAATTTTAGATATTAATAAGTAGAAAAATAAATAACGTATTCCAAATAGAAAAGGATTTCTGATTTGAAATGGAGATGAGTTCCAATTATATATATTTTATATATATATATATATATATATATATATATATATATATATATATATATATATATATATATATATATATTACTATATATTAAATGACAACACAAGGGTAAAAAGTGTCAAAAAATTGCCTGTGAAATTTCTATCATACCCTTATTTATTCAATAATTACAAAAATGCCATTATAATTCTATTAATAATAAAAAAATGAAATTGGGTGTGGAGAATTGAACTCATGACCTTGAAATTACAAGTAACAATCTCAACCACTAAGCCACAATCTTGCTTCGATGAAAAAATTAAAATTCCTCATCTATAAGCGCGAATGTCCAGCCATTATATTCTGTTGATTGGTTTTTTCTCTTCTTGTTATTCTACTCAAGTAGGAATTCGATTTACACAAATGCCTTCAATACATGATTTTAATTATTCTTTTTCAAGTATAACCATGCTAAAATAAAAGATCAAGAAAAAATAATCAGCTACATAAAATATTATAAATTTGACCCCTAAAAAACTAGACTATTTTAATATTATAAATTTGATTTATTTGCATCAAATGTATAATGGCTTGGATTTTATGTCTTATTAGGTTACAAGTTGCATCATCTACCATAACAATTTCTCTATAAATATGTATACTCAACAATTTTACATAATTTATCGTTATAATGTTAATTTATTTTTCAAAAAAAAAAGTTGGTGTAGGGAGTTGACCCATAACCTTCGAATTAGAATTGACAATCTCAAACTACACTAAAGACTAATTTTGATAAAATTTTAAAATTTATTATCTATAAGTTCTAATACCAAAGATGTTATTATATCGGTTGTTTTTTTATTTCTTCTTGTAATTTATACGGCAAGATAGGAAATAGATCTACACAAGTGCATTACATAATGTGTTTAGTAAATTTTTTGCAAATCTAACCATACTAAATGAAAAAATTGGAGAAATATAACCAACTACATAAAATATTATAAATTCGACTAGTAAAAAATATGACTATTTTAATAGTGTAAATTATATTTAATTGCATTATATATATATATATAATGGCCCTGACTTTATATCGTATTAAATTACAAATTGCATCGTTTATTGTAAACTTTTCACCATAAATTAATATACTCGACAAGTTTTACGTCATCTTTTCATATATATGGTTGAACTTTAGTTTTTTTTTAATAAATAGTGTGAATTTAAGGACGTTTGGGTTGAAAATATATATAACCGAATGTTTAATTTTTTTTTGACGTTTTTAAAAATAATAGACGAATGTTTTCATCTCTATCATGTTTTTAACATGTATTTTGCAAATGTAACCATACTGGAAGAAAATATCACATTAAAAAATTAGGTATACAAAATACTTTAAAATTGACCCGTTAGAAAATTGGATTATTTTAACATTGTAAATTATATATATATATATATATATATATATTATATATATATATATATATATATATATCATATGGTTCCGATTTTATATATTATAAATTACAAATTACATCATATACCGTACTAATTTATATGTAACTTAATACATTTACAATTTGTACGTATTTTTTTTATATGATTGGATCTATGATTTAAAAAAATAATAATGAAAGATTGAAAAACAAGTCATTCGCAACCACTAATATTTAAATTTTTGGACTCGATATTGGTTATCAGTTGAATTAACATATAAAAATTAAGAATTTTAAAAAACACAACATATAAAGATAAGTAAGTATACAAAATGTTATAAAAATTGGTCTAAAAACAATAGGATTACTTTAGTATTGTAAATGATAATTATTTGTATCAAGTAGATAATGACTCAGATTTGCATCATCAATCATGTCAATTTGTACATATGTTAATATACTTAAAAAAAATTATGTTATCTGTTGTGGAATAAAATCTGAGCTTACGAATTTAATGCGAGGGTTTAATGAGCTTCGATCTTTTATGGTTGCACTCGTGTATCCGGACTAAATTGGTCCTCATAAGATGCCTACGTATCTCAAATCGTTATTGAGAATCAAGCCAAAGACGTAGTTCTGATTGTAGGATCAAGGACCTTATATAGGCGTCTGGAGCCTAGTATTTATGGTATGTTTAGGAGTCTTAGCGAATAAGTCTTCTTATTGATAACTGATAAGGATTGTATTGCTTGGCAGGCAAGTCTTTTCCTTGTTTGATAAAGGCCGTGACTCATTGATTGCCTTTAATTGGGATTCTGGATCCTTCTTTGACCAATTTTCCATAATTTGGACTCTATTTATGAGCTGTATATTTTCCCTATTTATTAATTACGAAATTAATAAATAATCAGGGATTTGGGCATTAATTATCGAGCTTTTTTATTGGACCGTCAATTATATTTCTATAATTACTTTTCTGTCCATATCATTTGCCCCCCAACTTCTGAGAAAATCTTCTCGGGGTTTTCGTAGAAGTTATAGCGCGTTTCCCCCCAAAATTTCCTTATTTTTAGGGTATTTTTTACCTTATTAGGTCATTTTCGACCAGGAATTCGACCAAGAAATAGTATAATTCGACGTGGAATTCGACCAGGATTTCGACCAGGAAGGGTCCCAGGTCGAAGGATTCGACCTCAGATTCTCGGTCATTTTCGACCAGGATCGTTCGACCTCGGACATCCTTTTTTCGACCTCGTTTCTGGTCCCAGGTCGATGGGCTCGACCATCATTTTTCCAGCCTTTTTCGACTAGAACTCTTCGACCTCGAGCATCCATTTTTCGACCTCGATTCTAGTTCCAGGTCTTTTGTTTTGACATCATTTTTCTAGCCATTTTCGACTAGAACTCTTCGACCTCGATTGATTGTGAGGTCGAAGCTGTCGACCAGGAATCCCAGGGTCTTTTCGACCTTACTGGTTCGACCAGGAAACCAGTATAATCTCGAGCTCGAACAGCTGTGAGGTCGAAGCTGGCGACCAGGATTCCAAGCCATATTCGACCTCACCTGTTCGACCTCGACTTGTTGACTTCAATTCGTGGATCATTTTTCAATCTTTGACATGTCGACCTCGATTAGCCTTCTTTCGATCTTGATTTTGGTATGAGGTCGTTTGTTTCGACCTCAAATCATAGGTCAATTACGACTTCGTGGTTTCGACTTCAATTAGCCACTTTTCGACCAGGAAACTAGGATTTCCTGTCTTTATTTTGGGAGCGAAGTCGAACAATACGACCTCAATTCCCCATGTAATTTCGATCTCGTTTGCTCGATCTCATCCTCGTGTCTTTTCGACCTCGTTTTTTCTAGGTCAAAATAGACTTTATTCTTTGGGTCTTTTTCGACCTGTACTCGTCGTGAGGTCGATTGTTTAGACCTCGCTTTCTGGGTCATTTTCGACCTCGTTCTCTCGACCTCGAATCCTCTGTTTTCGACCTTATTTCAGTATGAGGTCGTGAGATACGATCTCGATTTGTAGTGTATTTTCGATCTCAGTCAATCGACTTTGACCTAGGGTCTTTTCGACCTCATTTTTCCAGTTTTTTGACTTGGTATTATTCCAAGTTTTTTCTTTGGGGTTTTGATTAGCCTAATTGGGCTAAAATATTTCTAGCCTTGGGCCTTTATGGGCTTTATTTGTTTTGGGCTTCGAATTTGCCTGAGACCCAAATTATTTGGGTTTTAATCTCTATAATCCATAAATGGATTTGTGGGCCTTAACTGGCTATAGACGGTTGCCCTTCCTTAACCGGTTGGGTTTCCAGTCACTAGGCGATTCCTGGCGAGATTTTCTGTTGAATCTCATCGTTTTCTGGGTTTCTTACTTGAAGTTTTGAAGAATTCTTTGAAGATTCTGGGTTTTCTTTGAAGATTCTGGGTTTAAAATGGCTGATCGCGCTTCCCAACGTCTATGATAATGCACTAGGATTTCATAGAAGTTATACCGGTCTTTTTCGAGACTTGGGGTCCTTTTATCCCTTACCTGGGACTTACTACCCTTTTTTGGGGATTTTAATATACACTAGTGTTTCACGAGTATCGTCTTGGTGTAAAGTGTGGAGCGACCTACACATTTACGATGATTTTGCCTTATTCGAGGCTAACTTGACATTTGCATAAGCCTTTTATGTCTTATACCGTCTTGTTTTGGCTTCAAGCCTTTCATTGAGCATATCGAATGATGGGGTTTGGACTGAATGTCTTAGGTTTCTGGGGTTTCAACCCTTCATTTGCTTTCTAGGAAGCTCATGATTTCATCGAACCTTATTTCTATTTGTCCTAGTAGTGAGTCCAATCAGGACACACTTTAAACATAATAGACTTTCAAATTTGAGGCATGCCAAATCCTTGGCACCTCATGCCCTTCAAGGGTTTCTAGCTTGTATGAGCCTCGACCAAATACGTTCTTGACGTGATATGGTCCTTCCCAATTTGGGGCCAACTTGCCTTTTTGTCCAACTCCAGATGCCTCAATCTTTCGGAGGACTAAATCTCCTTGTCGAAAGAATCTATCTTTAACCCTTAGGTTGTAATAGAAAGATGCTCATTTCTGATGCTGAACTATCTTGGCATTTGCCTCATCTCTAACTTCATCAATCAAATCTAAGGCCAGCCTCAAGCCTTCCTCATTTGTTTGAGGATGGGCAACAGAAGTGAAGCGCAACTTGATATCGTTCTCATCACAATACTTCTTAAACTCATCGTTGTTAAACTGAGTTCCATTGTCCGTAACCAGGACTCGTGGAATTCCGTATCGGCATATCACATTTTTCCAGAAGAATTGCATTACTTGCTTGGTGGTTATCTTGGCTAAGGGCTTAGCCTCAATCCACTTGGTGAAGTAGTCGATTGCTACTATCAAGAACTTTCTTTGAGCACTTTCCATTGGAAATGGCCCGAGTATATCCATTCCCCACATAGCAAAGGGGATAGGTGAGTTAATAGATGTCATCATCTCTGGTGGTTGTCTAACCACTGGTGCATGTTTCTGGCACCGTTCACACTTCTTCACATAGCTTTTAGCATCAGCAAGTATGCTTGGCCAATAGAAACCTAGACGGGTGACTTTATGAGCTAGGGCTCTGCCCCCCAAGTGTTGCCCACAGATTCCTTCGTGTACTTCCTTTAGGGCCAATTCTGCCTCTTGGGGTCTCAAACATTTCAGATATGGAATGATGAAAGACATCTTGTATAGGAGCCCCTCAATCAGGGTATACCTTAGTGCTCTGACGTATAGCTTTCGTGCTTCCGAAGTATCGTTGGGTAGCCACCCAGTTTCCAGATGAGTTTTGATGGGATCCATCCAACAGTTGCCAACATCAATGGGTGCTACCAACTTTCCGTTGATGCTTGGGGTCTTCAAGACTTGGAAGTATACACTCCCTGCATAGTTTTCAATTTCAGAAGAAGCAAACTTAGACAGGGCATCAGCCTTTATGTTTTCTTCCCTTGGAATGTGCTCCACATAGAATTCGTCGAACTGAGTCATAATGGCCTTGACAAGTTTCAAGTACTTGACCATGACTTCATCTCTGGCCTCAAATTCCCCATTTACTTGGGAAACCACTAGCCTAGAGTCTCCACATACTTTCAGAGTTTTGACCCTCAAGGCTCCAGCCAGCCCTAAGCCAGCTATCAGAGCTTCATACTCGGCCTCATTGTTTGTCGTTGGGAAGTCAAGTTTTAGTGCATACTCAATGAGGAATCCATCAGGACTTTGCAGCACTAAACCAGCTCCACTTGATTTTGTTTTTGATGCTCCATCAAAATAGAGCACCCAATATTCTTTGAAGTCCATTTCTTGATCTTTCTTATTTTCCACTATTACTTCCTGCCCCCCGACTTCTTGGTTGTCAATGGTGCATTCAACCATGAAGTCAGCAAGTGCCTGAGCTTTTATGGTCGTTCGAGGCTTATACTTGATGTCAAATTTGCCCAATTCAATAGCCCGTTTGATCAATCTTCCACTAACTTGAGGGCTATGCAAGATGTTTCTTAGAGGTTGATCAGTCAAGACCTCTATCTTGTGAGCCTGGAAGTACGGGCGTAGCTTTCTTGAGGCCATTATCAAGGCTAAGGCAAACTTCTCAATCGTTGAGTAGTTTATTTCTGCCCCATGAAGAATCTTACTCACATAGTAGATGGGCTTTTGCACTTTCAATTCTTCCTTTATCAGTACAACTCCAAGGGCTGTGTTAGAAACTGCCAAGTACAAGTAGAGAGTTTCCCCTGGCTTGGGTTTTGCCAATAGTGGTGCCTCAGCCATGTATTTCTTCAGGGCCTCAAAGGCCTCTTGGCTTTCAATTGTCCATTCAAAAAATTTCACTTTTTTGAGTGCTTTGAAGAAGGGTAAACACTTCTCTCCTGACTTGGAGACGAACCTTCCCAATGCTGCCACTCTCCCTGTTAGTTTTTGGACATCTTTGACAGTCCGTGGTGGCTCCATGTCTAGAATTGCTTTGATTTTGTCGGGATTGGCCTCGATTCCTCTCTTGGAAACCATTAGGCCTAAAAAATTTCCCGAGCCTACACCAAAGGCACACTTTGCTGGATTCAACATCATCTTGTGGTGCCTCAGCACTTCGAATGCCTCTCGGAGGTGCTTAATGTGATCGGCCTTATCGAGGCTTTTGACTAGCATGTCATCTACGTAGACCTCCATGGTTTTTCCAATTAGGTGCTCAAAGATTTTGTTTACCAACCTTTGATATGTTGCCCCTGCATTCTTAAGTCCAAATGCCATGACTAAGAAGCAGAAAACACCAAAGTCAGTGATGAACGATACTTTGGCGATGTCATCTTCATGCATCTTGATTTGATTGTATCCACTGAAGCCATCCATGAAGCTAAGCATCTCATGCCCAGCTGTAGCATCTATTAATGCATCAATTCTTGGTAAGGGAAAACAATCCTTAGGACATGCATCATTCAAGTCAGTGAAGTCGACGCACATCCTCCATTTTCCGTTAGCCTTTTTAACCATCACGGGGTTAGCTAACCATTCTGGGAATTGGATTTCCTCAATGAATCCAGCTTCCAAAAGCTTATTCACTTCTTGTTTAATGGCTTCAAGCCTCTCTGGAGCAAAATTTCTTTTCTTTTGTTTCACTGTCTTCCTTTCTGGATCCACATTCAATTTGTGAGATATCAATTGGGGATCAATCCCTGGCATGTCGGCCGCTGTCCAAGCAAAAACGTCATTGTTTTCTTGAAGAAAAGACGTGAGTTTGCTCTTCAATGGTTCGGGCAGTAGTGCCCCGATATAAGTCACCTTCTCTGGTTCTCCTGGGACTAGGGGAATTGGGACCAAGTCCTCAGTCGGTTTCCCCCTTCTGTCCTCGTTGTCGCTGATATTCATGTCTTCAATTGGGAGAACTTGCCCCCCCCCCGGTTCCATCAGGCCTTAACGCGGCTACATAACAACTTTTAGCCATCTTTTGGTCTCCTCGTTCTTCACCAATCCCATTCCTTGTTGGGAACTTGATTTTTAGATGATAAGATGAGGCAACAGCCTTGAACGCATGAAGACCAGTCCTTCCCAGGATTGCATTATAGGTTGAAGTCGCTTTTATAACTATGAAGTTCAACATTTGAGTAGATGTATTCATCCCTTGCCCCATAGTCATTGGGAGTTGGATAGCGCCTTCCACTTTTGATTCTACCCCGTTGAATCCATATATAGGCATATTTGAGGGTATTAGCTGAGAGTCTGTGTAACCCATCTTGATAAAGGCATCGTGGAACAAGATATCCACTGAAGCTCCATTATCAACCAAGACTCTTTTTGTTTCGGAGTTGCCTATCACAGGTATTATGACAAGAGGATCATCATGGGGGAACTTCACCCCTTCTAAGTCTGAATCGTCAAAACCTATTGACACTTCTGTTCTGGCACGTTTCGGTGCTTCTCCAACCACAGTCATTACCTCTCGGGCATAAGCTTTTCTTGAGTTTCGGGAGGATCCAGCAGCAGTTGGTCCTCCGAATATCATGTTGATCACTGGCCCTCGGGGCTTGGGATTCCGATCTTGATCGTTGTCCCTTCTATCATAATCCTTCCTTTCATAGTTCCCCCTTTGGCTCCCTTGGCTTCCATCCTTAGTGAACTTGCTGAGTTTTCCTCTTCGTATCAGAAACTCAATCTCATCTTTCAATTGCCTACAATCGTCGGTGTCATGACCGACTTCTTTGTGGAACCGACAAAACTGATTTTGGTTCCGTTTGGACAAATCAGCCCTCATTGGCTTTGGCCATTTGATATCTTCTTCCTTGGCTATCTCCATCAGAATTTGACTCCTGGGAGTATTCAATCTTGCATATTCTGTGAATTTCGGCCCAAAATTGTTTCTCTTGGGGGGAGAATCGGAGTTCTTTGATGTTCTGGGGAACTTTTCCTTAACGTCGTACTCCTGAGTTTCTTTTCTTTTCTTTGAGTTTCCACCGTCGCCAGCGGTGGGTTCATACTTTCTCATGCTTTCCTCAGCCTTGATGTACTTTCCGGCTCTATCTTGGAGCTTCAACATGCTCTCTGGTGGATGTTTAGCCAACGACCTCCTGAAGTGGTCATCAGTGGTTCCTTGTTGCAGGGCTATCATAGCCACTTTGTCATCTAAGTCCGGGACTTTCAAAGCCTCCCGAGTGAATCGATTGATGTAGTCCCTTAGGGCTTCATTCTTTCCTTGACGTATTTCCATGAGTGATGCAGAACTTTTCTCATGCACCCTTCCACTAATGAAATGATTGATGAAAGCCTTGCTTAGTTCCTTAAAGGACCCAATAGAGTTGGGAGGTAGACGGCTATACCAACGTTGGGCCATGCCTGCCAAGGTTTGTGGAAACGCCCTACACTTGACCGCATCGTTGGCTGGCTGCAACAGCAGTACATTGGAGAAGGTCCTTACATGATTTGCGGGATCTCCTGTTCCATCATAGGCTTTGATCGAAGGCATCTTAAACTTTCTGGATATAGCTGTTTTCATGATGTCTTGAGTAAACGGTGGTGTAGGATCATCAGGATCTCCTAGGGGCAACAGAATACTAGGATCACCTCTTGGGGCTTCAGCCGTCTTGGTCCTTCTTGGTGGATCCAAGTTGATTATCGGGATTCCTTCAGTTGTTCGGCCCCGAGATTGGGCGGCCTCTTCTTCAGCAAGGAGTTTTTTGAGCCTTGCAGTCTCTGCCTCATGGGCTGCAAGTTTCTCCCTAGTAGTTTGGGGTTGCTCCAGATTTATCTGTGAAGAACGTCTCCTTCTTGGGGCGACATCCTCCCCAGTTGTATAACCCTCATCCTCAGTGTATGGGCCAGAGTAATCTTGAATGAGAGGGGTCTGACGAGTTTGTTGATTTTGGGGTCCCAGACCTTGAATATAAGGGGGCACATATTCCTCATGGTAGATTGGATTAGTTCCACTACCGCCCGCCATGGGTCGAGGGGGCATGCCATATCTTGGCATCCCCAAAGTCTGATTCGCGTATTGAGGGAGATCAGTAGTATGGAGTTGAAGGCTCCTTGGTGCACTCATGAGCAGCGGAGAGGTCGTGATTGGTTGCCGGTGTACGGTCTCTTGTGGATTAGATCCATGAATGACCATCTGCAGGGGATTCGTCCCTTCAACCGAAATTGGGATCTCCTGTCCTTGAGTATTGGTGGGGATATTCGCCCCTTCAGTGCCAGTAGTCGGCGGTGGTTGATTTCCGTGAGTATCAGCCTCAGAGGTGATAGGAAGCTCCTCAGAAACTGGCGTATCGCGAGTTGTTCTTCGTGTGTTTGCCATGGTTGATGTTTTCTTCCCACTGACGGTGCCAAATGTTGTGGAATAAAATCTGAGCTTACGAATTTAATGTGAGGGTTTAATGAGCTTCGAGCTTTTATGGTTGCACTCGTGTATCCGGACTAAATTGGTCCTCACAAGATGCCTACGTATCTCAAATCGTTATTGAGAATCAAGCCAAAGACGTAGTTCTGATTGTAGGATCAAGGACCTTATATAGGCGTCTGGAGCCTAGTATTTATGGTATGTTTAGGAGTCTTAGCGAATAAGTCTTCTTATTGATAACTGATAAGGATTGTATTGCTTGGCGGGCAAGTCTTTTCCTTGTTTGATAAAGGCCGTGACTCATTGATTGCCTTTAATTGGGATTCTGGATCCTTCTTTGACCAATTTTCCATAATTTGGACTCTAATTATGAGCTGTATATTTTCCCTATTTATTAATTACGAAATTAATAAATAATCAGGGATTTGGGCATTAATTATCGAGCCTTTTTATTGGACCGTCAATTATATTTCTATAATTACTTTTCTGTCCATATCATCATCTTTTTTTCATCTGTACGGTTAGATTTACGATTTCAAAAAAAAATATAATGTGAATTTAAGGTGTTTGGGTCGCCAATATATATAATCAAATTAATCGATATGATATTTGAATTTTGGACTTGATATCAGTTATCGCTTCAATAATTACATTATATATATATAGTCATGTAAAAACACATTTTTACAAGTAAACGATGATCATATAAAAAAAATTAGATTAAAATTTGTAACTGTAAAACGATATTCCAAACATATTATTAAAGAATTTACTAAGTGTGTTCATATAATTTAATATAGCGACGGATACATGAGAGGAGTGCATAATGAGTTACCAAGTAAAAAAAGAGAAACAAATAGGTGGCATAAAATGCTCTAAACTACAATTGGTACTCATCACCCAAGTGTTTATGACAAACTCAGGTCTTGCGGGGGTGTGCATGGACGCGCCGACGTTCCTCTTATTTTTAAAATCCTCAATCTCATTTATGTGTGTTCTATTATATTACAACAATATTGTGTGCAATAAACCATTCATAATCTAGACTATAAAGAAAAAAAAACCAAACCAATTGATCGCTGAAAACAGACAACAACCGCTTTCTAAGATAAAATTTCTATCTACAAATTGTGTTTTCTCCAAAACACAAAACTCTGGTAAACCTGCTTATAATCGCAAGGAGAACAATAGTCCACTCGTGTTTGAAATTCTACATTGTTTCAATTTTTTTCTTAGATTCAATATGTTCTCAAAATCAATAATACTCACAATGAACAAGTTTCGTAACCTTGGCGCAATTATGTTCGTGATTTAAAGTAATTACACTATTCGTCAACAAAATTCCTTACTCTTTATTATACACAACCATGCTTCTCATCTTACACTCTTGAACTTAAGACTACATAATCCTCAAGTTAATAAATCGATCTCGGCCATCTTTTTTATCACAAAATTATTGATGTTTTTATGCAGGCACGTGCCTTGCACGGGCTGTTACGCTAGTATATTTAAATGATGCAAAACATATTTCCAATTTTCCTTCAATTGTATGTTCATGGTTTTCGTTAATTACCTTCTGTTTTGATTAATTTTAAGCGTGTGTATTGTACAAAATTTTGTTCCAGTCATAAAAGTGTTGTAAGAGCATCTCCAACCCGGTCCAACTGTTAGCTATATTAGCCCACCTGGCATGAACAGTTATCAATTTGGCTATCCTCTAAAAATTTTATCCGCTCCAACGCTACTCTCCTGTTAGCCAAAAATATAGCTATCTGAGATTGATCCTCTATATCTGTTGATTCTATATCCATCCTCTAAATCAATCCACCTCATCTCCCGCTTAATTCTCATCTCCCACTGGTTCTTCTTTTTTTTCCGCTATTTCATTTTCCTCTCGTGCAAAAGGTATGTTTCATCTAATCATTTAATTGTTTCTTCAATTGGGATTATTGAATTCTTATGTATTCAACTGGTGCTATTAATTGTTTGTTTCAAAATCTTGTATCACTGGTATAGCATTACATATATATAATTAGGTATTTGGTTATTAGAAATTGGGGGAATTTTCTTATAATTTTTCAATTCTCAACATCTTGTGTTCTTTTTACAGGAAATGGAAGGCTCGTATACATCTTTACTCAATGATGGTTCGTTTGAATTCGAAGAATTGGTATTTTCACAACCACTCCCTCAGTCCCAAACCCAACCCCAACAAGAACAAACACAACCCCAACAAGAAGCTGCAAAATCGAAAAAGGGAAAGAGATCAAAGAATTTCTTAATTGAAGAAGATATGTTGTTAATTTCTGCTTGGTTAAATATTAGCATGGATCCGATACAAAATCAAACACATACGTGTTATTGGGATAGGATATGGAAATAAAGGAGTTCTTGCAAGTGATCGAACGGCTAATTCGTTGTGTAACCACTGGTGCACAATCAACGAAAAAGTGGCAAAATTTATTGGTTTCTGCAATCAAGTTTTTTTTAAAAATCAAAGTGGATTAACCGAGCAAAATAAGGTACTAGTTGTTTAATTTAGTTTATGCTTTACTTTAATTTGGAACATATTAGATACTTTGTTTTATGCGGAGTTTAACTCAAATGTGATTGTGAATTGGTAGTTCTTCTCTAATTTTGTTATGTTTTTGGGATTGGTACTTCTATTTTGGGGTTGTCATGTGTAATTTAATTTTTTTAGTAATTAGATACTAGATAAATCAAAAAGAAGTAAATGGTGTATAGTTTGATGATCAAGCTAAACGATAGCATATGTAGACTACTTCGAGATTGTTTTTCTAAGTGTGGTATCTTTCGTGTTGGTCCTGTCGGATATGGTTTCTGATGACCTTGACCTATCTATGAAAGGGTCTGGTGCTCAAAAACATAATATAGCCATTGCTTGTGCAGTTTTATAATGTCTAGTAGTCTTCTGGTGCAAAGTTCTCTTGATGTGGAGTCTGAGAATTTGATACAAGCACCATTTGACAGTCTAATAAACTGAACAACAGTTTAGGTAGCACATTGAAACAAAGTTTTATCCTAACTAAGTTTATTATCTTCGTACTAAGCACATCATCTATTAGTAGGTCACCGTGTTTACGAATGATTATCTAAAGGGTCTGCATTTATAATTAAAACTGCACTAGTGGATTCAGGACAGAAGGGCCTTAACAAGCGCAACAGATTATCAGATTTTTTTCAGCACAATCATTTTTTATTTTTTCTAAATAAAATTAAATGCTATAATATTTAGTATTTCCTGTTAATAATGCTTCTTTCCTTTCTATGTTGTGTTGTAATTTTGCTTGTTGGTGCTTTATTTTTTCTAGTAGAATTTGTGTCCAGCTAACCTTGAATATTATCCTCCCAAACTGTTTGTTTACTAGTATATACCCGGACTAATGATTATTATAATATTATATTAGGACCGTAGGACTTAAATTATTCTAGTTGAGTTCTTAAGGACTTTGATTTTTCTGTTTGAATTTCTAAGGATAGATTTACTGTTTACTAGTAAATTTTCCCAAATGTGAACCAGCTTATACTTCATTTTTACTAGATAATTTAAACTATTAATTTAGATACGAAAATTCCTGTGTCATTCTTTCTGATTTTAGATTTTTATGTATCTTGGGTGTTCTGCTTAACCTCTCTATTGTGTTGCATGTCTGAATTTCCATCAAAAAATCATGTATCCAGAGTGAAGCATTTAAACATACAGACACAGGGAACAAGAGTAATATAGTATCTTGTTGCATTCCTAATTCATCCAAATATAGGAATTATGTGGCACTGTATCATCCTTAGATGACCAGATATGCATGTTCGGATAATGGGGGTGAAAAGAAACACATATAAAGATTAGAGGAAACAGAAGAATGGGAAATGACAGACAAACAAGAGTGGCAGAAGGCCTTTTAAATAGCAGACAAACAAGAGTGGCAGAATGCTTTTGATAATCCTTCTCTCTGACTTTCCATGGCCTTTCACTTGTCAATTCTATATCATGTTGTTTGTAGTTAAACTGTTTGTGGTTCCCTGGCCTTTCACTTATTTCAAATATGTCAACATTGTAGATTGATGAAGCATTATAGAGCTGTACGAGAGTGTGATGAACGAGAAATTTTTGTTCATGCGTCACTGGAATGCATTGCGATTTGCACCAAAGTTTCAAGTTGGTTTGGACAAGAAAACCAAGGCATCTAAGGACAAAGATGCTTCTTCACAATCTGTTGACAATCAAATTCCGACCAGCCTAGAATCTGATGAACGGATGGAACGTCCAATTGGAAGGAAAGATGCAAAGAAGTTAAAAAGAGCAGGAAATGAAGCAACGGATGAGGAAAGCCTGGAACTTCTTAAAGCAATGCAGAAAGATGCATTGGCTATTGCTTCCTCAAGAAGTGAATCAGTTAACATGATCTTGCAATTGCAAAAGGAAATGATGCAGTTACAAAAAGAGGAGTTGCAGCTCCGCTTAGCAAAGGATGAGAGGGAAAGGCATAAGGAGGAGCGGGAAAGGCAGGTTTACGAAGCTTCTATCATGGCAATGGACACTAGTAAGATGCTACCGGATCAAGCGAAATATTATGATGTTCTCAAAGCTAGGATCATGCAAAACATGTTATAATTTCTTATGTGTACTCGACTCTAATTTGCAACTATTATGTATAAGACTTTTAGTTTGCTATATTGTGAACTTTATGATATTTAAGAAATTGAGTGAAAATTACATCACACATACGAAAACAAATTACATAGCAAATATGAAAGATTATTACATAAAACATTTAATTCATGTCACCACCATGAAGCTGCCAAAGATGCTTCACGAGATCATTTTGCAACTAAAAATGAGCTTGTTTGTCTCGAATTCGTTGGTGCACTTGTATGAATTCCCTAAGCGTATTTGGATGATTATGAATTGGAGTAACAATTGGTATTTCAACATCTGTATCAAAGTGTTCTTCTTCCATATGTAATTCCCTTTCATCTTCGATGATCATGTTGAGCAAAATTATGCAAGCTGTCATTATATATTTCATTGTGTCCACATCCCAAAATCGTGATGGTCCACGAATCATTGCAAACCGAGATTGCAAAACTCCAAATGCTTGTTCAACATCTTTTCTTACAAATTCTTGTGCATTTGCAAAATACTTTTTTTTGTTACCTTGAGGTTTTGAAATAGTTTTGACAAATGTTTGCCAAGAAGGATATATACCATCAGCAAGATAATATCCCATGTTATATTCATGCCTGTTGATGGTATACCTCACTTCTGGTCCACGACCTTCTGCCAAATCTTCAAATAGATGAGATCGATCTAATACATTAATATCATTTAGTGATCCCGGTAATCCAAAAAAAGAATGTCAAATCCATAAATCTTTTGAAGCTATTGCTTCTGATATAATAGTTGGTTCATGAACATGACCGGTGTACATACCTTGCCAAGCAGTTGGACAATTTTTCCATTTCCAGTGCATACAGTCGATACTACCCAACATTCCAGGAAAGCCTCGTCGTTCATTTTCTTTTAATAATCTAGACACATCTTCATCATTTGGTTTTCTCAAATATTCAACTCCAAAAACTTCAACGATTGATTTAACAAATCTTTTTAGACTCTCTATTACGGTGCTCTCACCAATTCGAACGTAATCATCAACAGAATCGGCTACCGTTCCCTATGCAAGCATCCTAAGTGCAGCTATCACTTTCTAGAGTGATGATAATCCATGAACTCCCACAGCATCAATTCGTTGAGTAAAATAATTGTCATGAACTATAACTGCTTCTTTAATTCGTAAAAAAAATGATCTACGCATCCGAAATCTTCGACGAAACTGTGTTTCTGTGTATGTAGGTGTATCAGAAAAATAATCACGATATAGTTTATCATGACCTTCTTCTCTATCGCGATCAATAACGCAATGATTCATTACGGAACCATCATGATAAGAGATAGAATTCGCGCTTTGTCGCCGATGATGAAGGTAAGCAGCACTTATTCTCATTCTTGCTTCATGCTCTTCTTTTTCCGCCTGTATAATATCAAGAATCATTCTTGTGGTGTTGTCCATTACAAATGAATAGTTTAGAAGTACGAGAGAATTTAAGATTGTTTGGATTTTGTGGTTTGTTTAGCTCTCAGTTTTGCTATTTATATATAACATCTGAAATATGACTGTTAAAAAATATAGTTATTGGTAATTTAGTCGTTGGAAAAATAGCGGTTGGAAATAGAGCCGTTGGAAATATAGCCGTTGAAATATAGTCATTTGAATTTTTAAATAATGATAAAGTATAATTTTTGAATTATAGCTAACCATTATAGCTAAGCCCATTGGAGCACAACCCCTTACAAGTTCAACAAATTTTAGCTAACAGTTATTATATATTATTTTAGCTAACCAATTTAGCTACTACCCTTGGAGATGCTCTAATGCAGTACGAAGCTGAAGAAGGGTTAACTAAGGTGACAATTATTAATCTAATGTATATGTACTGTATATGTTCTTACCAAAAGTTTCGGGACACAGACTTGGAGATGAGTGTAAAACAAAGGCATGTTGTAATGCAGTATGAAGCTTGTTGCCCAGTAATAAACAATTGTAGAAGGGGGGTTGAATACAATTGTATAAGATTCTCGACTTAATAAGATATGAATCACAAATATGAAAGAATAATAACAGCTTTATTAAATCAGATATAAAACTATTAAGAAACTCTCTCAAGAAATTCTGATGTTCTTGAGAGCTGTTAGTTTACAAAAACTCTCTCAAGAAATTCTATGTTCTTGAGAGCTTCTTTACGTTTGATTCACTTCGAACCAAAACCAAAAACTGTGTTTATATACTACACAGCTTCTCTATCAATGATAAGTCCTAATCAATTACAAAGATTGAAACCTATCCATAATCGATAGCTTCATTACTATAAACCAGGAACCGACAGAATAATCTTCCTTATTTAACTAGACTCCAAATATAACTCGAAGTAGGAATCCTGATCATCTTCCAGTCCTGATGATCAATCCTGATCCCAGTCCTGATATTCATTCTGATCCTGACGACCATGCAATCCTGATGACGTCAGCAATCCTGATCAGTTGAGTCTAGATCCTGACGATCATTGAATCCTGATCTAACAAATCTGAAGAAGCATAATCGATAGCTTCATTACTGTAAAGCATAATGTAACATAAGATGTAAAAGAGATAACTACAACTCAACAAAGGTTAAGACAGACAATAGTATTAACAGAAGCACAGGAATCCAGAATCAAAGAAGAAAAGGTAAACTCAAAAAATCAGAATACGTTATGTATTCTTGAAGTCCGTAAAAAGGTCACGGAAAGAAGTTCATGAAAATGTTCAAGCCTCAGTGACAGCAAAAGAAACAAGACTTTCAAGACGACAGAAGTATGTGAATGATTTAGGGTTAAGTACCACGGGATTCCAGTGATTTAAATGAAGCAACCAGAACGACAAAGGACTTATCAGAAGCATTGAATTGAAGACATAGAAGAAGAATTGATCAAGTGTTATTCATCTGTGAACCAGACCAGTTGCACTAGGTGACGGCACTTAAAAGATCAAGGTGTTTTATCGTCTCAGAAGAAATTGATACAGTCTAAAACTGAAACACCCTGAAGCTCAGAAGCTTTTCTAAAAGATCAAGGACAAGAAAAGGATTCGATAGTTTTTCTATTTTGAAAACTATCGAATGGGATTTAAGAAAATCACTTGAAAACTAAAGTAAAGTAATTTACTTTTCGATAGTTTTTATTTAAAAACTATCGAATGGTAAATTCATTTATTCATTCGATAGTTTTCAAATGTGGGAGCAGGTGAAAAGTTTGTTTTGTTTGTCAGGTTGATGAAGATCCAACGGCCAAGAATAATCTAATTCTTTTTGGTTCGATGGTTTTTCAAATCAAGTCTACAATTACTAAGAGAGATGCAGTGTCTTCCTCAGTCAGGTTCATTTACAACAGAAGCAATTACAGAGAGAGAGAGAGAGAGATCAAGACAGAGAGAATATTAGAGAAATTAATTCTGCTTGAATTCTATCAATGTATTGATTGTGAATAACCTAGAACTCATTGAAGCTAATCTACGGATAAGAAATTGTAGCACCCCTCGAGGTTTATATTTATAAAAAGATATATTCCCCGAAACTTGGTTTGGTTTGGTGTGTTTGATTTCGTTATAGAACTGAATGATTAATCCGCGAACGAAATTAAATTATTTGTGAGTATCATATTCAACCCCCCCTTCTACGATTCTTTGGACCTAACAATTGGTATCAGAGCTACTTGATTGACGTACAAATTAGATCCGGTGAATGAGACCAAAATCAAAGACCATTTCTTGAATTTTAAACAATTTGAAATTTTCAGAAACCATGAGTGCTCCAAAGACAACCGCTGGTATTAAAGTTCCCCCGTTTACTAGAGATGATTTCGGTTTGTGGAAGATGAAGATGTTGTTATTTATCAAGGCATCTAATCCGTTGTATATTGGCATATTAGAGAACGGACCGTTTGTACCAATGAAACCAGTTAGTGAATCTACAGCTCCTGATGGTAGCAGGATTCCAAGGCACCCAACCTAAGGATATGACTGAGTATACAGATTCTGAAAAAGAACTGATTCGATTGGACACTGGTTTGATGTAGATATTGGCAGACTCCGCAGACAAAGAAATGAGCTATCAGTTGATGAACTGTACAAGCGGGAAACATATGTGGGATACCATTAACTTGATAATGGAAGGAACTGAAGACGTGCAGGAAAATAGATTGGACATCCTGACTTCTCAGTACGAAGCTTTTAGGTCTCTTCCAGGAGAAAGTATAACTCGGGTCTTTGAGAAATATACCAAGCTCCTAAATGAATTGGCAATGAAAGGGAAGACCTATCCACTGAGAGAAACCAACAGGAAGTTCATGATGACGCTGCCCCATCATGTAGAACACAAGTCATCATCCATAAGGGAAAGAATTGACTTCACAAAGATGTCATTAGAGATGATCTATGGCAAGTTGAAGACCTATGAGATGGAACAGGAACAGAGAGTGATAATCTACGGATCAGGGACAGTGGACAGCAAGCACAATGCACTTGTGAGATCAGCAGCACTTGTAGTGGATGAACCAATAACTTCTGAGATTCAGGTTCAAACCCCTAAAGCTGGAGAGGAGGTGATAATAGAAGCTGAAATGGATTCTGTGAATCTGGGTGTTGATGAAAGTGATTACTACACCCTAGAAGAGCTTGAGCAAATGGAAGACAAAACCATGGCGTACTTAGCTGCAAAGTTTAGTCATATTCGTTTCAAGAGAAACCCTAAGTACAAGTTCAAGGGCTCAACCAACAGATTCCAGAAGAGTAATTATGCACCTAGTACAGGCTTTAAGGGAGGCTACAAGACTGGCATGATTGATAGAAGCAAATCAAGATGCTACAATTGCAATGAGTTAGGGCATTTCGCCACTGAATGCCGGAAGCCTCGTCAAGCGAGAGACATGAAAGATGTCTATGGAAAGAAGGATTCTTATGATGAGTTGAAGAAAGAGAATGCCAAGTTTAAACAGCAATTGGAGGCATTCTCTGGAAAGCAGAAAGGGAAAGCTTATATAGCAGACGGAAAGCACTGGGATGATACTGATTCGGATGAAGAGGAAGAGTATGTAAATGTTGCCCTAATGTGGCTGACTCTTCAGAGGAATCACCACAATCATCTCAGGTACCTATCTTAACTACAATTGATCTGTCTAACTCTGAGTACAAGAAAACTGTGCAAGATCTAAGTGTAGAATTGTTTAATGTACACACAAGAATGCTAGCATCTGAAATGGAAAATGCTAAACTAGTTCTTAAGATTAAAAATCTAGAATCTAAAAATGAAGAACTAGAGCTTGTAGCTGTCACATTAGAAGATCTTAAGCAAAAGAACGTGTACTTAGAGAACAAGGTCAAGTGTAATGATGAGATAGAGACTATCCTCAGGAAGCAGATTTCAGATTTAGATTTGAAGCTGAATGCTTTTAAGAATTCCGCCCTAATTGCTAAGGAGATCATTGATACTCAGGCCATAGTAAGAAGATAGTGGAATTCCCTGTGACACCTTCAGTTGTCAAAAGGAATACTCCACATGTTCTTAAGAATGTTGATTGTCCAGGTTTTGTTAAGCCTTTTCCACCACTCTTTCATGAGGATGACCTTTTCATAAGACAAGAATTGCTTGAGGAGGATTTGTTGAAGGTTAAAGAGATAAAGACTAAGTTACCTAGGAAATCAGTAAAAACTGAATTACCTAAACCTGATTTACCTAAAACTGAAGTAGGTGACTTAGTTAGTAATGCTAAAAAGAACAGGAATGGGAAGAAGAAGATTGTTAATCAGGAAATGGTTCCATATTCTCCCATTGTATCTAGGAAGTTGTGCACTATTTGTAATTCTGCTGGACACCTTACACATGCATGTAAAAAGGTTAAAGTAGAAACTGCTAATACTTCTGAAATGCATAACATGTCTAACATGCCTGATCTTCATGAACCCTGTGGAAAGAAAGAGTGTTTGCTATGTAAGTACAACATCATGCATGCTTATTTTAAGTTGATGAATGATAGTAGCAAAAGCACTGTTAATGTTAAATCCACAGATACTATAAATATCAAACAGCGTAAGACTAAATTGAATGTTACTCCTGTTAAAGTATCTAAACCTTCAGGACCCAAAAAATTTTGGGTACCAAAGTCCGCTTAATCAATCTGTGATTGCAGGGTAAGGTTAAAAGCTCAAAGGTTGTGTGGATTCTGGATAGTGGTTGTTCTAGACACATGACAGGTGAAGAGTCCCTGCTTACAGAGGTGGTTAAGAAGACCGGCCCGATTGTAACCTTTGGAGATGACAGCAAAGGATTCACTAAGGGATATGGTAAATTGAAAGCTGGAAATGTCATCATTGAAAACATCTCTCTTGTTGAAGGATTAAAGAACAATCTTCTAAGTATCAGTCAGTTCTGTGATAAAGGCTACAATGTAGATATCAGAAAGGACAAGTGCTTGATCACCAACAGGAAGGATGAGAAGCTTACTCTACTGGGAGTGAGAAAAGGAAATTTGTTCATAGCTGACTTAAGTTCTACCAGTGAAGGAGAAGTTACATGTTTCTATGCAAAGGCATCTTCAGAACAAAGTTGGTTAAGGCACAAGAAGCTCTCACACTTGAACTTCAAAACTATGAACTCTTTGGTAAAGAGAGAGTTAGTGAGAGGGTTGCCCCTGATGGAATTCAATAAGAAGGGACTATGTGAAGCATGTGAAAAAGGGAAGTCGAAGAAAGCATCACATGGAAGCAAAGGAATGACAAGCATTGCTGAACCATTACAACTGATTCATATGGATTTATTTGGTCCAGTCAATGTTATGTCACTTTCAAGAAAAAGATATGCATTGGTGATGGTGGATGACTACTCCAAGTACACGTGGGTGTTGTTCATACAATCAAAGGATGAAGCAACACAACTAATCATTGATCACATCAAAAAGATAGAAGTGGAAGCTAAGCTACCTGTGCGGACAATCAGATCAGACAGTGGAACTGAATTCAAGAATGCAGTTCTTAATGATTTCTGCTCAGAGAAAGGAATATCAAGACAGTTTTCAGCACCAAGAACTCCTCAACAGAATGGAGTAGTGGAAAGGAAGAACAGGACCTTGGTTGAAGCAGCAAGGACCATGTTGAATGAAGCAAAACTTCCCACTTACTTTTGGGCTGAAGCAGTGAATACAGCTTGCTACACTCAGAATCGAACCCTGATCAACAAAGATCATGAAAAGACTCTGTATGAGTTAATGGCCAACAAGAAGCCAACACTGAAGTACTTTCATGTGTTTGGTGCAAAGTGATTTGTACTTAAAGATGGAGAACATCTTGGTAAGTTTGATGCCAAAGCAGATGAAGGCATTTTTCTGGGCTATTCTCTGGAATCTAAGGCTTTCAGGATATATGTGATTGAAGACAAGAAGGTGTTGGAAAGCTTTAATGTAACATTTGACGACACCAAAAGACCAGGCCTGCAAACAAGAGAGAACTCTGAATCCTTGGTATTTGAAAATCTACCAGGAGATCTCTCTGACAATGAAGAAGTACCTGAAGTTGTTACAGTTATTAATAATAATCATGTTGATAATGATTCTGGACAAAGTGGCGACCAAAGTGGAAGATCCTCAAAACTCTACAGGATCCACTAGTCAGTCTATAGAATCATCAGATCAAACCATCAACAACTCAGGGGGAGCAGGAGAAGGATCAACTAGTCACACTCCACAACATCTAGAACAAGGAGAATCATCAAGATCGCATCTGCCAAGACAAAGGGTATGGAATAGAGATCATCCCTTTCACTTGATCATTGGTGATCCGGACACAGGAGTGAGAACTAGGAGAACATCACAAAATGAATGTCACTATTCTGGGTTTCTTTCAGAAACAGAACCTAAGAAAGTTGAAGATGCTCTAGATGATCCAGATTGGGTGATTGCTATGCAAGAGGAACTCAATCAGTTTGAAAGGCAGAAAGTTTGGAAGCTGGTACCCAGGCCTAAGGGAAAATCTGTTATTGGAACAAGATGGGTATTCAGAAATAAGTTGGACGAAGATGGCATTGTAACGAGAAACAAAGCCAGACTGGTTGCTAAAGGTTACTCTCAAGAAGAGGGAATTGATTATGATGAAACCTATGCACCAGTAGCAAGACTTGAGGCCATCAGAATGTTTCTGGCATTTTCTGCACATTCCAATTACAAGGTATATCAGATGGATGTGAAGAGTGATTTTCTGAACGGGGAGTTAGAAGAAGAAGTGTATGTGGAACAACCTCCAGGTTTTGAGGATTCAAAACTGGCAGACTTTGTGTACTTTCTATTCAAATCTCTCTACGGACTCAAACAAGCTCCAAGGACATGGTATGACACTCTCTCTGAATTCTTACTTGAAAATGATTTTACAAGAGGTGTTGTAGACAAAACTCTCTTTGTCAAAAAGCATAAAAATTATTTGATATTGGTGCAAGTATATGTTGATGACATAATATTTGGTTCTACTAATGATGATCTATGCAAGAGATTTGCTAAGTTAATGCAGAGTCGTTATGAAATGAGCATGATGGGTGAATTGTCATTCTTTCTTGGACTGCAAGTATATCAAAAACAAGATGGTATATTCATTTGTCAGTCCAAGTACATTAAAGATCTTCTGAAGAAGTATCAAATGGAAGACTCATCTACATCAAAGATGTAACAGCCCCAAATCCGGGGTCGGGGATTTAGGGTTGTCACAATCCATGTACTCCTTGCCTTACCTGTATTGCTCACACCATTCATAATTCACCTGCTCACGACCCCACAATATATGTCTCTCACACACACACACAGGTTAGAGTCTCAGAAACAACACAATACAACAACTGCGGAATAAATAATTTTTTTTTTATTACAATACCCAAATGTCTTTTGAATCTGTTACTGATACAATTTCCAAGTATTGTTACATTACCAACTTAGCCTTCTGATGCTCACAATCCTCTAATACCATTTATGTCTATACATAAGTTGAATACCAAAAGCCGTAGCCTGATTCGGTTGGTTCGTACTATTCCCGGGGTCACTGCTAGAAACTGTTATGGAAACGCCTTGCGAGGTATGTGTCGTCCCATTGGCATCCTTCTTCGCTGCTATATAATATATAAAAATAATAGCAAGAGTGAGCGATAGCTCAGCAAGGTAATGAAAGTATGGCATAATTCTGCCTTTAATTCAACCCAGAAATAAAGCGAGTATAAGACAATAATTGTCACAATATCTCCATACTGAAATTATTTCCTTATCGGAATATATACCACAACAGTACTTCAAATATCAATTATCGTCTTTATACGAAAGATAAGTGAAATTCGTACTTGCCGTAGCAATTTATCAAGATAAGTATCCTTTACTGAAAATTTGAATATTTTCCCTAATCGGGATATGATAGAGATTTGGATGCTGACACCCTGCTCCAGTGATGTAGCACTCAGCAGTTGTGGATACTATAACACTCAGAAGTTCAAGATACTGTCAGATGGGAACACTGAACTCCGTATGTAGGAGAAATTTCATTTGAACTCTATATTGAGATTTCAATAATTCCAGACGTGGATCGACGATGATCAGTCGCCGCTTCCAGGTCCACCGCGGGTCTTCTCTACTAGTAGAAGGATAAAAACTCCATCCGTAATTACCCTCAGGTAAAAGCTCCATCCGCAATTACCTTGGATGAAAGCTCCATCCGCAATCATCCTGAATGAAAGCTCCATCCGCAATCATTCTGGCGCAAGTTGGGCCAAATTCTAGTTCCCCGGGCAAATGCCCGTTCAAAGATCGCACTGGGATCCTTTGGTTACTCCCAGAATCAATCGGAAGTTAACCCATTAACCCATATTGGCTTTTATCCGGACTTTCACAATCCCTGGTTACTCCCGAACAATGGGAAGCTAACCCATAAGTACATACTGGCCTATAGCCGGAAACTCAGGTTGAGCGACAAATAGTCTTCATGAAATCGAGATTGAATCTTTTACTCTTTTTGTGAAAGGGGAACCCTTAGTAGTAGGGCTATAATCCCAAAATAATATCTCTTATATAAACAAAGGAAGGAAACAAGATTTTCTCCCAACTCTGGATTTTCAATTCTCAATATGTACGAAAGCATTTAGATGGCTCAAGTGAGGTGATAATGATCGGGAATAATATTGGGGAATCCTTATAATTCTCGGAAATACTATTAAAGGTCAAGAATATAAAAAAATATAATTCTCAAAGACCTCTAATGCTTTTAAACAAATAATATGATTTTTAAATCACTAAAAGATATTTAATAATTAATAAGGAAATATGTATTGAAGAAATTTCCTCAAATAAATGATTATTCAAACATAATCCTCTCTGAATAAATAAATATTCAATAATTAAACCTTGAATGAATAATAAATAATTAAATAAATAAACTTTGAATGAATAATAAAATAATATTCATTAAGTAAATGATCCTTAAATGGATATTCACAATAATATACTTCAAGTCAATAATCCCCAAATGAATATTCATAAATAATATACTTCAAGTCAATAATCCCCAAATGAATATTCATAAATAATATACTTTAAGTCAATAACCCTCAAATGAATATTCATAAATAATATAAATAGTAAATCCTCGAATAACAGTACCCGATATCTTTATCGGAAAATAACCTTTAATATATATACAGAAAATATAATTATTTCTGATCTAAAGGAATATCTTACGCCCTTAACCTAGGGCCTTTATACAACCTGGCTTCTAACTAATATCCCATATCTAGCTTAGAAGCCCATAATCAAATCATCTCCAAGTAATAAATACTTTCCGGAACATAAATAATGGTTAATAATAATATTCCTCAAGATGAATAGTACTCTGCCGCTAGAATCCCTCCGGGTTTCCACGACTATCTATATAACAAAATATCGACTCCCGGTCTAGAGTCGAAAACAAGAAGTATGCTCTTATCTCTAGAGCTACAAGGTATACCGGTTATATATACTTAACTCAGAAGATCATATATAATCAAAAGGTCAAATTTTTATTTCAACAGGAAATAAGATGTGTCGCAAAACTGTACAACTTTATACATGGAAAAAGCAGTATTATAATTAATACTTTAAAAGTACAAGTTTAGAAAACTTGCCTGATGTTCGAGAAGTGATAGGGGTTCGCGACGATGCCGGACAATCTAGACAAAGTCAAACGAAAACACACGGTTAATCCCCTCGATAAACCACTTATACTAAATGCTTAAACACGTAAGCGAAACACAACCAAGGCATTACTAGCTCGTTATAGGCTCATACTAAGTCCATGTTATTCGTCAAATACTTATATGTTTGGTTCGAAATCCATTCTCAAATCCAAGTTATACTTAACCATTTGGAACCTTGGTTTCTAAGTCTCGTTTTCAGTGGTTTTCACTTGCGCAACCTCGACTAAAACATTTTTATAAAATCGAAAAATAATCTTTTTAATCCGAATCTTTTTCGCGAGCCTTTCTAACTGTCTCTAGTATTATTCCTCAAAGTTTCACATTTTAATATGGCTTCTAAGTTGTCCAAATATAGCCTCAAAGTGGCTGACCAGAGAAGGGTTGTTCCTCCGAACGACGTTTACTAAAACTCACTTTTCTCTTAAACCGTTCAGCCAAATTAGGCGAACCACATATCATTACGAAGCTTATAACATAAAATACACAATCATGGGCAGTAGGAGTCAAGGGTCGAGCTCTAACAGAGGAAAAACAGGGAACCAATCAGTAGGTAAAAATTTGGGCATTACGACGGCTATAACTCGGATATTCCCAAATTTCAAATCATCCAAAATGCATATCAATTACTCCACCCAACACATACATCTTATATAACATAGAACTGAGGCCAAGCAATGCCTTTCCGTTCATATAACTCATTATAACTTAAATCAAAACCCAATCTTACAACTAAGGCTATAAACATGCATAACACCATTAATCATCCATAAATCCCATAATACTTCAAGGGTTTCAAGATTTATACCTTCTCCAAGCTTGCTTGCTGCTAAATTATGTAACCTTAGATCCTTGCTTAATACAACCTTCGGAAGCCACAAACTCAATATCCAAAAACAAAACAAAATACAAGTTACTATTCATCGTTACTTTGTAAAATCCATATAAAATCTAAAAACAAGTGTTTGGTTCTGAGATTTTTACCACACCTTCTACTCTTCAAGGGCTTTCTTTTGAGTCCTACCTCATCACCAGGGGATGCTTGAAGCTCGACTTATTGGCTTTCTAAGGTGAGTAGTCGAAACTGGAAAAGCAGGACAGTTTCTGTTCTCCGACTTGGGGAAGGTATTTGACTAGGCTACACTCCTTTGTTGGCTATGAAATTTTGAGCGGACGTTGCCCATGGAGTGGAGAAGCTATGGTTAAAATTTGGTGATTTAAGGATGGATATAAATGGAGTTATAGATTTTTCTCTTCTCCTTGCTCAAGCTGTGCAGAAAATCTGGAAATGGGGGAGAGTTTCTTGATTTTTTTCTTGCCTTGCTAATTAATAGAAATGCTGATTTTTTTGTAGCCAAGGTGATGAGTCATGGCTTGGTGCATTGTCCTCTTGACACTTGTCACACATGCAAGAGTGGTGTGCAAGTGGCTTTACTGCTTTGCTTTACTGGTTCGCTTCCTTTCACACGGATGATCCAAATGTTGCATCCCTCGAATTAATCTCATTACATGTTACTTCCATGTCTATATTTATTCCTGTAAATGTTGTCTTGTTCCTTTTGAAACAATTCGAAATATTTCCCAAAAAGAGCGAATAAAAACTCTACGCGATTCTCGCAGTGAATAGTAACTATTCACTATACATTCCAACAATCGAATCCTTAAATCGACTTTAATAAAATAATAAAATTCCCAAAATATTAAATCCTCAAATCCTCAATTTTAATATCTCATTTCTTGAATATAATAATATATAATCCACTGCCCGGTCAAATACTATCCAAAATAAAATTTGGAATTTCTGAATTCCGATCGTCTTTGCATTCACTTATTTACTTCGTAGATCACTAATATGACTTTGGAATATCCACACTACTTCTCGTACATAGGTGGCATGAAAATTTTTCTTAACCCTCAAAATCACTATTCATCCACCAAATTCACTATTCACTGATGCACTTAATCATAATAAGAAAAGTTTTAATTTTACCAAAAATTTGGGTTATTATAGTCTCCCCTCCTTAAAAGGATTCCGTCCCGGAATCAGCTTAGGAATAACTGGGGGTACTTCTCTTCCATTGCACTTTCTAACTCCCAAGTGGATTCTTCCACTTCTTGATTCTCCACAAACCTCTCACTAGCTTGGCAACCTCGTCACTTAGCACTTGCTCTTTTCTATCCGTGATTTCCACAGGTTGTTCTTTGTAAGTCAGACCAGGTTGTATATCTACCTGCTCGTACTCTAACATATGCCGGGCATCTATAGTATACTGACGTAGCATTGACACATGAACCCCGTTATGACCATTCTACAGGTTTGGGGGGGTAAGGCTGGCTCGTAGGCCACCTTCCTGACGCGTTTTAAAATCTCAGATGGCCCAATGAATCTCGGGCTCAACTTCCCTTTCTTTCCAAATCTCATTAATTCTTTCCATGGATATCTTTTAGCATCACGAATCTCTAACCTCATATTCTCTATCTTGTTTGTACAGAAAATACACCAACATAAACTTGCTTGTCATCCATCAACATGCCATTTAGCTTATCAATAGCAGTACTATCTCTATACTCGCGGGCTTAGTCCGCATACTTTCTCTGCCTGTCTTGGTTGTCACTAGCCGCTTGTTGGTGAAATCTTTTGTCTTTCTAGTTTGTTGGACTAACTTGGGTTTTGTGTAAAATCTCATCCTTTAATTCCCGATCATTCGGAATCCATCTCTGTCTCATTTTAATTAAGGGTATCGGCCACCACACTGGCCTTCCCCGGATGGTAGTGTATCTCACAGTCATAATTCTAGGTCAATTCTAGCCATTTCTCCATTTCATGCTATCTACTATCACGGATAACTCAAAGCCAATTCATTACATTCCATAAAAATTTGTGGGTGCATTAGTCAACCCAAAATAACCTCGCTGAAAACTCGAAGTGTCTATTCCTAGTACGAATCGCAGTCTCGGGTATATCCTCAGATTTAACTTCCAACTGTTGATATCCAGTTCTTAATTAAATTTGGAATACACAGCGTTCTTCCGCTGATCAAACAATCATTTACAAGGGTACCTATTCTCCATGTCGAACTCATACAACTCTCGAGGTTCGATGCATAATCTTGTGCTAACATCTTTCTCTCTCACCACAACACCGGGCTCTGCACGGTGGTGCACTGGGTCTTATCACATCCTTGCTCAGCAATTCTTGTAACTGAGTCACTAACTCTTTCATTCCCACTATACCCTGAATACTCGGTATTCATTCTCATGTCATCCAGATCGATATCTGGTAGCTCATTAAAACCTTGTACAATCTCCCAAAACCATTGTAGTTCCCTTTATACTTGGTGTCTCTTTTCTTGGCGTCAACCATAAGAGCTAATTAAGCCTCGTATCTCTGGCGTAATAGTTTCTTAGTCTAAACTATATTCAAGAATCTCTGAATCTGTTTCCATCCTTTATTTATTACTCTCTCTCTTTTACAATCAGTCTGGGCTCCATTGGGTGTCAACCAACCCATCCTTATTATAATATCAACTTCTCCCAACTTGAAAGGAATCAGGTCTATCAAAAGTGTCGACCTCATATTTCTAGTTCACAACCTGGATGTACCAGTCTTATGGGAAAATCCCTCGATTGACTATTTCTACTTGTAATTATTCCCTTAGCGGCTCAGCCTTAAGGTCTAATTGTCATGCAAAATCTTGAGACGTAGGGTACTTAGCAGTTCTGGATCAAATAAAACGTTAATACTAACTGAGTTTAAGTAGGAGGGTACCTTCTATTCAAAAGTTCTGGCAGTGGGCTGCTTGTTGGAGGTAGCCCTATTAACTCTTGGTATAGCTGTTCCAGCAGATAAACATTCCTTAGCCTTGTGTCCAAGATTTCCACATTTAAAACAGGTAATGTCTTGGTTGGTCTTGGCACGGGGTTCCTGACATGTATTAGCATAGTGCCCTAGCTGCCCACAATTAAAACACGTTACTCCTTTCGAGTTACACATGCCTAGATGTTTCCTTCCGCATTCATTACAATCTGGTAGTGGGGGTCGAGATAAGTTAGGGTGAGACCCACCAGTTTGCCGACCACTCTGGCCTGCGCCCCTACTTCCTGCTCTCTTAGACCCACAGCTTCGACTGGATTGAGATACCGCCTTTCGGCTAAACTTACTCGGAAAATTCCCACCTACTGAATTCCCTCTCTGATTACCCATTTTCCTCTTCTTGTCCTCTCTTTCTTTGTGACTCTGATCACTTCCTGCCTCTGCGATTGATGCCTTCTGCACCAATGTAGCGTAGTTGGTCAATTCAAGTATTGCCACCTTATTCTGAATCCACTGTTTTAGCCCCAGTTGAAACCTACGGGCTCTTTTCTCTTCTGTGTTCACAAACTCCGGTACAAACCTCGACAACTCGGAAAACTTGGCCTCATACTCTGCTACAGTCATGTTTCCTTGCTTCAGTTCTAGAAACTTTACTTCCATCTGGGTCTCTACATATTTCGGAAAATATTTCTCTAAAAACAACAAGCTGAATCTCTCCCAAGTCACAACACCAGTACCCTCTAGGTTTTTCTTAGATTCCCACCAGTGATTTGCCTCTCCCTTCAGGAGGTAGGCGGCGAATACCGTTTTCTGATTCTCTGCAATACTCAGTATCTCAAATGATTTCTCCATCTCTTTAAGCCAAGCTTTGGCCTCTACTGGGTCAGCGGTTCCGTGAAACTCTGGGGGTTTTAGCGACTTAAAGGCTCTAAAGGCCTTAGCGCTTGAATTATCAGGTCGCTGAGGGTTAGGATGCCGATTCAAATTCTGTCTTATTAGGTGCATGAACTGATCCATGGGGTTCCCCTCTAGGTTTTCCCCTTCCTGGTCATGACTCTGCCCTTCAGAATCGTCGGGGTTAGCTCTCGTTCTCCTCCTTCTCGGTGGCATTTTCTGATAATCAGAAAGACAAGGTTTGTCAGGACATGTTGAATTTTCCGAATTAGGGAAATTTGATAAATCTATTTACCCACTGGTAATACTATGAAATCGATTTCAAAACCTGAAGAACAATTCTATGAATATCAAAATAGATAGAATCGTAAACAGTTGCAATAATGGAATAATTGAAGCAAAGATAGAATTTTAACAACTGGAAAGGAAACAAATATAAACGTCCTATATGAGGGGAATCAAAAGTTTCAAACTGAGACATGCCACATCATCCTGATACATATACGTCTGAATAGTCAATACAACCCATCCACCGGTCTCAAAAGGAACATGACAGTCGAAGTTAGTCGTCCCACCAAATTGGCACTACTAAGGCCATCTGTATCTAGTGAACCATGTTGTCTGTCATCTATCATGGGCTGTCTGCGGGGCGAGGCGGATCCGGCCTTCTTACCATAGACTATTTCGTTGCGAATCTAATTCCTATGTTGACTTATTCGACCTGGTTGGCCTCCCCTTGGGATTAAATAAAGATAACAAGAATCATGGAGCTTTGAAAAGATAGCTCCCATATCAAGGAAAACGTCACGCACTGGTGATTATAAGGTTATGAGTTTTAAGGTAACCTTATTTGAGATGAGAGAATTTACTGAGAGATCAGCATGATCGTAAAAACTCAATGTTGTGTGTCTCAATTAAGACATTACTAAAGGTAATTAGCCTTCTTGTATTTCACAACTCACAAGTGACGACATCTCGTCAGACTTCTATCACCCAGACAGATAGTCCTTGTGGCCCCTATAAGTATAGGGTTGTTCATCTCAGTGGAAGTTGAGAAGTAGGAAAGAAATTCACAGTCGAGTTAATAATTATCATCTTTTGACAAATAATTTCTTAAATGGACACCTTGGATTAAAAGTGAACAGGTTCCAAGGGTGCGATTTCTAAAGAAAAGATAGCCAGAAAGATACTTGTATTCAGCAACAAGTGGTGCTGTATCACCATAGGATTATTCATTATTGAAAAGTGAAAGCTTGAATAACATTATTCACCAGGGCTTCGAAAACCTGAAAGTAGGTATCATGACGGCCTCTGGCACAATTGAAACTAAATATGGTTTAACATTAGTGTTATAAAATAACTTCGAAGAGGGAAATGTACCCTTTATCAAAATTCTCTCTTGGAGAGATGTCAAGATAGCTTATAGATTGGGGAGGTAATCAACATAATCTGCAAATGGGGAGGGTATTGCCAAGGTCTCTCCAGTTGCCTTTGTATGTCGACTCTTCTAATGTATAATCGTTCGCTTCCAGAGCTTTTCTTTTCCATGCACACCCTAAGGTGTTCGATACTTACGTCATGGCCGACTCATAATAGTTGCTAAGGATTCAACCATCGATATTTGCAATCGCGGGGAGTTCTACTCAACTAGGCGCAAGCATCGCAAACTAGCGTTCGGTTTTATAAGAAGATTTTGATACTGTTGTCACCCATATCCATCCCGTGTGTTACATAAGTTTACCCTCGCGGCAACACAGCCTTTTCATTTAAGTCAATCCCAGACTCTCTTGGTCCATCTTGTCTCTCAACATATATCCCATCTTAGCGCATTCAGGTTACAATAACGCTTTGCGTAGTACATACATATAACCATCTTGCTCGGGGTAATAAACGCCTCAGTACCGTAGTAAACATCGTCCTTGGTAGAATCGCTGATCGCAGAAATTAACACCCCATATATAAGGTAATGCCTTTACTAGTTAAGGTAACTAAGTACTCTTAATCATACACGAAGTTCGAATGCCTCAGTTCTTACGCATGCTGCCTCCATAGGGCACTGTGACAGACTATGAGTAACAGGTCTCGTTCAAGTCGAATCAATCCACCGGTATTAGCTATACTGTCTTTACATCTTCTGCTTCGGAGGCTAAACTCCATGTCCTTTGTCATATTTCTTGACGAATCATAAATGATCCTAAACTCATATCTTCGTCACTAGTTGACCTCTGAAGGTTCATCCGGTCTTATCATAAGACCTCTAGTAACCTACTACATCTTTATCAATCAACACGTCCTCGACAAGATTCTTTCCTTGACCCACTATGGGGTCTTCCTCTAGATCCTCCTATGGATCTTCCTTTATCGGGTCTCCGTCCATTTCAAGGAGCGCATCATCAAATGCCTACTCGAAGGCCTCGGGATCTGGTATCTTGGAATCCCATCCATCTATAACTCATACGAATCGAGGTGACTAACCATGAAGTCCTAAGTACGGTTTCCCAAAAGAAGTCCCCTCTCGGGCTTCATCTTAAACAGTCAGGGTCATGTCCTCTAACCCGACTACGAACTCAATTTGAGCTCTAAATGTTCTTATCATTATTAAGGGTATTGTAAGACTCGATCTCCTATCGTTTCTGAGGACTGTAACCTAACGCTTTGATACCATCTCTGTAACAGCCCCAAATCCGAGGTCGGAGATTTAGGGTTGTCACAATTCATGTACTCCTTGCCTTACCTGTATTGCTCACACCATTCATAATTCACCTGCTCACGACCCCACAATATATGTCTCTCACACACACACACAGGTTAGAGTCTCAGAAACGACACAATACAACAACTGCGGAATAAATAATTTTTTTTTATTACAATACCCAAATGTCTTTTGAATCTGTTACTGATACAATTTCCAAGTATTGTTACATTACCAACTTAGCCTTCTGATGCTCACAATCCTCTAATACCATTTATGTCTATACATAAGTTGAATACCAAAAGTCGTAGCCTGATTCGGTTGGTTCGTACTATTCCCGGGGTCACTGCTAGAAACTGTTATGGAAACGCCTTGCGAGGTATGTGCCGTCCCATTGGCATCCTTCTTCGCTGCTATATAATATATAAAAATAATAGCAAGAGTGAGCGATAGCTCAGCAAGGTAATGAAAGTATGGCATAATTCTGCCTTTAATTCAACCCAGAAATAAAGCGAGTATAAGACAATAATTGTCACAATATCTCCATACTGAAATTATTTCCTTATCGGAATATATACCACAACAGTACTTCAAATATCAATTATCGTCTTTATACGAAAGATAAGTGAAATTCGTACTTGCCGTAGCAATTTATCAAGATAAGTATCCTTTACTGAAAATTCGAATATTTTCCCTAATCGGGATATGATAGAGATTTGGATGTTGACACCCTGCTCCAGTGACGTAGCACTCAGCAGTTGTGGATACTATAACACTCAGCAGTTCAAGATACTGTCAGATGGGAACACTGAACTCCGTATGTAGGAGAAATTTCATTTGAACTCTGTATTGAGATTTCAATAATTCCAGACGTGGATCGACGATGATCAGTCGCCGCTTCCAGGTCCACCGCGGGTCTTCTCTACTAGTAGAAGGATAAAAACTCCATTCGTAATTACCCTCAGGTAAAAGCTCCATCCGCAATTACCTTGGATGAAAGCTCCATCCGCAATCATCCTGAATGAAAGCTCCATCCGCAATCATTCTGGCGCAAGTTGGGCCAAATTCTAGTTCCCCTGGCAAATGCCCGTTCAAAGATCGCACTGGGATCCTTTGGTTACTCCCAGAATCAATCGGAAGTTAACCCATTAACCCATATTGGCTTTTATCCGGACTTTCACAATCCCTGGTTACTCCCGAACAATGGGAAGCTAACCCATAAGTACATACTGGCCTATAGCCGGAAACTCAGGTTGAGCGACAAATAGTCTTCATGAAATCGAGATTGAATCTTTTACTCTTTTTGTGAAAGGGGAACCCTTAGTAGTAGGGCTATAATCCCAAAATAATATCTCTTATATAAACAAAGGAAGGAAACAAGATTTTCTCCCAACTCTGGATTTTCAATTCTCAATATGTACGAAAGCATTTAGATGGCTCAAGTGAGGTGATAATGATCGGGAATAATATTGGGGAATCCTTATAATTCTCGGAAATACTATTAAAGGTCAAGAATATAAAAAAATATAATTCTCAAAGACCTCTAATGCTTTTAAACAAATAATATGATTTTTAAATCACTAAAAGATATTTAATAATTAATAAGGAAATATGTATTGAAGAAATTTCCTCAAATAAATGATTATTCAAACATAATCCTCTCTGAATAAATAAATATTCAATAATTAAACCTTGAATGAATAATAAATAATTAAATAAATAAACTTTGAATGAATAATAAAATAATATTCATTAAGTAAATGATCCTTAAATGGATATTCACAATAATATACTTCAAGTCAATAATCCCCAAATGAATATTCATAAATAATATACTTCAAGTCAATAATCCCCAAATGAATATTCATAAATAATATACTTTAAGTCAATAACCCTCAAATGAATATTCATAAATAATATAAATAGTAAATCCTCGAATAACAGTACCCGATATCTTTATCGGAAAATAACCTTTAATATATATACAGAAAATATAATTATTTCTGATCTAAAGGAATATCTTACGCCCTTAACCTAGGGCCTTTATACAACCTGGCTTCTAACTAATATCCCATATCTAGCTTAGAAGCCCATAATCAAATCATCTCCAAGTAATAAATACTTTCCGGAACATAAATAATGGTTAATAATAATATTCCTCAAGATGAATAGTACTCTGCCGCTAGAATCCCTCCGAGTTTCCATGACTATCTATATAACAAAATATCGACTCCCGGTCTAGAGTCGAAAACAAGAAGTATGCTCTTATCTCTAGAGCTACAAGGTATACCGGTTATATATACTTAACTCAGAAGATCATATATAATCAAAAGGTCAAATTTTTATTTCAACAGGAAATAAGATGTGTCGCAAAACTGTACAACTTTATACATGGAAAAAGCAGTATTATAATTAATACTTTAAAAGTACAAGTTTAGAAAACTTGCCTGATGTTCGAGAAGTGATAGGGGTTCGCGACGATGCCGGACAATCTAGACAAAGTCAAACGAAAACACACGGTTAATCCCCTCGATAAACCACTTATACTAAATGCTTAAACACGTAAGCGAAACACAACCAAGGCATTACTAGCTCGTTATAGGCTCATACTAAGTCCATGTTATTCGTCAAATACTTATATGTTTGGTTCGAAATCCATTCTCAAATCCAAGTTATACTTAACCATTTGGAACCTTGGTTTCTAAGTCTCGTTTTCAGTGGTTTTCACTTGCGCAACCTCGACTAAAACATTTTTATAAAATCGAAAAATAATCTTTTTAATCCGAATCTTTTTCGCGAGCCTTTCTAACTGTCTCTAGTATTATTCCTCAAAGTTTCACATTTTAATATAGCTTCTAAGTTTTCCAAATATAGCCTCAAAGTGGCTGACCAGAGAAGGGTTGTTCCTCCGAACGACGTTTACTAAAACTCACTTTTCTCTTAAACCGTTCAGCCAAATTAGGCGAACCACATATCATTACGAAGCTTATAACATAAACTACACAATCATGGGCAGTAGGAGTCAAGGGTCGAGCTCTAACAGAGGAAAAACAGGGAACCAATCAGTAGGTAAAAATTTGGGCATTACGACGGCTATAACTCGGATATTCCCAAATTTCAAATCATCCAAAATGCATATCAATTACTCCACCCAACACATACATCTTATATAACATAGAACTGAGGCCAAGCAATGCCTTTCCGTTCATATAACTCATTATAACTTAAATCAAAGCCCAATCTTACAACTAAGGCTATAAACATGCATAACACCATTAATCATCCATGTAAGACCCCAGATTTTTGGGTAGAATTAAAACTTTTATTATATGTTGATGTGATTATGGATGGTGGCAATTACTTGAGAATTAAGTATGAATGATTATGAATTTCAGTTTTCAAACATTTTGAGAATAATAAGAATGGACTGAACATATAAATAAGAACAATCAATCTGGAAGGTAAGAATACAATACTCCAGGGAAGAAAAGTATTTTTATGTCATCCAAATCAATATCTGGAATGCATCCGACAACTCCGTAAACAAGATAGCGTATGCCCGAGAAAGCACTAGAACGTTTTCTAAGTGCAAAGAATAAAGAGAAGTAAACCAGGAATATTGGAACGAATATTGATCCAAAGGATTATAGAAAAACCACTGATGAATAGTAACTTCTGATGAATAGTAACTTCTGATGAATAGTAACTTCTGATGAATAGTAACTTTTGATGAATAGTAAATTTTGTCGTTTAAAAGTTTTCCAGACCACCCTATATACGGGTCGATATGATGAACTTTCAAAGCCGTATTAGTGATCTACGATGAAAATAAAGGAATGCAAAAGCTGTCAGAATCGGAAAAATAGCATTTCCGTTTTCTCCGAAATTTCGCCATTAACGGACGGATTAATTATTATTTGAGAATAATTAAGAATTTAAATTATCAATTCCATGGATATGGATTTAATGAAAGAATGGGAGATATTAAGAACGATTACGATAAACTACTTCGATAGAACACTTAAGAAACCCTGCGAACTTTTTACGCGATTAAACGGAGATGAAACACTTACAAGATTAAATACAGACATGGAAGTAACATGTAACAAGATTAAGTCGAGGAATGCAACATTTGGATCATCCATGTGAAAGGAAACAAACCAATAAAGCAAACCAGTAAAGCTACTTTATCAGGACTCCTGCATGTGTGACACGTGCCCCTGTGACAAGCCAAAAATGTGATGACTCACCACTTCTTAACAAAAAAATCAGCATTTCTATCATTATCCAAGGCAAGAAAAGAAAGAACAACTCCCCCCTTTTTACAAAGAACCATTCGGCCCCTTTTAAAGAAAACAAGGATACTTTTTCAAGAATCAATCATCCACTCATCCATAAATCTTGTTCTTGGATTCAAAACCTTCCATATTTCCAAACTAAGGTATGCTCTTAATCTTAGCATCATCCATGGATTGTATCATGTTCAAATCCTAGGTCAAAGATGAGCATGAATAGTGAAATGAATAGTGATTTCAAGAACTAACTTTTGATTCTTGATTTCTTTTGTTGATTCAAGCTACCTTAAGGTTATATAAGGGCTATACAAGGATTATTAGGCTTATACACACTCCAAGGAAGGTATAACTCTTGAACCCTTGTTTATAAATTTGATTTATATGGTTAGTTTTAAGTATGGTTTAGTTAGTATAATCATAAGGATGATTGAGTGGTTTTAACGGAGGTTTGATGAAAGTTTGATGTTGTTTTGATGATAAGCAAGTAGATGTTGGTTTTGACTGATTTGTGATGATTATGGGTTAGTAATGATGTTGAGGATTTGACTTGGTGATTTGGTTTGGATTGATCTTGTAAGTTTATGATTAAACTTTGGAATCGTTAAAACATAGCCGTTATAATGCCCGATTTTCCCTAGCTCTGTTGTGATGTTCGGACATAAAGACTTCTGTCCAGAGTCACCACTGCCTAGTATTGTGTAGGTATTGTTTCAAGGTTCGTTTTGATATAAAGATCATGTGATTCCGAATTACGGTTTAGGAGAAACGAGTATTTTAGTTAAGGATGTTTCGAGAAACCGAGCTATACCACTTAGCCAACTTTGAGGCAATGATCAAACCCCTTAAGTGACCAATCAGAATGTGAAACTTGGTGTTAACATGCTAGGTATGTTTAGGAGGACTCTCGAAAAGATTTCGTGTTAAAAGGATTTAATCTCTATTTTATAAAAATGTTCGAGTCAAGCGTACGCAAGAAGAGTCTTAAGGAGTCGACTTGAAAACACATTTTAGCCTAAGTAAAGTATGTACTTGGTGTCTTAAAAAGTGTTTAGTGATTAATCTCGGATATTTTGACTATGTATAGATCGCCGGATTGACTCGAGGCACACTACCCCTACCTCACCACCAGGCAAGTTTTCTAAACCTATTCTACTGTTGTTGTGATAATAATTGTTCTCGATTATGATATGTGATTGCGATATATATAAACTGCATACTTGTTTTCGAATTGCTATGTATAGCAATACTTGAGGATTATTGACATTAAGACGATTATTTATTAAAGGAATATTATTTTCAAATATTCATTTAAATATTATGTATTTAATGAATATTATTTTCAAATATTCATTTAAGGATTATTTATTTAATGAATATTATTTTCAAATATTCATTTAAATATTATGTATTTAATGAATATTATTTTCAAATATTCATTTAAGGATTATTTATTTAATGAATATTATTTTCAAATATTCATTTAAATATTATGTATTTAATGAATATTATTTTCAAATATTCATTTAAGGATTATTTATTTAATGAATATTATTTTCAAATATTCATTTAAATATTATTTATTTAATGAATATTATTTTCAAATATTCATTTAAGGATTATTTATTTAATGAATATTATTTTCAAATATTCATTTAAATATTATTTATTTAATGAATATTATTTTCAAATATTCATTTAAGGATTATTTATTTAATGAATATTATTTTCAAATATTCATTTAAGGATTATTTATTTAATGAATATGATTTTCAAATATTCATTTAAGGTTTACTTATTTAGTAACTATTGTTAGTTATTTTCAAATCAGAAAGAGGTTCCCAAAAAGCTATTTTTCCATTTGAATCTGTCTTTTAAGAAAATTCAAATGCTCGCTCCACTATCAAAAATATGGGAAACCTGATTTAAGTAACTGCTCTTCATTTTAAATTCCCAACTCAAAACTGTCAAGGGACAGGTATTTTCTCCGAGCAACGAAACTGCTGCAAGTCAAATATTGTGTTACCACCTCAACGATCGAGGGGTAAATTCCTGGAACAAGTCGATATCCATTAACAAGCATCGCTTGGGAAATATTGGAGAATCTTCCTTTCCAACCTAGATATAACTACTTAGTGGAGTCGTATCAACAAGTATCACACTTGGGGAAAGGAGGACGATCTTTACGTTTCAGAGTCATGGATTTAATCTGAACTAGGAGCAACGTGTAAGAGGTCGAGTCGCGCCGATCCATCATTTTATTGGCCCAACCGTTGGCCGGGAGATCCAGAAAGGCGGTAGACAATGTCAGGCTGTCGTGATTCTTCCATCTACATGTAGAAAACAAATAATTTTGTTGTACAAACCTGCTACTGATCATAGTAAGGTTGGTACGACGGGCGCGGAGAAGGCTCCAGTATTGGTTCATCATCCAATTTGGATATTTTCCTGCAACATGTATTGGGGTGAAGGACCAATCGTGTTGGCAGGGGATTGAGAAGCGTTTGGGAATGAAGTGACAACAATTCATGCAACTTCATCTTTTATTCTATAAGTTATGAGTCTGGTAAAACCTGATTAAGGATATATATGCATAAGTGGACTTTGGGTTACGAAAATATCCCATTAATTTTCCTCGTAACTTCATCCTTTACGCTATACTAGTTTCTTATCTGTTGAAGGCATAACATGTGACTGCAATATATCTTTGAATTGTTATACTTTGGTAATCTGTTATAAGTGATTTTTGGTGGGCTCTATTGCTCACCCTTGCTTTATTTATTTATATCACAACAACAGCTAGAGCAGATGGCCCGCAACAGTCACACCCCGCGAAAGCGGGTAGCAGTCGTCAGAGATTTACCCGTTGATGTCGTAGCCGCCATAGCTGAGGTAGTAACCACTAGTGTTCTAAGCTTCAGCTTTTGTGTATCAGACTTATGTATCTTATGATTAATGTAATCAACGGCAAGAACTTTTAAATGCTCTGTAATCTTTTGGGTTTGTAATAACTTATAACTTGTGGATCATATGACTAGATACTTATTCCAATTTCATCTCTGGAACTATAACTTGTTGTGTGAGTGGTGTTGTTATTGTGGGGTCACAGCATGTAGTTTAATTGTTTTGATTCAAGTGCAAGTATTATTGATGGGAATTGAGACCGTAACGACCGGATCCCCGACCCCGGATCTGGGGCTGTTACAGAAATGGTATCAGAGCTTTAGAGTTATAAACCCCAGAGATGAGGCAGCGTTACAATAATAAATTCACTAAGATAATAAGAACTCTTGCCAAGTTCGACTAAAACCCTTATGGGAACTTTAATATCATGATAGTAACATAGTTCGTTATTGTGTAGGTGAGCTATATCTCTGACCCTGAGGCTTATGAGAGACAGCACGACGAGGACTTGCTTAGGACTTCAGATCCATACTATGAGGATATTGAGGAGGACCCGGAGGAGGTCCAGATAGATGCGGATACCGAGGATATCGAGGATTCTGATGATGAGGATCCAGAGGAGGATCAGACCCTAGCGGATACTGAGGATGTGGAAGGGGATGCTGAGGACCAGCCTCCACTTCCTACTGAGGGAGCCCCTACCCCTCCACCACTGCCCTTGAGCCCTTACCCTGATGATCATGAGGAGCCTACCCCTGAGCCACAGCAGGCAGAGGCTGCACCACCAGCCGAGCCGGTTACCCCACCCCATGTTCCGTTAGAGGGGATACCAGTGTGTGTGCACAACTGGACCGTGAGCAGAGTTCAGACAGATTTGGTGGTAGCTGAGGCTAGACTAGCAGAGTCCCGGATGCAGCTAGCAGTAGAGAGAGATGCCAGGATGGTACGCCAGGGTGGCGGGGGGTCTGTGCCCCCTCGGGTTGCCCGGAGGGCGATGACTCGCATTGAGTTGAGGGCACGGATGAGGATTCGAGCTTTGCCTACTGATGGCAATGGCAGGATATCTAGGGTTGATGCTGAGGAGATCTTTCGCATAGCCATGGCGAGGGTGAGGGCATGGCGCCGCACCAGTGGCTGATTTCAGAGTTAGTGATATGGTAGTCTAGTCTTCTAGTCACGTACGGACATAGTAGTGCCGATTTTTGGTGGGATTGTTCCATTGTATATGTTATCCCTTTCTGACTAGAAGGATAGACCATGTATTTCACTTTTGACTAGATGTTGGTAGAACAGTTGTACTTGCAAACTGTTGATGTTGACCCAGACTTTGTATCTTCAGTACTATGTATATATTTGTTTCCTTTCAGTTGAATCCAGTCCTGTTATGACTCGATCACAAGTTTACTATATTATTGTTTGCACCTTATTATTGAATTGCGATAAAATATAGAACTGCGGAAGTCTCCCAATTATGTAATGACTGTATCTGTAACCCAGTAAACGATCTTAATATGAATTTTCCAAATTTCAGTAAGATGCCTCCACGAAGAGTGGGAACTAGGGCAAACCCCCCTGAATCTGCTGATCAAGAAAGCCACAATCAGAATAGGGAAGACCCTGAGTATAATGAAGAAATGGATGAAGATTATAATGAACAGGACGACTCCCGGTACGGGGAGGCAGATGAATCCTTTTTCACTGCGGACGTTGAAAATGAGGAAGAGGAAGGTGAAGCGGAACAGGGAGAAGGGGACCAGGGTGGAGACCCCATGGGTCAGTTTATGAATCTACTTAGGCAAAATTTGGACCGCTACCCCCAACCACCCCAAGGGAACAACAATACCATAGCAAACTCTTTTAGGGCCTTTAAGTCACTCAAGCCCCCAGAATTCCAAGGTTCGGCTGACCCAGTAGAGGCAAGAGCCTGGATAAAGGAGATGGAAAAGTCCTTTGAGATTTTGAGTATTGAGGAGGCACAGAAGACTGTTTTTGCCACTTACCTTCTGAAAGGAGAGGCCAATTATTGGTGGGAGGCCAAGAAGAACATGGAGACGGACGCTATTGTAACTTGGGAAAGGTTTAAGCAATTGTTTCTAGAGAAGTATTTCCCAAGGTTCATGAAGACTCAAATGGAACTCAAGTTTTTGGAACTAAAGCAGAATAATTTGACAGTGGCTGACTATGAGGCAAAGTTTACCGAGCTATCAAGGTTTGTACCAGAATTTGTAGATACCGAAGAGAAGAAAGCTAATCGGTTTCAGCAGGGATTGAAGCAGTGGATTCAGAATCGCGTAGCAGTTCTGGAGATTACAGACTATGCCACATTGGTACAAAAGGCTTCGATTGTGGAAGCAGGGAGTGATCAGATGCATAAGGAAAGAGAGAAAGGGGGAATAAAGAGAAAGTATGCAAGTATGGGTGGAGGTTTTTCAGGAGGAAACCCCCAAAATAGGTTTAACCGCGGAGCAGTCTCCCTACCCGAGAGGAATACGGGGTTCAAACGACCCGTGAGCACAAGTGTAAACCAGGGCGGTAACCCATCAGGAGTGTCCCGCTCCTACCAATCTCAACCTCCATTACCAGTATGTGTGACTTGTGGGAGGAAACATCCCGGTGTGTGCAACCAAAAACTGATAACCTGTTATAAGTGTGGGCGAAGGGGACATTATGCTACCAATTGTGCTACGAGTAACCCTAGCGTCAGCCAAGGCCTCACTTGTTTTCAGTGTGGACGCCAAGGTCATATGAAGAAGGATTGTCCCATGAACCGACCCGCAGCATCAGGGGCAAGCAGGGCTGCCTCCAATAGACCACCAACTGCTAGGACTTCAACATGACAGTGCAGGATGCCGTGAGGAACACGGATGTGATAGCAGGTACCTTTTCTCTAAATTCAGTTAGCGCAAATGTTTTATTTGATTCCGGAGCAACTAAGTCGTTTATATCGAGGGATTTTGCGCATAAATTGAAACTTAAAGCCCGACCATTAAAGGATTCCCTACAAATAGAGATAGCTAATCACGAAATAGTCCCAGTTAATCAGATTCACCCCAACTGCAAATTAGAAATAGGGGGACAGTCTTTTTGTGTGGATCTGATTCCTTTTAAACTAGGAGAATTTGATGTCATTTTGGGGATGGATTGGTTGTCTCGCAATAACGCACAAATAGATTGTAAAGGGAAGAGGGTTAGATTGAATACCCCAGGAAAGAAGGAAATAGTGTTTAGGGGGATGAGACAGACACAGAAATTTCTAACCATGGCACAGACCAAAAGATTGTTACGAAAGGGGAATGAGGCTTACTTAGCATATGTCGTGGACACCCAGAAAGAGGTACCTAGATTACAGGACATCCCAGTAGTCAATGAGTTCGAAGATGTGTTTCCACAAGATCTTCCAGGATTACCACCCGATAGAGTAATTGAGTTTGCTATTGAATTAGCCCCGGGGACGGCGCCAGTTTCGAAGGCCCCGTACCGGTTAGCCCCAGTAGAAATGAAAGAGCTAGCTACCCAGTTACAAGAACTGTTGGAGAAGGGTATGATAAGACCCAGTGTGTCGCCGTGGGGGGCACCCGTGTTGTTTGTTAAGAAGAAAGATGGGAGCATGAGGTTATGCATCGACTACCGAGAGTTGAACAAGCTAACTATAAAGAATAAGTACCCATTGCCCAGAATAGACGATTTGTTTGACCAGCTAAAGGATGCTGTGTACTTCTCCAAGATTGACTTGAGAACCGGATATCACCAATTAAAGATTAAACCAGAAGATATTCCAAAGACTGCTTTCCGTACCAGATATGGACATTATGAGTTCTTGGTGATGTCATTTGGATTGACCAATGCCCCGGCAGCTTTCATGGATTTAATGAATAGGGTGTTCAAGAAGTATTTGGACGAGTTTGTTATAGTTTTTATAGATGATATTCTTATCTACTCAAAGACAGAGGCAGAACACGCAGAACATTTGAGGATAACTCTAGAAATACTCAGGAAGGAACAATTGTATGCCAAATTCGCAAAGTGTGAATTCTGGCGAAATGAGGTTCAGTTTTTAGGACATGTGATCAATAAGGAGGGAGTGTTGGTTGACCCCTCCAAGATAGAGGCAGTTTCAAATTGGGAACGACCAACCACACCAACAGAGGTGAGAAGTTTCATAGGGTTAGCAGGGTATTACAGAAGATTCGTTAAGGATTTTGCGAAGATCGCAGCCCCGTTAACCCGACTTACCCGAAAAACTGAGAAGTTTGAATGGACGGAAAAGTGCGAGAGTAGTTTCCAAGAGTTAAAGAAGAGGTTGGTGACTGCCCCTGTGTTGGCATTACCAGATGGAAAAGGAGATTTTGTGATTTACAGTGATGTTTCGCATAAGGGATTAGGGTGCGTGCTGATGCAGCACGGAAAGGTAATCGCCTATGCGTCGAGACAATTGAAGGAGTATGAGATTCGATATCCTACTCATGATCTAGAACTAGCAGCAATAGTCTTCGCTTTAAAGATTTGGAGGCACTACTTGTATGGAGAGAAGTGCGAGATTTACACTGACCATAAGAGCCTCAAGTATATTTTCACCCAGAAGGAGCTTAACATGCGCCAGAGAAGATGGTTAGAATTGATTAAGGATTATGACTGTGAGATTCTTTATCACCCAGGGAAGGCCAATGTGGTGGCTGATGCCCTTAGTAGGAAAGAAAGACTCAAGACGATAATGTCGTCGGAAGAACTGATTAGAGAATTTGAAAAGATGGAAATAGAAGTGAAGGTGACCGGAGACGGTACCGAAAAGCTGTTTGAGATTTCCTTGCAGCCAGAGTTGCTAGAAAAGATAAGAAGGTGTCAGGAAAGGATGATAAGTGAAGACAGGCAGTCAATGACCGGTGAAGAGATCCACACTGTCAAGGATGATAAAGGGATAAGGAGGTACACTTACCGAGTTTGGGTTCCGAATGTTCGAGAACTGAAAGACGAGATTTTACACGAGAGTCACAGTTCTAGGTATTCAATCCACCCAGGGAGCACCAAGATGTATGGAGATTTGAAAGAATACTACTGGTGGCCTAACATGAAAAAGGACGTAGCAGAGTGGGTAAGCAGATGCTTGACCTGCCAACGAGTGAAAGCGGAACACCAAAGGCCCAGTGGACTTTTACGACCCTTAGAGATTCCCGAATGGAAATGGGAACATCTAGCCATGGATTTCGTAGTGGGTTTACCAAGGACCAAGGCCAATCACGATGCCATATGGGTAATCATAGACCGATTAACAAAGTCAGCCCACTTTCTTCCGATCAACGAAAGGTACACTGTCGACCGATTAGTGGATATCTACTTGAAAGAGATAGTGGCGCGGCACGGAGTCCCAGTCGCCATAGTATCTGACCGAGATCCCAGATTTAACTCCAGATTCTGGAGGAGCTTCCAGGAATGTGTAGGAACCCGGCTGAACATGAGTACTGCCTATCACCCCCAAACAGACGGACAAAGTGAAAGGACCATCCAAACACTAGAGGATATGTTAAGGGTCTGTGCTATAGACTTTAAAGGAAATTGGGATGATCACCTACCACTGATTGAGTTTTCCTACAACAATAGTTTTCATTCGAGTATAGGAATGCCGCCTTATGAGGCCCTTTATGGAAGAAGATGTCGATCTCCCTTGTATTGGGATGAAGTTGGGGAGCGAAAGATGCTTGGACCCGAAGTGGTCCAACGGACTAAGGACATAGTAGAACTAATCAAAGGGCGGCTGGTAGCAGCCCAAGATAGACAAAAGAAGTATGCCGATTTGGCTCGGAAGGACAAGGAATATGAAGTGGGAGACCTAGTGTTCTTAAAGGTATCTCCTTGGAAGGATTTGATGAGGTTCGGAAAGAAAGGAAAACTGAGTCCCAGATATATTGGACCATTTGAAATCTTAAGGCGCATTGGGAACTTAGCATATGAGCTAGCCTTACCCCCAAACCTGCAGCAAGTGCATAATGTGTTTCATGTTTCAATGTTGAGGAAGTACAACCCGGATGCTAAGCATATAGTGGAGTACGAACAAGTGGACATGCAGCCAGACCTAACCTATGTGGAGCAACCAGTGGAAATCATAGATCAAAAGGAACAAGTGCTCCGAAATAAGGTCATCAAGCTAGTCAGAGTTTTATGGCAGAATCATAATGTGGAAGAATCAACTTGGGAACTAGAAAGTGCAATACTAGAAAGATATCCCCATTTATTTTCAGAGTGATTCCGGGACGGAATCCTTTTAAGGAGGGGAGACTGTAAGACCCCAGATTTTTGGGTAGAATTAAAACTTTTATTATATGTTGATGTGATTATGGATGGTGGCAATTACTTGAGAATTAAGTATGAATGATTATGAATTTCAGTTTTCAAACATTTTGAGAATAATAAGAATGGACTGAACATATAAATAAGAACAATCAATCTGGAAGGTAAGAATACAATACTCCAGGGAAGAAAAGTATTTTTATGTCATCCAAATCAATATCTGGAATGCATCCGACAACTCCGTAAACAAGATAGCGTATGCCCGAGAAAGCACTAGAACGTTTTCTAAGTGCAAAGAATAAAGAGAAGTAAACCAGGAATATTGGAACGAATATTGATCCAAAGGATTATAGAAAAACCACTGATGAATAGTAACTTCTGATGAATAGTAACTTCTGATGAATAGTAACTTCTGATGAATAGTAACTTTTGATGAATAGTAAATTTTGTCGTTTAAAAGTTTTCCAGACCACCCTATATACGGGTCGATATGATGAACTTTCAAAGCCGTATTAGTGATCTACGATGAAAATAAAGGAATGCAAAAGCTGTCAGAATCGGAAAAATAGCATTTCCGTTTTCTCCGAAATTTCGCCATTAACGGACGGATTAATTATTATTTGAGAATAATTAAGAATTTAAATTATCAATTCCATGGATATGGATTTAATGAAAGAATGGGAGATATTAAGAACGATTACGATAAACTACTTCGATAGAACACTTAAGAAACCCTGCGAACTTTTTACGCGATTAAACGGAGATGAAACACTTACAAGATTAAATACAGACATGGAAGTAACATGTAACAAGATTAAGTCGAGGAATGCAACATTTGGATCATCCATGTGAAAGGAAACAAACCAATAAAGCAAACCAGTAAAGCTACTTTATCAGGACTCCTGCATGTGTGACACGTGCCCCTGTGACAAGCCAAAAATGTGATGACTCACCACTTCTTAACAAAAAAATCAGCATTTCTATCATTATCCAAGGCAAGAAAAGAAAGAACAACTCCCCCCTTTTTACAAAGAACCATTCGGCCCCTTTTAAAGAAAACAAGGATACTTTTTCAAGAATCAATCATCCACTCATCCATAAATCTTGTTCTTGGATTCAAAACCTTCCATATTTCCAAACTAAGGTATGCTCTTAATCTTAGCATCATCCATGGATTGTATCATGTTCAAATCCTAGGTCAAAGATGAGCATGAATAGTGAAATGAATAGTGATTTCAAGAACTAACTTTTGATTCTTGATTTCTTTTGTTGATTCAAGCTACCTTAAGGTTATATAAGGGCTATACAAGGATTATTAGGCTTATACACACTCCAAGGAAGGTATAACTCTTGAACCCTTGTTTATAAATTTGATTTATATGGTTAGTTTTAAGTATGGTTTAGTTAGTATAATCATAAGGATGATTGAGTGGTTTTAACGGAGGTTTGATGAAAGTTTGATGTTGTTTTGATGATAAGCAAGTAGATGTTGGTTTTGACTGATTTGTGATGATTATGGGTTAGTAATGATGTTGAGGATTTGACTTGGTGATTTGGTTTGGATTGATCTTGTAAGTTTATGATTAAACTTTGGAATCGTTAAAACATAGCCGTTATAATGCCCGATTTTCCCTAGCTCTGTTGTGATGTTCGGACATAAAGACTTCTGTCCAGAGTCACCACTGCCTAGTATTGTGTAGGTATTGTTTCAAGGTTCGTTTTGATATAAAGATCATGTGATTCCGAATTACGGTTTAGGAGAAACGAGTATTTTAGTTAAGGATGTTTCGAGAAACCGAGCTATACCACTTAGCCAACTTTGAGGCAATGATCAAACCCCTTAAGTGACCAATCAGAATGTGAAACTTGGTGTTAACATGCTAGGTATGTTTAGGAGGACTCTCGAAAAGATTTCGTGTTAAAAGGATTTAATCTCTATTTTATAAAAATGTTCGAGTCAAGCGTACGCAAGAAGAGTCTTAAGGAGTCGACTTGAAAACACATTTTAGCCTAAGTAAAGTATGTACTTGGTGTCTTAAAAAGTGTTTAGTGATTAATCTCGGATATTTTGACTATGTATAGATCGCCGGATTGACTCGAGGCACACTACCCCTACCTCACCACCAGGCAAGTTTTCTAAACCTATTCTACTGTTGTTGTGATAATAATTGTTCTCGATTATGATATGTGATTGCGATATATATAAACTGCATACTTGTTTTCGAATTGCTATGTATAGCAATACTTGAGGATTATTGACATTAAGACGATTATTTATTAAAGGAATATTATTTTCAAATATTCATTTAAATATTATGTATTTAATGAATATTATTTTCAAATATTCATTTAAGGATTATTTATTTAATGAATATTATTTTCAAATATTCATTTAAATATTATGTATTTAATGAATATTATTTTCAAATATTCATTTAAGGATTATTTATTTAATGAATATTATTTTCAAATATTCATTTAAATATTATGTATTTAATGAATATTATTTTCAAATATTCATTTAAGGATTATTTATTTAATGAATATTATTTTCAAATATTCATTTAAATATTATTTATTTAATGAATATTATTTTCAAATATTCATTTAAGGATTATTTATTTAATGAATATTATTTTCAAATATTCATTTAAATATTATTTATTTAATGAATATTATTTTCAAATATTCATTTAAGGATTATTTATTTAATGAATATTATTTTCAAATATTCATTTAAGGATTATTTATTTAATGAATATGATTTTCAAATATTCATTTAAGGTTTACTTATTTAGTAACTATTGTTAGTTATTTTCAAATCAGAAAGAGGTTCCCAAAAAGCTATTTTTCCATTTGAATCTGTCTTTTAAGAAAATTCAAATGCTCGCTCCACTATCAAAAATATGGGAAACCTGATTTAAGTAACTGCTCTTCATTTTAAATTCCCAACTCAAAACTGTCAAGGGACAGGTATTTTCTCCGAGCAACGAAACTGCTGCAAGTCAAATATTGTGTTACCACCTCAACGATCGAGGGGTAAATTCCTGGAACAAGTCGATATCCATTAACAAGCATCGCTTGGGAAATATTGGAGAATCTTCCTTTCCAACCTAGATATAACTACTTAGTGGAGTCGTATCAACAAGTATCACACTTGGGGAAAGGAGGACGATCTTTACGTTTCAGAGTCATGGATTTAATCTGAACTAGGAGCAACGTGTAAGAGGTCGAGTCGCGCCGATCCATCATTTTATTGGCCCAACCGTTGGCCGGGAGATCCAGAAAGGCGGTAGACAATGTCAGGCTGTCGTGATTCTTCCATCTACATGTAGAAAACAAATAATTTTGTTGTACAAACCTGCTACTGATCATAGTAAGGTTGGTACGACGGGCGCGGAGAAGGCTCCAGTATTGGTTCATCATCCAATTTGGATATTTTCCTGCAACATGTATTGGGGTGAAGGACCAATCGTGTTGGCAGGGGGTTGAGAAGCGTTTGGGAATGAAGTGACAACAATTCATGCAACTTCATCTTTTATTCTATAAGTTATGAGTCTGGTAAAACCTGATTAAGGATATATATGCATAAGTGGACTTTGGGTTACGAAAATATCCCATTAATTTTCCTCGTAACTTCATCCTTTACGCTATACTAGTTTCTTATCTGTTGAAGGCATAACATGTGACTGCAATATATCTTTGAATTGTTATACTTTGGTAATCTGTTATAAGTGATTTTTGGTGGGCTCTATTGCTCACCCTTGCTTTATTTATTTATATCACAACAACAGCTAGAGCAGATGGCCCGCAACAGTCACACCCCGCGAAAGCGGGTAGCAGTCGTCAGAGATTTACCCGTTGATGTCGTAGCCGCCATCGCTGAGGTAGTAACCACTAGTGTTCTAAGCTTCAGCTTTTGTGTATCAGACTTATGTATCTTATGATTAATGTAATCAACGGCAAGAACTTTTAAATGCTCTGTAATCTTTTGGGTTTGTAATAACTTATAACTTGTGGATCATATGACTAGATACTTATTCCAATTTCATCTCTGGAACTATAACTTGTTGTGTGAGTGGTGTTGTTATTGTGGGGTCACAGCATGTAGTTTAATTGTTTTGATTCAAGTGCAAGTATTATTGATGGGAATTGAGACCGTAACGACCGGATCCCCGACCCCGGATCTGGGGCTGTTACAATCCATAAATCCCATAATACTTCAAGGGTTTCAAGATTTATACCTTCTCCAAGCTTGCTTGCTGCTAAATTATGTAACCTTAGATCCTTGCTTAATACAACCTTCGGAAGCCACAAACTCAATATCCAAAAACAAAACAAAATACAAGTTACTATTCATCGTTACTTTGTAAAATCCATATAAAATCTAAAAACAAGTGTTTGGTTCTGAGATTTTTACCACACCTTCTACTCTTCAAGGGCTTTCTTTTGAGTCCTACCTCATCACCAGGGGATGCTTGAATCTCGACTTATTGGCTTTCTAAGGTGAGTAGTCGAAACTGGAAAAGCAGGACAGTTTCTGTTCTCCGACTTGGGGAAGGTATTTGACTAGACTACACTCCTTTGTTGGCTATGAAATTTTGAGCGGACGTTGCCCATGGAGTGGAGAAGCTATGGTTAAAATTTGGTGATTTAAGGATGGATATAAATGGAGTTATAGATTTTTCTCTTCTCCTTGCTCAAGCTGTGCAGAAAATCTGGAAATGGGGGAGAGTTTCTTGATTTTTTTCTTGCCTTGCTAATTAATAGAAATGCTGATTTTTTTGTAGCCAAGGTGATGAGTCATGGCTTGGTGCATTGTCCTCTTGACACTTGTCACACATGCAAGAGTGGTGTGCAAGTGGCTTTACTGCTTTGCTTTACTGGTTCGCTTCCTTTCACACGGATGATCCAAATGTTGCATCCCTCGAATTAATCTCATTACATGTTACTTCCATGTCTATATTTATTCCTGTAAATGTTGTCTTGTTCCTTTTGAAACGATTCGAAATATTTCCCAAAAAGAGCGAATAAAAACTCTACGCGATTCTCGCAGTGAATAGTAACTATTCACTATACATTCCAACAATCGAATCCTTAAATCGACTTTAATAAAATAATAAAATTCCCAAAATATTAAATCCTCAAATCCTCAATTTTAATATCTCATTTCTTGAATATAATAATATATAATCCACTGCCCGGTCAAATACTATCCAAAATAAAATTTGGAATTTCTGAATTCCGATCGTCTTTGCATTCACTTATTTACTTCGTAGATCACTAATATGACTTTGGAATATCCACACTACTTCTCGTACATAGGTGGCATGAAAATTTTTCTTAACCCTCAAAATCACTATTCATCCACCAAATTCACTATTCACTGATGCACTTAATCATAATAAGAAAAGTTTTAATTTTACCAAAAATTTGGGTTATTATAAAAGACTCCTATGCCAACTGCCACTAAGCTTGATAAGGATGAAACTGGTAAGAAGGTTGACATCACAGGCTACAGAGGTATGATAGGCTCATTACTTTATCTCACTGCAAGTAGACCAGATATAATGTTTGTAACTTGCTTGTGTGCTAGGTTTCAGTCTGATCCTAAAGAATCTCATCTAATAGCTGTTAAGCGAATATTTAGATATCTTAAGGGGACCCCAAATCTTGGAATTTGGTACCCTAAAGATACAGGATTTGATCTTATTGGATATACAGACTCTGATTTTGCAGGTTGTAAGATTGATCGGAAGAGTACCTCAGGAAGCTGTCAGTTTCTTGGAAGAAGGTTAGTTTCCTGGTATAGCAAGAAGCAGCATTCAGTTTCCACATCAACAACTGAGGCTGAATACATTACTGCTGGAAGCTGCTGTGCTCAGATCTTGTGGATGAGAAACCAACTCCGTGACTATGGGCTTTTGTTGACAAAGATTCCAATATTTTGCGACACCACAAGTGCCATAGAAATCTCAAACAACCCAGTGCAACACTCGAGGACGAAGCACATCGACATCAGGTATCATTTTATCCGAGAGCATGTCATGAATGGAACTGTGGAGTTACATTTTGTACCCACAGAGGAACAAATTGCAGACATCTTTACTAAACCACTTGATGAATCCACTTTTTCAAAGCTGGTTAGTAAACTTGGGATGTTAAATATTTCTAATTGATTTTGATTAGAAGTCAGTAACTGCAGATAGTCCTAGTAAATACATGAGTTTAAGAATTTCTATATCCTTAGGACTCGTGAATTTATTTTCTGGAGCAATTCTCGTAGTTAGGATTATTGTACTAATTTTATGTCATAATTATGGATGTTATATCTTCTGCTATTTAATTGGTTATTAATTCTAAAAATTATTTAGGTGCTAATATTTGTTCTAAATATTAAAGCATCTATTTAATTTGAATTAATTTACTTTGTTTTTGACATTGTAGATTAATGTAGCATAATTTATTGGATTTTAATTGATTAATATCATTTGTTGATATTCAGTTGATTTTATTCTGAGAAAATTGTGAATTTTCTTTTAACAATTGATTTTGGTAAATTTTAAAACATTTATTCAAAGTAAAACTTGACAGAAAATTAAAAGTTTTGAATTTTAGAACATGAACAGGTTTTAGAATTTGAAAAGAAGTAAAAATATCGAATTTTAGGAAATTCGATAGTTTTTCAAGTACAAAGAAAATTCTATCGAAATTAATTTTCGATAGTTTTTGAAAAGGAAAGGAAAAAACTATCGAAAACAATTCTCGATAGTTTTTGAAATTAAATTGAAAATATATCGAATGGAATTTACTTTAATTCATATTTAAATTCTCGATAGATTTTTCAAATAAATCTTCGATAGTTTTTGTGTTTAATTCAAAAAGCTTCGATGGTTTTCTATTTAAAAGTCTGTTTGCATTCTTTTTTAAACTCTTCGATAGTTTTCTTAAAAACTATCGAACGGAAATAGACTCTTTTACCCCTCCAGAGATCCATCGATAGTACATTTAAAAACTATCGAAATGTGTTTTTACAAAAATGCCCTTACAGTACGTGTGTATAAAACGTCCCCTTAGCTGTTTTTCAGTTCATTATTCCAAGAATAGAGTTTTATATGCTTACAAAATAGATACAAACACAAAACATCTCCATCGATAGCTTCTTCAAGCCTTAATCCAGTAAACGTGACAAAAACAATCATTTACCGCAGTGATTTCATTGTTACAGTGAACAAAGTGTGAGTTATTGATAAGGTTGAGTTTTTTATCTAAGTTTACAAAGAAAACTATCGAACTTGGTTGTGGATCTAAATCCTATTGTTAACTATAGAAAAATAGTTTTGGTTTATTTAAATTTTCTGGAAATTTAAAATGGCTGGAGAATTTATTATTACCAAGACTAATCATGTCTCGTTTCAAAACCTGCAAGCCATTACGAACTTACAGTTTCGTGCATGGGCAGAGTTTTTGAACACGCGTTCATTAGTGGCATATTCTTTAAGTACTCATGTGGTCCTTTGTATTGATCAATTGACTGCGTTGTACACAACTGCCACGGATACAACTGAGAATAACTTAAGGTCCTTCAGTTTTGTTGTGCCAGGGGGCAGAACAATAAGGGTGACGGAACATGATTTTAATAGAATCCTACATTTTCCTACAGAAAACCTTGTTCCGGATCCCACGACTGAGGAGATACATGCTTTCTACACTCTCATAACAAGTCAACAACCTAACTTCTTTGTGGGAGAGTTCCTTAAGCATTATTTGACAAAGCCATGGAACTTTTTCTTTCATACCCTAATCCATGTTTTTACTGCCAAGCTAACAAATCTGCATGGTATTCCCTTATTCCTTCAAAAGATAGGGTTTGCCATTGCCACCAATAGGCATATTAACATAGGAACGCTACTGATTGATCAAGTCATTCTGTGCATGGGACCACTGGATTAAAAAACAGGCATAAATGATGATGTGCTTTGTTTCTATCCTAGGTTCCTACAGCTAATTCTCAATGATATCTTAACAGATGATGAACGGGAGATATTTGAAGGTGAAGCCAACCAGGAGTGCATGAGAATGAAGAGCAATGCAATAACCGCTCTCATAAGGAAGAACAGCTATCTTCCAGGGGTACCCCTACCACTTCTGCCCCCAGTGGAACAGGTAATTGAAGGTAATATTCCTCCACCTCAACCTGAAATGGCACCTGAACCAATGGATGTTGATCCAGAGCCCTCAGTGGCCATTCCTGACCAGGAGGTTGCAAACCCACAACCTCTAACCACGGTCGAAGAGCCTTTGGAAGAGCTAAATGAAACAATAAACGCACCTCCTTCCCCTCCTATTCCCAGTAAACAAACATCCTTGAGTGTAGAGGGAGATAGTGCCAAAGCAGCACCACATAAGGAGATACACCCTTCAACAACAGCTCTGCCTTCCTCTAAAAGGAGAAGAACAGAAACTGAGGCAACTGTTGATACTTCATTTCTCTCATCCAAAGAACCCTTCACAGATTTTTCTGATTTTGATTGGGCAATGCTAACGAAAGCTATATCTGAACCAATAGCTCAATCAAGTAAGGAAGAATTGACGGAAGCAACTGGTGTTCCGACCATATTACGGTCAGGTTCACTGGTTGAAGGTTCTAAGAACCAAGGGTCTTCACAGACGTCGAGAGAAGGCTCTGACCTAAATGCAAAATCTAAAGGGTCATTGCCTAGCTCCCCAGATGGAACATATCTGGATCATGCGGGTAAAGGGTCTGACGTAGGTGCAGATCGGCAACTCGGTGACAATGAATCAATTACTATTGAGGAGTCAACTGAGGTAAAGTCTTCACAGACTATTGAGGAAGCTTCAGGATCTCTGCTGTTAATAGAGCCTGATTCTACCCTCCTTGAGATTCAAACTCTAAATCCTTCAAAGGATATATCATCTACGGATGATCAGCAACTTGGTTTATCCAAGGACGGGGACTTGCGAAGCCCCATTGCACCACCGGTGACCTCCTTAAGGACGGCTACGGTGTTTTCTTCTACAGGTACAACTAGCACAAAGGGATTGAGTGAAACAAAAACACTTACACCTGGCCTGAGTGGTAAAGGTAAAATGAGTGAAACACTAACAGAAACGTTGAGTGTACACCCAGAGCCAAACGTGAGGAGTGACACCCTAACCCTTCCAAATATTGATGATTTTCTATTACCAATAGAACGAGAGGTACATGTTCAATCCACCCTCAAGGAGATGACAGTTCGTGACAAAGAAGGAAATCCATTATTCAAGGTTCCACTACGACCTTCCTTTGACCAAGGGATCTCCTCTAGTCAGGGCAATGCTTCTTTAAAGACTATTCAAGAGAAGGTTGACTTGGCTGCAGCTGATTCCAGACGAATATTCAGGGTCATTGGCAGTGCATCTGGCACTATAACAGGTACGAAGCAGGCAGTGGACTCCTTGAAGAAGGAAGCAATGGAAGAACTGATCGAATTAAGGACGGACGTCAAGGAACTTAAAGATGGATTCATGAATGAAATAGATGTTTTGTCACATGGACAGGAAGCTTTGAGAGAAGACGTTCTGGTTATCTGGGATGGTCAAGCGCGGGTAAAAGATGCAATGAATACACTTTCAAGAGTGGAGTCTAAGCTGAACAAGAGGCTGGATCATATGGAAAAGACTACCAATTCAAGATTGGATAACATTGACCTGACGCTAGCTTCTATGAATGAGATGAATAAGCAGATTATGGATTTCTTGGACAATCAAGGTGACGGAGTACAGTCAATCTGGACTATGCTGAAAAACCAACCAACTGGACAACCTGGTCCTTCAAATCAGCAACCTGATCCTTCTACTCCCTTTTATGCTGAGGATGCTTTCGTCGAGGATTCCTCAACTAAGGGGGAGAAAGTTGGAGATGGGGAGAAAGGTAAGGATGGATGGGGAGTTTGGGAAACGGTTGAAGCTATTCCGATAAGACAGTACTGGATAGAAGAACTTGTACAAGAAGAGAATAGTGAAGAGGGATTTGAGGTCATGCAAGAGCAACCAATTCAGGAGGAGCATGAGCCGTATTATCCAGAGCCTGTTGAATATCCAATCTGGGAGGATAATATGGAAGAAGAAGCAAATCCTCTATCACAAGAAGAAGAAGCTGCCTTGGAAGCGATAAGAGCTCAAAGAGCTGCAATAGATGTCAGGCATGCTGAGAAAGAAAGACACCAAGCAGTTCTAAGGATTGAAAAGCTAAAAAGATCCAAGGTGCAAGCAGAAGTAAGGAAGAAAAAGATGATGGATTTGGCAAGCAAGCATGGAAGTGAATGGGAGATGGCTTATAAAACATTTTGTGGAGTTGAAGACGGATTAGAAGTCAACGACAATGCAGAGGTGGAAGTCATAATTCAGAACATAAGAAGTGCAAATCCTGATGATCATGTTTACTTCACTGCACTGAGGAATACTGTGATCTTCCTGAAAGCTGGGGTTAAAGCAAATGGAGCCTGGAACATCTTGATCAATTTTATTGAGAAAGGTACATTTGTGATTTCCACTAAGTTTTTAGAACGTAGAACATACACAGAACTGCAGGTGATACTCATCAAGATTCAAAGAACTACAAGACTAAATGAACTGCTCCGTGAGCATGTTAAGGATATCTTGAAGAAAGTCGGTCCAGAGATTACTGAAGATCCTCCAATGGTTAGATTCATGACGAATGACTTGTTTAGAATCTGCTATTTGGCTGAGGACAAACTGAGAGACTATCCAAGCAACTATCTAATATCAGTTGAGAAGTATCTTAGATCCACTGGATTCACATCAACGGAGAAGGACAAAGCAGCAGACACTCTTAGAAGATTTCTAATGGAGAATGTTCCTTACTATAGGAAAAGAGTGGAAACAGGATTGGAAGTGCATACCAGATTACCAAACATGCCAAAGCTAAACAAGGAAGATGTTAACATTGCATGGTTATGGGCTGGAGTGGGTCAAGAGGTTCAATATATTGGTAGACACATCCAAGGAGCAATCCTTAAACCTGGAGAACCACTACACTATCTATCAGTGATTGATTATCAAGAAGCTAACTCCGATCCAATGATTGAAGAAGGTGAGATCGGAATGGACTGAAGAAAGAAGCAAAAGACAAAAAGAACTATCAGCTCAGACTAGAGGAGCAACTTCATTGTATAAAGTTTTATTGTTTTTTGATTTATGAAATCTTGAAATGTATATATATCTGATCCAGAATGCATTTAATATTATTACGCTGTCTAACTTTAATTATTTTCATGTTTCCTTAGTTAGTTGAGTTATCCTCGAAGTATTTGCTTGTCGAACTCTATCCAATCAAATAGGGGGAGATTGTAAAGCATAATGTAACATAAGATGTAAAAGAGATAACTACAACTCAACAAAGGACAAGACAGACAATAGTATTAACAGAAGCACAGGAATCCAGAATCAAAGAAGAAAAGGTAAACTCAAAAAATCAGAATACGTTATGTATTCTTGAAGTCCGTAAACAGGTCACGGAAAGAAGTTCATGAAAATGTTCAAGCCTCAGTGACAGCAAAAGAAACAAGAGTTTCAAGATGACAGAAGTATGTGAATGATTTAGGGTTAAGTACCACGGGATTCCAGTGATTTAAATGAAGCAACCAGAACGACAAAGGACTTATCAGAAGCATTGAATTGAAGACATAGAAGAAGAATTGATCAAATGTTATTCATCTGTGAACCAGACCAGTTGCACTAGGTGACGGCACTTAAAAGATCAAGGTGTTTTATCGTCTCAGAAGAAATTGATACAGTCTAAAACTGAAACACCCTGAAGCTCAGAAGCTTTTCTAAAAGATCAAGGACAAGAAAAGGATTCGATAGTTTTTCTATTTAGAAAACTATCGAATGGGATTTAAGAAAACCACTTGAAAACTAAAGTAAAGTAATTTACTTTTCGATAGTTTTTATTTAAAAACTATCGAATGGTAAATTCATGTATTCATTGTTTGAGTTGAAGAACCTCTTCTACCTCTTCTAGCTCCTCTCCTACCTCTGCTTCCTCTACCTCTAGCAGGAGCAGGGTTATTAAAGCTTTCCATCATTTCTCTCTGTTGTCTTAAGAATTCTTCATGTGAGAGATCAGGATATTCTTCACTTGCTGTAGAGAGTGCTTTTCTTGCAAATAATTGTTGAACTCTTTTATCAGTGTGATATAGAGTAACAATTCTGCCATCTTTTGTAGAGAACTTCTGGAATAGATTTGATGCATCTTCAGGATTATCAATAATCACATCTTCATCACCTTCAGGAATTGTAGCAAGAGTCTGTTCATGACCAGGCATCAGGATTTGATCACCTGTCAGGATTTGTTCTTCCGTCAGGATCTGAGATTGCACCATTGTTCTTACTGTCCTTACTCCAGAATCAGAAACATGAGTTGACTGCGTTGTTTGACTTTGGGAAGTTTGAATTGTCTTCATAACAGCAGCATCAGAGGTTTCTCCTTGTAGAATTTTGTCACCACCATCATTTCCAGTATTATCATCATCATCATTATTTCTCAATACTAGATCAGGTGTACATTTTGTCTGACTTACCTTCTCCCCCTTTTTGACATCAGCATTTAACAATATATTCAAAATTAAGGCAAGAGAGGTTTGAATGTCAGTTACCTTTGTATCAAGAGAATCAATTCTTCTGTTGATGGAGGTTTGTTTAGAAACAACAGATTTCACTTGAGATTCCACTATCCTTAGTTGAAGAACAATAGGCACCTTTGTAAAACTCATAGAAATATTGTCCCTCACCAACTCAGTTGCAGCTTTGACATAATCAATTTCATGTTTCAGGCTTTTAGATAAAAGAGTTGTAGCCTTCAGATGATTCTTCAAATCTGGATTCTCTATCATCTTCACTGCATCATAAGCATGATCCAAGGCATATGGATAGTTGACAGATTCATCAGACCTATACCATTCATTTTCCTATTGATGCCTTTTCAATTGCTCAGCAGAATTGATCTCAGAAGGAATAGAAAAGTCTTGTCTGAAGTCTTTTCCAGTAGAAGCCTTGCCAGCCATGAATGTGCTTGATGAACCAAAATTAGTTCCAAGACTAGATTTTAGAACTCTGGCAAGTTGTTCCTTCTCGTCATTATTGTCATCATCACTATCATCAGAATCATCATCATTATCATGAGTATCATCAGGATCAGGAATAGCTATACCTTTCAGTTTATCCTGTGAATATGTGATAGGATGGTCCATTGGTCTTGATTGAAGTGGTTGAATCAAAATTGGCTCAACATCAGGAGCACCACTATCATCAGGATGAACACCGTCAGGATTTGATAAGCTTCCATCAGTATCTGTTACTGATGGTTCTTGTGTAGCATGAGGTTCTGAAGATGCTTCAACACTTTGAGTTGGAGGTTCTTGTGTGCTTCCCTCATTGACAGTGTCCTTGACCAATCTTTCACTAGAAGTTGTAGCTGTGCCTGCATCTTCACTTTGAGAAGATAGTTCTTGTGTGACTGGAATGTTGATGTCTTCACTCTCCCTTTGAGAAAGTGGTTCTTGTGGGACCATTCCAATAGCTAAGCCTTCACCCAAACTTTGATTGAGTGGTTCTTGTGTGGCAGGATCTTTAGTCTGAGCTGCTGAATCACTTTGAGATTCAGGTTCTTGTGGGCTAGATCCTTTCAGCTTCTTTTGTCTGTTGTAAACTATCTCTGCTGCTTTCCTTTTCTTCTCCAAGGGATGTGAAAATCCAAGCTTTGAAGCAGTCTCAGCAACCTTCTCCCATGAAATTTCAACAATCTTTGCAGATGGAGAAGCCTTTGCTGGAGAGTCTGAGATAGAGACAACTTTTGTTTATGCATCAGAAGTACCAACATCAGGATTTTCTAGAGCATCAGGAGTAGATGAATCGTCATGATTTGATGTCTGAATATTGGTATCCTTCATTTGCACTTTCAAAGGTATATGATACCTGCTTTTCAATAATGTCCTTTTCTTCTGTGGTTTTGATGATGGTACCACAGCTTCAATAGCAGTATCAGCAACTTCCTTATTCACATTCATTATAGAGGATATAGGTAAATCATCCTCTGAATCAGTCTCATCCCTGAGCACTAACTTTCTTTTAACAGAAACAGCCTCAACACCCTTAGCAGCTTTCTTCACCAGGACCCCTTGTACACCCCCTTGTATCTTCTTTTTAGTGAGTGGTGTAGAGGAAAAATCCTTCGAACCTGATTGCCTTCCAGACACATCAGTTCTAGCTGATTTCTTTGATTTTACAACTAAAGTCTTTTGAGAGACATAAGAGGTGGCTGTTGACTGTTTGGACTGTTTAGGTGGTATGCTGAGGTCAGGAACAAGTTGTGATTGGCCTTGCCCCATAGCATGAGAAAGCAATCCATAACAAGTAGGCATTTTCTGATGTAAGAAAAACCTAACCTCATCAGGAATGAAAGCATTACCAATAAAACCATTTGCCTCATCAGGATTAAAAAATATGTTCTATTTGAAGTAAAAATAAAATTTCATTTAAGAAAACAAAATTTTATTTTACTAATCCTGAAAAAATATTTTTGATTTATTTTAAAATCACCAAATTAATGATGTAGAACCCACTAAAACATGCTTACCATTTATCAAAGCGAAATAGTCATGGAAAACTGAACCGTCGCCTCGAGAATAAGCAAATGACCTGCAGCTGATCAAATAATCTCTATAAAAGAGAGTGTTAAACAGTATTATCATTTACCAAATACACAAACCCTCTCCACAGAAAGAAAAACTTACGAAAACCTTTCACCTCCTTCTTTTCTCCATGGCTACTAACCATCAACCAAACAACTTACCTGATGCAAATCTTGATATAATTTGGCAAGAGATGGAGGAGGCTCTTGCTGAAAACGAAGAGCCACAACCAATTCCTGACCCTCGGGAACATGAGGCGTTTGTGAATGCCATGGTTGATGTTCTCTTTCATAACTTCCATCAGGCAAATCCTGATTGGAATCCTCTTGAAAACCTCATCTACGAAGATGAAGAGGATGAGGATGATGAAGAGGATGAGGAGCTCATACAAGAGCTTGAGAGAAGAAAGAAGAGAATCTGTGATGCTTGTATGTCATGCAAGTTGAAGGCACGGAAGAGTCCCGGTGGACACGGTGACGATCCGCCTTCAAGTGAATCAGCTCCTCTTCTCGTCCTTTAAGGATGGAACAAGAGACAGTCCATTCCTGATGGACTGTGAAGCTGCTCAGGAGCATTCATGCTAATCTGTAGGGCACGTGTTCCTGAGTAGGAAAGTAGACTAGAACAAAAATTGTATTTTTCTTTTTAATTGTAAAAATCTTCAAGTATTAATGAAAAGAATTTGATTTCTCAATTGATCTGTTCTTTACTTTCCTGCACAAGTTGTTAGTAACACTACAAATGATATTGAAGATAATGAATAATAAACTCTGATAAAAATTGAATAGAGATTTTAAAATCAAAACTTAATACTTAATCGAGGACTAAGTATAAATTTTATTTTTCAGAGAATACCAGTAGTGCTGTTGTCCAATTCATTTAGACTGATTGATAAAAATCCCTTCATCAGTCTGTTTAACTTGAAGACCAAGAAAGTAACTCATTTCTCCCATCATGCTCATTTGATATCTTGACTGCATAAGCTTGGAAAACTTTTCACACAGCTTATTGTTTATTGACCCAAAAATGATATCATCCACATAAATCTGAACTAAAAGCAAATCCTTACCATGATTCAAATAGAATAGAGTTTTATCAATAGTACCTCTTTTGAATCCACTTTCCAGTAAGAATTGAGCTAAGGTTTCATACCATGCTCTTGGAGCTTGCTTTAGTCCATAAAGTGCCTTATCCAATCTGTAAACATGATCTGGATATTTTGGATCAATGAAACTAGGAGGTTGTTCAACATATACTTCTTCCTCCAGTTCACCATTTAAGAAAGCACTTTTCACATCCATCTGGAAAACCTTGAATTTCTTATGAGCTGCATCTGCCAGAAAGATCCTGATGGCCTCTAGTCTTGCAACGGGAGCAAAAGTTTCATCATAGTCAATTCCCTCTTGTTGAGAATACCCCTTTGCAACTAGTCTTGCTTTGTTTCTGATAATTACACCATCTGAATCAGTCTTATTCTTGAAAATCCATTTTGTGCCAACAATTGACCTGTTCTTTGGTCTTGGTACTAGTTTCCAGACTTCATTCCTTTCAAATTCATTCAATTCTTCTTGCATTGCAGTAACCCAATCAGCATCTTTGAGTGCATCTTCAACTTTCTTTGGCTCCTCCTTTGACAGAAAGTTATTATATAGCCATTCATTTTGAGTTGCACTTCTTGTCTGAACACCTGCATCAGGATCTCCAATGATTAAATCAGGAGTATGACTTGCAGTCCATTTCCTTGCTGATGGTAAATCATTCCTTGATGTAGATGCTCCCCCTGGATTGGTGTTATTTTGAATTAATGAACTTGCTTCAGATGAAGCTCCTCCAGAGATGTTGCTATCTCCTCCTGATGAATTATCAGGATCATCACTTGAATCAGTATCTGAAGAATTTTGTCCTGATGATTGAGTTGACTCTGAACTTGTAGTCGAATGCTGTTGCTCCCCCTCAACATTTGCACTACTAGATGAATCTCTATGATTTTTATTATCAGAGTTAGCACCATCAGAATTTGGTGTAACATCAGGATTTGAAGTGTCATCAAGATTTGATGAACTTATAGGATCTGATTCAGTTTCTTCAGGTTCCTTGGAAGCTTCATTTTCAAAAATCAGTCTATCATGCGAGTCTTCATTCAAGCCTATTATCTTTTTATCATCAAAAGATACATGTATTGACTCCATGACAGTCCTTGTCCTCAAATTAAAAACTCTGAAGGCTCTTGATGCAGGATAACCTATGAAAATTCCTTCATCAGCCTTAGTTTCAAATTTTCCTAGCATTTCAGGATGAGTTCTGAGAACAAAACATTTACAGCCAAACACATGCAGATGCTTCAAACTTGGTTTCTTCTCCTTGAGAGATTGATAAGGAGTAACACCATGTTTGTTTATCAATGTGAGATTTTGAGTATAGCATGCTGTGTTGACTGCTTCTGCCCAGAAATATGTAGGTAACTTAGCTTCTTCCAACATAGTTCTGCCAGCTTCAATAAGAGTTCTATTTTTCCTTTCAACTACTCCATTTTGCTGAGGTGTTCCAGGAGCAGAGAATTGTTGAATAATTCCTTTGTATTTGCAGAACTCTTCCATCTTTGAATTCTTAAATTCAGAACCATTATCACTCCTCAGTATCTTGACTTTGAACTTTGTGGTTGTCTCAATCATCCTCACATGATCCAACAATATTTCAGGAGTTTCATCTTTTCTGTGCAGAAAATACACCCAGGTGAATCTAGAATATTCATCAACAATTACAAGAGTGTACCTTTTCTTACTGATGGACATAATGTTGACTGGACCAAATAGATCAAGATGCAGCATGTGATATGGTTCGTCAATAGAGGATTCTGATTTACTCTGAAATGGTGTCCTTCTCTGTTTAGCTTTTTGGCATGCATCACAGAGTCCATCAGGAGTATACAAAACTTTAGGTAATCCTTTCACTAAATCTTTCTTAACCAACTCATTGATATTGCTGAAGTTGAGATGAGAAAGCTTCTTGTGCCAATTCCAACTTTCATCTACTGATGCTTTACTGATGAGACATGTAGGGGAGTCATCAGTATTTGAGAGAATGTTGGCTTCATAAATGTTACCATGCCTGTAGCCAGTCAGTGCTATCTTTCCTGTTTCTTTGCTGACTACTTCACAATGAGTGGAATAGAAGTTGACATGATAACCTCTTTCAGTGATTTGACTAATACTCAACAAGTTGTGTTTTAGTCCCTTCACTAGAGCTACTTTCTCAATGATGACATTTCCAATGATTATATTGCCATATCCCAAAGTTTGTCCAATGTTGCCATCTCCATAAGACACAGTTGGGCCAGCTTTTTCCTAATATTCTGATAACAGGGCTTTGTTTCCAGTCATGTGCACAGAACATCCACTATCCATGACTAACACATTTTTCCTTTTTCCCTGCAATCAGAATAGAAACACACTAGTTAGAACATTTAGGAACCCATACTTGTTGGGTTCCTTTTCCATGCAATTTATTAATTTTAGCAGCAGAAGATTTTAAGACTTTAGCAGTCCTGACAGGATTTATTCCATCAGGATTTGCTTTGTCAGTATCAGTATTAACAAAAGCATGCTTCAGTATGACATTATCAATTCTACCAAACTTTGTACTATGATCAAACTTAGGCAATGGATCATAAAAGTTATAGTACAAATCATGATAATCTTTACAAGTATAAATAGAATGTCATATACTACCACAATGAAAACAGGACTTCTGTGGTTTATAAAATACTGATCTACTCCCGACATCAGAAATAGGAATTTCAGTACTTTTCTTTAAACTCTTTTTACAGTCAATGGCAAGATGATTAGAGTTACCACAGTTAAAACAACATTTTCTAGGTGCATTTGGGATATACTTATAACCATTCTCTTTATTGATCCCAATTTTACCATTCCTGTTTCCCTTAACAGTAGCTTCCTTTTTCCTATCTGTAACCTCACAGATTTTATCCTTAAGTCGTTTCTGAGACAGTAAACCTACATTCTTAGTGACTTTACTCAAGACAGGTTTAGACTTAATAACTTTAATATTTTGAACAGAAGTAGATCCCTTTTCAAAAGTTGAATTGGAATCTTTACCAAAAACAAAATTAACAGGAGTAATCTTAGATTTGGTTTTGTCTATAACATGTCTATAGGTTTTTGGACTAACTGTCTCATCAATAACAATTTTCTCCTTAAGTTTCTTATCCTCATCTGACTTATATCCTAGACACTCTTTCCAATTCTTAGAGGTATTAATCTCATGAAATTTTCTACCAGAATCTGTCCAAGTTCTGATTTTCTCATTTGCGTGCTCAAGTTCCTTTTCAAGAGTAGTACATTTAAGTTTCATCTCTAAATACATGTGTTTAGCATTATCACATTCTATCTGTACTTTTTGCATTAGAGAAAATTCAGCTTCTACATGCTAATTCCTTTTCCTAAGTTCAGACATCTCAGATGAGATTCTAGAATTCTCAGCAGTTTGACTTCTAAAGCTAATATGCAATGACTTTAGAAAACGTCTTAACTCGGAAGCATTATCAGTGTCAAAATCAAAGACAGTATTAAGTACCTTATCATCAGGAATAGCAGTATCATCAGTATTGGCCATCAGTGCATAGTTGACCACCTCAGTATCAGATTCAGAGGAAGAGTCCATCCAGTCCTTGCTTGATGTGATGAGTGCCTTTGTCTTCTTGCACTCAGAAGCAAAGTGACCCATACCATTACACTTGTAGCATCTAACCTTTGACTTGTCAAATTTGCTACCTTTGCTATCCTTTTTGATGTTCTTGTCTTTGTCTGTATTGAAGATCCTTTTCTGGTAGTTGCCTTGTCTCCTAGCTTTCCTGAACTTCATCCTTTTGAAGTTTCTGACAATCATGGCAACCATCTCTTCAATGTCTGAGTCAGAAGAGTCATCATCAGTATTGGCATCAGGATTGCCATCAGTATCTGATTAAGAGTCATCAGGATCTGACTCGGCTACTTGAGTTTTCCTTTTTGAGACTTCCACGGCTTTTCCTTTTGATTTATCCTCTGCCTTCAAAGCAATATATTTTGCCTTGCTGCCTTTCTTATTCTTTCTCTGTTGAACTTCAAGATCATGAGTTCTTAGCATTCCATAGACTTCATCAAGAGACACAGTGTTGAGATCATACTGATGTCTAATGATTGATGTCTGTGTATCCCATTCTTCTGGTAAAGCTCTTAGAAACTTGGTGTTTGAATCTTCAGTTTCATATTCCTTGCCAACTAAAGATAGGTCGTTAAGGAGTGTCAGAAATCTATCATATAAATCAGTTAGGCTCTCATCGGGTCTAGCATCGAATTGTTCATATTCTTGAATCAAGAGAGCCCTTCTGTTCTTCTTGACAGATGCAGATCCCTGACACTGAGTTTCCAATGTATCCCATATTTCTTTTGCAGACTTGCATGCAATCACTCTGTTTGACATGACAGCATCAAGACTATTGTGCAGTATATTCTTTATCTTTGGTTCCCTGAGTACATGAGCTTTTTCTTCTGGAGTCCATTCACTTTTAGCCTTGACCACATAATGTTCAGGTACAGTATCTGTTCTTTCTACGAATCTGGTAGGAACATATGGTCCATCATGAATCATGTACAAATAGTCAGGATCCATAGCCTCCAAGTACATCAGCATCTTTGTAAAGCATAATGTAACATAAGATGTAAAAGAGATAACTACAACTCAACAAAGGACAAGATAGACAATAATATTAACCGAAGCACAGGAATCCAGAATCAAAGAAGAAAAGGTAAACTCAAAAAATCAAAATACGTTATGTATTCTTGAAGTCCGTAAACAGGTCACAGAAAGAAGTTCATGAAAATGTTCAAGCCTCAGTGACAGCAAAAGAAACAAGACTTTCAAGATGACAGAAGTATGTGAATGATTTAGGGTTAAGTACCACGGGATTCCAGTGATTTAAATGAAGCAACCAGAACGACAAAGGACTTATCAGTAGCATTGAATTGAAGACATAAAAGAAGAATTGATCAAGTGTTATTCATCTGTGAACCAGACCAGTTGCACTAGGTGACGGCACTAAAAAGATCAAGTTGTTTTATTGTCTCAGAAGAAATTGATACAGTCTAAAACTAGACACCCTGGAACTCAAAAGGTTTTTCAAATGATTAAGTACAAAAGAAAATGTTCGATGGTTTTTCATAAATGAAATCTATCGAATATGGTTAAGGAAATTCTTTAAGAAAACTATAATTAAGTATTTGTCATTCGATAGTTTTATTTATAAAACTATCGAATGGAAAATACTTTTTATCCATTCGATAGTTTTCTAATTGAGGAGCAGGTGAAAAGTTTGTTTTGTTTTATATGGTTGATGAAGATCCAACGGCCAGGATTGATTCTTCAAGTTTGGTTCGATGGTTTTTCAAATGAAGTCTACAATTAATACAGAGTGAAGATAGTGTCTTCTTCAGTTAAGGCATTCTACACAAAGACATTACTGAGAGAGAGAACTGAGCCGGAGAAATTATCAGAGAATTAATAGTGCTCAGAATTTGATCATTGTTTTGAATTTGTGTAACCTTAAACTCATTGAAGCTAATCTACGGATTAGAAATTGTAGCACCCCTCGAGGTTTATATTTATAAAAAGATATATTCCCCGAAACTTGATTTGGTTTGGTGTGTTTGATTTCGTTATAGAACTGAAAGATTAATCCGCGAACGAAATTGAATTATTTGTGAGTATCGTATTCAACCCCCCCCCCCTTCTACGATACTTTGGACCTAACAATTGGTATCAGAGCTACTTGATTGATATACAAATCAGATCCGGTGAATGAGACCAAAATCAAACGTAGCGTGAAAATTCGAAGCAAATTTTTTAACTTTCAAAATTTTTCATTTAATTGGAATTTCTTGAATTTGAAACAATTTGAAATTTTCAGAAACCATGAGTGCTCCAAAGACAACCGCTGGTATTAAAGTTCCCCCGTTTACTAGAGATAATTTCGGTTTGTGGAAGATGAAGATGTTGTTATTTATCAAGGCATCTAATCCGTTGTATATTGGCATATTAGAGAACGGACTATTTGTACCAATGAAACCAGTTAGTGAATCTACAGCTCCTGATGGTAGCAGGATTCCTCAAGGCACCCAACCTAAGGATATTACTGAATATACAGATTCTGACAAAGAACTGATTCGATTGGACACCGGTTTAATGTTGATATTGGCGGACTCCGCAGACAAGGAAATGAGCTATCAGTTGATGAACTGTACAAGCGGGAAACATATGTGGGATACCATTAACTTTATAATGGAAGGAACTGAAGACGTGCAGGAAAACAGATTGGACATTCTGACTTCTCAATACGAAGCGTTTAGGTCACTGCCAGGAGAAAGTATAACTCAGGTCTTTGAGAAATATACTAAGCTTCTCAATGAATTGGCAATGAAAGGAAAGACCTATCCACTGAGAGAATCAAACGGGAAGTTCATGATGACGCTGCCCCATCATGTAGAACACAAGTCATCATCCATTAGGGAAAGAATTGACTTCACAAAGATGTCATTAGAGATTATCTATGGCAAGTTGAAGACCTATGAGATGGAACAGGAACAAAGGGTGATAATCTATGGATCAGGGACAGTGGAGAACAAGCACAATGCACTTGTGAGATCAGCAGCACTTGTAGTGGATGAACCAATAACTTCTGAGATTCAGGTTCAAACCCCTAGAGCTGGAAAGGAGGTGATAATAGAAGCAGAAATGGATTCTGTGAATCTGGGTGTTGATGAAAGTGATTACTACACCCTAGAAGAGCTTGAGCAAATGGAAGACAAAACCATGGCGTACTTAGCTGCAAAGTTTAGTCACATTCGTTTCAAGAGAAACCCTAAGTACAAGTTCAAGGGTTCAACCAACAGATTCCAGAAGAGCAATTATACACCTAGTACAGGCTTTAAGGGAGGCTACAAGACTGGCATGATTGATAGAAGCAAATCAAGATGCTACAACTGCAATGAGTTAGGGCATTTCGCCACTGAATGCCGGAAGCCTCGTCAAGCGAGAGACATGAAAGATGTCTGTGGAAAGAAGGATTCTTATGATGAGTTGAAGAAAGAGAATGCCAAGCTTAAACAGCAATTGGAGGCATTCTCTAGAAAGTAGAAAGGGAAAGCTTATATAGCAGAGGGAAAGCACTGGGATGATACTGATTCGGATGAAGAGGAGGAATATGTAAATGTTGCTCTAATGGCTGACTCTTCAGAGGAATCACCACAATCATCTCAGGTACCTATCTTAACTACAATTGATATGTCTAATTCTGAGTACAAGAAAAATGTGCAAGATCTTAGTGTAGAATTGTTTAATGTACACACAAGCATGCTAGCATCAGAAATGTAAAATGCTAAACTAGTTCTTAAGATTAAAAAGTTAGAATCTAAAAATGAAGAACTAGAGCTTGTAGCTGTAACATTAGAAGATCTTAAGCAAAAGAATGTGTACTTAGACAACAAGGTCAAGTGTAATGCTGAGATAGAGACTATCCTCAGGAAGCAGATTTCAGATCTAGATTTGAAGCTGAATGCTTTTAAGAATTCCGCTCCAGTGGCTAAGGAAATCATTGATACTCAGGCCATAGAGAATAAAACTGCTATAGGATTTGACTATAACAAGAAAGCTGGTAAGAAGATTGTGGAATTCCCTATGACACCTTCAGTTGTCAAAAGGAATACTCCACATGTTCTTAAGAATGTTGATTGTCCAGTTTTTGTTAAGCCGTTTCCACCACTTTTTCATGAGGATGATCTTTTCATTAGACAAGAATTGCTTGAGGAGGATTTATTGAAGGAAAAATAGTTAAAGACTAAGTTGCCTAGGAAATCAGTAAAAAATGAATTACCTAAACCTGATTTACCTAAAACTGAAGTAGGTGACGTAGTTAGTAATGTTAAAAAGAACAGGAATGGGAAGAAGAAGATTGTTAATCAGGAAATGGTTCCATTTTCTCCCATTGCATCTAGGAAGTTGTGCACTATTTGTAATTCTGCTGGACACCTTACACATGCATGTAAAAAGGTTAAAGTAGAAACTGCTAATGCTTCTGAAATGCATAACATGTCTGACATGCCTGATCTTCATGAACCCTGTGAAAAGAAAGATTGTTTGTTATGTAAGTACAACATCATGCATGCTTATTTTAAGTTGATGTCTGATAGTAGCAGTAGCACTGTTAATGTTAAATCCACAGATACTATGAATATCAAACAGGGTAAGACTAAATTGAATGTTACTTCTGTTAAATCATCTAAACCTTCAGGACCCAAACAATTTTGGGTACCAAAGTCCGCTTAATCAATCTGTGATTGCAGGGTAAGGTTAAAAGCTCAAAGGTTGTGTGGATTCTGGATAGTGGCTGTTCTAGACACATGACAGGTGAAGAGTCCCTGCTTACAGAGGTGGTTAAGAAGACCGGCCCGATTGTAACCTTTGGAGGTGACAGCAAATGATACACTACGGGATATGGTAAATTGAAAGCTGGAAATGTCATCATTGAAAACATCTCTCTTGTTGAAGGATTAAAGCACAATCTTCTAAGTATCAGTCAGTTCTGTGATAAAGGCTACAATGTAGATTTCAGAAAGGACAAGTGCTTGATCACCAATAGGAAGGATGAGAAGCTTACTCTACTGGGAGTGAGAAAAGGAAATTTGTTTATAGCTGACTTAAGTTCTACCAGTGAAGGAGAAGTTACATGTTTTTATGCAAAGGCATCTTCAGAACAAAGTTGGCTATGGCACAAGAAGCTCTCACATCTGAACTTCAAAACTATGAACTCTTTGGTAAAGAGAGAGTTAGTGAGAGGGTTGCCCCTGATGGAATTCAATCAGGAGGGACTATGTGAAGCATGTGAAAAAGGGAAGTCGAAGAAAGCATCACATGGAAGCAAAGGAATGACAAACATTACTGAACCATTACAACTGATTCATATGGATTTATTTGGTCCAGTTAATGTTATGTCACTTTCAAGGAATAGATATGCATTGGTGATGGTGGACGACTACTCCAAGTACACGTGGGTGTTGTTCATACAAACAAAGGATGAAGCAACACAACTAATCATTAATCACATCAAGAAGATAGAAGTGGAAGCTAAGCTACCTGTGCGGACAATCAGATCAGACAATGGAACTGAATTCAAGAATGCAGTTCTTAATGATTTCTGCTCAGAGAAAGGAATATCAAGACAGTATTCAGCACCAAGAACTCCACAACAAAATGGAGTAGTGGAAAGGAAGAACAGGACCTTGGTTGAAGCAGCAAGGATCATGTTAAGTGAATCAAAACTTCCCACTTACTTTTGGGCTGAAGCAGTGAATACAGCTTGCTACACTCAGAATCGAACCCTGATCAACAAAGATCATGAAAAGACTCTGTATGAGTTAATGGCCAACAAGAAACCAACACTGAAGTACTTTCATGTGTTTGGTGCAAAGTGCTTTGTACTTAAAGATGGAGAACATCTTGGCAAGTTTGATGCCAAAGCAGATGAAGGCATTTTTCTGGGCTATTCTCTGGAATCTAAGGCTTTCAGGGTATATGTGATTGAAGATAAGAAGGTGTTGGAAAGCTTTAATGTAACATTTGACGACACCAAAAGACCAGGCCTGCAAACTGGAGAGAACTCTGAATCCTTGGTATTTGAAAATCTATCAGGAGATCTCTCTGACAATGAAGAAGTACGTGAAGTTGTTACAGTTATTAATAATAATCATAATGATAATGATTCTGGACAAAGTGGTGACCAAAGTGGAGATCCTCAACATTCTGCAGGATCCACTAGTCAGTCTTCAGAATCAACAGATCAAACCGTCAACAACTCAGGGGGAGCAGGAGAAGGATCAACTAGTCACACTCCACAACATCTAGAACAAGGAGAATCATCAAGATCGCATCTGCCAAGACAAAGGGTATGGAATAGAGGTCATCCCTTTCACTTGATCATTGGTGATCCGGACACAGGAGTGAGAACTAGGAGAACATCACAAAATGAATGTCACTATTCTGGGTTTCTTTCAGAAACAGAACCTAAGAAAGTTGAAGATGCTCTAGATGATCCAGATTGGGTGATTGCTATGCAAGAGGAACTCAATCAGTTTGAAAGGCAGAAAGTTTGGAAGCTGGTACCCAGGCCTAAGGGAAAATCTATTATTGGAACACGATGGGTATTCAGAAATAAGTTGGACGAAGATGGCATTGTAACGAGAAACAAAGCCAGACTGGTTGCTAAAGGTCACTCTCAAGAAGAGGGTATAGATTATGATGAAACCTATGCACCAGTAGCAAGACTTGAGGCCATCAGAATGTTTCTGGAATTTGCTGCACATTCCAATTACAAGGTATATCAAATGGATGTGAAGAGTGCTTTTCTGAACGGGGAGTTAGAAGAAGAAGTGTATGTGGAACAACCTCCAGGTTTTGAGGATTCATAACTGGCAGACTTTGTGTACTTTCTATTCAAAGCTCTCTACGGACTCAAACAAGCTCCAAGGACATGGTATGACACTCTCTCTGAATTCTTACTTGAAAATGATTTTACAAGAGGTGTCGTAGACAAAACTCTCTTTGTCAAAAAGCATAAAAATGATTTGATATTGGTGCAAGTATATGTTGATGACATAATATTTGGTTCTACTAATGATGATCTATGCAAGAGATTTGCTAAGTTAATGTAGAGTCGTTATGAAATGAGCATGATGGGTGAATTGTCATTCTTTCTTGGACTGCAAGTATACCAAAAACAAGATGATATATTCATTTGTCAGTCCAAGTACATCAAAGATCTTCTGAAGAAGTATCAAATGGAAGACTCATCTACAGCAAAGACTCCTATGCCAACTGCCACTAAGCTTGATAAGGATGAAACTGGTAAGAAGGTTGACATCACAGGCTACAGAGGTATGATAGGCTCATTACTTTATCTCACTGCAAGTAGACCAGATATAATGTTTGCAACATGCTTGTGTGCTAGGTTTCAGTCTGATCCTAAAGAATCTCATCTAATAGCTGTTAAGCGAATATTTAGATATCTTAAGGGGACCCCAAATCTTGGAATTTGGTACCCTAAAGATACAGGATTTGATCTTATTGGATACACAGACTCTGATTTTGCAGGTTGTAAGATTGATCGGAAGAGTACTTCAGGAAGTTGTCAGTTTCTTGGAAGAAGGTTAGTTTCCTGGTATAGCAAGAAGCAGCATTCAGTTTCCACATCAACAGCTGAGGCTGAATACATTGCTGCTGGAAGCTGTTGTGCTCAGATCTTATGGATGAGAAACCAACTCCGTGACTATGGACTTTTGTTGACAAAGATTCCAATATTTTGCGACAACACAAGTGCCATAGCAATCTCAAACAACCCAGTGCAACACTCGAGGACGAAGCACATCGACATCAGGTATCATTTTATCCGAGAGCATGTCATGAATGGAACTGTGGAGTTACATTTTGTACCCACAGAGGATCAAATTGCAGACATCTTTACTAAACCGCTTGATGAATCCACTTTCAATAAGCTGGTTGGTGAACTTGGGATGTTAAATCTTTCTAATTGATTTTGATTAGAAGTCAGTAACTGCAGATAGTCCTAGTAAATACATGAGTTAAAGAATTTCTATATCCTTAGGACTCGTGAGTTTATTTTCTGGAGCAATTCTCGTAGTTAGGATTATTATACTAATTTTATGTCATAATTATGGATAATATATCTTCTGGCATTTAATTAATTATTAATTCTAAAAATTATTTAAGTGCTAATATTTGTTCTAAATATTCAAGCATTTATTTAATTTGAATTAATTTGTTTTGTTTTTAACATTGTAAATTAATGCAGCATAATTCATTAAATTTTAATTGGTTAATATCACTCAATGATATTTAATTGATTTTATTCTAAGAAAATTGTGAATTTTCTGTTAAGAATTGATTTTGGTAAATTTGAAAAGATTTATTAGAATTAAAACTAGACAGGAAATAAAAGTTTCTGATTCTTAAAACAAGAACAGGTTTTAGGAATTGGAAAAGAAGCAAAAATATCGAATTTAGGAAATTCGATAGTTTTTCAAGTACATAGATAAATCTATCGAATTTAATTTTCGATAGTTTTTGAAAAGGAAAAGAAAATCTATCGAAAACATTTCTCGATAGTTTTTGAAATTGAATTGAAAATATATCGAAAGGAATTTACTTAATTCAATATTTTAATTCTCGATAGATTTTCATAAAAGAGTTCGATAGTTTTGGTTTTAAAAAGGACAGAGACTTCGATAGTTTTCCTGGAAAGCGTTTTAAATTCAAAATTTCAAACACTTCGATAGTTTTTGAAAAACTATCGAGGTGCAGTTGACACTTTTGCCCTCACAAAAAACTATCGATAGTTCTTTTAAAAACTATCGAACTAGAAATGACAAGTTTGCCCCTGACAGTTTCAATTAGTATAAAACATTGCCTTGTTTTCTTTTCTTTACATTTTCACAGATCTGAGAAAACTTAAGCTTTCGTTTATAATACTTACAAAACATATCTACAGCCAAGAACAAGAACATTCGATAGTTTCTTCTTTTTCACTGTGTATTCACTCAGAAAACTCTTTTTCATCATAGTAACTTCACTTTAACCGTGAAACTTCTGTTTGTTTGGATTTTATTTGAGGTTAAAAATCACTTTGTTTAGAAAAACTATCGACAGTGACAGAGAACCTTAAGAATTTTTGATATTACTGAACTTTGTTGAAATTGCATTGGTTACCCAATTGATTTCTTCAGGAAAAGCACTAGTTAAAAAGTTATCAATTCATATTAGGGTTCTTATTTTCGAAAGTTGTTTTTGGTTAAGGGTTTCTATTTTGAAAAGGGGTAATTTTGTTAAGGGTTTGATTAATTAGAAATAATTAATTAAATTTAAAAGGAAAAACAGTTTTGGTTTATTTAAATTTTCTGGAAATTTTAAAATTGCTGGAGAATTTATTATTACCAAAACTAATCATGTCTCGTTTCAAAACTTGCAATCCATAACGAACCTTCAGTTTCGTGCATGGGCAGAGTTTTTGAACACACGTTCATTAGTGGCATATGTTGTGAGTACTCCCGTGGTCCTTTGCATCGATCAATTGATTGCGTTGTACACATCCGCCACGGATACAAGTGAGAATAATGTCAGATCCTTCAGTTTTGTTGTGCCAGGGGGCAGAACAATAAGGGTGACGGAACATGACTTTAATAGAATACTTCGTTTTCCAACAGAAAACCATGTTCTGGATCCCACAACTGAGGAGATACATGATTTCTTCACTCTCATTAGAAGTCAACAACCTAACTTCTTTGTGGGAGAGTTTCTGAAGCATTACTTGCCAAAGGCATGGAATTTTTTCTTTCATACCCTAATCCATGTTTTTACTGCCAAGCTAACAAATCTGCATGGTATTCCCTTATTCCTTCAAAAGATAGGGTTTGCCATTACCAACAATAGGCATATTAACATTGGACGGTTACTGATTGATCAAGTAATCATATGCATGGGACTGCTGGATGAAAGAACAAGCATAGATGACGATGTGCTTTGTTTCTATCCTAGGTTCCTACAGCTAATTCTCAATGATATCTTAACAGATGATGAGCGCGAGACATTCGCCGAAGAGGAGACCATGGAGTGTATGAAGATGAAGAGCAATGCCATAACCGCTCTGATAAGGAAGAACAACTATCTTCCAGGGGTACCCACTGTTCTCACTGAATATCTAAGAACGGTGCCCCTACCACTTCTACCCCCATGGGAACAGGTAAATCAAGGTAACATTCCTGAACCTGAACTGGCTCCTGAACCACAACCAATGGATGTTGATCCAGAGCCCTCAGTGGCCATTCCTGACCAGGAGGTTGCAAACCCACAACCTCTAACCACGGTCGAAGAGCCTTTGGAAGAGCCAAATGAAACAATAAACGAACCTCCTTCCCCTCCTATACCCAATATTCAGACATCCGTGAGTGTAGAGGGAGATAGTGCCTTAGCAGCACCACATAAGGAGATACACCCTTCAACAGCAGTTCTGCCTTCCTCTAAAAGGAGACGAACAGAAACCGAGGCAACTTTTGATACTTTATTTCAAACTTCCAAAGCGCCCTTTATTGATTTTTCTGATGCTGATTGGGCTACGCTAACGAAAGCTATATCTGAACCATTAGCTCAATCAGGTAAGGAAGAATTGACGGAAGCAACTGGTGTTCCGACCATATTACGGTCAGGTTCACTGGTTGAAGGTTCTAAGAACCAAGGGTCTTCACAGACGTCGAGAGAAGACTTTGACCTAAATGCACAATCTAAAGGGTCATTGTCTACCTCCCCAGATGGAACATATCTGGATCCTGCGGGTAAAGGGTCTGACGTAGGTGCAGATCGGAAACTCGTTGACAATGAATCAATTACTATTGAGGAGTCAACTGAGGTAAAGTCTTCACAGACTATCGGGGAAGATTCGGGATCTCTGCTGTTAATAGAGCCTGTTTCTAACCCCCTAGAGATTCAAACTCTAGATCCTTCAAAGGATATATCATCTACGGATGATCAGCAACTTGGTTTATCCAAGGACGGGGACTTGCGAAGCCCCATTGCACCACCGGTGACCTCCTTAAGGACGGCTACGGTGTTTTCTTCTGCAGGTACAATCAGCACAAAGGATTTGAGTGAAACAAAAACACTTACACCTGGCCTGAGTGGGAAAGGAAAAATGATTCAAACACCGACAGAAACGTTGAGTGTACACCCAGAGCCAAATGTGAGGAGTGACACCCTAACCCTACCTAATATTGATGATTTGCTGTTACCGACAGAAAGAGAGCTACAAGTTCAATCTTCCCTCAAGGAGATGACAGTTCATAACAAATAAGGAAATCCATTATTCAAGGTTCCACTGCGACCTTCCTTTGACCAAGAGATCTCCTCTAGTCAAGCCAATGCTTCTTTAACGACTATTCAAGAGAAGGTTGACTTGGCTGCAGCTGATTCAAGAAGAACATTCAGGGTCATTGGCAGTGCATCTGGCACTATAACAGGTACGAAGCAGGCAGTGGACTCCTTAAAGAAGGAAGCTATGGATGAACTGATCGAGTTGAGGACGGACGTCAAGGAACTTAAAGATGGTTTCATGAATGAAGTAGATGCTTTGTCGCAAGGACAAGAAGCTTTGAGAGAAGACGTTCTGGTTATCCGGGATGGTCAAGCTAGGGTAAAAGATGCAATGAACACCCTTTCTAGAGTGGAGTCTAAGCTGAACCAGAGATTGGACAAGATTGAGAAGACTACCAACTCCAGATTGGATGACATTGACCTGAAGCTGGCTTCTATGCAAGAGATGAATAAGGATCTATTGGATTTCATGGAAAATCAAAGTGATGGAGTACAATCGATTTGGACTATGCTGAAGAACCAACAAACTGGCCAACCTGGTCCTTCAAATCAGCAACCTGATCCTTCTACTACCTTTTATGTTAAGGATGCTTTCGTCGAGGATTCCTCAACCAAGGGGGAGAAAGTTGGAGAAGGGGAGAAAGAGAAGCCTAAGGATGGATGGGGAGTTTGGGAGACAGTTGAAGCTATTCCTATCAGACAGTACTGGATAGAGGAACTTGTAGAAGAAGAGAAGGAGAGTGAAGAGGAATTTGAGGTCATGCATGAGCAACCTATTCTAGAGGAGCATGAGCCATATTATCCAGAGCCCATTGAACATCCAATCTGGGAGGATAATATGGAAGAAGAAGCAAATTCTCTATCACCTGAAGAAGAAGTTGCCTTGGAAGCAATAAGAGCTCAAAGAGCTGCAGTAGATGCCAGGCAAGCTGAGAAAGAAAAACAACAAGCAATTCTGAGGAGTGAAAAACTGAAGAGATTCAAGGTGTATAATGAAGTGAGGAGGAAGAAGATGATAGATCTGGCAAAGAAAGAAGGTAATGAATGGGAGATGGCTTATAAAACCTTTTGCGGAGTTGAAGACGGATTAAAAGTCAACGACAATGCTGAGGTGGAAGTTATCATTCAGGACATCAGAAGTGCCAATCTTGAAGATCAGACTTACTTCAAAGCATTGAGAAACTCTATGATCTTTCTGAAAGCTGGGGTTAAAGCAAATGGATCCTGGAACATCCTGATCAATTTTCTGGAGAAAGGTACATTTGTGATTTCCACTAAGTTTTTAGAACAGAGGACATACACAGAGTTGCAGGTTATTCTCATCAAGATTCAAAGGACGACAAGGCTGAATGAACTTCTCCGTGAGCATGTTAAGGAGATCTTGATGAAAGTCGGTCCAGAGATTACTGAAGATCCTCCAATGGTTAGATTCATGACGAATGACTTGTTCAGAATCTGCTATTTGGCTGAGGACAAACTGAGGGACTACCCAAGTATCTATCTAATCTCAGTTGAGAAGTATCTTAGATCCACTGGATTCTCATCAACGGAGAAGGACAAAGCAGCAGACATTCTTAGAAGATTTCTAATGGAGAATGTTCTTTACTATAGGAAAAGAGTGGAAAGAGGATTGGAAGTGCATACCAGACTGCCAAACATGCCAAAGCTAAACAAGAAAGATGTTAACATTGCATGGTTATGGGCTGGAGTGGGTCAAGAGGTTGAATATATTGGAAGACACATCCAAGGAGCAATCCTTAAACCTGGAGAACCACTGCACTATCTATCAGTGATTGATTATCAAGCTGCTAACTCCGATCCAATGATTGAAGAAGGTGAGATTGGAATGGACTGAAGATTGAAGCAAAGAACAAAAGAACTATCAGCTCAGACTAGAGGAGCAACTTCATTGTATAAAGTTTAATTGTTTTTTGATTTATGAAATCTGGAAATGTATATATATCTGATCCAGAATGCATTTAATATTATTACGATGTCTTACTTTAACTAGTTTAATGTTTCCTTAGTTAGTTGAGTTATCCTCGAAGTATTTGCTTGTCGAACTCTATCCAATCAAATAGGGGGAGATTGTAAAGCATAATGTAACATAAGATGTAAAAGAGATAACTACAACTCAACAAAGGACAAGATAGACAATAATATTAACCGAAGCACAGGAATCCAGAATCAAAGAAGAAAAGGTAAACTCAAAAAATCAAAATACGTTGTGTATTCTTGAAGTCCGTAAACAGGTCACGGAAAGAAGTTCATGAAAATGTTCAAGCCTCAGTGACAGCAAAAGAAACAAGACTTTCAAGATGACAGAAGTATGTGAATGATTTAGGGTTAAGTACCACGGGATTCCAGTGATTTAAATGAAGCAACCAGAACGACAAAGGACTTATCAGCAGCATTGAATTGAAGACATAAAAGAAGAATTGATCAAGTGTTAGTTATCTGTGAACCAGACCAGTTGCACTAGGTGACGGCACTAAAAAGATCAAGTTGTTTTATCGTCTCAGAAGAAATTGATACAGTCTAAAACTAGACACCCTGGAACTCAAAAGGTTTTTCAAATGATTAAGTATAAAAGAAAATGTTCGATGGTTTTTCATAAATGAAATCTATCGAATATGGTTAAGGAAATTCTTTAAGAAAACTATAATTAAGTATTTGTCATTCGATAGTTTTATTTATAAAACTATCGAATGGAAAATACTTTTAATCCATTCGATAGTTTTCTAATTGAGGAGCAGGTGAAAAGTTTGTTTTGTTTTATATGGTTGATGAAGATCCAACGGCCAGGATTGATTCTTCAAGTTTGGTTCGATGGTTTTTCAAATGAAGTCTACCATTAATATAGAGTGAAGATAGTGTCTTCTTCAGTTAAGGCATTCTACATAAAGACATTACTGAGAGAGAGAACTGAGCCGGAGAAATTATCAGAGAATTAATAGTGCTCAGAATTTGATCATTGTTTTGAATTTGTGTAACCTTAAACTCATTGAAGCTAATCTACGGAATAGAAATTGTAGCACCCCTCGAGGTTTATATTTATAAAAAGATATATTCCCCGAAACTTGATTTGGTTTGGTGTGTGTGATTTCGTTATAGAACTGAAAGATTAATCCGCGAACGAAATTGAATTATTTGTGAGTATCGTATTCAACCCCCCCTTCTACGATACTTTGGACCTAACAATCTTAACCTTCCATGTTGAATATTCTGACTTCTTCAGGATGGGAATTTTCATGCTTTCATACTTTGTTGTCGACATCTTAGATCGTATCTGATTCAGAATTAAATCAGTTCGCTCTGATACCAATTGTTGCCCAGTAATAAACAATTGTAGAAGGGGGGGTTGAATACAATTGTATAAGATTCTCGACTTAATAAGATATGAATCACAAATGTGAAAGAATAATAACAGCTTTATTAAATCAAATATAAAACTGTTACAAAACTCTCTCAAGAAATTCTGATGTTCTTGAGAGCTGCTAGTTTACAAAAACTCTCTCAAGAAATTCTATGTTCTTGAGAGCTTCTATACGTTTGATTCACTTCGAACCAAAACCTAAAACTGTGTTTATATACTACACAACTTCTCTATCAATGATAAGTCCTAATCAATTACAAAGATTGAAACCTATCCATAATCGATAGCTTCATTACTATAAACCAGGAACCGACAGAATAATCTTCCTTATTTAACTAGACTCCAAATATAACTCGAAGTAGGAATCCTGATCAGCTTCCAGTCCTGATGATCAATCCTGATCCCAGTCCTGATATTCATTCTGATCCTGACGACCATGCAATCCTGATCAGTTGAGTCTAGATCCTGACGATCATTGAATCCTGATCTAACAAAGCTGAAGAAGGGTTGTGCCGGTCTCAACCCGGCTCGTCTTGGACCGAATAAAACGGGTTGAAAAACGAATTGATTTTAAATGGTCCGTGCAAACCAGCACAAGTGGCCAGCTCTCCTCATAGTATTGCAATTTCATGTTAGTTTCTTGACATGTAATTTGATTTATTTATTGGTTATAACATGAGATATAACAATACATAGGATAAGAGAAGGGTCTCCGGACAGTGGTGCCGAAAAGTGAAGGTAGCCACCGACAGACGAGGGGAATAGAATGAGACTAAAGTTTTGGCACGAAAAGAGAAAAAGAGAGAGAGAGAGAGAGAGAGAGAGAGAGAGAGAGAGAGAGAGAGAGAGAGAGAGAGAGAGAGAGAGAGAGAGAGAGAGAGAGAGAGAGAGAGAGAGAGAGAGAGAGAGAGGGGGAGAGATATTTCGCGCGAGGGGTTGACAATTTACTCAAATCTAAATCATACACGAACTTTCTACTAACAAATATGATATATGTAAAATAAGAGATTTAGTCTCGTAACAAATACTGCTAACTTAAACTCATAAAATATGTTGAAATTAATGAAAAATTAAGTAAGATTCTAGAGCATGCTCGTGACTCGCACGGGCTATAAAGCTAGTATAATTAAAGTTCTACTAGAAGTAGAATATGTTTTCGAATTTATAGATTAGAAGAGTTCGAAATTATAAAAAATACACACAATTAAAAGTTCTATTGGAAGTATAATATATGTTTGTAAGATATAATTAAAAGTTTTATTGAAAATAGAATAGAAGTGCTAATTTGTATAGGAGAGTTTGAATCAATAGAAAAGACATGTAATTAAAAGTTTTATTGGAAGTTGAATATGTATTTGAAAATAAAATCTCTAAAATCGTCTCAATCTATTTTTCTAATTTTTTAGAATTTTAAATACTAATAAAATAAAAAAATATTTTGTAATATATTAGAAGTAGAATAGGTGTTCGAATTTATAGTCGAAAAGAGTTTTGAATTTATAGGGAAGATATATAACTAAAAGTTTTATTTGAAATAGAACATGTGTTCGAATTTATAAAAGAGAATAGTCTTAATTTATATGTTACACATATAATTAAAAGTTTTATTGAAAGTAGAATAAGTTTCGAATTTATAGAGTAGAAGAATTCGAATTTATAAATAATACACATAATTAAAAAATTTATTATAAGTAGAATAGGTGTTTGTAAGACATATTTAAAAGTTCTATCAAAAATAGAATAGAAGTGCAAATTTATAGAGGAGAAAATTCGGAGTAATAGAAAACACATATAATTAGATATTCTATTGAAAGTTGAATAGGTATTAGAAAATATAGATGAAAAGATTTCAGATTTACAGAAAAGACGTATGATGCTTCTAAAACTGTCTTAATATATTTTTTTATTTTAATTTTAATTTTAATTTTACAATTTTAAATAATGATTATAAGAAAAAATTATAAAATATTTTAAGGGGTTAAATATCAAATTGGTCACTGAAGTGGAGGGCATATATCAATTTACTCACCGATCTCAACCGGGTTTCATTTGAATCACTTAAGTCATAATAAATATCAAACAGATACCTCTAAATATGTGATCGAGAAATAAAATAATCTTTTGATAAGTTCTAAACATTTTTATTGAAAGCCACCATAACCAAATGAAAATTCATGAACTCATTTGGTAATATATTGAAAGTTCTAAACATATTATATAAAATACTAGAATTCATGACTTTTCATTTGGTTATGGTGGCATTGAAGAAAAAATGTATAAAACTTAATAAAAAATTATTTTACTTTTCGATCATATATTTAGAGGTATCTATTTGATACTTATAATGAATTAAGTGATTCAAATGAGACCTTGTTGGGATCGGTGAGTAAAACGATATATGGCTTCCACTTCAGTAATCAATTTGATATTTAACCCATATTTAAGTAGAGAAAATTTTCAAATGTGTAGGAAACAAAATTTCGAATTTATAAAAGAAAGATGTTCACGTTGCTTCATCATTTTCTAAATTTTTGAATGATGCAATGGTTCATGTATCTCAGTTCTTCTTTGTTGGATTTAATGTGCAAACAAATGTTATAATAATTATTTTTATACAAAAATTACCAAATTTTGTTAAAAACATAAAGGCTCAGTCAAGAATACCGTGTAGTTCCTGTAGATCAAATATTAGAATATGTATGTATAAAAATTAAACTAGATAGTTATGGTTCAGGTTAATAAAAAAGATGGTTATAGTTTTTTAATGTGTGATAAATCGTGGATAAAAATTAAAAATTTCTCATTTAATCTTTTAACTTATTAGAAAAAGTAATAATTATATAAAAAGTTAGATAATAGTTAAAATTGTGAACAATTAGAAATCAAAATGATGATAACATGACTTAAATTAAATTAATTTTTGAAAATGTATATATAATATATAATTAATTAAATTATAAATAATAACATTTATTTAGTACGTCGTTAACGTGAGACATGAGAAGTTTGAGTAAGCAGCTTTTTAAGAAGAAATGTGTGTAACGAGAAAATGGATCATTAGAAAGAAATACGTTAACATAAAAACTCAAATATAAGACAAGTATTCACACTCTATATTAAAATTTGGGTTTCGATCTTAATAAAAGAGTAAAAAAAACGTGTTCAACAGAATGACAACTTATAAGAGAATAATGAGTAATTGTTAGAATTTTATATTAATAAAGTTTTGAAAAAAAATTGGATTAAATATCAAATTGGTTACTTAAGTGACTTTATGTGTGATCATATCGTTTCAATCATCCTAAATATCAAACATATAACTCTAAATATGTGTTCGGAAAATAAAAATAACTTTTCTCGAGTTCTACACATATTTCTGCAATGCTACTGCAACCAAATTAAAAGTTATGAATTCTAGTATTTCAGATAATATATTTAGATTTTAATAAATTCATTTACTATTTATTTTTAATTAAATCAAAGTAAATATCTATAAAAAAACAAAGTAAATAAAATTTTCAAAATCTAAATATAATATCTTAAATACTAGAGTTCACAACTTTTCATTTGGTTACGATAGCATTCAAGAAATATGTGTAGAACTCGATATAAATTTTATTTTTTAAACACATATTTAGATTTATTCATTTGATATTTATGATAATTTTAGTGATGGAAGTGATATCCCGTTGAAATCAATATATATATATATAAAGGAGGATATGCGGGAGGTGAGGTGGCGCCTCTAAGATCGTCTCGATCTATTTTTCTAAAGGTTTATAATTTTAAATACTACTAATAAATAAAAAATATCATTTAGCATATTAGAGATAGAATAGGTATTCGAAGTTATATAAGAGAATAGTTCGAATTTATATAAAATATAGATGTTCGTATTTATTAAGGAGAAGAGTTTGAAATTTTGTTCAAATATATAAATAATGCGAAGGTGAGCTTTTTTCATTGTCCACGTAGTTTTCAGGTTTATAAATAATGCGAAGGTGAGCTTATGAAAACTAGCAAGATACACATTAGGTTTATAATTAATATGATCGTGATTCGTGGCTACTGTTTGTTTTACAGGTTAGCATGACTTTTGTTTTCGAATAAAAAAAAATAATTGTTTGGTATTTCCTAAAGTCTCTTTTTATTATTTGTACATGTAGTGGAAAAGTTACAATTAAAATTTTCCACACAGTCATAGGCAAGGGTGTTTTCATCTTTTCCAGATGATCATGAAAAAAAATCCTTTTATACCGTTCTTTCAAAAAAAAAAATTAAGATTAGGTAGCGTCTTTAAGATCATCTCAATTTTTTTTTAATTTTTTAGAATTTTAGAGTTTTAAATATTATTAAATGAAAAAAAATGTTTTTTAATATATTAAAAAGTAGAATAGGTGTTCAAATTTAGAGATGAAAAAAGTTCGAATTTAGAGTAAAGAAATATAATAAAAGTTATATTTGAAGTATAATAGGTGTTCTTATATAAAGGAGAATAGTTCAAATTTGTATGTTAAAAGGTAATTAGGTCGCCTATGCGATCGTTTAATCTTTTTTTTTTAATTTTTAAATAAATTTGTATACTAAGTAAATAAAAGAAATATTTGTTAACGTATCACAAATAGGGGTTCGAATAAATGAAAAAGTAGAGTTCGAATTTATAGGGAAGAAATATTAAAAAAAATTCTAAAAGAGTAGAAATAGAATTATAAATTTTATAGACCGATGACCCCTATAAATAGTCGGAAGTGGTTTATTGTTTATTAGAATATATGAACGTCCATCTCTCCGTAAGTATTTTTTCATTCTTTTGATTTATTGTAAACTTTTTTGTTACATGTTTTTAGAAGATGTATTTATATTTTACACTTTTCTTGCAGATTTTTTGTATGTCTGCTAAAGAGTTCTATTTTTAATTGATTTGTTTATAAATCAATATATCACATTATTATTTGCTATTTATTTTGAGCTTCACATTGTTAAAGAATTTTATTTTCTTATAGGTTTTTCATACACAGCAAGTATTATCAAATAGTTTCTTAAACTTTAATATACGTTAGTGATTTGATTCACTTATAAAATAATTATGTCATTTTATTATTTTTCTATCGAATTTTTATGGTCACAAGCAGGTAGCAGGGTGTCAAGTAGGCAAGAACCAGAGGCCCAAAAATTGTGTTTTATTTTAAGGAATTTTAGTGGTCGATATGAGAAGTATATCTGTTCCGCTTATGAAAAAAAACGAATGTACTAACTCTTTTTTTTACACAAGGATATTAGTTATTGAGGGTAGCAGTGTGTACGTAAAAGTCTTATATTATGAAGGCCGCTTTGATTCACCGGAAAATTCTGTAAATTAGACCCATAATTAAAAGTTTTATAGGTAATTGAATAGTTTTTCAAATGAAATAAAAAATTTATTTTTTAACATATTAAAAGTATAATACATGTTCGAATTTGTAGAGAATAAGAGTATTAAAAGTTCTATCGGAATTAGAATAGGTTTTCAAATTTATAAGAAATACAAAAATATCCTTTAACATAAAAAAGTAGAATACATGTTCGAATTTATAGAGAATAATAGTTTAAATTTATAAGAAAGACATATAAATAAAATTTATATTTATATGTGTTCGAATTTATACAGGAGAATAATTCAAAATTCTATGTTAAAGATATAATTAAAAATCCTATCAGAAGTAGAATAAGTTTTCGAATTAATGGAGTAGAAGAATTTGAATTTAAAAAAATACATATAATTAAAAGTAGAATATGTATTTATAAGATATAGTTAAAAGTTCAACTGGAAGTTTTATAAGATATAGTTAAAAGTTCAACCGGAAGTAAAACATGAGTGCTAATTTATATCGGTGTTTTTTCAACAAAACAACGGCTCATTAAAAAGGATTATGTTAACATAAAAATTAATATAGGAGACAAGTATCCAATATATTACATTTGAAATTTCGATCTTAACAAGAAAAATGTGTTTAACAAGCGGACGACTTATTAGGAAGAAACGAGTAATTATAGTAATTTTATTAATTAAATTTTTAAAAAAAATAAAATCCCGCTGCGAAGCGCGACTTTATCAACTAGTTAGTGATAAAAATGATATACGATCTTCACTTCAATAATCACTTTTATATTTAACCCAAAAATATTTATAAAGCCGCCGGCGGCGCTTCCTCGACTAATTCGAATAATAAAGTTGAATTCAAATACGCTCAATTATTACGAATGCAAATTATATTGGGGGTGAAGGTCAAGTATGGCCGATTTTCAGATTGGGGTAACCATAATAGCCGATTTGAAATTAGTGGACAAATATGGCCGATTGATTACGCATTTGTGATTGTGGTATCAACATTACGCATTCAACAACGGGGTATTCACTGGATTACACATCTGACGCTAAGGTATCCAGACTATATATATAATGGATACGCATTCTGCACTGACTTATTCAATATTTATTATTTTTATAAAATTGGAATACGCATGCCATGTGGGAGTAACTAGAATAATACAATACTGATATGCATTCCTTGAATGCGTATTAACATTCGTCCTGTTTGAATGGAGTTCAACATGTTGCAGCTGCTACAATTTTCAGAATACGCATTCATGAGTTGTGTATTAAAACGGCCATAATTGGCCAATTATTCAAAACCTGCTATTTTTGTAAAAATAGTCTAAAAACAAGTCAAATGTGACAATTTTTCTTATATTGGTTGTTGAGACAAATCCGAATTCAAACCCAAATTACTCGAATTCGTTTCAGCCCTAAGCACAACAATGCAGATTAAAATCATGAACCAAACATCATTCTCTCCCTTTCTAGTGTCGTAAATCAAGATATTTGCACTATAGTTACTTGCATAAAAATTTAAAAAAAATACAGTAGAATTCTTGATTTCAATTTGCTTCATTTTTCAAAAATAAATTATAAAAAGAAACTAAATTTATTTCATACCAAAAATTACATATAAAGTTCCATCACAACAAATTAAAAGTCTCCAAGCAAGAAATAATCCTTATCCATTGAGCATGTCCAACTCACATGTTGGAATAAGGCCAGCCAGATGAACTTAGCAAATTTGTCATTTTCCATTTGAAGTCGAGGATGTTTTCAATTTTAGTTTCAGGTTCCTTGCAAACAAAAAAAGAATTTAAAAAAATCATAAAAAAGAGATAATGTACCAGATAAGAGGCTGAAAACACTTCAATTTCTGCTTCCAGGACATGTAACTCAGTCTATCTAAAAAACATATTCATAAAGATGATTGCTTTAAAATGCATAACTACCTTTACTCCCACTAAACATGGTCTTTTCCACGAAGGAAGACCAGCCAAGAGAAAAAATTTCATCTTACTCTCGAAGTCGAATGATTCGGATTCAGCGAACCAGCCACCTGAAGGGGATATGCAGAAGCAGGAAGTGCTTGCCAAAATTGCAATGCTTCAAACTCAAAAAGTTCGTCTCACTGATTTTTTAGATGAGCGGTCGGATTATCTAACTCAGTTTGCTGAAGAAGCTAATGCTGAGATTGATCAGATAGGAGAAGAAGCGCTTAAAGAACTGGAAGAAACCAGTGCAAGGGTGTGTTCTACTTCTAATCTATTAGTTGCATCAAAATCTTCGATTTTAGAAATGACTCGAGTTTTAATTTCTTGATTGGCAGATAATGGGTAATCTTGAGAGCCAGATGCAAGCCTTTGAAGAATCAGCAGAGTCAAGCAAACTGGAAATAGAAAAGAGCGAACAAATATTGGCAGAATTCGAAGGTCAAATTGAGGAGAATAGAAATGAGGGAATGTTCTTCAAAAACCTAGGAGAAAAGGCACCCATCGATAAAGAGAAGGGGATGAAAGAGGCTATAAAAGAGGCAAAGAAAATAGGACAGACTATTACGGAAACTGCCGGACAAAAAACTAGAAGAAATATCTACCTTGCACTAATCGGTCTGCTGAGTATCGGAATTGTTGACTCTTTGATCTCTTCAACAGATTATCGCAAAGCCCTTGTTCTTGGCGTGCTTCTGATTGGTGTGCTTACGCAAGTCATCTATGAGCAAAGCATCGTATCAGAATCAAAACAAGCACAGGAAGATGAAACGAAGGAAAATAAATAGTGATAATATATCTGCATCTATCTGATTGTATGGAATATATTTTACTTCGAATGAATATAGCATGACTGATGAACCCCAAATAAAATTTTACCTACTTGGAACAGATAAATCAAGCAATACTTTACATAGTTATTCATGCTCAGTGATATTTCTGCAATCACCAAGTCCTCGAATAATATGATGCTTTGTCTTAGATATTGCTAAAATCAGTATCAGCAAACTAAAAATGTACTACGTTGAATAAGATTTGTAAACCAAGGAATATTAAATTGATGAATCTCTGTGCCTCAATTAATTTGCTGTACCATATAAATCTTTCTACATTTGAATATACATGGCCGATAACCTCAAGTGAGTTCTGAAATCACCGCATCCTTAAATAAAATGATGCAAGCCTTCGAAGGATCAGCAGAATTGAACAAACTAGAAAGAGAAAACAACGAACAAATGTTGGCAGAAATTGAAGGTGAGATAGAGGAAATAGAAATGAGGGGATGTTCTTTAAGAACCTAGGAGGAAAGATGCTCATCGATAAAGAGAAGGGAATGAAAGAGGAGTCTAAAAAATAAGACAAAATATAAAGGAAAGTGCCTGACAAAAAAACTAGAAGAAATATCTACCTTGCATTAATCGGTCTGCCGGGTATTGGGACTGTCGCCTCTTTGATTCTGCATCCGATTATCGAAAAGCCCTTGTTCTTGCCATGCTTTTATTTGGTGTGCTTTCGCAGAGAAAAAAATCATATCAGAAACAGAACGAACACAAGAAGTCGGAAACCAGGTAAGATAAAGAGTAATAGTACATCTGCCTCTATTTAGTTGTGTGAAATATATTTTGCTTTATATGAATATAGCATGAATAATAAGTAATAACCCTATGTGAGATTTTTAATAACTGGGACAGATAAACAAGCAATCTTTTTTTGCATAATCATTCATGCTTAGTGATACTTCTGAAATCACCAAATCCTCGAAAAATATGATGCTCTATCACAGACATTGCTAATATCAGTACTAGCCAAACTAAAACTGCGCCATCAAATAGGATCTGTAGAACTAAGTACCATCCAATCATTTCAATTACAGTCCAAAGTCAAGCAGCAGAAACCAAGGAAAACAATGAGTGATAAATCGTTTTGCCTCAGCTTATTTAACTGTACCATACATATCTTATAACTACAAATGAATGTAGCATGACTAATAAACCCCCAAGTGAGATTTTTGTTACTAGGGACTGATAAATCAAGCAACTTTGCTTTTGCATCATCATCCATGCTCAGTGATATTTCTGAAATCACCAAATCCCCAAATAAGATGATGTACACATCCCTAACCTCATGTCCATAAATAGGCTCTTTCCAAGAAGCACAAACCAAAGGAATAAAGAGTAATGAAGTTGTGACTCAGTTTATGTATCTATACCATATATACATCTTACTACAAACGAATATAGCCTGACCAACAAAACCCAAGTGATACCTTTACTACTTGGGTCTAATAAATCAAGCAACTTTGTCAGTGCATCATCATCCATGCTCAGTGATAATTCTAGAATCACAGAATCCTCTAATGACATGATGATCTATCTCAGACATTGCTAAAATCAGTATTAGCCAAACCAAAACTGCATCACTTTAAATAAGACTTGTCAGTGCATCATCATCCATGCTCAGTGATAATTCTAGAATCACCGAATCCTCTAATGACATGATGCTCTATCTCAGACATTGCTAAAATCAGTATTAGCCAAACCAAAACTGCATCACTTTAAATAAGACTTGTAAAACTAAGTACTGTTCAATCATTTAACTTACAGTCCAAACACAAGAAACAAAAACCAAGGAAAAAATGAGTGTCGAATCTTGTTGCCTCAGTTTATTTAACAGTACCATACATATCTTATTACAAAAGAATGTAGCAAGACCAATAAACCCAAGTGAGATTTTTACTACTTGGGACTGATAAATCAAGCATCTTTGTTTTTGCATCATCATCTACGCTCAGTGATATTTCTAAAATCACCAAATCCTCAAATAATATGATGCTCTGTCTTAAATATAGCAAGACCAATAAACCCAAGTGAGATTTTTACTACTTGGGACTGATAAATCAAGCATCTTTGTTTTTGCATCATCATCTACGCTCAGTGATATTTCTAAAATCACCAAATCCTCAAATAATATGATGCTCTGTCTTAAATATAGCTGACAACAATTTGGAAAAAAAATAAATAAATATTTCCGACAATAGCATGAAGAACTAAAACTGCACCAACTTAGAAACAAACTGTAAAACAAAAGCAGTGTATAATTGTTTAAAATACTGTAAATAACAGAAAAAATTATAGCAAATATATGTTTAAAAAGGTCAAACGCACTGCCAGATGCAAGCTCTTGAAGAATAGGCAGAACTAAATAAATTTGCAAGTTAAAAAAGAAAGAGAAAAAACAAGTGGGCACAATTTAAAGGTTAGATTGAGGAGAATAGAGATGAGGTAACGTTCTTCAGACCTAGGGCAAACATCACTCATTGCTAAAGACAAGGCGATGAAAAAGGCAAACAAAATATGACATAATGATAATGGAAATTCCAGAAAAAGCTACAAGAATATTTAACTTGCACTAGTTAATCTGCTAAGCATTAGGATGGTTACCTTACCTCTTTGATCTCTTCATATGGTTAATGCAAAGCCCAGGTTCTTTGTGTGCTTTGGTAATTCATCTATAAGCAAAGCACGGCATCGGATACAGAACACGAAGCAGAACCCGATGAAGAGAAAGTGTGATGCGTTATATGCATGTCTATTTTAATTGTACTTATAGATATATCATTTAACATGAACATAGCATGACCAATACCCCCAATTTCATAGTAAGATTAACTACTTGGGACTGATGGATCCATCAAACTTGTATGTGCATCATCATCCAAGTTCCACGACCAGCAATATTTCTGAAATCACCAAATCCTCAAAAAATATGCTGCATTCTTAAATAATGCTGAAACTAGTAGTAGCGTTTAAGAACTGCACCAATTTATATAAGAACTATATAGTTTAAGTAGTGTTTTTGTAAATAACAAATAAATATATAGGTACATGGAAATAAGGTCGTAACTAGTGCACAACAGCACAAGACTTCCGCATCAACATGTTATGGGAAAGGTTCTGATGTACGCATCCCTAACCTTATCTCCATAAAGAGGCTGTTTCCAAGAGGTTCTAATCGATGACCTATAATTAGTGTAAAATCGAGAAAACACACACACACATACAAAAATAAAATGACCTAACATATAGCAAGTAGACAAGGGTGCTAAGCACATCCATTTTAGGAACTCAATACTCTATATTGCATGAGGCATAACCCAAAGCAGAATCTTAATACTTCGGACTATATAATCACGCTAATTTGTTTTTGCATCATCACATGTTTCTGGTAATATCTCTACAATCACCAAAATCCCAGTTGAGATAGATGCTTTACACAGAACTTAATTCTGTAATTACCTAAACGAAAGAATTGAGACTAGCTATCAACTAGAAGACTCTAAAGTCATCTAGCTCATGACTATACTTATGCATTTACTAGTTTCTAATTTTTCAAGTTTGTATACACTATACAAACTAGCCCTTTTCGAAACTGGCAATAAAAGTCACTCAGAAGTCGTGCGCTAATAAATTCTCCTGCTTGGGTAAAACCTGAATCGCTAAATCAAGCAAAGCAAATATGTTGATAATTATACCAAAGTACTAGAGTGACATTGTGGAAAATAGGAATCCATGTACAAGAACTGTCCGGGAAAAAAATATGCACAAGTACTAAAATAGTGTAACAGACAGTAGTATAAGATTAATTTTGCAGACAAGAATCCTATTATTACACTAAGCTTCAAGAACTGGGACTTTCATTCTACTTGCACATGATTAAATTTTGAACACTACCAAAATACAATGTTGTTTACATCTCAAACACAACATTAAAATTAACAACAAGAACACATAAAAACAACATAAATTCAAACATAAGAACAAATAAAAAACAACATAAATTCAAACATAAGAACAAGATGTTTAACCATTTTCACTGTTTTTGATCAACTCCGTTTAACCTTGACCGGGTGTGTGAAAAATGTAATCGAGGATGAAGAAAACTTAAACCCTAGTTAAATCGTAATAGTTATGGGCTCAAGTTCGGGTCGATTCAGTCTAGGTTTTGGACCAAACACCCAGCCCACTGTGTAAGCAATAGCCCACCATAACACAATAGTATCAATTATTTGAGTTAGAGGTTCAAGTTTTTTATTAACTAGTTTACTAAGCGGCGATTCGCAGCGGTTTTATAATAATTTCTTCAAATTTTTCTAAAACCTATTCTAAAAAATATTTTTAAACAAAATTATATTTATAAAATGAAATTAAGGTTTTTTTTAATTCTCTGTTTAGTGTTTTTCATTACCAAAATTTTGAATAATAATAAAAAAAGGGCAATATTTTAAATATATTTCATTATTTTAATATTATATTTAATATTAGTATATTAATCACTTTATTTTTCTAAAACTTAATATTGCAACTTCTATTTTAAAATACATAATTAACATAAATATTAAATTCTAGCATATAGTACGCTCCTTCCTAATGATTCGCTCTATCATTAAACATGTTTTCTCTCAATAACCCGTTTTCTTGTTGTTATCAAATTGAACTGAAAACAAACTAATTACTTAATCAATTTCATCATCTATTAATCAATTTTATTATATCATAAGATTTAATTCAAATCTTTTTCAAAATTATAATTTTTATTGTTTAAAATAGTGGTACTCGAAAAAATAAATAAAAAGAAAATAAGGCTCATATATTTTATTTTATTTTATAGAAACTTGCATTTTTTGGTAAGTATTATCTTCTACATAATTAGAAGGTAAAAAGGTTAAAAATGATTTTTAATGTATATGTAAAACATATAAATAAATTAAATGTGGGTTTTTTTACAAAAATTTATGACAACATAATTTCTAATATTTTTTTAGGAGAATGTAAAGATGATAATCTGATTTCAAGATAAATTTTAGAACTTCAATAAAAAATATATGAGAATATTTAAATGATAACTTTAAGTTCAAAAAAAAGTTTAAGAAAATATCAACATGGTAATTTGACTTGAAGATAAAAAATATAATTCTAATAAACATTAAAAGTAAGAAAAAGCAACACAACATTAACAAAAGATAGAATGGAACATGAAAAAATAATCAAATAAATTGAAGAGGCAATACGGTTTTTATTGATTTATATAGAGAGAATGGAATACATTATCTTAATTAATTATTAATAAAATTTTACTATGAAAAGAAAATTAATGGTAATATTAAGATCATAATTTATAGAATTCGATTACATTTATAATTTTAAAAAGACTTCTCTCTTATAAGTATTACCTTATAATAAAATTTGATTAGTTTTATAATTTTAAGTCGACTTTTTATAAGTATTACTTTCTACAATTTAGGACTTAAAAAATGAAATTTCATTTTTTAATATTTAAAATAAAGGAACTCTAGAAAAATAGATTTGTAATTTTTGGAAAACTTCTCTTTTATATAGGATTAAATATAGAATTATATTTATTGTTTCCCCTATTAATTCGAATGAAAATAAGGTTGTTTAATTTTATTGAATTAAAATAGAGGAGCTCTAGAAAAATAGATAAATATGAATCGAGCGATTCTGGAGCTCATGGGGTTTTCTTTTATATATATAATAATAAAAAGATATTGATTGGATCAGGAGAGGGCGTTTATGAGATATTGTTATAGATGCACCGACTTATTGAATTTTGTTAAAAATGCACACACTAAATAAATTCATGATATTTTCGAAATACATACACTATAAATTTCTTAATATACAATTTTTATCTTTGAATTTTCGTGTATGAATTACAGAAAATATTTTAGTAAAAGATATAATCTTTTCTCATAAAAAATAGAGCAATAACTATCTAAACATTAAAAAACAATGATAAAATTTGTTTTTGAAGACACGATGAATTCTCCACTTTCGAGTTACCTTGTATACAGGTGTATCAACTTTTAACTATAAATTCAAAACTAATAACGTACACACATAAACATATAAATTAATTCGCAACTGAATGTACATGAAAATCACCTTGCTCGGCCTATTATTTTAACTGATTAACTGATGAATTCCCCTTCTTATTAATCGATGTCTTAACTCAATCAACACTAATAGCAAATAACTTGTCTTGTCAAAGATTTTAATATGATCTGCATTAGGATACAAACAAACGTAATAAGATAAATAACATAAAGTAAAAAGTCTCGTACTCATGTACTCTCATATACACACTTTTAACATAAACAAACAAAAAAGTAAAGAAGAACAATGTTGACAACAAAAATTGCAGTAGACAATTAACAGAGTTTAGGTGTATATTTATATTATTAATTAGTTGTTTGTATGAAAGTATTAAAGATAATTAATTATTTACCAAGTAATTACTTAATTTCTTATGCAAGACCGATATAATTTCTTAACTTCTTATTTATCAATATGTTCTTGTATTTTCTATCATATTACATTAAAAAAGAAAGTTTAGGAAGACAGAATGTTAAGATGGTAATTTTATTTGAAAAGAAATATTATGAGAATATCTAGATAATAATAAAGGCAAGTTCAAAATAATGTAAAGTAATACACTTTTTTTCTAATTTAGATATTTTGAAGGCAATAATATTATAATTGAATATTTAGTTTTTTCCATTAGTGATATTTAGTTTCTACATTAGTAAAGATCTATTGTATATTTACTTTCTCCATTAGTAGGGATTTTAAATGCAAAAATATTATATGTTTCCTCTATTAGTAAATATTTAAAAGGTAATTGAGATTTTTTCGAATTTTTAGTATTATTAATTCAAAAAATTGAGAAAATTAGAAAAATAGAACGAAGCGATCTGAGAGTGCCACCTCACCGCCCCCGTCTTCTCCTTTATATAATAGTATTGATTTAGTTTAATTATTAACTGAAGAGTATTAATTAAATGAAAATTTATAAAATTTATATTTATGATATGTTGTATTATTTATGATTTTAATATTTTTGAAAAATAATATTGAATTTTTCTTGTTATTATATTATTTTGGTTAATCTTTAATTAATATATCAATTGATTGGTCTCGATTCTTGATTTGTAATGACAATATAAATGTTTAGAATATGCCATGTTACTTATATTTTGTACCAATTCGGTACCTCCGGCATTCCTATAATGTTTTACTCCTTTTTTTGGGTTTTATTTAGCACTCCTTTTTTCTTCTGCTAAATAGTTAGTACTTGTTTTGACTTTACACACGAAACGTAAGCATGCTTTATTCCAAACATTCTTCTAAATAAATTTATGTACTCATCCACCGAAAAGAAAATACAAAGAGAGACTTGCAACAAATGTGAATTCATAGAGTTAAAAAGTGCAGGAGCAACAAAAAAATGTGCTAAAGCAAACTCTTTTTGACCAGAAAAAGCCACAAATTTCATGTAGTAATTCTTAGCTTCTGCCTCAAACCCCATCATCCAACCAAAGAAAACAAGATTTACAAACAAGAAGCAATGATTTAATCTTCATAAAGAATGAAACATTTTGTACTAATTCACATATATGGTACTCCCTCCGTCCCCTCAATTCTTTATATTGGGAAATGGGGTTCGGCACGCATTTTAAGACTCCTTTAATATATACTTCGATAAATTATTTTAATTTTTTTTTTTTTATGAATAAAAATATAATATTTAAATTTTTATTTAGAAAAAGAAAGTTTTATAAATAAGTTGTAGAACTATACTTTATAGAAAAAAAACTTTAAAAAAATGAAAGGGACGGAGGAAGTAGTTGCTAGAAAAGAATTTCACAAGTTATGTCCCATGTAAAAGCTCTATGATCAATATATACTGGCTAGTAAAGTCAAAAGTGACAAAAAAAACACCTCCAACTTGCTGTTCCATTTTTGAAATACAGTGATAAAGATGAAAAGGAAAAGAGATGAAAGCAGGCTCGAATTCCAATGCCATGTCAAGTCCTTGCCATCAAATGTATTTTCTTTTTTGTGTTTTTCAAATTGTTTTGATTACTGTTTTGCTGGTATGGTTTATTTCAAGTAGCCCTATCATTCAAGAACTGCCATCAGTTTGTAGATAATGAAGGAGATGATCATAGCACGAGTGAATTAGCTTTTGAATTAGTGATTTTACGTTTTAAATAGTGACTAAACTTTTTTGAACAAAAGTATTGTGTTTTACACGAATATAATAAGTAGGAGGTTGTCCATAACAAACGTTAGTTGCAGCCAACTTTTCGCGCTTATTATGCACAGAAAAGCACACTTGTTATATATATTCTAGAATTTTGATATTTTTAAAGTATAATAAGCGCGGAAAGTACTAACTTAGACCTACCAATATATAAACATTGAATTAGCACCCAAAAAAAAAACATTGTACCTGAGCAGCATAGCTCAAGAGTGAAGAGACAAATGTTGTCATCTCTTGTTTAACCTAGCTGAGTGTTAAAGCCTTAACCAGAGTGTGCGAGTATTCAACTAGCTCCATCTAAGCAATAAGTTTAATTTTCGAATGCTGATGAACACGTAACAGATAAAAATTGTGCAGAACAGTAGGAATGAAGAGTAGAAATAAGATTTCGAATACGAAAACCTAATATTAATTTATAAAAACTGGATCCTTCAACAATTACCAAGAGAAAGACATGTCTAAACCAACTCCTGGGCAAGAGGGAACAAAGGGACTTCCTAGGCAAGAGATAAAAAGGACTCATTCTACTTCTTCCCACCGGCCAAACGAAGTCTCCAACCAAGAAACCTACTCCACCTTCGACCATAAAAAGCTACTTCCAACCAAAAAAGCCCAGAAATCTATATCACCTCTGAACAAACAAGGATATCTCGCCTCCTACATTCTCCTGACCAACCAAGCTTTCTTCGACCAAACAACTTCACTATTCTTATCGCAAAGCTTGTTTTGACCTTATAAGGCAATGCGGCAAGTATTGTCATAATGTATAGACTTCAGTTCTAAGCATTTGTTTATATCCGATCTAATATAATTTTCAAACATAGTGAAGAGATCCTACTACGAAAGAAACGTAAAGTTATTCTATTACCAACTGTACAACGAGATTGAAGAAACCAAAACCAATGAGTTGTCCATCCATTAATTCATAACTTATAATAAACCAATTAACACCACAAATTACAGACCTCCCCAATAAAAGAAAGTACAAACCTAAGGTAAAATGGAATGCAACTCATCCGACATACAACTGGAATTAACTGAACACAAACATTTTCATCAGTATCCTTTTTGTACAAGCTACACAACAATTGCACCTTCTGTTGTACCAGAATTGAAGCTTTTATACAGTTACTTGGAAGTGCTGCTACTGCAGCAACCAAAAGCTTGTGTTCCTCAAAAGCACGGTAACAATACCTCTATTCTTGGTTGAGTCCGTGATTATTCCTTCTCCCCTTTCCCCTGTAGTATGTGAAGCTCAAAAGATTCCTATTATTTTCCCACACTGTAAAATTTAGCTTTAGTTTGCTGCTTTGCGGAGTATTGGGACTGAAGAATCTGAAACTCTGCAGCATAAGTAAAAATAAACATAAAAACATTAGCAAGGATCGGATACAGCCATGATGTCTATCATCAGCCTAAAATTCAAAATTTTAGTCTGATAACAACCCTTAGATGTACTAGTAATTTTTTTGTTGCTAAATCCTTGGATGTACTAATAATTGAACCGACTAAAGTAAACTCCAACATAATCTGCCTTTTCTAATGCACAATGTTTTGCTATTTATAATGTTATTGTATACAATTATGATAATAGGCAATCTACTTGCTACCACCCCCCCCCCCCCCCTAGCAATTTCATACTTGCTACCCCTCCCTAGCAATTTCATACTTTCTGGGACATTATTGAAGTAGAAAAAAGTGGTTCTTCACTTTCTTCATGATAATATAAACATCCAAACAGCAATACATGAAAAGTGACGAGGCAGGATGAATATATGAAAGGATAATGACATCAAATAAGGTAAAATAATGACAAGAACAGATTGTTTTCAATGATTATTTTACCGTTTCAGAGCAATCAAGCAAAGACAAACAGGGAATACTGCATAAGTGAAGTCTATATCAGCAACTAACATAATCAAACAACATAGTTTTTAACTTCAATTACTAAAGGAAACATAGGCCGGATGTTATAATTGGAGTAAATAATTTCATACAGGTAACCATTTATCAAACACCAAGATTCTGCTAGGAAGGAAACTAAATTTTATTACACAGATCATTATTTTCTTATTACATCACTACTTAGGAAGCCTGAAATTCAGAACGCAAGGTAACAAATTATGCAATCAAAAGTGTGCAGAATACACCTATGTTCTTGCACAACAAATGCAATAACACTGTAAAACAATGCAAAAAGGCACAGGTAAGGACCTTTGATATCAGTAGAGCCGCAGAACAGTTCTTGCGATTGAATGGGAGTTGTTAGACCTACTCTTCCCAAATTTACCTCTTCTGCTATTTCTCAGTGGTGTCAAGTAAAACCTCAAGAGGCCATTATCGATATGATTAGGCGGCGAGTACCTTGCACTACGATTTCTCTCCAATCCAATCTCTTCTTTCTTCTTCTTCCCATTAACATTCGACTCAACGTTCGATTTCCTCATACTACCATTTGAGTTCCTCCAGCTCACACTACTATTACTTCGAAAAACCTTCCTATTAAAACCCCCTCTACCTTCTCCATTATTTTCCCTCCAAGATTCTGAAAATGACCTCTCAACACCATTTCCTCTACCAGTATACCTCTCTTCATCCTCATCCTTATTTCCTCCACCGCGCCGCTGTATAAATCCCCAAATATTCCAACTCCACCTCCTCGACTTCTTTGACCCTTTTGCCTCCCCATTATTCCCAATAACTGAAGCACCTAGTTCAAAAGTCTCCGAGCAATCATCTCTCAATGAATTAGAGTTAGAATCCCTCAAATCTCTATTATCCCCATTTAACACCTTACCCCCACTAACATAATCTATAGTCGCAGGCGACACTTTAGCATTAGAAACCACCTTCATATCTTCAATCTCCGCCACCACCGAAGCAGCAGTCTTTCTTATCGAACTAGACCTATCAAGACTCTTCCTACGCTTACACGAAGAATCCAAATAATAATCCCTAGTCTGAACTGAACCACCCGGAACATTCTCATCCTCACCATTACCACCACTACACCTCAAATTATCCTCCTCCACAACCGGAATATTCGCATCTATCCTCGGAACATGAACCACAGGAACATCCTCTACCATAGGCGGAAGCCTCGAAAAATTCCTCCCAATATACCCATCCCAACTAGCTCTCGGTTCCTCAAACGAATACCTAGCATCATCAAATGACATCCTACCCGCATCAAGAGACATCCTACCCGCATCAAGTGAAAACCTCGGATCAGTATCACAAGATCTCCTCCCAAACCCATAATCAGCAATTTCTGACTGAGTCTCACGAAATTGCCTAGAAATAGGCTTCTCAACAGGCAATGTAGCCAAACCAGAACCACCACCACTCCGGCTTGACTTCTTAACCTTCTTCTGTTTCACCCATTTCTGCCATTTCTTACTAAACCCCGAAGCCGCCGACCAAAAATTCATCCCACTCGACCCTTTCTTCACCTGAGAATCATTCTCAAGATCCAAATGATCTTTTATCTTCACTAACCCCTCATTACTAAACCCCTCCTCAATCACATTCTCGCAAACCACAGGCTCTCGTACTGCCCTAATTTCCTTAATTTCCGATATTACATCGCCCTGTTCCTCATATTCCTCTTCATTTACTTGTTCTTGTTGCTCATTCACCTCGGGAAATGAACCTTTCATTTCCCCGGGAATGAGACTATAACTCTCTTTAGCCTCAACGACCTTAGCCTCGTCGTCGAGGCTAAAGAGAGTCCAAAGAGTGTTTCTACCCCGAACGTCACACGAATGACGTTGGGGTTCAAACACTCCCGAGAACTTCTCATTCTTCGAGGCCGAAAAAGATTTCGACCTCCTCAGCTCAGGAAAGAAACTAGTCTTCACTGCCTTCCCATTCTTCGAGGTCTCATTATTGTTACTAATGGGGTTATTTAGTTTGAGTATAGATTTGATGGAAGAAAAAGAGGGGCGGCGAGAAGTGGAAGAAGAAGGCAAAGCGACGTCGTTTTGGTCAAGAGTGTGAAGTCTTTCACATAAGCAAGAGGGACAAAAGCCAGTGAACTGCTCTTGTGGGTGTGTGTCACAGCTGAAAGAAGAGCGCGGTGGCTGAGCAGCAGGTGGGTCGGAGGTGGGATTCATTAGGGCCGGTGGTGGAATGTGATCATCATATATGTGTGTGTGTGTTTTAGTGAGTGTGTGGAGAGAGAGAGAGAGAGAGAGAGAGAGAGGTTCTTGGGTTCTTGAATTCCAACGGACAGTTTTCTATAGAGAGAGAGAGAGTTATGTGGAGAGAGATTGTGTGAGAGAGATGGGAGAGAGAATGAGAGAGAATGAGAGAGATGTGAAGAGAAACAAAGGGGGAATTATTTTAGTTTGTTTTTGTGTGTTGCTTTATTTTGTTGTTTTTAAGCTTTGCTTTAGAACGGAGGGGGAGGGCTATAAAAACTAAAAGTGTCTTTTGTGCTTTTGATGAATAACATTGTGATGTCTCTTGTGATTGTAAATCAAAATATCATAATGACATTTTAAACCATATTTTATCCAATTAACTTTTAAAAAAATGTATTTGAAAATGTGATTTATAAAAAAATATCATGATAGAAATTTTAGGTTTAAGATTTTAGATTCAACTTTCGTTCATCCCAAAATATTTGTCTAAAATGTTGTCTATTAGAGCAAGTTCAATAGTATCCCTAAATGATATCTTAACTTCAAATATAGGGAATATGACACAAAATGGGACTCCAACAGTATCTTAGTGATTCCCTAAACCACTAGCACAACCTCAAATTTATTAGTCATTATGTATTTATAGGTATCCTCTAGTCATCCCCTAATTCATTTTTATAAATAAAATATTCATTTTCCCCCATTTTCCCTCTTTTTTTCTCCCTTCCCTCCTTTTAGTTTTACCGCTGAAATTTTTCTTTTTTTTTTCTCTCCTCCCTCTTGTTTTTACCACTGAAATACTAGAAGTCCCCTAGACTTTCTTGTCAAAATCACTATTCAAAATATAGTAAATCATATACCATAAGAAAGATCTTGGAGTCTATTTTTTTAAGCAAAAACCGGTTCGTAAAAAAGAATTTTCTACAAAAAATTATAACAATTTTAGTGATAATTTAATAATAATGAGAAGGTAAATAGGGATTGTTGTTGGAGTAAATATTAAAAATGATATCCCTAAACTACTAGGATTCCTAATTTATAGAAATTATAGGGAATGTACTAGTATACTGTTGGACTTGCTCTTATATTCGAAGTCGAGTCCAATCCCGAAATTTATTAAAATTGAATATAATTAATTAGTTTACAGGTAATATTTAAAAAACTCGTTATTTGATGTTGTAAACTTTTTAGGTGATGAAATTGAGTTCTATTTGAGATATATTTCTAACTTCTAACATATAACCATATAAAACTCTTAGTTGAAATTGAATAAAACTTATCATATATATACTATTATCTATACTATTATATTAAAGACGAAATATTGAAAGTTTTGTAGTCTGATCACGAAAGTTTGTGTAGTTTGGTCACTCTATTCATAGCCGTTAGATATCTCTGATCAAATCAATGAGAACCGTTAGATAAAATATTAAAATTATTATATATAATATCTTTTCTATTTTTTCTAACTAAAACATCTCATTTTCCAAAAATATCGCAGACAGTTTCATTTAATAAAATAACATAATAAGGTTATAATTGCTAATAACTAACACATTACCACTTTTAGCCAAATTTTATATTCTTTTTTATATTTTCTAACTAAAATTTCTACTTTTCTAAAACCTCTCATTTTCCAAAAATATCACGAATAGTTCTATTTAATAAAATAAAATAATAATATTATAATTATTAATCACAGGCAAATCATTACTTTTATGTTTTAAAATTCAACGAAAACATGTTACTTTCTATATTTCTTACTAAAGCCCCTCTTTTTCCAAAATATCACGGGCAAACCGTTTATTTTAATACTTTTAATTATTTAAAAATGTCACGCCTACTTATTTTTTTTAATAAATACAATTAATAAAATATAAAATATAAAATATAAATAATAAAATTAACAATTATTAAAAATAATTTGTGCATCGCACGGGTTTTAAGATATATTATTAAATACGAAACATTAAAAGTTTGGTAGTCGGACGGACGGACGATCGGTACTTGTGATTTTACTTAATTACCCTTACTTATTTTTTTTAAAAAACTATCACTAAATAATAACATTATTTATAATCAATTACCTTTTCAGTTAAAATACATTATCTTTTTTATTTTTTTTCTAAAAAATCCTCTATTTTTCTAAAAAAAAAACATTGGCGATTATCTTTTTTAACAAAAACATGTTACTCTTTTTATTTTTTCTTACTAAAACCCCTCATTTTTCAAAAATATCACGGCAACCCCTTAATTATTTATTTTAAAATCTCTTTTAATATTTTTAATTATGAGCACTTTTTTAGCTGAAACGTGTTGTTTTTCTATCTTTTTTATTCTCTAAAGAAATTATTATTAAATAATAACATTTTTATAACCAACTACCTTTTCAGCTAAAATACATTGCCTTTTCTATTTTTTTCTAACAAAGTCCTCTCTTTTTCTAAAAAAAATCACGGACAGTTACTTTTTTTTAACTAAAACATGTTACTCTTTCTATTTTTCCGTACTAAAATCTCTCATTTTCCAAAAATATCTCGGGCAAATCCTTACTTATTTATTTTGAAACATATTTAAATAGTTTTAATTACGGGCACTTACCTTTTCAGCTAAAACACATTACTTTTTCTATTTTTCTTTACTAAGACCTCTCATTTTCCAAAAATATCACGGACAGACAATTATAAATTTATTTTAAAATCTATTTTAATACTTTTAATTATTTAAAAAAGTTGAACACGTCTACTTATTTTTTTTAGCAAATGCAAATTAATAGAATATTAAAACATAAAAAAAAATATTATTAATAACAATCCGTGCATCGCACGGGTTTTAAGCTAGTATTAAATTAAAGATGAAACATTGAAAGTTTTGTAGTCTGGTCATCAAAGTTTTTGTAGTCTGGACACTTCATTCATAGTCGTGAGATATTTTTGATCAAATCATTGAGAACCGTTAGATAAAATATTAAAATTAGTATATAGAATATTTTTTCTATTTTTCCTAACTAAAACATATCATTTTCTAAAAATATCACAGACAGTTTCATTTAATAAAATAACATAATAAGGTTATAATTGCTAATAAATAACTCATTACCATTTTTAAAAACTATCACGAAATAAAAACATTATTTATAACCAATTACATTTTTCAGCTAAAATACATAACTTTTTTTATTTTTTTTCTTACAAAATCCTCTCTTTTTCTAAAAAAAACACAGACGATTATCTTTTTTAAAAAAACATATTACTCTTTCTATTTTTCCTTACTAAAATCCCTCATTTTCCAAAAATATTACGGGCAAACCCTTACTTATTTATTTTAAAATCTATTTTAATACTTTTAATTATGTTACTTTTTCTATTTTTTTCATTTTCTTAAAAAATTATTATTAAATAATAACATGTTTATAACCAACTACCTTTTTAGCTAAAATACATTATCTTTTTTAACAAAATCTTCTTTTTTCTAAAAAAATCACGGGCAATTACCTTTTTCAACTAAAACAGGTTACTCTTTCTAATTTTTCTTTACTAAACCCCTCATTTTCCAAAAATATTTCGGCTAAAACATGTTACTTTTTCTATTTTTCCTTACTAAAACCCCTCCTTTTCCAAAAATATCACGGAAAAACAGTTATTAATTTATTTTAAAATTTATTTTAATATTTTTAATTATTTAAAAAAGTTTAACACGCCTACTTTTTTTTTTTAGCAAATGCAGATTAATAGAATATTAAAACATAAATAATAAAAATAATTATTATTATTAATAATCTGTGCATCGCACGGGTTTTAAGCTAGTATAATAATTATATAGAGAATATGTAAACAAAATTTAAACTTCAATGGATCAATCATGTTATCTAAAATTTTAACCAACTTATATATATTGACTAAATTTATCGAACTTCTAGAGACCCGTAGTAAAAAGTTATGTCATCTATCTTTATATTTAAACAAATACATTCTATTTTTAATAACTTAAAATAATAATAATATTTTATTTTTAAAATATAATCAACTCTATTGAAGCACAACACCTTACAGATTCAACAAATTTTACATAATCAATATTTTATATAATTTTAGCCAACAATTTTAATTAACATCATTGAAAATGCTCTTTTAAGTACATTATTTATCTAGATTAAGACCCGGTACGTTAAGTAAACGTGTGCAGATGAGATAGAAAGTTGATGTTTAGAGTGTGAATTAGATTGAGTTTTGAAGGCTGAATATACTTGAACAAATGTAAACAGGATTGAGGTGACCGTTTGTTCGTTTCATATGCTTTCGTGTTTCGTGTATATAAATGTTAATCTAAATCCAACCCGTTAATTATTTGTGTCATTTCGTGTTCGTGTACCTACATGTCGTGTACTTTTTGTGTCATGTTTCGTGTAATTTTAAATAAAATTAAAAATATAATAAATCAAATTAAAAAATTAAATTTTAAAGTTTCAGTAAAAATTTTACTATTTGAGTATTAAGTCAATAAGCCGTAATGTTTCAAGTGCAGTCAAATCTTGCTAAACTTAAATTTGAAACTGTTTTCTATTTTATTTTTGTAAAAATTATATATACAAATATTTATGATAATATGTATCTATATAATTTTAAAATATTTATTTAATTATTTCGTGTACTTTCGTTTCGTGTTGTGTACTCAAGGGTAAATCCAAAACCGACACGAAATTCGGTTGTGTAATTTTATGTTTGTTTATCGAAAAAGTAAAACCAAATCGGTTATTATTGTATCATTTTTGTGTAGTATTTTCGTACGTGTACGAAATTGCCGTATACAAAATTGCCGGCTCTAAAACCGGATTTGGATTGTTATGGATAGGGTGGCAAAATCAAAAGTAAGAAACTTTAATTTGCTTTGTTTGTGAAAATTTTAAAATTTGTTTTGTGTAGGAGAGGATTTGGATTTTCAAAGATTCCTGTCGAGAAAAAAGGTAAAGTAAATCACGCCATCACCAAAGTGAAAGGAGGAGCTGGGGTCTCTCCTTTCCTTTCCTTGTTTAGAAAATTGTATTATGACATTTAGAAAATTGTATTTGACTACATAGAATGTGTTTATTAAAAATCATTATTTATGAACTAATAAATTAACATTTGAGAATAATTTTGAGAATTTTAGTATTTTTTACTAAAAATTAAGATTTCGTCCGGTGAGACTGATGTGAGGTAATTGAACTTATTTTTAATAAGTAAACAAAATATCGAAGTTAATGTGACGTTATTCTTAATAGTCATTCCGGTCTATCCAAGTCCGGTATTTACTAAACAAACTCGAGTTATCCAATAAATGAGCCAAGCCAATTCGAGCCGGACCATTGTTTAAGTTAAACGAACTCAATTTTTTTATCGAACTGGGCTTGTTTAATTAACGAGTCGAGTTGAGTTTACTCACAAGTCAAACGAGTTTAACCGGGTTAATTTACGAGCTCAACAATTAAGAATATTAAAAAAAATAAAAAAGTTACTTATTTTAATTATATAAATAAAAAATAAAATTTTAATAATTTTTTAATTAAAATTATGAACGAGTTCGAGCTCAAAGCGATCCTGATTTTTGAGGCACATACTCGACTCGACTTGACTCAACTCATTTAATTAAATAAGATCAAATATTTATTCCAGTTCAAATCATTTACGAATTCGAGTCGAGTCGTTTGAAACCGCCCTGACTTGAATAACAGCTCAGCCGGGTGTGATTATGTGATAAATAAACATTTTACGAATTAATCTTGTATTTTTTGTTACTCTCCCTAAATACACCATTACAGTCTCATTTCGCTGTTTCTGCTTTAATTTTGGCCCCTTGCCTTTTCTCTTTCTCCTGGTTGCTGTTTCTTTTTGTTTTTCGGCCTACCTTTTTCTTTTTCTTTTACTACCATCAATCAATTATATATTATTCACAAATCACAATTATGTGGAGAATGATATCTCCAAGTTTTGGATGTATTATTGCAGCAACCCAACTGAACGTCTCTGTCATTTACAAAAAAGAAAATGTGAATAAAAAATAAATGGCGTTTTTTATGTCAAAATTGTAATTTTGTTTGCATTTTTATTATGTACTCTTGTACTTTTAAACATAGTTACATGTCTAATTGAAAAAAGTTTTTAGACCGGATTAAAGTTCAAATCCAAAAAAATTCTTAAAATCACCGCATATGAATACGTTAAATTCGTAATTCGACTCGAATCCGCTCGTTAAGCTTGGTATAGTTCCTTCACAACTGAGATTAGCATGGCTATTGGTAAGATTGAGAAAATGTATTTGTCAGCAAACTCATTGGTACGTAATTCAGATTTCCTCAAGTAGCTATGCTTTATTTTCAAGAAAATGTTCAATTTGGTGTGTGGCTTGCTAAGAGATAATCTAAAAATACGAGCCAGCCTAACAGTATACACACTATTACCCGGAGAAAAATGAGCAGTGGCTAGAAAACACTACACAGTATAAGTGTAGATTTATCTGTGGTACGTTTAGTGTCACCAGGAAAAAGAGAAAAAGATCGAAAGGAAATGTACGAACATTAATTGTGTCGGAGTCGCCGAGATAACGATATGACACGGTTATTAAGTACAAAACTCACTTAACTTCTGATTAGGTAAAATTAATGTTAGGTTACTTCTATCCAACTAATGTACACTACACGTGCAGTTTGGTTCGATTAAATGATAAAAACCAAACCAAATCGTAATTTGGGATTGTTTAAAATTTTCATAAACAATCGAAAATATAAAAATAAATCAACCAAATTCATCCCCGTAATTGCGGTTAAAATTTGCGGTTCAATCACAAGAATAATTAAAAAAAAAGTTAACTTTAATAAATAATATATGAATTTATTAAAAAAAAATCAAACCAAAAGTATTAATGCAACAAGCACAGTTCACTATTAATTTAATACAATGACTCATAAAATTGGATAGTAGACATGAGTTTTAATACTTACATAATTTTTGTGTATATAATATATATATATATTAAATACAAATATCTTAATTTATATCATGTGCGATTAGCGATTGCGGTCTGATTTTTGTAATTTTTAAGATATCGAACCCGCAATCAAATTTCAAATTAACAGTTATCTAAAATTTCATCCGCAATCATTCGTGTTTCGCGGTTATTCGCAATATGCGAATCGATTACAGGTGGTTATTGACTTATTGTGGTTGAACGTATTGAATATACAACTCCGATGTATAGGATTAAGGTTCGGTTCTTCGGTAACCGAATTGAGTTATAATTGAATAATGAGTTAATGAAGAATTTCATTATAAAATAATGACACAAAATAATTTTGGTTTTAACAAACATGATTAACCATTTAGGTCATAACTGAATATCAAAACAAAAAACTGAATTATAAAAAAATAATTTTATATCACTAATCATTTTTTATTATTTCATAATTTCTTCCTGATTGTATTAAATTCTTTTAAAATTTAAAGGAAATGCAAAATCTTAAAAAATAACTATATGATCAAATATGTCAACAAACTAGCATTTTCAAATGCCTTTAATTAATATTTGATAAAACAGACAAATAAAAATGCTACTACAAAATATTAATATAGTAGCTAGTCAGTAACCAAATAGTATTAAAATTTTCGCCTTCCAAACACTTAAAATATGCTTTAAAGATTGCTTTGAAAATAAAACTATAATTCTAGAAATAATATTTTCCATTGGTTTACTCCAAAATAATAGATTTTGTAGCACCAACAACAGTGAAACCATCTAGCCATTTTGAATAGTCTCAACGAGCTTTAGGAAAAATATTTCTTAAATATGTAAATCAGGTCACGTAAAAGTTTAATACCTCGAATATTAGTATTTACTGTATTAAATGCGCGATTGTTTTATTTAGCAAAAAAATATGCACAATTGTTGTTAACGGAGGAATTTGGTGATAACAAATTTTGGGGAGGGTTGCTGGAATTGTGGTGGAAACCGAGGATGATATGTAATGTAGGTTGCAAGGATTAGGGTTTATGATTTAGGGATGGCTGAGATTGTATGTGAGAATAGGTCGCAATTGAGATTGAATATTGAATTCTCTCTTGTTTGCAAGTTTGCATCGTACCATACAATGTGCCTACGTACCTTATTTATAGGGATCAAGCCATACGTAGTTCTTGGGGAGCAAGTAACCCATGGGCCGAGTTTCCTTCTTTAAAGAGCGGAAAGACCGGGATCACCGCCTTTGATATGTCATTATGAGTTGTCATGGTTTCACTATTTTCTTGGGACTTATCAGATAATTCATTGACCCGGATTTATCGGAGCCAACGCTTATCTCGATCCATGAAAAATAAGGAAAGACAGGCTCTTATGAATCTCAAAAGGGCGAGGCTTCTCGCAATACGAAGTTTCTCAGCGTTAATAGGTTAATTTTCAATAAATCAATAAAAGTTAAGGAAACTTCATCCTTTAGAAGACGAGGTTCCTATATTTAAGTGATGAGGTAAATAAGGTAGTTTATACCTCAGAATAAGCCAAAAAGGGCACATTCCTTACTTACACTAGTCATCCATTTTTATCTGTAACCTAGGTTTCCAAGAAGGCGAGGCTTCGTATGAACCTAGGTTAAACCCGATACTTTGATTGTCACCCAATGGGCTAGGCTTCATATGAACCTAGGATATGCCCAATATCAGTAATGGGCCAGTAATTTCATCAACTATTGGGCTAGGCTTTGTATGAGCCTAGGTTAGACCCAATATCTTCATTTCGTCAACTAATGGGCTAGGCTTCGTATGAGCCTAGGTTAGACCCAATATCTTCATTTTGTCAACTAATGGGCTAGGCTCCGTATGAGCGTAGGCTAGACCCAATATCGGCATGTCGTCAACTAGTGGGCTAGGCTTCGTATGAGCGTAGGCTAGACCCAATATCAGCATGTCATCAACTAGTGGGCTAGGCTTCGTATGAGCGTAGGCTAGACCCAATATCGGCATGTCGTCAACTAGTGGGCTAGGCTTCGTATGAGCGTAGGCTAGACCCAATATCGGCATGTCGTCAACTAGTGGGTTAGGCTTCGTATGAGCGTAGGCTAGACCCAATAAATAGTAAACGGGTATGCTTCCAGAATCCACCATATGATAACGTCATTACTGAAGGCGAGGTTTATTTTTGGCCATAACAACTACCCCCAGTTTCTTGCAACAAGTATTTGTAAAAGAAACTAAGTCTTGATATCCAGAAAAAAAATCCCAAAGGCGAGCCTTACCCTTGGTGTCACTCCATGCTATTGATGTAATTTCTTCTTGACCCGAGATAAAGATTTCAACGAGAGTTCCAGTTGATATTTAAGCTTTTTCTAGCGGTTCCTTTAACAAATTGCCAAAGTAAACATCCTTCATGCCTTCTTCGGTAGGTGGCATAACCTTCTCAGGTAGGCGAGGTCTCCGGTGGAGTTGATAAGTCTTTTGATATGAATCATCTTCAAGAAAGTAAATGGAGGTTGACGTCTATCTGAACATGTTCTTGAGTTACTCGACATATGCGTCGTATGCTTATTCTTCTCATTTTCTTCAAAGTAATTCTGAAACTTTTCGATGTTGAGGTAGGTATAGGCGAGGTCCCCTAATAAGATATCTTCATGTGCTAATAGTCTTCATGACCTCGACCTTCATTGGAAGACGTCGTCGCCATTGAAGTAAGAGGTGTCATTGAGATGTGAGACCCTTGATATCTTAATTTTTCCATTAATAACATTTATGTGTGTATCTTAATCCTATAGGTGAGATGTCTCCTGGTAAGATCCTAGGTAGGGGGCGAAGATACAAAGAGAAGGAGAGGACTTTTGTAGAGTGTGAGGTTTCACTAGTAGCGTAGGCTGTTGATAAGTAGGAGATGTCTTTAGTTGATAAAGAGGCACAAGACATCATCTTCAATATCTCACTGTAGTCTTCAATTAACAATTCTAACATATATTCTGAACTAGGCCTTAAGAGGGCGAGGCCGCTTCAGTAGAAAGCAAAGACGTTGGTTGACAAATAGGCATAAACACATCTTCTAAATTTTTCAAATTGAAGTCTGCACACTATCTTCAAAATCTATTCTCCTTCAAAAACTTTGATAGTCAAGAGAGGTTGGTGATCATTTGGATTGTAGTGACATTTTCTTGATCTTCTGAAAAAATGATAGGCATATCTCTCTCTAAGAAAGCTTGGTAGTTAGTATCCCTTCAATTTTCTTCTGACGTAGGATCACTATTGATGGCCTATGCTGAAAGATCACCCTAGATGGGTCTTCCAAGAAAAACCACCCCGAAGGGCCTTCAAAGACAATCACCCCTTAGGGCCTTCTTACTACAAATATTTTCTTCGTAAGCGTCATCCTCCGGGAAGACGTCACCTACCTTTAAAAAACTTCTTCTTTCATTTGTAGAGACGACGCCTTTAGATAAAGTGAGGCCTGTTGGGGTATAATAACCACCCCCCAATTCCTTGCAATAATTGTTTATAAAAGGAACTAGAGTTAATGATTCTGAAATCTTCACCTGCATAGAAAGCCTCACCTAGTTTGAAGCATATATTCTGATATAGATTTCCCTGTTTTTTAGACTCGTTATCAAGAGGTCTTCTTGTTTTGGCCCATTAGAGGGAGACGCCTCTGTCTAAAGAGAGACTAATATTTATCATTACCCTTGGTTCTTTTGTTGCAAGCCATTATTCAGATGATGACAAGAGGCTATTTATGAAGAGAGATAGCACTGATGCCGAGTTTTCTTTTAAGATGGGTCTGGGCGAGGCTTTCTACCATGGTCTCAACATCCTTTCTGAGAAGAATACCATCATTCATGATCAAGAAAAGACTGTGAAGAAATGGAAAGCCGAGGCTTCTTCGCTCAAAGCTCAGTTATCAGATACCCAGAAAAGGCTTGATGAAGCATCCAAGGCAAAGCAAGGCGAGCTTGAGAAACTTCAGGGCAAGTTTATTGAACTTTCTACATATTCCAAAGCCAGGGGCGAGGCTCTGAAGATGGACAATGAGAGGCTGCAAAAAGAATTGAACGAGCTTAAAGGAGGCATAGACAAGGAGATGAGTGATGCTTATAGGCCTTGGCTTCCTTGGTTATCTTCAAAACTTCCTTGCAGCTGATCCTGACTACGACTGGTCAAAGCATTTCGCCCCCTCAACTTCTGAATACATGGCAACATTCAAGGCAACAAACATCCAGGCAATTGAGGAGGCGAAGAAGGATCTCCAAAAGAAGATCGAAGCTAAGCTGAAATCCCAGGCTAAGGACGAAGCGAAGAAGACTGAGGTAAGAGACAACCTTGCCCTAGGCGAAAAAGACATCCTCTCCTTAGGGGGAAGAGATAACCTCGCCCTGGGCGGAAGAGACAACCTCGCCCTAGGCGGAAGAGACAACCTCGCCTTAGGCGGAAGAGACAACGTCGCCTTAGGCGGAAGAGACAACCTCACCCTAGGCGGAAGAGACAGCCTCGCCTTAGGCGGAAGAGACGGCCTCTCCCTAGGCGGAAGAGACAACCTCGCCCTAGGCGGAAGAGACAACCTCGCCCTAGGCGGAAAAGACAACCTCGCCCTATGCGGAATAGACAACCTCGCCTTAGGCTGAAGAGACAACCTCGCCCTAGGCGGAAAAGACAACCTCGCCCTAGACGGAAAAGACAACCTCGCCCTAGGCGGAATAGACAACCTCGCCTTAGGCTGAAGAGACAACCTCGCCCTAGGAGGAAGAGACAACCTCGCCTACTTATCTACTTATACACTCTATACAAAATCAGAGCTTAAGAAAAGTGAAGAGCAACCTCGCCTTCTTATACACTCTATGCAAAGCAGAGTTTAAGAAAAGGGAAGAGTAACCTCGCCTTCTTATACACTCCATGCAAAGCAGAGTTTAAGAAAAGGGAAGAGTAACCTCGCCTTCTTATACACTCTATGCTAAGCAGAGTTTAAGAAAAGGGAAGAGTAACCTCGCCTTCTTATACACTCTATGCTAAGCAGAGTTTAAGAAAAGGGAAGAGTAACCTCGCCTTCTTATACACTCTATGCAAAGCAGAGTTTAAGAAAAGGGAAGAGTAACCTCGCCTTCTTATACACTCTATGCAAAGCAGAGTTTAAGAAAAGGGAAGAGTATCCTCGCCTTCTTATACACTCTATGCAAAGCAGAGTTTAAGAAAAGGGAAGAGTAACCTCGCCTTCTTATACACTCTATGCTAAGCAGAGTTTAAGAAAAGGGAAGAGTAACCTCGCCTTCTTATACACTCTATGCTAAGCAGAGTTTAAGAAAAGGGAAGAGTAACCTCGCCTTCTTATACACTCTATTCAAGCAGAGTTTAAGAAAAGGGAAGAGTAACCTCGCCTTCTTATACACTCTATGCTAAGCAGAGTTTAAGAAAAGGGAAGTGTAATCTCGCCTTCTTATACACTCTATGCTAAGCAGAGTTTAAGAAAAGGGAAGAGTAACCTCGCCTTCTTAAGAGCTAGAACTCTCTTCTTGGTGAGCTTTCCGGAAGTACGGATAAGCACCCCGGAAGTACGGGTTTACCAAGGTTTTGTAAGAGATAGATTCCAAGTTTCATACGTTTAGTGGACTTACGCTCCCTAAGGAAGTCGTATTCCTAAGCATCTTCTGCTAAGGGGTCTTCCAAAGATAGTCTTCTTGATAACCAAATTTCGGGGGAGACAACCACAAAATCTAGGATCATCTTCTGCTGAAGGGCCTTCAAAACAAGATTACCCCGAAAGAATTCACAACTGACTATGGGTTAAAGGAGATACACATCTTCTAGAGTAGACTAAGAGAGTAGACTAAGGGAGACCCTCCTAAAAGGAGGACATCCTCTAGAGCAATCCATGAATAATATATTTAAAGAACGAATTTCGAACAGATATAACCACAAATCTAAGAATATGCAATGCTACGAATGAATATATGATGCAAATAAGTGTAAATAAATACAAGATCAGATGGAACCTCGATGGAGTATCTCAAACATAGGCGTCTCACTGAGAGGCGGATGCCAAAGTTGCTGTCGATCTCCCAACGGGCGACGCTGGTTGCCGACACCAAGCCGAGGCTTCTTTCTGTTGGGTAGATGGCGTTCTTCGATCTTCAACCAATCCTTCCAATTTTGACAATGTTCCCTTAACTTCTCCCTTTTAACCATCTCCACAAAAATAGTCATGTTTAGTCCTTGTGGCCGGGGTATAGGTCCTTGTTGCAGAGGCGTAGGCTCCAGCTGCTGAAGTGTAGGTCTCCGTTGTTGAGGCGTAGGCTCCCACTGTGGGTATGCTCCATCTCTAGGGGAGGACCTGGTTATCTCTCAGATCCCAAGTGTCTCTCAGATTTGGTTGTCTTGGTGGTGGTGGAGGTAGATCCATGTGGGAACCACAACCTCGTCTACGTGATTACCTTAATCAACTAGTTCTTCGGTATGATGCGACATCCTTCCTCCAGAGATGTCAATCGCCCTCCTTCTAGCGCCAATTGTTAACGGAGGAATTTGGTGATAACAAATTTTGGGGAGGGTTGCTGGAATTGTGGTGGAAACCGAGGATGATATGTAACGTAGGTTGCAAGGATTAGGGTTTATGATTTAGGGATGGCTGAGATTGTATGTGAGAATAGGTCGCAATTGAGATTGAATATTGAATTCTCTCTTGTTTGCAAGTTTGCATCGTACCATACAATGTGCCTACGTACCTTATTTATAGGGATCAAGCCATACGTAGTTCTTGGGGAGCAAGTAACCCATGGGCCGAGTTTCCTTCTTTAAAGAGCGGAAAGACCGGGATCACCGCCTTTGATATGTCATTATGAGTTGTCATGGTTTCACTATTTTCTTGGGACTTATCAGATAATTCATTGACCCGGATTTATCGGAGCCAACGCTTATCTCGATCCATGAAAAATAAGGAAAGACAGGCTCTTATGAATCTCAAAAGGGCGAGGCTTCTCGCAATACGAAGTTTCTCAGCGTTAATAGGTTAATTTTCAATAAATCAATAAAAGTTAAGGAAACTTCATCCTTTAGAAGACGAGGTTCCTATATTTAAGTGATGAGGTAAATAAGGTAGTTTATACCTCAGAATAAGCCAAAAAGGGCACATTCCTTACTTACACTAGTCATCCATTTTTATCTGTAACCTAGGTTTCCAAGAAGGCGAGGCTTCGTATGAACCTAGGTTAAACCCGATACTTTGATTGTCACCCAATGGGCTAGGCTTCATATGAACCTAGGATATGCCCAATATCAGTAATGGGCCAGTAATTTCGTCAACTATTGGGCTAGGCTTTGTATGAGCCTAGGTTAGACCCAATATCTTCATTTCGTCAACTAATGGGCTAGGCTTCGTATGAGCCTAGGTTAGACCCAATATCTTCATTTTGTCAACTAATGGGCTAGGCTCCGTATGAGCGTAGGCTAGACCCAATATCGGCATGTCGTCAACTAGTGGGCTAGGCTTCGTATGAGCGTAGGCTAGACCCAATATCAGCATGTCATCAACTAGTGGGCTAGGCTTCGTATGAGCGTAGGCTAGACCCAATATCGGCATGTCGTCAACTAGTGGGCTAGGCTTCGTATGAGCGTAGGCTAGACCCAATATCGGCATGTCGTCAACTAGTGGGTTAGGCTTCGTATGAGCGTAGGCTAGACCCAATAAATAGTAAACGGGTATGCTTCCAGAATCCACCATATGATAACGTCATTACTGAAGGCGAGGTTTATTTTTGGCCATAACAATTGTTTTTGTTAAATATCTAAGTATAATAATTAAAATTTATCAATCGAAAGGTAGTGGGATATTTATTTTTTAAAAAGTACAATCTTCTCTAGAGCACGAAGGTGTAAACCATTGAATTATTTTAAATCAAATACGCGAAATATCCATTGGTAAGTGCGGCAAAAAAAAAATCTTGCAGTTGACGAATTTATGAGTTAGAACTTAGAAGCACTCAGCAATATTATATATTAAAAATAATTACTTAACAAAGCCGCGCTTCGCGACGGCGTTGTAATTCTTTTTAAAAACTTTATCAATAAAATTATACTCCCTCCGTCCCATTCATTTCTATACACTTTCCATTTTGGGATGTCCCATTCATTTCTATACATTCCAAAAATAGTAACTTTTAATAATATAAAACACTATTACACCCGCTACTTTCTCCACTATCTCTATTCTATAACAATATAAATCACTATTACACCCACTACTTTCTTCCACTATCTCAAATCTATTATTAAATATTGATAGGTCCCACCACTTTAACCATTTTCATCTAACTTTACTCATTTTTTATATCTTTTCTTAGTCTCCGTGCACAAACCAAACGTATAGAATTGATCGGGACGGAGGGAGTAACAATTACTCATTCCTCCCTAATAAGTCGTTCTCCCGTTAAACACATTTTTCTTGTTAACATACTCCTTTATAATGAGGTGTTCTCTCGTTGAAAAAATATCTATATAAATTCGCACTTCTATTTTACTTTTTATAAAACTTTTAATTATATATACCTTATAAACACATATTCTATTTTTGTACTTTTTTTTATATGTATGAAAATCAATTTATATAAATTTGCACCTCTATTTACTTTCAATAAAACTTTTAATTATATATGTCTTACAAATACCTATTCTACTTTTGATAAAAAAAATTATGTATTTTATAAATTCGTACTTGTTATAGATTAAAAAACGTGCTTTGAGAATTAAATGCTAGGGTTTGTGAGCGTTCAAGCTTTAATGGCTGCTCTTGTGTTTCGAGACTAAATCGGTCCTCACAAGATGCCTACGTATCTCTGCTGTATAGAGAATCAAGCCAAATAAAACGTAGTTCTAGAATGAGGGACGAGGGTCCTTATATAGGCGTCTGGAGCCTTGTAATTATGGTACCTTTGAGAGACTTATTAGATAAGTCTTCTTATTGATAACTGATAAGGAGTGTTTTACTTGGCAGGCAAGTATTATCCTTATCTGATAAGTGTTGTGACTCATCATATTATTTGATTGGGATTCTGGATCCTTCTATGAAGATATTACTGTATTTAAGACTCATTTAATGAGCTGTATATTTCCATTAATTATTAATTACGAAAATAATAAATAATTAGGGTTTTGGGCCTTTTATCGGGCCTAATAATTGAATCAGCAATTATATTTCTATAATTACTTTTCTATCCATATCATTTGCCCCCCAACTTCTGGGAAAATCTCCTCGGGGTTTTCGTAGAAGTTATATTTGTCATTTTTCGGGATTCGAGATCTTTATTTTTCGCGAATTTTTGCCCACTTTTCTGGAAAACGAATATTTTGAAAATTTTACGTTCTGGGCGTGGGTACCCCCGCCCAGGAGACGCTCTAGGCTCCCACGCCCAGAAATAATGTCTCCTGGGCGTGGTTCATTCAAAATCTGCTCAAGGGGTTTCTTGGCGTGGGTACCCCCGCCTAGGAGGCACTCTAGGTTGCCACGCCTAGAGATTATGTCTCCTGGGCGTGGGTGTTTCACAGTCTGCTCAAGAGGTTTCTTGGCGTGGGTACCCCCGCCTAGGAGGCACTCTAGGTTGCCACGCCTAGAGATTATGTCTCCTGGGCGTGGGTGTTTCACAGTCTGCTCAAGAGGTTTCTTGGCGTTGGTACCCCCGCCTAGGAGACACTCTAGGTTGCCATGCCTAGAAATCATGTCTCATTGGCGTGGGTTTATAGTGGAGCGAGCCTTCGTTCAACTAATATTAAACAATATCCATTTATTTTTTATATGTTGGATGTTCTAGAACTTTCAATTTGAATTCATTTGAGCTTCCCGCCTAGGGGTTCTCCAGGTTCTTCTAGAATCCATAATTCAAATTTTGAATTTATTTGGGCTTCCCGCCTTCTAAAGGCCCAATGACCTGTTCGCAGCCCATATACCGTCTATAGACGGTTCTCTTGAACATTGTCACCGGTTCTCACTCCTATAAATTAGGTGGAGTGGAACTTCCCTTTTTCACACTTCACCATCATTCTACTAAAAATTTTTTAGAAACTTTCCTTAGAAAAGCTCTGCTAGGGTTCTGCGGCAAAGCGATTCCCGGCATCCAACCACCGTATCTTTTCCCAGTTTCCGTTAAATCTTCATCTTCTCCGTCGAGTTTTCTGGGTTCGAGCATTCTTTGGAAGCATTTTAATGGCGGATTCAAGCTCTTCTCAATCTCAGTTATCTCAACCTTCTCGCCCTGCCAGAGCAAGTCGAGGTAATCCACCTCCAAAATCTTTAGTTCATGCAAACGTTTTTTCTCTTAGAGATTTGCTTTCTGATTTCGGGGATGCCTTCCCCAATCTCCTTCATTTAGAGGCCCATAATATTCCCTCTAAATATAAACAGAGTAGGGTCGATGATATCTCCGTTATTTTTGGCATAAAGGCCCCTTATAGGGCCGTAGCTCCTGGCCCAAATGATAGGGCCTGTTATCCTAAGCCCGGGGCCATTAGGGTATACAAGGAAACTTTTTATTCAGGCTTTCGCCTTCCTCCTCACCCTTTTGTTTGTCGTTTATTAGCTGAAGTTCAAATTTGTCCTACCCAACTAATGCCCAATGGGTGGAGATTCATATATTGTTTCCTGGCTCAGTGTATGAAACATAGATTAGAGCCCAGTGTATCAGTTTTTCGATATCTTTTTAAGTTTGTCAATGCTCCCGATGATCAGGGTTGGGTTAAAATTCAATATCGAACTTTAAACCGTAGTTGTTTCGTTTCTGGGTCTTCTCCCGACTCTCTTCCATTGTGGAAAAAAGAGTGGTTCTTCATTTACTTAGATGGGGATGATTGGAACAATTATTTTTGTCCTCACTTTACAAGGGCTACAGATGGTTCTTTAAGGTCCCTCAAATTAGGGGTAGATGATCTTGCAGCAATTCAACTCCTGACAGGTGATTGCTTGCATCATTGCAATCTCCTAATTTCTGAGGATAACCTTCAAGCTATGGGGCTTAGCACCCTTGAACCTCGGGGTATATAAACTTAACTTCATTTCCTTTATTCTTTGTCGTCATATAATATGATTGTAACGCTTGTTTTTTTCTTTCCAGCCAAAACTGCCTTGAATGCTATTTTCAAGAGGAGGGAGGATCACGCCTCTAAGGCGGTGATCGTGGAGATAGATAGGCCTTCCAAGCGGAAGAAAGCCGTTGATGGATCCCCTGCTGTGGAGAAGGTGCCTGCTTTTTTGGCTGAGCGGCCTGTACTTGTTGACGAGGATCCCAACCCATTTGTGGTAAAATGGGGTTTGCTTAACAGGGATACCGTAGTTGGTGATTCCAGGGCTGCGGCAGAGTGGTCTAGGAATGTGGTCACTCCACGGGACGTGGCCCATGTCGTGGAATCCTCGGAGGACCTTCAGATTGAGCTTCTTGGGGCCCAAGCCCTTGCTTCTGTAAGTAATTTTCACTTTTGTTTAATCTTTCTTTTAATTGTTCATTTTAAAATATATGCCTTTGTTTTATAGGCTAACACCTATCACCAAGCTGCTCTTCACAACTTGAAGGCAGTTCGAGCTGAAAAGTTGATAGCTGAGAGGGATAGAGACAGGTATTTCGCCTCCTCTACCTCAAACTTTGAGATGTTTAGAGGGGTTGAGAGGGAGCTTGTAGATGAGAAGGAGAAGGTCAGGCAGCTGGAGGCCCAACTCCAAAGGGGTCGCGAGGATGTTATTGCTGAGTACAGAGCATCTAAGGAGTTTGATGACCTCCTTAATGCTGAGTATGATGCTAATTTTCCTAGCACCTTCAAGGATTGTTGGGAATCCATTATTGAGGAGCTGGGGACGAAGATTGAAGGGGTGTCTTTGGATAAGTTTCCCGTTCCTGACTTATCTGGAACATCCAAGGATACTACTGCCAACCCCTCATCTCAGCCTTTTGATGATATTCCTGAGCTCTTTCTGGATTCTGAGCCAGTTAGAGATGAAGATTTGGGGGATGCTGCTAAGGATGATGTTCCCCTTAACTTAGAGGAGGAGATTCCTCAGGATGATATAGCATAGGTTGGCCCTGCGTGGCTTTTATCTTTATTTATGTTCTTTTCTGAACTTACCCTTCGGGGTTTTAACTTAACTTTCTTAGTAAGTCTATTTTAGCTTTTCTTGATTTTGCATGCTTAGTTCACATGTCTATCATGATGCATTGCATATATAATGAAATCATAAGAATATGAAATTCATAACTTTAAAAATGGGATCAACCCTTACATAATACTCAAGTTTAAAAACTTGGATTGGTTTCGTCGAACCTTATTTCTAGTAGTGAATCCACTTGGGAAACACTTAAACATAATAAACTTTCAAATTGGAGGCATGCCAAGTCCTCGGCACCTCATGCCCTTCAAGGGTTTCTAACTTGTATGAGCCTCGACCAAATACGTTCTTGACGCGATATGGTCCTTCCCAATTTGGGGCCAGCTTCCCTTTTTGTCCAACTCCGGATGCTTCAATTTTTCTGAGAACCAAGTCCCCTTGACGAAAGAACCTTTCTTTAACCCTTAAGTTGTAGTAGAAAGAGGCTTTCTTTTGATGTTCAACTATTTTGGCGTTTGCTTCATCTCTAACTTCATCAATTAGATCCAAAGCTAGCCTCAAGCCTTCTTCATTTTCTTCTGGTTCATAAGCCTCAACTCTTGGGGAGGTGTGAGTAATTTCCACTGGGACCACTGCCTCTGCTCCATAAGCCAATAGGAATGGAGTTGCCCCGGTGGTGACTTTGCAAGTAGTACGATATGCCCAAAGTATAGGGAGTAATTCGTCTACCCAAGTGTTTCTGGAGCGTTCAACTCTTTTCTTTAGTCCATCAAGGATGATTCGATTTGCAACCTCAGCTTGCCCATTGGCTTGAGGATGGGCGACAGAAGTGAAGCGCAACTTGATATCGTTTTCATCACAATACTTCTTGAACTCATCGTTGTTAAACTGAGTTCCATTGTCCGTGACCAGGACTCGTGGAATTCCATATCTGCATATCACATTTTCCCAGAAGAATTGCATCACTTGCTTGGTGGTTATCTTGGCTAATGGCTTAGCCTCAATCCACTTGGTGAAATAATCAATTGCTACTATCAAGAACTTTCTTTGAGCACTTGCCATAGGAAATGGCCCGAGTATATCCATTCCCCACATAGCAAAGGGGATAGGTGAGTTAATGGATGTCATCATCTCTGGTGGTTGCCTAACCACTGGTGCATGTTTCTGGCACCGTTCACATTTCTTGACGTAGTTCTTAGCATCAGCAAGTATGCTTGGCCAATAGAAACCTAGACGAGTGACTTTATGAGCCAGGGCTCTGCCCCCCAAGTGTTGCCCACAAATCCCTTCATGCACTTCCTTTAGGGCCAATTCTGCCTCTTGGGGTCTCAAGCACTTTAAGTACGGAATAACAAAAGATTTCTTGTATAGGATTCCCTCAATTAGGGCATACCTTAGTGCTCTGACGTATAGCTTTCGTGCTTCTGAAGTGTCGTTGGGCAGCCACCCAGTTTCCAGATGAGCTTTGATGGGATCAATCCAACAACTGGTGATACCAATGGGGGCTACCAACTTTCCATTGATGCTTGGGGTCTTCAAGACTTGGAAGTATACACTCCCGGCATAGTTTTCGATTTCAGAAGAGGCAAATTTAGACAAGGCATCAGCCTTCATATTTTCCTCCCTTGGAATGTGCTCCACATAGCATTCATTGAACTGAGTCATAATGGCCTTGACAAGCTTTAAGTACTTGGCCATGACTTCATCTCTGGCCTCAAACTCCCCATTTACTTGGGAAATCACTAGCCTCGAGTCTCCACATACTTTCAGAGTTTTGACTCTCAAGGCTCCAGCCAGCCCTAAGCCAGCTATCAGAGCTTCATACTCAGCCTCATTGTTTGTCGTCGGGAAGTCAAGCTTTAGTGCATACTCTATTAGGAATCCATCAGGACTTTGTAGCACTAAACCAGCCCCACTTGATTTTGTTTTTGATGCTCCATCAAAATAGAGCACCCAACATTCTTTGAAGGTCATTTCCTCATCTTTCTTATCTTCCATAGTTACTTCCTGCCCCCCGACTTCTTGGTTGTCAATGGTGCATTCAACCATGAAGTCAGCAAGTGCTTGAGCTTTTATGGCCGTTCGAGGCTTATACTTGATGTCGAATTCGCCCAATTCAATGGCCCATTTGATCAATCTTCCACTAACTTGAGGGCTATGCAAGATGTTTCTTAGAGGTTGATCAGTCAAGACCTCTATCTTGTGAGCCTGGAAGTAGGGGCGTAGCTTTCTTGAGGCCATTATCAAGGCTAAGGCAAACTTCTCAACCATTGAGTAGTTTATTTCTGCCCCATGTAGAATCTTGCTCACATAGTAGATGGGTTTCTGAACCTTTACTTCTTCCTTTACCAAAACAGCTCCAAGGGCTGTGTTGGAAACCGCCAAGTATAAATAGAGAATTTCTCCTGGCTTGGGTTTTGCCAACAGTGGTGCTTCAGCCATATATTTCTTCAGGGCCTCAAAGGCCTCTTGACTTTCAGTTGTCCATTCAAAATTTTTCACTTTTTTGAGTGCTTTGAAGAAGGGTAAGCACTTCTCTCCAGACTTGGAGATGAATCTCCCCAAAGCAGCCACTCTTCCCGTCAGTTTCTGGACATCCTTGACAGTCTTTGGTGGTTCCATGTCTAGAATCGCTTTGATTTTGTCGGGATTAGCCTCGATCCCTCTCTTGGAAACCATCAGGCCTAAAAACTTTCCCGAGCCTACACCAAAGGCACATTTGGCTGGATTCAGCATCATCTTGTGGTGCCTTAGCACTTCAAAAGCCTCTCGGAGGTGCTCAATATGATCGGCCTTATCAAGGCTTTTGACTAACATGTCATCTACGTAGACCTCCATAGATTTTCCAATCAAGTGCTCAAAGATTTTGTTAACCAACCTTTGATAGGTTGCTCCAGCATTCTTAAGTCCAAAAGCCATGACCAAGAAACAGAAGACACCAAAGTCAGTGATGAACGACACCTTGGCGATGTCATCTTTGTGCATCTTGATTTGATTATATCCGCTGAAGCCATCCATGAAACTTAGCATCTCGTGCCCAGCAGTGGCATCTATCAGAGCATCAATCCTTGGTAAGGGAAAACAATCCTTAGGACATGCATCATTCAAGTCGGTGAAGTCGACGCACATTCTCCACTTCCCGTTAGCTTTTTTGACCATCACGGGGTTAGCTAACCATTCTGGGAATTGGATTTCCTCAATGAATCCAGCTTCCAAAAGCTTATTCACTTCTTGCTTAATGGCTTCAAGCCTCTCTGGAGCAAAACTTCTTTTCTTTTGTTTCACTGCCTTCCTTTCTGGATCCACATTCAATTTGTGAGATATTAGTTGGGGATCAATCCCTGGCATGTCAGCCGCCGTCCAAGCAAAAACGTCATTGTTTTCTTGAAGAAAAGATGCAAGTTTGCCTTTCAATGGTTCGGGCAGTAGTGCCCCAACATAAGTCACCTTCTCTGGTTCATCCGGGACTAGGGGAATTGGGATTAAATCCTCAGCTGGTTTCCCTCTTCGGTCCTCATTGTCACTAGTGTCCATATCTTCAATGGGGAGAACCTGCCCCCCAACTCCATCAGGCCTTAACGCGGCTACATAACAGCTTCTAGCCATCTTTTGGTCTCCCCGTTCTTCACCAATCCCATTCCGAGTGGGGAATTTGAGTTTCAGGTGGTATGATGAGGCAACAGCCTTAAACGCATGAAGACCCGTCCTCCCAAGGATCGCATTGTAGGTTGAGGTTGCCTTTATAACTATGAAGTTCAGCATCTGAGTGGATGTATTCGTTCCTTGTCCCATGGTCATTGGGAGTTGGATTGTGCCTTCCACCTTTGATTCCACTCCATTGAACCCATATATGGGCATATTAGAGGGTGTCAACTGAGAATCAGTGTAACCCATCTTGATAAAGGCATCGTGGAACAAGATATCCACAGAGGCTCCATTGTCGACTAAGACTCTCTTTGTTTCAGAGTTGCCTATCACAGGTACTATGACAAGAGGATCATCGTGGGGGAACTTCACCCCTTCCAAATCAGAATCATCAAAACTTATTGATACTTCTGTTCGTGCACGCTTCGGTGCTTCTCCAACAATAGTCAGTATCTCTCGGGCATAAGCTTTTCTTGAGTTTCGGGAGGACCCAGCAGCAGTTGGTCCTCCAAATATCATGTTGATCACAGGCCCTCGGGGCTTGGGATTTCGATCTTGATCGTTGTCCCTTCTATCATAATCCTTCCTTTCATAGTTCCCCCTTTGGCTCCCTTGGCTCCCATCCTTAGTGAACTTGCTGAGTTTTCCTCTTCGTATCAGAAACTCAATCTCATCTTTCAGTTGTCTACAATCATCGGTGTCATGACCGACTTCTTTGTGGAACCGACAAAACTGATTTTGGTTCCGTTTGGACAAATCAGCCCTCATTGGCTTTGGCCATTTGATATCTTCTTCCTTGGCTATCTCCATCAGAATTTGACTCCTGGGAGTATTCAATCTTGCATACTCCGTGAATTTTGGCCCAAAGTTATTTCTCTTGGGTGGAGAGTCAGAATTCTTTGATGTTCGGGGAAACTTTTCCTTGACGTCGTACTCCTGAGTTTCTTTTCTTTTCTTCGAGTTTCCACTACCACCAGCAGGGGGCTCATACTTTCTCATGCTTTCTTCAGCCTTGATATATTTCCCAGCCCTATCTTGGAGCTTCAGCATGCTCTCGGGTGGATGTTTAGCTAACGACCGTTTGAAGTGGTCATCAGTGGTTCCTTGTTGTAGGGCTATCATAGCCACTCTGTCTTCCAAATCTGGGACTTTTAAAGCCTCTCGAGTGAATCGATTGATGTAGTCCCTCAGGGCTTCATTCTGTCCTTGCCGGATTGCCATGAGTGAGGCAGAGCTTTTCTCATGCACCCTTCCACTTATGAATTGATTGATGAAGGCTTTACTCAATTCTTTGAAGGATCCAATGGAGTTGGGAGGTAGACGGCTATACCAACGTTGAGCCATACCTGCAAGAGTTTGGGGAAACGCCCTACACTTGACCGCATCGTTGGCTGGCTGCAACAGCAGTGCATTGGAGAAGGTTCTCACATGATTAGCGGGATCTCCCGTTCCATCATACGCTTTAATCGAAGGCATCTTGAACTTTCTGGATATAGCCGTTTTCATGATGTCTTGAGTAAACGGTGGTGTAGGATCATCGGGATCTCCTAGGGGCAACAGATTACTAGGATCACCCCTTGGGGCTTCAGCCCTCTTGGTCCTTCTTGGTGGATCCAAGTTGATTATCGGGATTCCTTCAGTCGTTTTTGCTCTAGCGGCCTCTTGTTCTGCCAATACTTTCTTAAGCCTTGCGACTTCTGCCTCATGGGCCGCAAGCTTGTCCTTAGTAGTTTGGGGTTGATCTTGGTTAGCTTGCGAAGATCGTTTCCTTCTAGGAGCGACATCGTCCCCGGTTGTATAACCCTCATCCTCGGTGTAGGGCCCAGAAAAATCGTCTCGAAACATCTGACGAGTTTGGGTTTCACGGTTTTGGGGTCCCAAACCTGGTACGTAAGGGGGCACGTAAGCCTCATGGTAGATTGGATTAGTTCCGCTACCACCCGCTGTGGGGCGAGGGGGCATGCCATAGCCGGGCATCCCCAAAGTCTGATTTGCGTATTGAGGGAGATCAGTAGTGTGGAGTTGAAGACTGCGAGGTGCGTTCACAAGCAACGCAGAGGTTGTAATTGGTTGCTGGTGAACGGTCTCTTGTGGATTAGATCCATGAATGACCATTTGTAGGGGATTCGTCCCTTCAGCAGTAATTGGGACTTCTTGTCCTTGAGTGTTGGTGGGGATATTCGTTCCCTGAGTGCCAGTAGTTGGCGGTGGTTGGCTCCCATGAGTATCAGCCCCGGAGGTGATAGGGGGGCCTTCAGAAGTGTCAGAATCTCTGTTTGTTCTTCGCGTGTTTGCCATGGTTGATGTTGTTTTCCCACAGACGGCGCCAAATGTTATAGATTAAAAAACGTGCTTTGAGAATTAAATTCTAGGGTTTGTGAGCGTTCAAGCTTTAATGGCTGCTATTGTGTTTCGAGACTAAATCGGTCCTCACAAGATGCCTACGTATCTCTGCTGTATAGAGAATCAAGCCAAATAAAACGTAGTTCTAGAATGAGGGACGAGGGTCCTTATATAGGCGTCTGGAGCCTTGTAATTATGGTACCTTTGAGAGACTTATTAGATAAGTCTTCTTATTGATAACTGATAAGGAGTGTTTTACTTGGCAGGCAAGTATTATCCTTATCTGATAAGTGTTGTGACTCATCATATTATTTGATTGGGATTCTGGATCCTTCTATGAAGATATTACTGTATTTAAGACTCATTTAATGAGCTGTATATTTCCATTAATTATTAATTACGAAAATAATAAATAATTAGGGTTTTGGGCCTTTTATCGGGCCTAATAATTGAATCAGCAATTATATTTCTATAATTACTTTTCTATCCATATCAGTACTCTTCTACTCTATAAATTCAAAAACCTATTGTACTAAAAAAAACTTTTAATTATATGTCTAAACTACAAATTGACAAAGCCGTGTTTCGCGACGGCGTTATAATTTTTTTTTTTAAAACTCTATTTATAAAATTACAACAATCACTCATTTCTCCCTAATAAGTCGTCCTCCCGTTAAACACAATTTCCTTGTTAAGATCGAAATCCCAAATTTTACGCATTGAATACATGTCTTATAAAATAATTTTCTTGTTAACATAATCTTTTCTAGTGAGTCGCTCTCTCATTGAAAAACACATATATAATTATATATGCCTTGCAAATACATATTCTACCTCCAATAGATTTTTTTAATATATAATTCTTATAAATTCGAACTCTTTTATTCTATAAATTTGAAAACTTATTTTACTTCCCATATAACTTTTAATTATATGTCTAACCAATAAAGTCCTTATAAATTAAAGCTCTTCTCCTCTACAAATTCGAAAACCTATTCTATTTACAAAAGAATTTTAATTATGTCTTACAAACACATATTCTACTTTCAATAGAACTTTTAATTGCAAGTATTCTTATATATTCGAACTCTTATCCTCTGTAAATTTGAACACCTATTCTACTTTAAAAAGAATTTTAATTCTATGTATTACTTATGAATTCAAACCCTTCTCCTCAATAAATTTGAACACATATTCTACTTCTAATATGTTAAAGAATTTTTTTTATTTAATAGTATTTAAAATTCAAAAAAATTAGAAAAATAGAAAAATAGATTGAGACAATCTTAAAGGCGACACCTAACCTCTCACGTATCCTCTTTGTGTGTATATATATACTAGCTTATATCTCGTGCGATACACAGTATTTTTTAATATTTTAATATTTTTATTTAGATTTTTGTAATTATATCTTTTTTGATGAACTTTTAATATATATTTATATGTGTATATAATAAATTGGATTTATATATCTAACAATATAAGTATTTTAATTTAATAAATTGTTGACGTAATCTTTAGTAGTATTTTAGATATTAAAATAGGAAAATAGTTTTAAATAATAGATCTAACGGTTCGTATTTATTTGCTCTTAAAAAATCTAACAGTGACTAAAGTGCAAATAACAAAATATGTGCCATGTAATGTGTCGAGTTTCTTTTAACATATGTCATTACTTTTATTTTTTATTAATTATCTTATTTAAATTTAATATTATAAAATTTTATATTAAACATGGATTTTATAAGTTTAATATAATAATTTTTTCATTATTTCTATATTTTCCCGTGTTTTTTTAATTCGAATATGAGTTGTTTCAATTAAAAAATACAAAACAGACAATGTCCTTAAAAAGACGGTTAGTTACTTATTAATAATTATATATATATATATATATATATATATGTGTGTGTGTGTGTGTGTGTGTGTGTTGCCCTTGTTACTTTTAGAAAATTAGTTGTTTAAATTAGAAAATAAAAAATTATATTACCTTTCTATATAGATGTTGCTCGTGTTACTTTTAGAAAAATTAGTTGTTTAAGTTAGAAAAAATTAAAAAGGTTATGTGTTTAGTTGAGAAGGGTAAGTGGTTATTTATTAATAATTATATATAACAATATTACCATTACATATTTATTTTGCATGTGTTATGTTTAGAACATGAGTAATTTTAGTTAGAAAATGTAAAACATATAATATGTTTTAGATGAAAAAGGTAATCAGTTATAAATATGTAATAATATTACAATTATATATATATATATATATATTGCCTATTTTATTTTTATAAGAGAAGTTGTTTTAGTTAGAAAAATAGATAAATTATGTAATGTATTCTAGCTGAAAAAAGCAATTGGTTATATATAGGTCCGACCCAAATTATAGATATGCCCGGTTCAAATATCGACCGATCGACCGACCAAAACTTTTAATGTTTCGTCTTTAATAATACTAGCTTAAATCCCGTGCGATGCACGGATTGTTAATTGTTATTTTATTATTATTTTAATTGTATTTGTTAAAAAAATAAGTAGGCATGTTAAAATAGCTAAACACTTTTAATTAATTAAAAACATTAAAACATATTTTAAAATAAATAAGTACTGGTTTGCTCGTTATATTTTTGGAAAAGGAGGAGTTTTAGTATGGAAAAATAAAAAATGTAACACATATTTAGTTTAAAAAGGTAAATGCCCGTGATATTTTTGGAAAATGAGGTTTTAAAATTTAATAATTTAAATTATTTAAATATGTTTTAAACTAAATAAGTAAAGGGTTTGTCCGTGATATTTTTAGAAAAAGAATGGATTTTAGTGAGAAAAATAGAAAAATTGAATTGAAAAAGGAAATTTCCCGTGAAATATTTAGAAATGAGGGACTTTGTTAGAAAAAATCTATAATGTGTTTTAGCTGAAAAGGTAATTGGTTATAAATAGATATTTGATTATTTATATTTAAATATATTTAGTAATTGCATTTGTTAAGAAAAATTAGTAGGCATGTTAAAATAGGTAAACTTTTAAAAAAATAATTATAATATTAGGTTTAAAAATAAATAACTAAAGGTTTGTCCATGATATTTTTGGAAAATGAGGGGTTTGATTAAGGAAAAATAGAAAAAAACTAACATGTTTTAGTTAAAAAAAGTTAATTGTCCGTGATATATTTGAAAAAGTAGGGGAATTTGTTAGAAAAAAAATGTATTTTAGGTAAAAAAAAAAGGTAATTGGTTATAAATAGGTAATATTATTATTTAATAATATATTTCTATAAATTGGCAAGATTAATTAAGTAAAAACACGAATTTAAGAAAGGACAATTAAGTAAAATCACAATGTACCATACCAACCGACCAAACTTTTAATGTTTCGTCTATTATATAATAGTATTGACTAGCTTAAAACACGTGCGATGCACGGATTGTTAATTGTTATTTTATTATTATTTTTTAATTGTATTTGTTAAAAAAATAAGTAGACATGTTAAAATAGCTAAAGACTTTTAATTAACTAAAAACATTAAAACATATTTTAAAATAAATAAGTAAGTGTTTGCTCGTTATATTTTTGGAAAAGGGGAGATTTTAGTATGAAAAAAATAAAAAATGTAACATATATTTAGTTTAAAAAGTTAAATGCCCGTGATATTTTTGGAAAATGAGATTTTAAAATTTAATAATTTAAATTATTTAAACACGTTTTAAAATAAATAAGTAAATGGTTTGTCCGTGATATTTTTAGAAAAAGAATGGATTTTAGTGAGAAAAATAGAAAAAGTCAATTTCCCGTGATATATTTAGAAAATGAGGGACTTTGTTAGAAAAAATCGATAATGTGTTTTAGCTGAAAAGGTAATTGGTTATAAATAGATATTTGATTATTTATATTTTAATATTTTCAGTAATTGCATTTGTTAAGAAAAATAAGTAGACATGTTAAAATAGGTAAACTTTTTAAAAAAATAATTATAATATTATGTTTAAAAATAAATAACTAAAGGTTTATCCGTGATATTTTTGGAAAATGAGGAGTTTTAGTAAGGAAAAATACGAAAACTAACATATTTTAGTTAAAAAGGGTAATTGTCCGTGATATATTTGAAAAAGTATGGGAATTTGTTAGAAAAAATAATAAAAATAATGTATTTTAGGTAAAAAAAAAAGGTAATTGGTTATAAATAGGTAATATTACTATATAATATATTTCTATAAATAAGTAAGGTTAATTAAGTAAAAACATGAATTTAAGAAAAGATAATTAAGTAAAATCACAACGTACCATACCGACCGACCAAACTTTTAATGTTTCGTCTATTATATAATAGTAAGTATTGATAGTATAGATAGTATTGGTGGATGATTTCAACCTTGACAATAATAATTTATTTGCATAATTAAATATATTTTCACCGTGTACCAAACAATAAATGAAGAAAAATTGATGGGCTTTCTGAGAGGCGATAAGACTCGGCGGTGGGTCACGAGATCAAAAAGCACGCCGGACTCGGACCGAGTTAGTCGGCCTGTCGGACCCACTTACTTCTTCGGTTGTAATTCACGAGGGCCCAATTACTCCCTTTTTTTTCACATGACGATGAGGCGATTTTTTTCCTAGGAATATGTTTGGCGGTAGGGATTTGAGCATTAAAAAATGTAGAGGAGAGCTAGCATTTCGTTCGGTAGTTAGACATGATAATTTAATATACAGTTAAACCTCGATAAAATAATATTCGATAAAGTAATAATTTCGATGAAATAATATATTTTTTTAGTTCCAACTTGAACCAATAAAATAAAGTAATATATTTGATAAAATCATAAAATAATAATTTTTGAAAAATTTCTTAAGGACCCAATGAAGATGTAAAGTAATATTCACTGATATTTATTTATATCTAACCAGATAAATATGAATTTATATTCATTTTTTTAGTTTTCACCAAAATCAAATATATTTCGTTCATAATTTTTGTGGAGGGTATACAAATCATGTCTCACTTTATACCTTATTCATAATATAGCAAATAATGGTTTGTAGGATATATCTGGAGACATCCTTACCTACCTAATATTAGATGACAAATTTTAAGGTTAACTCTTATCAATTTCAAATCAATCATTAATTTTGAATTATTTTTACATTATTAGTGATTTTATAAGCATTATTTTGAGTACGATGGATCTAATATATATATATATATATATATATATATATATATATATATATATATATTACTCTTAATCGATTATAATTTGTTTAAATACTATAATTTTTTTATCATAATACATATATACTTCAATTCACACTAAAAATCTCTTACAACTTTAAAAGTTACAAAAAAACATGCACATAAGTTTCTTTAAAATAATAAAATATTATTTTATCTATAAAGTAATATTTTATTATTATATCGATAAAGTAATATTTTTCTTCAGTACCAAGGTCATTACTTTAAAGAGGTTTAACTAATACGTTATAAATAATTTATTATTATATGTAAGGATAGAGTTAAATCTTTTATTATAGAAAAAAGTTATTAAAAGATGAGAAACAAATATATGATCTCACATAAATCATATATTGTAACACCCCAGTTCCACATCGAGAAAATTTGGGACTTCTGTTTAGTTTATAAGGCAAAGTACTACTACTAATTAGCACCAACAAATCATGATCTTTTGGGGGCCTGTGGTGGGCTAGTTGTTACCCAAGTTGGCTGCGTTTGGGCCAATAGGCTTCAGCTTATTCGGACTCAGAATCAGGACTTGACCCGATTTTCGAAAAAGGCTCGGGATTTGACCCGGGTTGTCACATATGGTATCAGAGCCGACTCTCGAAAGCTTGTCGAGACAAGTTGCCGGAGGTGGGGACACAAAGGCTAGTGGTATTATCCCACAATGGACAGAGGTCCGGAGGTGGGGACACGAAGCCAGCCGGTATTATCCCACAATTGTGACGCCCTCCAAACCCGGGGTACAGATTTGGGGAGTCACTCGACCAACGAAACATAATATACCTGGATATAACACATGCATAATATAATAATGACATAAAACACCCCTTAACCAAGACCGCATCCAGATTATGGCATTGAACAAGCTTCTAAGTTATATTATTACAAACCAGTTTTCAGAGTTATTACACAACTTAAAGTTCAAAGCTAGACATCTAGTCTAACTATCAAAATAGACAACTACCCTGCCAATGACAACCACTCGTGGTGATCTCCTAGCTGCTGGAGAACTATCGCTCGCACTGTGTGTGCTCATACTCTCGCTTCATTGGGATAGGGTTAGAAACAAAACTAGTATGAGCCACAAGTGCTCAGCAAGCATAATATATATCAATCACAGTTCCATAATGAAAGGAAGAATCACAATTATCTGAATCAACAATATACAAGCCAAACATATGCTTTTAACAATCTCAATTGAAGAAAGAGGGATTAGAATTGGACTTCTACATTTTCCAAATAAAAAGGTTGAGTTGTTGATCAGTCACGCATCAACCCCGGACTTGCTTATAGCAAAGTCCTCCACTAGGATCCATGGTCATCTAGGCCTTAAGTTATTATGACCGTGAATATGGCCCGACCATTATTGGTCCCATTTTAAAAACATGTCAGTTCTATCACAGAGTATAAGCAATAACATGCATCACAAGATAAGTACACAATGACAAGATATAATAGTTGCAAAAGAGCTTCAACTGCTCAATGTCAAATGAAGTTCGAGAAATAGATTCGGAATGGTTTCAATGGTACAACATACTCATTTAAGAAGGTCAACAATGATTATAGTCAATACAAAATGAATTAAAATGAAGATTTCTGATATTCAATACGATTGTGGATTGCTCAAGGAATTATGAATATTCAAGGAAATAACATCAGTTGCTCAAATACGGGGTAAAGATTGAATAATCTGAATTGTTCTGATGGTAACATGCATATAATCATTGAAAACAATATCAATTGAATCAACAAGTAAAGGCACAGATACTTGTCTGGTCTACGTAGCTGACTGCAATCTATCGCGCTTATTCTACCTTCTCATTTCCCTTACTTCGGGAACTCGATTCTATAATAAACAACTCATAATAATAAGTCTAACTATCCTCGTTCTATCCTCGACATATACTCATAACCATTTTTAAGTCTAAACAAGTAATCAGGTAATTATTAGCATTTATTGAACGTCCGATATAATTTTACGATACTCAAAACTCAGACACTAGCCCTTATACAAAACATTTACGGATAATAAAACACATTTTTCAACTCATATAAACAATATAGCACTTATAAATATTTTTAGAACAATATTCGATACTTATTTGAATTTAAATAAGTCACAAACAATTTTTAAATCAAAAATCGGATTATTAATCCCAATATAAGTATTTAAAAACAATTTAATCAATTAATATAAAATTAACTAACAATTTCCAAACACTCAAACTATTTTTAAATAATTAAATCAAGCTAGAAAATAATTAAACTTAATTTAAATTAATTAAATCTAATTAATAATTAATTAATAAGAATTAACTAATTAATAAAATTAATCAATTAATTAAATAAATTAATCATTAATAAAAAATAATTAAAATAATTAAATTTAATCAGTTTTCGAATTTAAATAAATAATTATAATTTTACAAAATTTTTTGAATATAAAAATGTATTTTTAAAATAAAAATATGATTTTTATAAATATTTAAACTATTTTCGAATTATTTTTAAAAATAAAATCCAAAAACAGTTTTCTGAAAATGAATTAGGATTTCGAAGATTGAAACCGGGTCAAAAATTCGGATAAACGGGTCGAGAAGAACAACCCGGAAAATCCCAGAATCCGACGACAATTCCCAGATTCCGGCGAGCAAAAAACGTAACAAAAATTGGGGTTTTTTATATCAAAACACTCCTTATTAACTCATCAATTCATTCCGACCAAAAACATACCAAAAACATGGCCGAAACTTCAATCTCGACTAAGCTCCGGCGAGCTCAAGCAAATTTTCCGATCTAGCTAAATCGTACATGAAACTCGACGTTTTTTTTGTTAAAATGAAGCTAAGAACACATACAATGAAAGCCCTCTATCAAAAACAATGTCAGATCATTCATATGAACGGACTATTCAAAAGAAAAATCGGGCAAAAACCCTAGAATCGAAATTCTCAAAACTGAACATAAACATGAAATTAAAGCATGAATTCCTACTAATTAGAACCCTAGGAACATGATAGAAGCAATCAATTGAACGGAGAATCAACATAAAAGAAATCCCCAAATTTAATAAGAACTCTAATTTTAATTCGAAATTCAAAAATTCATATAAATTCGAAAAATTACCAGATGATGATATGGTTTGAAGATTCTGAAACTAGAGATCAAGAGTTTTGATTTGAGTACTTGAACTTGAGATTTGGATTCCAATAACACTTTCAAAATTGAATTTGATCTTCAAGAACACGAAGAACACGGTTCAGGAATTTTTATATTTTTTGTCTATTTATATATGTATTATACGTAGGATAATGTACGATTCGCCTTTTTATACTTAGTGGAAAATAATACCCCAAATGATATTTTTGGATCGATATTGATCCAATGGATCGCTTTAAATCTTTAATAAAGTAAAGTACATGTTTTACGAGGTGATAATTATCCATCTCAATACATCTCATTTATATAACGAATGCTCAAGAATACTGGGGCTATAACAGATGTATTATTGATACGAACGATATATCAATCGCCCTAAACAATTAGGGTACGAAATAATTTTTCCTTTTTGAATAAAACAGATAATATTGATAGTATCAGATAATAAGGAATATAATAATACGAAGAAATCATCCGATAATGATTCAGACACGAATGACGAAGGGATAATAATGATGTAGAAAATTTTAACGGGGCCCTTGAATTTTCAAAACGGGGCTCAAACTGAAGATATTTCTAAATGAAAAGATATTCGAAAGGGGCTTTCGACACAACAATTAGCATACTATTACTCAATAACCTTAACCATTAAGACTCCAAATACTCCACAATAATTATTCTACACATAAAATATAATTTATATCATTAATAAAGTTCACGGATATTACAACAATGGCTAGGGAGGAACAATCCGGACCTATGGTCTATCCATTCAGGCTTTGACGAGGACATCAAGAGTTTAAGTGGGGGAGTTTGTAACACCCCAGTTCCACATCGAGAAAATTTGGGACTTCTGTTCAGTTTATAAGGCAAAGTACTACTACTAATTAACACCAACAAATCATGATCTTTGGGGGCCTGTGGTGGGCTAGTCGTTACCCAAGTTGACTGCGTTTGGGCCAGTATGCTTTTGCTTTTTCGGACTCGGAATCGGGAATTGACCCGATTTTCGAAAAAATGCTCGGGATTTGACCCGATTTTCGAAAAAATGCTCGGGATTTGACCCGAGTTGTCACATATATTGTCAGTATATTGTCGATTAATGAACAAGTCTATGTATTATATTAAAATTTAATATTTCAATATTTTAATAATTTAATTTTTGGTTTTGATCCTTCATTATAGCTAATAAATAATAAAATAATATAAATTGTAGTAACCGGCTGATTATATTATTAAATTAAAACACATTATTTTTTAATTAAAACATATTATGTTTTATAAAATCTCTAATAAAATATATAAAACTCATTAATACACCCTTAAAACTATGTACACTATATTTTTTAATCATTAAATTAATATTATTATATTAAAACCAAAATATTGAAAATTTTGAATTTTAGTTTTGAGTTTTTGGTCCTTCATTCTAATTAATAAACCTAATAATATCAACTGGACTGTATCTTCTGATAATTAATATGTCTTTCCTAATTGAAATACATTATTCTTTAATTTAAAATATATTAATTTGAGTAAAAAGTATATTGTGTACCTGAAGTTTCAGATTGTTGCATTTTGTGTACCTAGAGTTTGTTATCTATCGAAATTTATGCTAAAGTTTGCAGAAACTTGCAAAATGCATACTTCCGTCATTAAATTTTAACACCGTTAAATTTTGTTAATAAAACGAGACAAAAAAGAAGGGTATTTTAGTATTTTACCACGCGTATGTGTGATTTTGATGGTATGCTTTATGTTTCTAAAAAGATGACTAACGCCAAAATTTTGAATAGAATTAATAAATTACATAATATCATCTATCATTTTTTTCATAACATTATTATTTTTATTATATATTTTATAATATATTTTATATTTAAGATAATAATTGAAAAATATCAATTGTAACAACAAAATTGTAAAAAAATAAATTGCAACTATCCGTGTTTTGTGTTAGTAACAACTAGAATTAGGATTCTAGTAATAAATTTATCACCATGTCCCAAATTACTTGTCCACTTTAATTTTTACACGTACTTTAAGTTGCTTCAAACATATATTCAATTTATTTGTATATAAAGTTTTAAATATTATAAATTTTATTTATAAAAGTAATTTTTTTTTAAAAAATAATTTAATGCAATGTAGTTGACACATCTTAAAATATGCGTAAAAACCAAAATGGACCGGTACTTTGGGACTGAGCAAGTATTGTTTATCATTTTTAACGATAATTTTAATGAATACATTATATATCATAAATTATGGTACAAGAGTGTATATTCTGCAGATCGATATATTCACCTATAAATTTTAATTTTTTTTAATATATTCTAAATATATTAAAATAAAGAACACATTGTTGTGTACCATGTGTCCAGTAATATACGCATATATATAACATATATAATATTTATAAAAAATGTTAACTTGGAGATAATGTATTTAATCCAATCACAAATATTTATAAGAAATAATTTGTTTTATATAAAATAAGTTCTGTTTAAAAATATAATATTTTTTTATTGTATTATGTCAAATAACGATATTTTTTATTATATTATTTAAGAATAAAACGATATGACATTACATACATATAGTTCTTGTTTAATCTAAATGACACAAATGCCCTTACGGTGTTAGTCTTTTTTGACGGAAGTATGCATTTTGCACGGTTCTGAAAACTTCAACGTGCATTTCGCTAGATATCAAACTTTGGATACACAAAGTGCACCAACATGAAACTTCGGGTACACAATATGCTTTTTACTCTATTAATTTTTATAAACATACCTAAAAATATTAATTATATTATTATCCTTCATCATTAATACACATTAAAAAATATCACAATATTTCTTCCTATCATTAATAAAATATACAACATGAAACTTCGGGTACACAATATGCTTTTTACTCTATTAATTTTTATAAACATACCTAAAAATATTAATTATATTATTATCCTTCATCATTAATACACATTAAAAAATATCACAATATTTCTTTCTGTCATTAATAAAATATATAAAAAACAATCTTATACTATATTAATTATATGCCAATGTAATATAATTATGTAGTTTATACCACAAGAAAATCCAGTTTTAACAACAGAAAATTTCGTTGGCATGTTAGGTAAATCCGTTGTAAAAACACTATGCCAACGAAATGATTATCGAAACACTATGCCAATGGAATGACTACCGAAATGGTCCGTTGGAAAAACTTTGAGATCTGTTGCCGATCCGTTGGGAATTGCTAACAGACTTATTTCCATTGGCAATTTTCGTTGGTATAAATAGGAATTCTTGTAGTGTTATAATTCTAGATATTAAAACATCCTATCATCAATATATATATATAAAGGAGGATACGCGGAAGGTTAGGTGGCGCCCCTAAGATCGTCTCAATTTATTTTTCTAATTTTCTAGAATTTTAGAATTTTAAATACTGATAAAAATAAAAAAAATATCCTTTAAAATATTAGAAGTAGAATGGATGTTCGAATTTATTGAGGAGAAAAGTTCGAATTTATAGCGAAGACATATAATTAAAAGTTCTATTTGAAGTAGAGTAGGTGTTTGAATTTGTAGAGGGGAAGAGTTCAAATATAAAAGAAGTACTTGCAAATTTCTATTTGAAGTAGAATAGGTATTTCGATTTATAGAGGAGAAAAATTCGGATATAAAAAAAGTACTTGCAATTAAAAGTTTTATTGGAACTAGAATAATCGTTTGTAATACATAACTAAAAGTTCTATTTGAAGTAGAAAATATGAAGTTATATAAGTGTTTTTTCAACGAAAGAGTGTCTTATTAGAAAGGAGTATGATAACATAAAAATTAATATATACAAGTATATATTAAATATATTAAATCTGAGATTTTGATATTAAATAGGAAAACGTGTTTCACGGGAGAACGATTTATTAGCGAGGACCAAGTAATTTTCATAATTTATTTGATAGAGTTTTTTTTTAAAAATTATTACGCTGCCGCGCTTCACGCAACTAGTTCTTAGAAAGAGAATGTAAATAAAAATATCATTGCGAGGAATTCAAAACTCAATAAATGGTAGAGTTATTTAACAAAAAGTTAAATAAAATAAAATTCCAAAATGAAAGAATTATTATGAACCAAAAAGTCGAGGACGTCTCTTAAACCATTGAACAACGGCTTGCATATTTTTGGAAAAAAGGGAGAGCCGTCGAGAAAAGAGGGCTCAGTACAAGAGCTACCATAAATTTTGCATTGATATTTATATAATTATTCAAAATTTTAGATAATTTAATAAGTTATTTAATAATCAAAAAAATTATTAAAAATTGGAGTTCAAGCTGATATTAGTTATTTCATAGTAGAAAATAGTTTAAACTTGGAGTTCAAGGCGTTTTTAGTATTGTTAGACTACATATAATGAAAAATATCGTTCATAAATGCAATTCACATATAATTGCATTTACTTTTTTAATAAAACCGAGTAAAGTTTAAAAAGTAATAAAATTTTAAATCTGATTAATTATTAGGAAAATGCTATAGATCCTAATATTTTCTCAAATTTTTCCCAAAAGCCGACTGTGAATTTTGGGAGCGGATACCTAGCACTAACTGTTCATGCAAATTTGTGTCTTTTCCTCTCTTCAAGTTGTATGTTATGTAGTAGACCCGACAATTTTCAACACGACACGAAAACACGAGATGAAATGACATGAAAATTTAGTGTTTGAGTTTGCATTTTTAGTACACGAAAGGAAAGTACACGAACACGAAAGTACACAATCGAGATTTAGTGTCGGGTTTGTGTTTACCCTTCAAGTACACGACACGGCACGAAGTACACGAAATAAATAAATTAATATTTATAAATTAATATCTATATTTGATATTTTTATATTTTTATTAGATAATTAACATTTATTTATGTGATTATACATAAATTTATAATATTATTTGTAAATCTTATGTAAATATATATTTTCAATACATATTTGTAAAAATGTTACCGAAAATTTTAATATTTTAATACATTTACTTATTTATTTTTATTTTTATTATTAATTAGAATTACACGAAAACACGACACGAAAAGTACACGAAACGAAAGTACACGAACACGAAATTACACGAACCCTAAATGGGTGGTTTTGAGTTTAATATTTAGGTACACGAAACACGAAAATATACGACACGAACGAACTGCCAGATCTATTATGTAGTCTTTGTCGGTTTGGTACTCTGCATGAAATAAACCTCCCAAATTTAATTAAAAGTGGACACTATTTGGCCATTGCACCCTAGCTCTGTCTATATAGTGATACAAAATATTGCGGGATGTGGTCCATGCAGATCAAACAACAAATTATTCACAGAGAATTAAAACTAATATCCCTGGTTTTATAGATTAAAATTTAATTGAAATTAGAATTAGAAATGAATTAAAATAATTGTATTAATGAGTTACATAATTGATTTTAGAATACAATTGAATTAACGGGCCGTATTAATTTAATTTTGTTGGGTTTTAGTTTAAAATTATAGTTGACCCAATTTTATTAAAATGAACCTATACATATCTAGATACAAGCGTGTTAAAGAAAAAGAGAGATGAAAATCCTAGCAAACATTCAGGTGAGAGAGGGAGGGAGAGAGAGAGAGAGAGACGCCGAAAGAGAGAGGAGGAGGAGGGGGAGAAGAAAAAGAACACGAGAGGAGGTTTCATAACAAGTTTTTTTTTTAAAAAGGTAACGATTCTTGTATTCTCTATATATTCTTATGTATGATATTATGTGTAAATCATATTTTCTTGATTATTTGTATATGTGATAATGTTTTGGTATATAATATGATATATATCCATGAGTTCTTTGTTTTGTTCATTGTGTTCGTATGACTACTCCGATTTTGTATGTATACTATATATAAAAAGTCTGGATTCTTGTAAAAATCGTATCTGACTCGTTATTTATCAGAATTTTATGATATTAGACTCTATGAAAAGGTATTTGAATTATCTACGACTTTGATTCTTTGTGTTTTTCGAAATTCGGTCTGCAAATGTGAGATTTACTGTGTTTTCTTGACATGCCAGTGTGTTTTCTGTGATTGCGATGTCTTAAACGTCGAAATACTAACCTGATCAGGGGCTGATTCTGTTCTGCAGTTCACAAATGTCTATATTCTGAGTTCGTTACTTGTCCGTTTTTAACGAGCCTTGTTATTCTGGAAAGGTCTCGGAATTGCCTACGTTTTTCGTGTTTTGTACTTTTTCAGATAAAGTCATTTTCATAGAGTAATTTGTCAATTTCTAGAACTGGTCATAACTGATTTTGTTAATAATGATCTATTTTGTAAGATGTTTTGGTGTCTGATTTTTGAAATTTCTTGGAGTAAGTTATATGTAAGCGTCGCATGGGTTCTATTAAGGTGGTGTGAACATTATTTGACTTTGATTGGTTTAATAAAATTATAGGATTTGCTCGCATTGATTTCGGTATTTGATCGCTTTTGAGGTAAGTACTTTTTGACTTACTTTTATTTCCGGGAAAAATATATTTTAATTCTGCATTTTTTTCAGATTTCGTATAAGATATAAAAATATTGTTTCGAACTGTATAAGATATAAGATACGAGAATCTTCGAATCCCTTAGTCTCTACGTTATCGAACCCGTTCGTAATTTACGCTATAGTTCCGGAACTAGCCTTAGATAACCTTAATAGACGCACAAGTGTGCAACTTTAGATCCTATTAAGGACGCATAATTATTGAACTTTAGATGCCGGTCACTGGCAAAGTGTGGCATATAAGAATAAGAATAAGATCCCGGCTATTGGGAAAGTGTGGCCGTAGAGCAAGACTATGGTATTTATAAGAATTTCGTTTCTGTTTTAAATTCTGTTTATGTTCTGGATTTTGAAAATCTAACTTTGGGCTGGATTTGTTTTTGTAAAGGTTTTCAAAATCAGTATTGTTTTGAGAAATTTGTTTTATTAAAACGCCCATTGATTTTCGAGAATATCGATAATTCAATCTGTTACTTGTTGAGCTCTATAGCTCACCCCTTTCTAATATTTCAGGTTGGTACGTTGTGGAAGATTATTGAGAATATGGATGTGAACTTGTGAATTTCGTGCTACGTGTTTTGATGTAAATTATTGGTTAATAATAGATGTGCTATTAGAATCAATTTTGCTAAATTGCAAGATATGTATTATTGAAATTGTGGAGCTCCGTCTTCGATTTTATGTTTATGAATTATCGAGTTTGACTGCTTCTTTGACTTTTGTTAATTTTTGGCTTTATTGAATAAAGAATTATGTTTTATTTAAGTTTTGTATTTAGAATTAATAGTCCGAAAAATCGGGCTATTACATTAACATAGGAATTTGTGATAACAAAACTTGAGATCACGTAACAGAATTAAGATCTACGTTGGTGGTTCAACAATAGTATATTCGCCGGATAACGGTGGTGATTGTGTTTTATAAGAAGCTGAGATCAAAGGAGTGGTGGCGGTCTCTCTGAGCTCTCAACGTCCAACCCCTTTAATGTGCCTACGTACCCTATATTTATAGGGATCAAGTTTCACGTAGTTGTAATAGAACAAGGATACTAAGTCTACCAGAGATAGGTCTCCTTGGTCAGAGTACAAGGATCCTAATTCTACTAGAGATAGGTCTCCTTGAAGATAAGCATCAAGCATAGTCCATGTCGGACTAGAACTCTCAACTCATTACAGAATGTGTATCCAAGCCCACAAAGGAGAGCCCATACGATGAAACCTAACCCAATAACCCCAAGGCTCAACTATGATCGTGCCCTTCACGAATATAACATTAACCCCAAATACCGGAGCTAACATCAACCGCTAACAACTACCACATCAATCTTTTAGTTGTAGGGACAAGTCATGGCTTACTTCAAATGCACAAGCTGATCCTTACCCCCCGATGAGGATAACCCACCAGACTACAGGGCAAGTTCTCCAAAGTTATCGTCGCACCAGATACATCTTACTCCCACAACAAGGACAACTTGCCAGAATACATGAATAGACCATTTGAGTGCATATACAAGCTTAATCATACCTAAAATCCCCCATAAAGATAACTTATTAAAATACAGAATCAGGCCTTCATTTTATGGTCTTCTATAAATACTCAAGGCATGTCACTCATTAAATAATATTCTGTCCCCTCTCCATGTCATCTTCAAGTCGGCGCCCCAACCTGGCCCTCCATAGCATGTTGGCGCGCCAGATTGTGCCTCGCCTAGGGTTGGCGCTCCAACCTTGGTCCTAACCCTAGTTGGCGCTCCAACGTGTGTCCACTCATGTTTTGGAGCTCCAAGCCCACCTTCTGTTATTGTTCATATTAACATATCCATTCAACCATGTCACCCTAATCGTTGACCATCTTCAGATAGTTAATCATTTCATTGTATAAATTTTGGGTATAACAACTACCCCAAGTCTCTATTGTATTTGAAAAATGCAAACAGACTTTTATAAATCAAAACCAAAAATTTATAAACTATCTCCTCAATGTTGACGCTCCAAAGTCCTTTGACGCGCCAATACAATTAAAACCGAGTAAAGTTTAAAAAGTAATAAAAGTTTAAATCTGATTAATTATTAGGAAAATGCTATAGATCCTAATATTTTCTCAAATTTTTCCCAAAAGCCGACTGTCAATTTTGGGAGCGGATACCTAGCATTAACTGTTCATGCAAATTTGTGTCTTTTCCTCTCTTCAAGTTGTATGTTCTGTAGTCTTTGTCTGTTTGGTACTCTGCATGAAATAAACCTCCCAAATTTAATTAAAAGGGGACACTATTTGGCTATTGCACCCTAGCTATGTCTATATAGTGACACAAAATATTGCGGGATGTGGTCCATGCAGATCAAACATCAAATTATTCACAGAGATATATACATGCACTCTGATCTCTTTATCTGATACATATAGACATTAGACATATATACATATATGGTGTGGATTGAACTTTGTATGTATGAAATTTTTCGTTAGTATAATTTGTTGTAACAAACGTTTGTTCGAGATCATCTACCTCTACCTATATATATACGATACAACTCCATGCAACTGTTGCAGTCTATTTGTCTGTGCTTAACAATCCTCCATACATGCATGCACACAGCCACACCACACACACACAAGAGCAAAACAAAAAGTGAAAGTGTGGACCATCTGTCCTGAAAGCAGAGCAAAGCTGTTGAAACAGTTAACTGCTGATTCCAGCTGAACGTGTCATGTTATTTTCAATTCTTGAATTTATTGTATTTACTCTGATCATAATAATAAATAAATATGACAATAAACAAACACTCTGCCAACAAGCATGCAAATCAGAAGATTTATACATGACAGATTGAGGGGATTCTGTGGCCCTTTTCCCTCTTTCAGATTTTAGATCTGTTCTTTAGTGAAAACTCGATGATTCATGTGAACAGAGATCAGAACACAGAACAAATTTTATATTTCTGACTTGCAGATTTGTGCAGACATGCATGTTTCCTAGCTATTCTAGATTTCCAACTTGCTAGTTATTAACAATTTTTGCAGTTTTTATTTCAATTTTTTTGTGTATTTTAACATAAAACTAAGCTATGATTAATCTGTGAATAAAACATTAGTTGACATATCTTAGTAATGAATACAAAGCAGAGGATAACAACATGCACGCCTGCATTTAGATTCCACTAAATTTCACAAGCAATTATAGAACATAATGTTGTCCTTCATAATGCCCTCGATCACTATACATTCCATGATTACCTTTACTATCATAACCAGGATTACGAGTTAGTCGGGACTCAACTAGTATAAATATTTTAATTGAGTTTATAGCTTTTATTTTAAAAAGTTTTAATAATTTTTTTTCATGATTGAAATGTAAATTTTAAGTGTTTTTAGTTTATGTTGGAATAAAGTCAGCCAAGACCTGATTCCGCCATTTTGAGTAAATACACACAAGGACCAGATGTTTTGAAAATGTCCAAAAAGATCCTGCACATTCTTTACTTCTACTTCAACAATAATAATTAATAAAACATAAATTATGTTTGCATGATCGAAAAACAATTTCTAAATCGTGCCTGCAAAACTGATAATTAGGTTGTATAGAATCATTTCATAATAACTATTTTTTGTTACAAAACTGTAAGAAAAATTATTACTCATCATGCAAATATAGACCGGAGAAGGGAGTACAGCAACTCATAAACACACAGAAAATTGCAGAAAATGCATAATTAGGACAATCAAATCGAGACCTTTAAAGCACATGCATCCGCAGACACACCTGTATATGTGTTTTGGTGCGAGCGCAACTTTTGAAATAAAGAACTCATTGTTTAATCATAACCCACTATATAAAAAAAAAAAATCTTTTATTTTTCATTTCAAATCTTATCGAAAATTAGTTAAATTTTACTTTGAGTCCTTTCTACAATAATATTGACTAATATAAAAGATGTAGAGTATATATGCCTACAGTACTCTGTACATTATTCTTTTGCTGGTATGGCAGCTCTCCTGCATGCATTATTTATTATGAACAGAAAAAAATCCCTGCTGCAAATAAGTGACAAACTAGTTATACATAACGACTTCTGGAATCTAACAGCCTGAAACCTCTTAATCTAACACAACCAGTATCATTTTTATACGTAAATATTTAGGCTTTGGCAGACTTGATATCAGAGCTGAGATTGATTTATTTTGTCACAAGGTCTTTGGATTTGAGTAGAAACACTTTTTTCAGTAATTGCAGTGCAGATGCAGTGCATATTTTAAATAAACCTCCAATGCATGTCCATATAAGAGAAGCTAATATGGTTGCCATTGTTTGGTTTGTTCTGGTGATAGTGATAATAAACCGTTTTGTAATTTTTATAAAAGCTTTTGTGGACCCAAGATTACACAATTTAATTAACTTTTTCCATAATTTAATTGTTTGTTTTTAGGGAAAATAAATTCTTGCATCCTTAAACTATATGCTGTTTTTGGTTTAGGTCCTTGAACTATACGAAAAAATATTATGGTACCTAAACTTTCAAATTTTCTGATTCTCGTCCTTCCGTCCAAAAACGCTGACGTGACAATTACCTAGAAAATCGAAAATTCTTGGAATGTAGTGAAATTTTGGCATGTTAATCTACGAATGATTACAAGAACATCGGTGGTGAAAGTTTTCGATTTCGAGTTCACTAACATATGGAAATCTGCAGATTTTAGTAAAAAAAATTCGTGTTCTTGAAATTAAAGTGCAGATTTCTAGACGTTAGTGAACTCGAAATTGAAAATTTTCACCACACCGGTTCTTGTAAGCAGTAGTAAATTAACATATCAAAATTTCACTACATTCCGAGAATTTTCGATTTTCTAGGTAATTGCCATGTCAGCGTTTTTGGACAGAAGGACGAGAATCAGAAAATTTAAAAGTTTAGGTACCGTAATATTTTTTCGTATAGTTCAAGGACCTAAACCAAAAACAACATATAGTTTAAGGACGAAAGAATTTATTTTCCCTTGTTTTTACTGTAAAATGGTAAAAAGATCTTAGAGCAATCATGGAGAATTCGAAACAGCCCGATTGAGTATCCCTATATATCTTGAGCTGCATGTGTTTGATGTGCATTAATCTCAAAAGTCGCAGTACTTGTCCCTATACAAAATATTGCTTCCAAGTTTCCATTGTCAAGAGTAATTACTTTGGCAGAGAATATAACGTACATCTATATGTGTTTGCAGAATTTGGTCCCGAGCCACAATTACAAAATCTTAGCTGAGTCCGAGTTTCGGTCGAAGTAAATGGATTAAGGTCGATCTGATCCAAACCCGACCGTTCTTATCTCAATGAGTTAATTGATGATACATATGCAATCGTAGAACATAACATGAAATGTTGCACCTACAACATGCATTGATGGGGGAAGTAGTGTAGCTCTATGCTACATTAGGCCTCATATAACTACATGTTTATAGAACTTTATGACATGATTATATATAAAGATGGAGTCTTGGAGAGTGAATGAATCCCGAGGAAAAATGTAGAGTTTGGCATGTTAGTAAAGGCAAGACAAAGGCATATATAGAAGCAAACAAGAACATGATTTTTCTAGGGGATACCATTCTTAGGGATTTACAAATATTCCAAACAGATCTTTAGCTTGGGTTTAATAAATGTTTTTAGACTACTCCATACTACTAGCACTGCTACTCCTATTAATTGTGTGTTCACTGACAAACCTTGAGTTTAGAAAGGAAAAGGGTTTCTACCTATAGAGTCCTTTTTTGATAATGGAATTGCATGAAAATCATCAGATGAATTGAGGTTTTCAAAGGTGAAATGATAAGAAAAAAGCAAACATGCCCATTTGCTTTCTCCTGCTTTTATTTCTTTATGTTAAAGTGGAGTAACCCATTGAGCTGTTTATGAAAAGTGTGTGTGTGTGTGAAAATTTTAGCAAAAAAAGAAGTGTGTGTGTTACGTGTGTGAAATAAAAGAGTGTTTACGCATTACTCCCTCCGTCCCATTCATTTTTATACACTTTTCATTTTGGAATGTCCCTCTCATTCTTATACATTCCAAAAATAGTAACTTTTAATAATATAAAACACTATTACACCCACTACTATCTCTATTCTATAATAATATCCACTATTTTTCTCATCTATCTCAAATCTATTATTAAATATTGATAAGTCCCACCACTTTACCCACTTTTCATCTAATTTTACTCATTTTTTATATCTTTTCTTGGTTTCCGTGCCCAACTCCTATGTATATAATTCGTTGGGACAGGGAGTACATTGAAAGATTCTTCTCTTTTCTTAAGTTTTATGGACTACATTATGATTTGATGATTATTCATTACGTAATTGGATTTGTAAATGATATACTTCTTTAGTACCACTCATTTATTTACATTTGATTTGAGCACGGAGGATAAGAAAAACTAATAAAATAGTGAAAACAAGAGAAAAAATGAGTTTAGTGGTGGGACCAATCAATATTTAATGTATAAAGCGAGTATAGTGGAGGAAAGTAGTGGAAGTAGTTGATTTTTATATTGTAAAAATTTACTACTTTTAAAAAATTTAGAAAGACAAATAATTGGAAGGGACATCCCAAAAAGAAAAAGTGAGTTTAGTGGTGAAATCAATCAATATTTAATGTATAAAGTGAGTATAGTGGAGGAAAGTGGTAAAGTGAGTATAATGGTTGTAAAGTGAGTAGGAAAGTATAAAGTGGTTGTAAGGTGAGTATAGTGGTTGAGCATCCTAAATGTCAAGTTCTTACTCACAATTCCTGAGCATCTTGAGCACAAAGTCACTGCCATAAGAGAAGGAAGAAATCTAAACAATATTTCTCTTGAAACCTTATATGGTGTGCTTAAATCATATGAGCTAGAGTTTTTCCAGAAAAGAGCTATTCTAGCTGGATCCAGAGGAAAGATGGCTAATATGTCAGGTGCTCTCATGGCTCATGTGCCAAGAATCACTCAACCTAGTGAAGTAACTCAAATCACACAACCTGCTCCAGTACCTACTCGTAAGATTGAAGAGGTTGTGGATGATGAGGAGAAAGTTGTACTACAGATAACTGATGTTGAAGATGAAGATTTCTACTCCCTAGAAGAAATGGAGAAGATGGATAATCCAACTATGGCTTATATGGCTAAGAAATTCAAGAACATAAGATTCAAGAGAAACAAGCCATTTAAGCCTCAAGGTCAAACATCAAGGTTCAGCAGAGGGAATTCTTCCAAGGTTGAAGGTGGTGCCACAAGAGGTGATTACAAAACAGGGATGGTGGATAGATCCAAGTTCAGGTGTTACAACTGCAATGAGCTTGGTCATTTTGCCACTGAGTGCAGAAGACCAAAGCAAAATCAGAGGATGGATAAAGGGTCAAGTGCACATTTCAAGAAAGGACAGGGAAAAGCCTATGTGGCTGAAGGAAAGTGCTGGAATGACTCTGATGATGAAGAGGAAGAGGAATATGTAAATCTAGCCCTCATGGCTAAGTCTGATGAGGCCACCTCTAGCTCTCCAAATCAGGTACCCTCACTTGTCTTACTTGATATGTCTAAAGATGAATACAAACAAACTGTTGAGGAATTGAGTGCAAAAATGTTCAATGTTCACACTAGTCTAACTGCAGCTAATGAAGAAATTGCTAGGTTAACTAAATTGAATGAAACACTCACTTCTAAAAACAATTTGCTTTTGTTGAAGACCAGTCGTTTAGAATCTTTAACACATGAGAATGCCAAACTTAAAAATGAATTAGTCTGTGCTAAAGAGATTGAAAGTGTGAATGTCACATTTGATGAAACCAAGTTTCCTGGAACAAAAAATCATAGATGAAAGTGTGAATGTCACATTTGATGAAACCAAGTTTCCTGGACTGCATGAAGAAGGTCAAATGAAAATTCTTAGATTTTAGAATCAAGGATACTTGGAGGAAGAAGAAATTGTTGATGAAGAACCTACTTTCACTCAAACTGTTAAAACAGAAAAGGATGTTGTCATTGAAGTTTGAAAGAAACAATGTGTGGAAGTTGGTTCCAAGACCTAAAGGAAAATCAGTTATTGAGACAAAGTGGGTATTCAGAAACAAACTACATGAAAATGGAAATGTGACTAGAAATAAGGCAAGGCTAGTAGCTAAAGGCTATTGTCAACAGGAAGGAATAGACTATGATGAGACATTTGCACCTGTTGTCAGACTTGAAGCTATCAGGATTTTTCTAGCCTTTGCTGCACACTGTAACTTCAAGGTGTTCCAAATGGATGTCAAAAGTGCTTTTCTAAATGGAGAGTTGGAAGAAGAAGTGTATGTTGAACAACCACCTGGTTTTGAAGATGCTGAAATGTATGATTTTGTGTACAAACTGTTCAAGGCACTTTATGGTTTGAAACAAGCTCCTAGAGCATGGTATGATACTCTCTCTGCCTTTCTATTGGAAAACCAGTTTACAAGAGGTGTAGTAGATAAGACTCTATTCTACAAGCATCATGTCAAAGACATCATTCTGGTTCAAATTTATGTTGATGATATCATCTTTGGTTCATCAAATGAGAAGTTGTGTGAGAAGTTTTCATCTCTAATGAGAAACAAGTATGAGATGAGTATGATGGGAGAGTTGTCATTCTTCCTTGGTTTACAAGTTCTTCAAAAGGATGATGGAATCTTCATTTTTCAAGAAAGGTATGTCAAGGAACTTCTCAAGAAGTTTAACCTAGAAGATTCATCACCTGCCAAGACCCCCATCTCTACTTCAACAAGTTTGGATCTAGACTCCAAAGGGAAGAAAGTGGACTCTAGTGCATACAGGGGCATGGTTGGATCACTTCTCTATCTAACTGCTAGCAGACATGACATAATTTTTGCTACATGTCTCTGTGCAAGGTTTCAGGCTGATCCAAAAGAGTCACACCTAGTAGCCATCAAGAGAATTTTTAGATATCTAAAGGGCACTCCTAATCTAGGACTTTGGTATCCTAAAAATACTGGATTTGAGCTAGTAGGGTATTCTGATTCAGACTATGCTGGGTGTAGAATTGACAGAAAGAGTACTACAGGAAGCTGTCAATTTCTTGGTGGAAGATTGGTATCCTGGTTCAGTAAAAAGCAACACTCAGTTTCCACTTCAACAGCAGAAGCTGAATACATTGCAGCTGGGAGTTGCTGTGCACAAATCTTGTGGATGAAGAATCAACTGATGGATTATGGCTTAGTGTTAAATAATATCCCTATCTACTGTGACAACACTAGTGCCATAGCCATCTCAGACAATCCTGTTCAACAATCTAGGACAAAGCACATTGATATCAGACATCATTTCATAAGAGAGCATGTTGAAAGAGGAACTGTGAAGTTGATCTATGTGCCCACAGAAAAGCAACTTGCAGACATTTTTACAAAACCACTGGATGAAGCAACCTTTAACAGGTTGGTAAATGAATTAGGAATGTTGAATCTGGTATGTTAACTTACTAAGTTTTTCAGTCCTTTATTCAAATGTAGCTTGTGACAGTAACATCTCCAGAAGTTGTTGTCATGAGAAAGTTACTGTCTACTTAAGTCTCTATCTGTTTTCGATAGCATGTTTACTTTGACTTTGTCAAATTGAATTTCGTGCTAGTCTTACATTTGATAGTTTGATCTTGTATGACATTAACTTGCATGGTTTTTACTGCTGAAACTGGTCAAAGATTCTACTTAATTGGTCAGTTTTGCTTTGATTGTTGAATTAGTGGTAGACATCACTTAATTGCAATCTGTGGTAGTTGTATGGGTACTCCAAACTGTTGATCGTTCCTCACTCTTCGATCATAAAACCTGGCCACCCTTATCTGATATGCAGCTAATCGTAAGGATGATGTTGCACGTGTTTCTTCCAAAAAATCAAGATGAAGCCGTTGGTTGACCTCATTAGACTCCTTGTCATAATGATCTCTCCTGAATGACCCAGATCCAAGTTTTACAAGAACCATTGCTTCAAAGCCGTAAGATAACATAAATGGAGACTCTCCAGTAGTAGATCTTGGTGTGGTATTGTAGGACCACAACACCATAGGAAGCTCCTCAGGCCAGTTACCTTTACTTTCTTCTAACTTGGTCTTCAAGGTGTGCTTGATTATCTTATTGATAGCTTCAGTCTGCCCATTGCTCTGAGGATGATAGACTGCTGCAAAATCTTTCTTAATCTTCAAGTCTTCACACAACTTCTTTAGCTCCTTGCTATCAAACTGTTTTCCATTGTCCGATATGAGCTTGTAAGGAATCCCAAACCTACACACAATGGAGTTAAAAACAAAATCCTTGATCTTCTTTGATGTTATCTTTGCCAAGGGCATAGCCTCAGCCCACTTGGTAAAATAATCCACAGCCACTATAGCATACTTGACACCCCCCTTGGCCGTAGGGAGCTCTCCAATAAGATCAATCCCCCACATAGCAAAAGGCCAAGGACTCATCATTGAGGTCAATGTCGTAGCAGGAATAGATGAGTAGTTTGCAAAGCGTTGGCACTGATCACATGCTCTTGTAAACTTCATAGCATCGTTCTTCAAGGTTGTCCAGTAATATCCTTGTTGTAACACCTTCATGGCAAGAGAACTACCCCCCGAGTGATTTCCACATATTCCTTCATGAACCTCCCTCAAGACGTAGTTGCACTCATCTCCATCAATGCACCTTAGCAGAGGTTGATTAAAACCTCTCCGGTATAGAACCACATCATACTCCACATACCTTGCTGCTTGGTATTTTAAACGCCTAGCTTCTCCTTTATCATAGGGTAGAATTCCCTTTTGTATATACTCTTGGATATGAGTCATCCAAGTCTTCATTGGTAATTCATCTACAGCCATTAGCTCTACCTCTGGGATACTTGGAATCTCTTGAATTTCCAATGGAATGTCTCCCATCAACACCGTGTCTCTTTGAGAACCCAACCTGGCCAAAGTATCCGCCTTGGAATTTTCTTCACGAGGAACTCCTTTAAGTCTGACTATGTTGAACTGTTGAATCAAGCGACGTACACTCATCATATATGCCTCTGTCTTTGGTCCTCTAGTCTGGAACCCTCCTTCAACCTGCTGAACAACCAACTTCGAATCACTGAACACTACAAAATTCTTCGCATTCATTTCCAAGGCTAACTTCAAACCATTAATCAATGCCTCATACTCAGCTTCATTATTAGTTACCACAAATTTGAAATTGATAGCACTCATAAGAAGGTGACCTTCAGGAGAGGTCAAGACAACTCCAGCACCTGCCCCATCATTGTTGACTGCTCCATCTACATACATGGTCCACCAAGGAAAAAGATACTCCTCTCTCAAAGGGCTTGCTTCTGGAGTAAGAGGGTTAGGGTTCATCAAAATAATTTCTCGTCCCATACTCTCACCTTCAAACTCCAGAATAAAATCATCTAAGGCTTGTCCCTTGATTGCCGTTCGAGAAATATATTCCAAATCATATTGTCCCAACTCAATTGCCCACTTCAACATTATTCCTGAAGCTTCAGGGTTGTGTAAAATGTGTCTCATGGGATAAGAAGTCCGCACTTCAATTTTATGAGCTTGAAAGTAAGGACGTAGCTTTCGTGCAACCAGCACCAAGGCATATACCAACTTCTCCATGCTAGAATATCTGGTTTCTGCATCCAACAACCTCTTACTTACATAGTAAACTGGTGATTGTAAACCATCCTCTTCTCGTACTAACACTGCACTAATGGAGTAAACAGAGATGGCCAGGTAAAGAATCAATACTTCACCATCCACAGGCTTGGCCAAGAGTGGGGGCTTACCTAACTGCTCATTGATTTTCTGAAAAGCATCCTCACAAGCAGGAGTCCACACAAAATCCTTATCAACCCCCCTAATGGCTTTGAAAAATTCTTTGCAACGATCAGAAGACTTTGAGACAAAACGATTTAGAGCCGCAATCCGTCCACAAAGGCTTTGAACCTGCTTCACACTGGTAGGGGACTTCATTTCAAGGAGTGCTTTAATCTTTTCCGGATTAGCCTCAATCCCTCTATGATTCACAATAAAGCCTAAAAACTTTCCTGACTCAACGCCAAAGACACACATTTGAGGATTTAACTTCATCCTATACTTGCGAAGAATTCCGAACATTTCCTCCAAGTGCCTCACATGGTCTACTGCTTCCTTAAACTTGACAAGCATATCATCTACGTACACCTCCATGGTTTTGCCAATCTGCTCTTTAAACATCATGTTCACCAACCTTTGATACGTTGCCCCTGCATTGATAAGACCGAAGGGCATTCCAATATAGCAATACAAACCTCTGTCAGTGATAAATGAGGTATGTTCCTGATCTGGTCCGTACATGGGAATTTGATTATATCCTGAGTAAGCGTCCATGAAACTTAAGAGAGCATGTCCAGCTGTAGCATCTACCAACTGATCAATTCGAGGAAGCAGAAAGCTATCCTTTGGGCAAGCCTTGTTCAGATCTGTGAAGTCCACACAAGTTCTCCATTTCCCATTAGGCTTTTTTACCAACACCGGATTTGCCAACCACTCTGGATAGAAGGACTCTTTGATCAAACCCACATCCAAGAGTCTGTCAACCTCTTCCTTTAAAGCTACTGCCCTCTCTCCACTGATCGCACGCCGCTTCTGACGCATTCCCTTCCTATTAGGATATATGTTTAAGTGATGGCACATGACGTTAGGATCAATCCCTATCATATCGGCATGACTCCAAGCGAACACATCCAGGTTGGTAATAAGGAAATTAGTCAGGCCTGCTCTCAACTCATTGCTTAGCTGTGACCCAATTTTAAGAACCTTACTGGGATCTGTTGCGTCTACCGGGATGGAGATCGTGTCTTCCGCAGGACCTGTCTTCTCATGTGGGATAGGAATTCTAGGATCAAGATCAAGGTCAAAAAGGCGAGGATCTTCAACAGGCACCTCATTCCTTGAGGGCGCGTCCTCCACAAGTTCTTCCTCTCTTGAGGGCGCGTCCTCAACATATTCTTCCTCCCTTGGGAAGATGTCAGCAAATTCCTCCCTCCTCGAGGGTGCATCTTCAACAGGCTCTTCCTTCTTCGAGGGCGCGCCCTGTAGGGTATAGGTGTCCTCAAAAATATTCTGACGCTTTCCTTGGATAGAAATTGACTCCTCCCAATCCTCTGTGGACACCTCCTCAACAACTCCTTCCTGGAGTTCATTAACTAAAGGGGGTGCCTCCAATAACAACATCTGAGGGCGCGTCCTCCATAGAGGGACATCATCTTCTGGTTCCTGGACTGTGTAATGAGCATGAATCTCCCCTTTCGTACCTTTAAGCATCCCATGGGTATCATCCTGAGGGAGGGCGCGCCCTCCTAATCCATTACAACGGAAACCCTTGACAGATCTGTGATAGCACTCCCTCGAATCATACTGTGATCCCCGAACCACACCAATCCCATTAGGAGTAGGGAACTTCATTGTCAAATGATAAATTGAGGTGACCACTTTCATCTCTTTCAGCAAGGGCCTTCCTACTAAGGCATTATGGGCGGATTTTTGATCCAAAACCATAAATTCTACCATTCGAGTCACAGACAAGGGTCCTTCACCAAGTGTGACTAGAAGCTTAATTGTACCCATAATTCTGACAGCCTCTCCTGTGAAACCATAAATCCAAGCATCCTCTCTGACAATATCCTTATCAGGTAAGCCCAACTTCTCATAGGTGCTGAAATAAAGGATATTCACCGAACTTCCATTGTCCACAAAGACTCGATGCACGTTCATAGGACCTATTTGAATGGCGACCACCAGTGCGTCACTGTGGGGGTGATGTACCCATCTTGCATCCTCCTCAGTGAAGGTGATATCTACGGATTCCCCCTTGAACAACTTGGGAGGCTTGAATTCCAAGCTGTTCACACTAGTTAAGGGTTTATGACGTGCTTCCCTAGCATACCTCTCTAGTGCGTTGTTACTACCTCCACCAAGATGGTGCCCTCCAAAGATAGTATGAATGCTTCCAGCTCGGTTAAAATGAACGTCCTTGGGCTTCTCCTCATCATTCCTATCTGGAGCACGCTCTCTTTCCATCCTCCTATCGGGTTCCTCTCTATTTTTCTTCACTTCTCTAACAATCCAATCAGTTAAGTACCCTGCCTTGATCAATTCTTCGATTTCCTCTTTTAATTGTCGACACTCATGAGTATTATGACCAACAGACTCATGGTATGCACAATACTTCTTCTTATCTCTGCTTTGCCACGAGGATAAAGGTGCAGGCTTCTTGAATAAGCCCTTGTCCTTATTTACCTCAAAGATATGCTCAATAGAGGCTGCCAAGGTGTAACTCCCCGTTTGATATCTGTTCAGCCTGTCGTAATCTGGTGGTGTCCAACCTCTTCTAGCATTAGCCACGTTCACCCTGTTCGGACTATATCCCCTCCTCCTGTAGTCGGGACTAGGTGACCTATCCTTCCTTTTAGAACCTTTCCCCTTCCCTTGGGGATCAGACTTCTTGTTATCGGCTAGGGATTGTTCCACGATCTTGAAATATTCCGCCTGAGAAAAAAGGTCTGCCAGAGTTGCAGGATCCTTACCTTGAAGGTGTTTCCAGAAGTCAGTCCCGACTTGAAGTCCTGCTATCAAAAAACTTTTGAGTGACTCGTCTGTTGCTCCTCTGACCATGGTAGATTCAGCATTGAACCTCTTGAAGTACGACTGCAAGCTTTCTCCTTCCTTTTGTTTGATATTGGCCAAAGTAGTCACTGGTGGGGCATACTTTACCGTAGCTTGGAATTTTGTCAGAAAAAGAGTTTTCATGACCTCCCATGAAGTGATCACGCCTGGTCCAAGCTTTTGAAACCACTGTTGAGCACTTTCCCTGAAGGTTGCTGCCAAAAGTCGACACCTAGCCAAATCAGGTACTTGATATACATCCATCTCTATATTAAACCTTCCCAGAAACTCAACAGGGTCAGCATTCCCATGGAAGCGCAAGTCATTGGTTGTATTCCTATACCCCGTTGGGAGCTGTGCCTCCCTCACTGCAGTGGAGAAAGGAGAAGGAGCTTGAGCCGTTGAAGTAACTCTTCTTCCTTCAAGATGTGTGAGGAGTTTTTTCAGGTCATCCACATTGAAGCTTCCAACACCTGGGATAGTTTGGACATTATTCTGAGTATTATCAGCAGGCAGAGGTTGGGTGTGCACAGTTGGGAGAGGTTGAGGTGGTGGTTGAGGAGGTTGGGTCTCTCCTTGGGCTGCAGGAGTCTCTTGAAAACTTGGATTGGGACTTGGAGGGCGCGTCCTCCCCTCATAACGCTTCCTCCAGAGGGTCCTTCACGGTAAGGGGCATCATATCTATTTCTTCGATCAATACCCCTGCTCCTATAATCCAATTCTGTATCCCGTCTCCTTGCTGATCTTTCAACCTGGGGGGTTCGCTCATGATCCCGGGGCCTCAACCTGAGATCAGGGGGCACTCTCTGTGAATCACGGGGCCTCTCACCTTGATTGCTTTGTACATTATCTCGTAGAGGTGCTTCCTCGTGTCCATGGGGTCTCGACCTGTTGATAGGGGGCTCTCGCTGTGGATCACGGGGTTGCACTTCCAGGTTACGTCTTGAATCATCGCGAGAACGAGTATGCTCTTGTCCATGGGGCCTCGACCTGTCGACAGGGGGCTCACGTTGTGGATCAAGAGGTTGTTCCCCTCGTAATTCTCTGTCCCTTTGCCATTCGACCAACAACAACCGTAGATCATCGTTGTTAAGTCTTATACCAAGACGATCCTTCAACCTATTCAATCGTCGTTCTTGGTCTTGGTGGAGTTCATCAGCCCTTCGAACTTCACTTTCGGATCGCCCTGACCTATGAGGGTGTGGGGATGGACGTCGTTCCCTCCTAGGTCGATCTTGATTGTCCGTCTCGTCATCGGGAAGTTCAACAATAGGGACTCCATCTTCTTGATATTCTAACCTTCTTGGGGTAACATTCTGAAACCTCCCAGCATGAGGTCTGTCGCCACCCTGACCTGTGGTGACTCTACATGTACGATGGTGATTGTGGGGTTGTCGCCTGACCCGACCCCTTCATTCGCTTCTCTCGACCGTATCCAGCCTTGCTTCGAAGCCATTCAAGGCATCACCCAAGCGATAGAGTTGTTCCATCAAGTCTGAGTTACTTATGAGCACTGGTGGTTGCCCCCCTACGATAGGCGTTCCATAAGAGGGATTTGGAACACTACGGGGAACATACTTATCATGGCGGGCGTGATCATGCCCTTCACTGTCGTCTGAACTAGGGCTGTCAATGGATCGAATCTGGATCGGATCGGCCTTGATCCATTTAATTTTACCGGATTCGGATTCGGATCGGATCACAACCGGATTTTTTATAGCTCGATCCATATCCGGATCCGTTAGGATCACGGTTAACGGATCGGAGCTCCGATCCGTTAATATTTTAAAAACATATTTTACTCAAATTCAAATTCAAACATCACTAAATATTTCACAGAGTTGAAATGCAAATTTAACATCAACATTAATTTACAGATTACACAAAAAATTAAAACCTAATTACAATCCGAGAACTAAAACACGGAATTTGAATGTCCAACTATCCTAAATACGATTGCTTGTCATACAACCATTGTAAGTTTGTAATCGTTCATCAACAAATCTGAAGCTAGTTTATGTGTCTTACATTTCATTGTCTTTTGTGTCAATTTTATAAATAAAAGAGAGGTCCAGTTTATACAAGTAAAAGAGAACTATTTTGACTTAATTGGTAAAAATATATGATATATTTAATATATATAACATATTATATATAATATATAAATTATATATATATATATATATATATATATATATAATAAAATAATCGGATCGGATCGTTAACGGATCGGATCATGTTAAATCCATATCCGATACTAATCGGATCGGATCGTTACCGGATCGGATTTTTAACGGATCGGATTTATTTTGTAGTGATCCATATCCGCTCCATTAGCCTTCGGATCGGATCGGATCGGATCGGATTTCCGATCCATTGACAACCCTAGTCTGAACCGACCTCATCCATAGGACGTTCGTTGCGATTATGTGACATCTTCTCCTCCAAAGATTTAGATTTTAATTAGCACCCCTCCTTCTAGCGCCAATTTGTTAACGGAGGAATTTGGTATTAACAAAGTTCGAGGTTCGTCGCCGGAATTAAGATCTACAACGGTGGTCCTTAGGTGGTAAATTCGTCGGAGTATGGTGGTTGTGTTTAATTGGTGGCTGAGATTGCTTAGGTTTATGTTGGCTGCCTCAGAGCTCTCAACTTTTGACCCCTCACAATGTGCCTACGTATCCCTTATATAGGGAATCAAGCCAACGTAGTTCTTGGGGAGGAAGTTTCCTCCATGGGCTTGGTCTTTGATCTTCGGAGCCCATCTGAAGTCTTCTACTACCTTTCCATGCTTAGACGTATGACTTTTCCACCGCCTTCCATGTATAAGATATCTTCCATACTTAGAACGTAGGACTTTCATCTGTATCCTTACTTAGAATTTTAGCTCACTTTCAGAATGTCTAACGATAAGGCCTAGTCACAAAAGGCCCAAGGCTTATCTATGACGTCAGGACATCATGGATAAGGAAACTTCCCCCGTCGAGGACTAGTCCTATCCATTACCAACTATTTCCTTAATTCATAGATACATGTATAACCATGACTTACCTTAAATGCCAGACGCATCCTTGTCCCCCGAATGAGAAGCACCCACCAGATAGCAGGACAAGTGATCCTAAGTGTTTGGGTGCAAAGTGCGGGATTACTCCAAAGTTCCCCAATGAGGACGCGCCCATTGAGTACATGAACAGAGCTCCCAAAGCACACACCAAGATTAACCCCACATCCCCAATGAGGGCGCGCTCATTGAATACAGGAGGAGGCCTTCAGTCACGGACATCCCCCTCCTAGGGCACATCCTAGGAGGGAATTCTTCAATATTTTGCCAATACCAAGCCAAGGGAACTATACTTCATTATCAAGTTCCAACTTTAAACCAAGAGGACGCGCCCTCAAGGGGTGGATGGCCCAAAGGGCGCGCCCTCATCCCCATGAGGACAAGCCCTAAGTCTTCCTTGTATCAAATGAAGTTATTCTCTAAAGTCTTCCATTCAGGTTAGGTTGTCAATTCATACAGAGAGGACGCGTCTTTTTAGGTGGAATGACCGGAGAGGGCACACCTTCTCCCCTAAGAGGACGAGTTCCAAACCTTCCTTATGCAATGTCAAAATATCTGCTACCTTCTGTCAAAACATTCATTATGCCATCTTTCTCTTTCAGGCGCGCCCTCAAGGGGTGGACGGCCTGAAAGGGCGCGTCCTTACCCTTTGAGGGTAAGGCCCAACCATGACCTATCAAATTACATTTCAAATAACCTAATTGAACCTTATGTGACCCGAATCTAACCTAAAAACCCCTTATTGAATTTTGGCTATAACAATATGGATAGCCTAACTACAATTGGTTGATAAAATTATATGAAGAAAGGTTTCTAGCTCTTGTGATTTGTCTAAAATTTAGTATTAAAATTATATGAGGAAAGTTTTTAGACTCTTGTGATTGGTCTAAAATTTAGGATTGACACAGTGTGGTATTAGAAGTTTATCTGTAAAATAGACGATTTTATATTAAATAAATAACACAATTAATGATCAAATCTCAAAGTATATAATTATCATAAAAGATTTAAATTCTAATAAAAAATTAAATAATTTTAATTTATAAACAAATTCTTGAAATATATAAATATAATAGTCAATAGATTTAAATTCTAATTAAAAATAAAATAATTTTTGAATTTTGATTGGTTATCGCACTGCATGGATAGTCTAACCACCTTTAGTTAATAGAATTATATGAGTAACGTTTTAATGAATTTAAATTCTAATTAAGACCAAAATAATTATTGAATGTTGATTAATTAATCAAGTTGTATGGATAGTCTAACCATCCTTGGTTAATAAAATTATATGAGAAAAGTTTTAATAGATTTAAATTCTAATTAAAAATAAATTAAATTTTGAATTTTGATTGGTTAAATTGTGGTATATGGAAAATTTGAATGAATTTAAATTCTAGTTTAAAATTATATGAGGAAAGTTTTTAGATTCTTGTGATTGGTCTAAAATTTAGGATTGACCAACTCTTGGTTAATAAAATTAAATGAGGAAAGTTTTAATATATTTAAATTCTAATTAAAAAAAATAAGACTAAATTACACTTTGATAGCTTGTACTATTTTGTTTTTGTACGTTATTGGCCAATTTATTTTAGTCACCATTTGCATGGTCGTAAAAATGATTTTAAAGCAAACAAAGGGCTCCGCACTTGGCAGCTAGACAGAGTTAACGACAGTAAGGGCAATTTGGACATTTTATATTTCGATGACTCTATTGTGTGTATATACGTGTATATAGGGCTGTCAAACGGATAATTCGGATACGGATCTGCCTGTATCCGAATCTGAATCCGAAAATCTGAATTCGTATCCGGATCCGTATCCGAATCCGAAAATATTTAAATAAAAATATCTGAATCCGAATCCGACGGATATTATCCGGATACGGATAATATCCGAATCCGAATTTCAGTCAGAAGTTTTTAGTTTTTATATTAAATTTTAATTCAATAAAATTGAAAAAATAATAAAAAATTTAATTTTTTTTAAAAAAAAGTAAACTAAACTAAAACTTAAATTTATTAAAGTCTATTTTATTTTTTTCAAAAATTTATTTTTTAGTATAATTTTGTTTATTTTAAAATATTAAATTTGTAATATATATATATATATATATATTTACAATTATCTACAACTTATATAAATATATTGTTTAATGATTAAATTATATTTATATATTCTGTAAACTTAAAATATAATTTCTAAATAATATGTAACTATATATATATAATATATATTATTTATTTATCATATTTATTTAATTTCGGATTCGGATATTACCGGATACGGATGCGCCTATATCCATATTCGTATCCGCGTCTACCGAATTCGAATACAGATAATATCCGCTTTATTTCGGATACATATAAAATCCGCTTTATTCCTGATATGAATACATATATTTCAGACGGATATCGGATTTTTTAAATTTTTTTTGACAGTCCTACGTGTATATATCCCGTGCCTCATCCAACCCAACTGATTTTAACCTGGAATTCAAATAACACTGGAAAAATTATGTACAGGCAACAAGTTGTTGTATATCAATAAGACACAAATGAGTAGCTTCACTTCTTATTTACAAACATGTAAATTGCATATATATATTCGTTTTCATTGCAAGTAGAGCTGGCCACACGGGCGGTTACGGCCGGCTAACCCGTAACCGCCCCGCCGAAATGGCTCGTCTAACTCGGTCCGTTACGAGCCGAGTCAAAACCGGCACGAACCGTACAGTAAAACTACCGTACAGTCAAAACCGGCACGTTGAACCGTGAACCGAATTACATATTATTTCTTAATAAAATCAAATAAGAATTAATTACACAAAAATTACCGAATTCATTGCCAAAATTGACGTACTTGATAAAGTAGGAGAAAGCACTACTAAACTAAGTTAGCATGTGACACTTGTCAAGTTGTCATGCATTGTTATATTAAAATGAAAGAGGTTGTGTCTGTGTGTGTGTCATACTCTCATTGACTCATTCAAGTTTCTGCCGTGTCATGCACTCATGTGTGTCAGGCTGTCAGTCCGCCGAACCGCCGAACCGTCGAACCGCTGAACAGCCCGCCTAACCGTTGAACCGCCCACAGAATCACCGAGCCGTGCACGATTTATCCTCCGCAGAACCGCCCCGCCCCGCCCGCCCCGTCGCTCCCCGACGTGTCGTTCCCGTCCATTGCCTTCGGTAACTCGGCACGTCACAAACCCGACACGGCCCGGTTCGGCCGCCCGTATGGCCACCTCTAATTGCAAGTCATGATAATTGAGCAACTAGCTAATATGCCCTTAAATTAAATTGATGGAGAAGATGTATTGACAAGACTTCAATTTCACATCTTTACATTTGAGAATTCTATATAAAGAGTTACTGTATGTCCATTTACCTCCCCGTTACCTACTAACATATTTTTCATTGATGTTAACATATTAATTTCATTGAATAGTTTCCTGGACCACAATCACAAGATTGGTTTTTAGAGGGAAATAGTGTAATAATGCATGTATCCTTCCGTATTCATTTTACAATTATACCCTCACAAAAGTAGTGCCGTTATGAGTTTTTTGACGGAATCAACGTGGAGCCCTATGTTTGCTTTAAAATTATTTTTCTGGTCATGTAAATGGTGACTAAAATAAATTGGCCAATACCGTGAAAAACAAAATAGTACAAGTCGTCAAAGTGTAATTTACTCAAAAAATATTTTTTAAATTTTAATTGGTTAATCGCGTTGTATGGATAGTTAAACCACCCTTGATTAGTAAAATTATATGAGTAAAGTTTTTAGGTTATTGTGATTCGCCTAAAATTTAGAATTGACATTTGATTGGTTTTAAAATAATTCAAAATTTTCTGATTGGTTAACTGATATGTGGTAGAATCAGGTATTATAATAAAAATGATTGTTTATTTACTTTCCTCTATTAGTAAAAATTTTAAAGGTAGAAATATTAAAACTGTATATTTAGTTTCCTTCATTAGTTTAATAAGCCGCTGCGAAGCGGACTTATAATATTTTTCTAATTTTTTGAAAATATTTTATAAAATATGTCTTTAGATAAAATAAATATTATTTAATTTAAATTTAAGATTTTTATTGTATTCTCTATTTAGTAACGGGTTAACACCAAAAATTTGAATAAATATATAAACAAACAATTGTTTAATACTTTTATTATTTTAATATTATCTCAATTATTATTATATTTATCACAATTTTTATTTTCTCAAAATTTAAGTTCCAACTTATATTTTAAAATATATTATATATCACTATTAAATTCTAGCATATAAAAATGCTCCTAATTAACCGCTTTTTTAATATCAAACTTTTGAGATTGATAAACAACACTTTTGTAATTGTCTTTCTTAAACTTGAGAGATAATCTTGATTTTGTTTGTTGAAGGTAAAATAATTCATTAATTTTAGGTCATACGACATCTACAATAATAATTAAAATTTGATGAATACATTGTAAAGATCAAATCAAGATTTTCATCACTGAAACTATCATCGTTGAGCAGATCCTTCATTTTGGCGCATCTCTCGCTCATATTGATGAGATATACAACTTTTCTTGAGAGGAAATCTAACAATTTGGTGCAGCCATTACGATAATGTGTACCTGATTTTTTAGAACATATTCAAAAAACCCACCATAATTGCAATAACATACAAACCCATATCAACGAATTATTGTGAACATCCTGCAGATATACCATGTGGTATATGAAAACACAACCAAACTCTCAAAAGGAGACACTATAAATACAAAACTAAAAAAAAACTCTCACAAGGAGAGGTAAACAAACCCACAACATGGGTAGAAAAAATCCAATCAAGCAATTTATTAAATATAATGAAAATTGAGCGAAAAATAATAAATGGGGCTTATCACCAACCAAAAAATCTGATGATAGCCCCTAAATGAAATATTAAAATTAGGGTTCAAGGAGAGAAGAAAGAAGGAGAGAGACAACTTAGAATTCCTAACGAGAGATAATCTTACATAAATACCATCAATCAATCATCGTCCACTTGCGCAATCCAATAATCTAATTAAGATGTCAAGTATATTCGTATATATTACTCCTATATAATTCATCTTTTTCACACTGAAGTCCACTCAAATTTTATGTTCAAATATGTCCGGCGACTGAAATAAATCAAATTTATGATCAAAATAATCAAAGAGTGATTAAAAGTAAAAACAATAAGTAAACATAAAGTTTAACATGTATTAATCGATCATGTATTTAATTTTTTTTTTTGAAGCATAGATGCATATATACTTTTATAAGTTACTTACAGGAATTTTGAACATATTTACTCTCATATTGAATAAATTCATCAATTATAATCAAATCGGTTCGATTATCATTGACATTAGTTATATTAAACAGATATTAATGACTATTCTAAAAGTTTAATCAAAACAAAAATAAAATATCATATTATAAAATGATGATATTTATTGGGCAATAATTTGTAAACGAAATGACATAGTAATCTCAAAATCAACCAACCTATTAAGCTTTGTTAGAAATCTATTATATACTAGCGTAAAAGCCCGTGCGAGACACGGACCTGTTTATATACTGAAAAAATAAATTCGCACCAATATATATACATATCAAAATAATTTTGTAAATATGTTAATGATAGTATTTTGAATTTATATATATATATTTTCTAATTGAATAAGATTTCATAAAATTTGGATAAATTTCTATAAGATAAATATCAAATGATTTTTTTTAATCTTCAAAATATTAGTTTAGTTTTGAATGTCGTGAAGTGAATTTTATCAAATTTAAAAATTCAAGATAATTTAAATGGTTATTTTATCAGAGTTCTCTGTATATAAAATGAATGTATGTAAACTAGTGTATTGTTAATAAAATAACAATACATTTGTAATATAATATTGGTCACAAATGTACGAATATACTTTAAATACGTCATAAAATTTCTTACTTTTAATTTCGTGTATAAGACGTATGTAAAGTAATATAATTTTAATGAAATAAAAGTATATTTATAAAATATAAAATTGATAATTCAGGTAAGATTATAGAGTGAACACATTATAAAATTTCTTTATTTTATGTAAAAGTCAATCTTGAATTTCTCTTACTCTTTCCTTCATATGTACATATTTGTACCCTTTTAAACTCAATTGTATATGTTTAGTCTAGTATTAATTATAAAATATCTAAGATCGTAGTTTAAAAATTACACAAATTGAAAATTTATATATATGTAATTTAGAATCATTTTTTTTAACACAATCATAAAATTCTATCTCATGCGATTTTAATATTTGAATTATAAATTATCTTGTGTTTGATCTTATATGAATCATAATATACCTAAATAATTTAACATCTGTGTAGACTCAGTTGTATTTATATGTATAATATATGTTCTAAACACTGGCGATTAACCGCTACACGGTGACTAATCAATCCGAATGTGTTAAAATCGGATCGGAAAATCAATTTTTATAGAAATCGATCTAGAAATCATATAATTTGGATTAACTGGGCACAAATTGGTTTAATCGGTCGAAAATTGACTTACGAACCGATTAAAATGAACAAAATATACCCATCCCCCTTTTCAACCAACCAAAACGACAAAGAAAACCCGATACTTAATTGGGTCTAAAAAAAAAATTCAAACCAATTTTAATGGTTGAATATCAGTTTTATATATTTCAGCCGACCTAACCCAACCCTATTTAAATTAAAAAATTTGTTCGATAATTTATATATATATATATATATTATATGTAATTGTACATTATATAATACAATATATCATCTTATTTATAGACGCGTACATAACTAAAATTATTATGTTAATAAAAAAAATATTAGCACTAAAATCGTAAGTTATACGTATTTTAGCTTTACTTGAATTTTTGAAATGATGACATTGTGTAATATTTATTTTTTATAAAAATTATTTAACACATTCAAACCAACCCAACCCGACACAAACTTAAGGATGATAGGTACGGTTGGACCATGAATTAATTTTTTGTGAGTTGGATTAAAAAAATTCAAACTTATTTAATTAGACTGGGTTGCAAAAATGCTTCCAACCCCCGACAACCTAACCCATCAACACCCCTAACTATGATTTCCATTTTTTACAGTTCTAAAATATAAAAGTTACGTATAATATGTTACTTATTTTAGTTTAAATTTTGATTATAGATTTATCAATACTTGAATAATTCGTATAAAGCTAATAAGTGACATAGTATTGTATAAAAATATAAATCGTATAATAATTAACATTTAATCAAAAAAATTAAGGGTGAAATAATAAAATTTGTAAAGAAGTACATAATTATATATTAAAACTACGAAAATTTAAAAAAAATGGAGCTATATAATAATATAAACTAACATTTTTTTATTAAAAAATGAATAAGCATGTTGTATAAATAATATAAAACAACATATTATTTACTCAAAAGTTGAAATAATAAAAGATAATATGATGAGCGAATATACTTTATCTAATAATAATTTTTAAAATAAACTCAAAACTCAATGTAGGACACTCGATTATGACATGAAACTGTTACGAGGAGGCCAACATTTCGATTCTCGATGTTTACACACAAATTTGACATTTTCTATCTTCAGTAATAAATGGGTGACATGTTTGTAATTTTAAAAATACAAGGGTAAAGTTGTAATTTCATGAACACTTTTTGGGTTCCTTTTGTCTCTGATGATCTTTTAATATATAAAAGTAGATTTAAAAAAAAATTGGTTATGTATGTAAAATTATACATTTAGATTGTCCTGCTCTTTTTTCCATGTATATATATATTTTTTCGTATTTATATAATTTTAAATTCAACTATCTATTTTAAGTTTATTATTCGTTACACACATTATCTAACAGTCTAGTTTAGAAAATTAAGTAAATTGAAACATCTTTTATATTATGATGTAGAATTATTTTTTAACTCAACTTTAAATTTATATATCTAAAAATTATATGATGCAATTATATACACACATAAATGAAATATTTATCTTTCTTAAAATATTATCCTATTATTATCCAATAATCTAATATATACATAGAGACGAATTTTAACAAATTCATATTTTCCCAATTTGAATTTGGTTACATTTATGAATAATTTAGAATTTTTTTTATAAGAAATATAAACCAACAATATATTTAATCAAAAAGTAAAGTAAAAAAGAGAAAATAGGATTACAAGGGAACCTGTAGCTTATCTAATAAGATTTTTAAAGTTAACTTTAAAATTGATGTAGCACAATGGTTATGATACTTTATTTGTAAGCGGAAGGTTTGTGTTCGAATCCTGAAAGCAACAAAATTTCATATAATTTTTGCATAAACTATAGAGGGGTGGCATTTTTGTAATTATATGATAAATAAGGGTAAAGCTGTAATTTCATAGCCATTTTATTGACATATTTTGCCCTTAGTTGGCTTTTAATATATAGAAGAAGATAATAGCACGACATGTCCTATTTTATTCAAAATAGTTTTACAATTATACCCTTCAATGCATCATAATTTTACTTTAATGTCCCTCTAAAGTCAAATGTAAGAAAATCTTCATCTTGATGAGAATCAAATCTAAGATACTTCAATACTAACTACTAAGAATTTCAAGTTACTAATTTAACCATTGAACTACTTGGGTTTTTTTTGTTGCGGTATAAAACTCATTAGTGTGGTTATGCCTTTCACATATATTATTTTACACTTTAGTTTTTATTCATGATTCTTTCATGATAATTTCATTCGTCTAATTATTAATAAAAGTGGTTATTGGTATAAAGTATATCCAATATACACGTATCTCTTTAAGTAAATTCAATTATGTTTATTCCGTTGTATTCACAATTTTAAGACAAAATTCAAATGCATTTTTAGTCACATAATATCACTTTTTAGTCCGAGTATTCAATACTTATCAGGATGTTAATTCTACTGCAAAAACATTTATATGGGGTAGGGAATTAAATCTTCTGAATCATGACATATAGTGTCAGCAACAAGTTCAAACTGATGGCGGGATCACCACAGCAAATTGAAGAATACTTATCATCGCAAAATTAAACTGACGTGAACTAGAAAATATCGTTACAAAATAACATCAAGTTCTGCCGGTTAGAGCGATCTCGTGCCTTGCACGGGTATTGAAGCTAGTTGTTGTTAAAAAAATAACCGCAATATTGAAAAGATTGTTGTTAAAATAAGTATCCTTACAAAAATCAGATAAATATTTGATAACATTTATCATGGTAAAAATAACATCTAATTAAAATACTCATTTGAATCAATTTATATAAATTAATATAGTTTTTCTTCAAAAAAATAAAATAATTAATTAATACTATATTTTTTAACAAAAGATTCCACTTTTTCATCCCAAAAAAATACATAAATCCTCATTGCTCAATATCCATTCCCATTGAATAAACTGTATATATAGATCTTCAATAAACACACAGTCCTCCACACACACATACATCACTACAACCCAAAAAACCCCATGGCGTTTTCCGATGAATCTCTTTTCAACACTTCTCTCCTGTCTCTCTTCCTCATGGGCCCACCCACTTTCATAGCCTGCCAATTTCTCACAGCCCCATATGGCAAACACCACCGCAGGGGCTGGGGCCCCTCCATTTCACCACCACTAGCCTGGTTTCTAATGGAAAGCCCAACTCTCTGGCTCACTCTTTTAATCTTCCCAATGGGCCAAAATTACAATAACCCAAAAGCCCATTTGTTAATTTCACCTTATCTTTTCCACTATTTTCACCGCTCTGTAATTTACCCTTTCCGGCAGTTCTTGAAATTCCGGCGCCGGAATACCACTAGTGGTTTTCCGGTGAGTGTGGCTTTGATGGCATTTGGGTTTAATGTATTGAATGCTTATTTGCAGTCTAGATGGGTTTCTCATTATGCTGAGTTTGAGGGGGATGAGTGGTTTTGGTGGCGGTTTTCCTGTGGGTTGGTGGTTTTTGTAAGCGGTATGGCGGTGAATGTACGGTCGGATATGGTTTTGGTGGGGTTGAAGAGTGAGGGAGATGGGTATAAAATACCTAAGGGTGGGTTATTTAAGTGGGTTAGTTGTCCCAATTATTTTGGGGAGATTGTGGAATGGGCCGGGTGGGCTTTGATGTGCGGGTCTCGGGTTGGGTTCGGGTTTTTGGTTTATACTTGTGCAAATTTAGTGCCAAGGGCGGGTGCTAATCATAGGTGGTATTTGGAGAAGTTTGGAGAGGATTATCCTAAGAATAGAAAAGCTGTGATTCCATTTGTGTATTGACAAAAGAATAGTGTTTGATGTATAAGAACAATGATTATAATATCAAGGGTTTATGCTTTGTTTCGTTTTACATTTTGTTGTCAAGTTTTTGTCTGAAAATTGAGACTGAATCTTTGTGTATAGGCTATGCATTCCATGGTAGATCGTTTTGTTGAATAATATATGATTTAGAGCAAGTCCAACAATGTCCTAGTTGGTTACTTATAAATATGATAGGGTCGCGCTCTAGTGAGAACCTCCACTATTGTGAGATATGAGATCTAATCCTAGCCATTCATTAATACATCTTATATTAATCTCCCACCACCCATTAAATTTATTAATATTTTAATATTTCATCACCCCCACCCATCCACCACCTCCGACTACCGGGAACCTCCATTTCCGGCCACCACTAACTCCGGCGACCAACAGTAATCACCAATGTCATAACTAAAATCACCACAGTTCAGAATAAAATCACCACCGGAAAACAAAAAATCACCATCATCTCCTTCAAATTTCAACCATCTCCCACCATAACTTCCGACCATCACTAACTCCGGCCACCGTCATAATCAATAATCACCACCACCGTTACCAAAATTCAACACCTAATCATCACATTTTTAATACAACCATTAATCACCACCGTCGTCATCAGTAATCACCACCGCACCACCGCCTGAACCAATAACCACCATACCGTAGCCATAAGTAATCACCACACAGTCACCACAACAGAATTTTCAAATTACAAAAATCACCAAAAAAATGAACGAAAATCAAAGTAAAATCAAATCGGAGCACTAATTTCAGATCTGAAAAGGTCGGCGTCGGAGATGGTGGTGAAGAAGGAGAGGGAGAAGAGAGAGATGGAGGCGGCGACGGTGGGTGATGGTGGCGGCGGCGCGGGTGGCGCCGAAGCGGTGGCAGCGCGGGGGGAGTGGTGGTGGTAGGCGGAGGGTGATGCTGATGGTGGTGGAGGCAGGTGGTGTGTGCGGAGGGTGGTGGTGGTGGGCGGAGGCAGCGCGGGGGTGGTGGGCGGAGGCAGGTGGTGGTGTGGGCGGTGGGCGGTGGGTGGCGGTGGGCGGAGAGTGGCGGTGGTGGAGGCAGGTGGTGGTGGGTGGTGAGAGAATGGGGTTAGATGTTAAAGATGAAAGATTAAAAAGATAAAAATTAAAATATTAATTGTGTGGCTAGGATTTGGTTTAGATATAAAAAATGTGTGAATGCGATTAGATCTCAGTTCTCACAATTAATGGGGTTCTCATATGAGCACAAGCCAAATATGATATAATAATGTGTCCTAGTGATTTAGGGACTTGATTTCTTGTAAAAACTCCAACAACATTACTTATATTCATTCACTATTATTATTAAAATAATATATTTGAAAAGAGAGAGAGAAAAAGAGTGGAAGAAAGAGAGAGAAAAAAAATGTAGAAAAGGAGGGAAGTGAATTTTTTATTCATGGAAATTAAATAGCTAATGACTAGTGGTTACCTATTAATAGGTAATGAGATGGATGTCCTAGTGATTTAGGTAACCACTAGGACATTGTTGGAGCACCATTTTTTGCTAGATTACTTATATTTGAGCTTAAGACATGATATAAGTAAGCTGTTGGACTTGCTCTTAGTTAGATACATTCTCTAAGAGCAAGTCCAACAATGTCCTAGTTGGTTACTTATAAATATTATATAATAATGTGTTCTAGTGATTTAGAGACTTGATTTCTTGTAGGAACTCCAATAATATTACTTATATCAATTCCCTATTATTATTATTATTATAATATATTTGAAAAGAGAGAGAAAAATAGTGGAAGAAAGAGAGAGAAAAGAAATGTAGAAAAAGGAGAGAAGTGAATTTTTTATTCTTGGAAATTGAATAGGTAATGGCTAGTGGTTACCTATTAATAGGTAATGAGATGGATGTCCTAGTGATTTAGGTAACCACTAGGACATTGTTGGAGCATCATTTTTTGCTAGATTACTTATATTTGAGCTTAGGACATGATATAAGTAATCTCTTGGACTTGCTCTAATACCTTAAAATTTTAGAAGAATCGATTACGTAACACGTTCTTCAAATCATAAAACACCTTCACTCGGAAATAAGCAAGCCAAATGGGGAGACCCTTCACCTTGTAATGTAAAGCTTGAGCCACCGAAATGGGGCCGGAGAGTCGGTCTGTAAGACAATCTGTTTCCAAGGTAATGTCGGACCATCGATTGTAACTTGTAAGAGCATCTCCAACGGGGTTGACTATAATGGTTGGTTAAAATAATATAAAATAGTGATTGACTAAAATTTGCAGAATCTGTAAGACGTTGTGCTCCAATGGTGTTAACTATAATGATTAGCTATATTATGTGAATAACTAGGTTATTGAGTCGCGCTTCGCAGCGGCATTAGAATATATTTATTAAGAAAAAAAATATTAGAATAAAAATTGTGAAATAAATATCTATAAAATTATATAAATTATCAAATAAAATATATTATGTAAAATTTGCATTTGGGTAAGTAATATTATAAATTATTTACATATTACTTTTGTTTATAAAGTTTGATTTTTTATTTTCTTGGACCGATACCATTGCCATATATATATTAAAAAATATATATTGATAAAAATCAATATAAACATATAATATTACTATTTTCTCAGGGATGACACATACAGTGTATCCAAATTTGTATAAATTTTACTATTTATTGTGATAGAAAAGCTAATTGTATCTGCATATAAGAGTAAATAAATGGTTAAAAACTAATATAAGAATTAAATCAATAATATCAATGAAGCAAATATTTTTATAATATCTAATGATATTCGTTCAATCGAGATAAGATAGATTTATATATGTGCAATTTCTAAAACTATATATTATAAAAACATGAATAAAGATAATTACTTTTAAATTTTTTAATCTGGGTAGATGTGACAATTATTATATAGGGTCCACCATCCTCATTGTATAAATTTGTATCAGCATCTCAACCAACTTTTCCCACAAAGATATGGTACTGGTGATGGAGCTGTTTAAGAAAAAAATTAGAACAAATTAAAAAAGTAAAACAAATAAATTTGGGTAACCAAAGAAGTAATATAAAATTACAAGAACAATGAAAAATAATTAACAGTTATATTAAAATTAATATAATGCATAACTTACTAATTTGTGACAATTTTGAGTTCTCTTTTTTTTCCAACCGCCTTTGACAACTTCAATGCCCTCAAGTAGGTCAAGCAGCCTACAACATCTAAATCAACATAGAAAAAATAATATTACAATATGATAGTTTGAATTATAACTTATATAATAGTATTACTTATATATTACTCTAATATATTACTGCATCAAAAACCTGAAACTATGTTGGTGTCATTAATACGTGCATCAATCATATCCGGACATATGAACTGAAATCCATACAGTGATATGTTGACGATGCCTTCTTCCAATCTCTTAGGCAACGTTATGTGTATGAGCAATTTAGACCCATGTGATAGTGGTCTATATTTCCATGTACTTGAAATAACTTTCAGATTTTTAATGTTGTACACGGAGCCTTCCTCTAAAAAGATTTTTGAACCGAGAGACCAGAATCTTCGGGATCGTAGCATGGATCAAATTTTCCTGTCATACAACATATCTTAGAAAAGTTAATAACATCATACAATTTGACAAACTAATAAGTTATAAGTATATTGATTTATTAACCTTTTCATCGATCAAAATCATGTCAAGACTGATCAGTTCTTCAGTATTTGAATTGACAGATTCCCACATTCTACACACTCGTACTCTTATCATCCAGGTATAGTTGTTGTCGTTCAAAGCATCCAACATGGTGTAGGTCATAGTTGTATTGATTGTAAATATGGTTGTAAAAATTTGAAGCTATGTAAAAAAATTCTAGTGTAGATTTTTTGTTATGAATGACCTTTAATTTATAGGTGTTTGTAAGGTGAATAACATGGAAATCTATTATGTTTAAAAGTCAAGAAGTATTATAAAAGAAAAGTTCTATAAAGTTTGAAAATAATAAAAGAAAGTTCGATCAAGTTTGAAAATAATAAAAGAAAGTTTTATCAAGTTTGAAAATAATAAAAGAAAGTTCTATCAAGATTGAAAATAATAAAAGAGAAAATTACAATTATTAACATAATATCCTAAAAATTCGAAAATAATAAGGAAGTTGTAATTTTCTAAATCAAAGAAAGTTCTATCAAGTTTGAAAATAATAAAAAAAGTTCTATTAAGATTGAAAATAATAAAAAAGAAAATTGCAATTATTAACATAAGAGCCTACAAATTCGAAAATAATAAGGAAGTTGTAATTTTCTAAATAAAAGAAAGTTCTATCAAGTCCTACAAATTCGAAAATAATAAGGAAGTTGTAATTTTCTAAATCAGAGAAAGTTCTATCAAGTTTGAAAATAATTAAAGAAAGTTTTATCAAGTCTACAAATTCGAAAATAATAAGGAAGTTGTAATTTTCTAAATCAAAAAAAGTTCTATCAAGTTTGAAAATAATAAAAGAAAGTTCTATCAAGCCTACAAATTCGAAAATAATAAGGAAGTTGTAATTTTCTAAATCAAAGAATGTTAGGCTCAAGACATGTCTGAACACCACTATTAACAAGCCTACACTTTGTGACTACGTCACATTACATGACCTAGTGAGTTCTATCACTGGGATGTAGTATAGGTCTCTAAATGTACTTGTCTTGTTCTCATGAACATTAGCTTGACCATATATGCTCAAAGTTATAATGAGCTTAGTAAAGTTTCTTGCATCTAGATTGTATATAGGCCATTGAATAATTATCCTGGTAGAAGTTCAGAAGTGTTCATGCAGCAGGATAGAGATAAATAAGGCTATGAAGAAATAAGTTGCAGAAATTTGTCTAAGGCATTATATAGCAAAGTCAGAAGAAAGCTATGTCGTGAAGTCACCAATATCCATGTCGTGAAGTACTATATCGCATAGTCCATTTTGTACTATGTCGAGAAGTCCTCAAGACACATGTCGTGAAATGTTGAAGTCAGCAAAGTCAAAGAAGCCTAGATCGTGAAGTCCTCAGAAGCCCTATGTCGCATAGTCTTCAGAAGCCCTATGTCGCATAGTCTTCAAATGACCTATGTCGCAAAGTCTTCAAAGGCTATATCGCGAAGTCCTCACTAGTGAGATCGCGAAGTCAGGAATGAAGTGGAGTTCACGATATCAACACTTAGCCGTTTACAACAAGACAAATCAAGGTACAGAATCAAGAATCAAAAGAGACAAATACTGAAGCATTTGTTCTGGCAAGGTGGTCCAAAGAACAGATGGCAAATCTACAGCTAAACTTGGAGAGAAAGATAAGAGACAAGCAGCTACAGAAACGGGAAAGACTCCGAAAAGCAGGTGGTCCTTCCTGACACAGTTAACGTCTTATGGCAGGACAAGTTGGACTTTCAGCAAGGGGTAACTGTGTAAAAATAGGTGTGTGCACTAGTTTGTATAGGGCTTATATATATTATGCACATCCTATTGTTAGCTGTAAGAGAGATACACATAGTTATTTGCTAAGCTCTTTTCTCTGTAAGCAAGCAAGTTCAAACTGTTCTTGTTTAGAAGCCAGAAATTCTATTGTGAATTTCTTGGAAAGCTGTAGTATTTAATTTGCTTATACAAAGTAGATTAAAGTGATTGTGTGTGTTATTTACTTTCTGCATATTACATATCATAATCATATACAGTCTGTTACTTAGTTTTCAAGAATCGAAAAATATATCAAACTATCCATTCACCCCCCCTCTGTCTAGTTTCTAGTAGTATTCATTTCTAACAAGTGGTATCAGAGCGTAGGCTGTTAACGTACAAACAGGAAAAGATCAAGAATGAGTTCACAGAAACTAAGCAGTATCAAGATTCCTCCCTTTAACAAGGAGCACTACAGTTTATGGAAGAAGAAGATGTTGCTTTTCATCAAAGCTTCTAACCCCATGTATTTAGATATTCTAAAGCATGGTCCCTTCATTCCAATGATCGAGATTGGTGAAACAACCAGTGGCACTGAGATTGTACCAGCAAAACATGTGCCCAAAGATCCCTCAAAATACACTGATCCTGAAAAGGAAAAAGTTGCACTGGATGGACATCTTCAACTTATCATTTGTGAATCTATGGACTTCAACATGTATGGCACTGTTGCTCATTGTACTAGTGCCAAGAAGATGTGGGATCTTATAGAAGTGCTCTGTGAAGGAACTACTGAAGTAAGAAAGAACAAGAAGCAGATTCTTGTTTCACAATATGAAGCCTTCATGGCTCAGCCAAAAGAGGGAATCACAGAAGTGTTTGAGAGATTCAACAAGTTGATAAACGAGCTCAAACTCTATGACAAACACTATGAAACAGAAGAGCTCAATATGAAGTTTCTACTAACTCTTCCAGATCACTTGGAACCAAGAATCTCTTCCCTAAAAGAAAGAGATCTAACAAAGATTGGTTTTGATGTGTTATATGGTGTTTTGAAGACATATGAGTTGGAGCTGTTTCAAAAGAGATCTATTCAAGCAAAGCAAGGATTAGTGGCTAATACCTCCTGTGCACTTATTGCTGACAACCTAAGTCAAAGAATGGACTCTCTTAAAATCAGTCAGGTCAAGATTGAGGAACTGGAAGTTGAAGACACTGGTGATGAGGTCCAGGTCGTCTATGATTTGCCTGAGGATGATGAGTTTTACACCATGGAGGAACTGGACAAAATGGAAAACAAATCTTTTGCTTATATGGCTAGGAGGTATCCTAACATAAGTTTTAAAAGAAAGCAGCCATTCAGGTCCAAGTTCAATACTGGAAACACTGGTGGATCTAGTGGCTCAAAAACCTTCAATAAAGGAAAAAGGATTGCTGGTGCTGCTAAGGGTGGATACAAGACAGGAAGTGTGGATAGGACCAAAATAAGGTGCTATAACTGCAATGAACTTGGGCATTTTGCCACTGAGTGCAAAAAGCCTAAACAAGTCAAGAAGGACAAAGCATACTTAGAGCTTGAAGCTAAGTATGAGGCTCTACTCAAAAAACAACAGGGCAAAGCTTTTATTGCTGAGGGAAAATGCTGGGATGACTCTGATGAAGAAGAAGAACAAGAGTACTCAAACTATGCCTTGATGGCATTTTCTGATGATGGTGATTCAAGTCAGGTACCCATTCTTACTTCTCTTGATATGACTCCCCTTCAATATAAGCAAACTGTTGAAGATATGAGCACTGAGATGTTTAATATTCATACTAGCATGTTAGTAGCTAATGAAGAAATTGATAGACTAACTGCTAAGAATGTTGAGCTTACAGAAAAGAATGAGAAACTTGAGTTAATGGCTGTGAACCTGGATGGTTTGAAAAAGGAGGTTGAGTATCTTAAAAACAAAGTGATTTGTGCTGAGCAGATAGAGAAAGCCCTTAGGGAACAAATTGCTGAAACTGAACTGAAACTAAGAAGCTTCAAAAACTCCTCTGAACTTATTCAAATCTATCACAAGGAACACACTGAAGACTGCAAGGTTGGAGTTGGTTTTGACTATGATAATGACAAGGGAAGGAAGAAGGTCAAGGGCAAAGGAAAGGAAACTTTTACAAACAAAAATGCCCCAACCATACTGTCAAGTGTTGAACAACCCATCTTCAGAAAGAGTGCTGTTGAGTTTGATGAGGAACTACTGATCATCAAGCAACAACTACTTGAAGAAGATGAGGCTGCTAAGAACACTTCTTCCTTTCCTGAACTTGTCAATCAGAAAGAGACCAAAGACAATCTTGTCAAGAGTCCTAAAGCAAAGAAAGAAGTTGTTAAGAAAAGGAAACAAAACAGAAATGGTAAAGTGGGTGTTAACAAGGGAAACAACTATGCTTATGTGCCAAATGCTCCCAGGAAACAATGTCAAAAATGCCTATCTGTTAATCATTTGACTCATAAGTGTAGTAAGCCTGATATTGTTGAAGTTGACAACCTGAGTAACCATTCTGCTAGCATAAATTCTAGTCATGATTCTTTATGTGGTAAGCCAAACTGCATGACATGCTATGTGACTGTGATTGCTAACTGTTTATCTCTTAAACATAAACTTGACTCTGCACAATCTGGTGAATCACACACACATATGCATTCTTATAGGACAGGGTCCCCAATCAGGGTTGAGAGGGTGAAAACTTCATGTGAGCCTAAGAGTGTAAACTCCAAAGCCAAAGAAAAAGTGAAGTCTCCTACTATGAGAAATGCAATTTATGACAGAAGAATTATTAATCAAAATGTTTCTAAATCAACTGGACCCTACCAAGTGTGGGTACCAAAAACAACTTAGTCATTTTGTGAATGCAGGGCAACAGGAATAAAAGAGTCATATGGATCTTGGACAGTGGATGCTCAAGTCACATGACTGGTGATATAGCCCTGCTATCACATTTTGAGGAAAAGGCTGGCCCATCAGTAACCTTTGGAAATGACAACATTGGTTATACAATGGGATATGGCAGTGTTAAATCTGGAAATGTCATTATTGAAGATGTAGCATTTGTTGAAGGACTGAAGCATAATCTCTTGAGCATTGGACAATTTACCAACAGGGGTTTCAAAGTGGAATTTGATGAAGACCTTTGTTCAATCTCAAAAAGGGAAAGTGGTGAAGTTGTTCTAACAGGTGTGAAGAAAGGAAGCTTGTTTGTAGCTAATCTCAAGGCTGCAGATAAGGGAGAAATCTGCTGTTTCTACACTAAAGCCACAAATGAGGAATTCTGGCTATGGCACAAGAAGTTGTCTCACTTGAATGTTCAGGCAATGAACTCTCTAACCAAGAGAGAACTTATCAGGGATTTTCCTGCCTTGGAGTTTGTGCAAGATGAAGCATGTGAAGCTTGTCAGAAAGGAAAAATTAAAAGATCCAGTCACAAGAACAAGTTGCTCAATACAAACTCAAAACCTCTGCAGCTAATTCACATGGACTTATTTGGCCCTGTGAATGTAATGTCCCTCTCCAAAAAGAAATATGCTCTAGTGATGATAGATGACTATTCAAGATATACTTGGGTGGAATTCCTATTCTCCATGGATGAAGCACCCCAAGTCATAATAGAGCATATCAAGAGAGTTGATAAAGAAGCACAAAGTAATGGTTCCTCTGTAGTTGCTTTGAGAAGTGACAATGGGACTGAGTTCAGAAATTCAACATTGTATGAGTTTTGCAAGGATAAAGGAATTTCTCAACAATTCTCAGCTCCTAGAAACACCTCAACAAAATGGAGTAGTTGAGAGAAAGAATAGAACTCTCATTGAAGCTGCAAGGACAATGCTGCTGGATGCAAAGCTACCCACTAGCTTTTGGGCTGATGCTGTTAACACAGCATGCTATGTGCAAAATAGAACATTAATCAATAAGAAGTCTGGCAAAACTCCTTACTCATTAATGACTGGAAAAAGAGCATCCTTCAAGCACCTGCATGTGTTTGGAAGCAAGTGCTTTGTGATGAAAGATACCTTTGAGCATGTTGGAAAATTTGATGCAAAAGCATTTGAAGGTATCTTCATTGGATACTCTCTGGAAAGGACAGCATACAGAGTATTTGTACCTGAGCAACACAAAGTCATGGAAAGCATGGATGTTACCTTTGATGACAAGAAAACTCCTGGACTAAAAACAAGTGATCAAGACAGTGTGCCATTGAGATTTGAGAATCAAGGTTATCTTGAGGATTCTGAAAGTGAAGATGAACCCCCTGTTCAAACTGTTCTAGAGAATGAAATCCTCGAAGTTGACAATCTTCTTCAAACATCTGTGCAAGGGTTCACAAACACAGGGGGAGAAGAAGAGAATGCACCTATCAACCAAAATGAGCTTGGAACAGATCAAGGAAATGAACAGGGGCACACAAGGAAATGGGACAGAGCCCACACTAGGGATCAAATCATTGGAGATCCTAGTGAGGGAGTTAGAACAAGAAGGGCAACATTAAATACATGTCTGTATAGCTGCTTTCTGTCACAAGAGGAACCTAAATTAATTGAAGAAGCTTTGAAGAATTCTGATTGGATTGTTGCCATGCAAGAAGAGTTGAATCAATTTGAGAAAAACAAAGTATGGGAACTAGTACCTCCTCCAAAAGGAAAGAATGTTATTGACACCAAATGGGTGTTCAGAAACAAAATGGATGAAGAAGGAGTGGTAATAAGAAACAAAGCAAGACTGGTTGCCAAAGGATACTGTCAGCAAGAAGGCATTGACTATGATGAGACATTTGCACCTGTAGCTAGACTGGAAGCCATCAGAATCTTCCTGGCTTTTGCAGCTCACTCAGATTTTAAGGTGTATCAAATGGATGTGAAAAGTGCATTTCTCAATGGTGATCTTGCTGAAGAAGTTTATGTGTCTCAACCACCTGGCTTTGAAAGTGAAGACTTCCCAAACTTTGTGTATAGACTGCTCAAGGCACTCTATGGACTCAAACAGGCACCAAGAGCCTGGTATGAAACTCTATCTCAATTCCTTCTTGAGCATCAATTTACCAGGGGTACAATTGACAAAACCCTATTCTTCAAGAAGCATGGAAATGATATCATTCTTGTTCAAATCTATGTGGATGATATCATCTTTGGCTCTTCAAATGAAAAACTCTGTGAAAGGTTCTCTAAGTTGATGCAAAGCAAATATGAGATGAGTATGATGGGAGAGTTAACCTACTTTCTAGGCCTGCAAGTACATCAACGGGAGGATGGCATCTTTATAAACCAATCTAAGTATGTCAAGGATCTTTTAAAGAAATATGGTTTAGAAGAGTCATCCCCAGCTAAAACTCCTATGTCTACTGCAATCAAGCTGGATGAAGACACGAAAGGCAAGAGAGTTGATATCAAGGTCTATAGAGGAATGGTTGGATCCTTACTCTATCTCACAGCTAGCAGGCCAGACATCATGTTTGCCACATGCCTTTGTGCAAGGTTCCAGTCTGATCCCAAGGAATCTCACATGATGGCTATCAAAAGAATCTTCAAGTATCTGAAGGGGACTCCTAATCTTGGGCTATGGTATCCAAAGGGCACTGGGTTCAACCTGGTTGGTTACACAGATTCTGATTATGCTGGATGCAGAATTGACAGGAAGAGCACCTCTGGAAGCTGTCAATTCCTAGGTCAAAGGTTAGTGTCCTGGTTTAGTAAGAAACAACAGTCCACAGCAACATCCACAGCTGAGGCTGAATACATTGCTGCTGGAAGTTGCTGTGCTCAATTGCTTTGGATTAGAAATCAACTCATGGATTATGGGCTAGTGTTAGAACACATTCCACTAATGTGTGATAATACTAGTGCAATATCCATAGTTGACAATCCTGTTAATCATTCTACTACAAAGCACATTGAGATCAGGTACCATTTCATTAGGGAACATGCTGCAAATGGTACCATAGAAGTCTCTTATGTTCCAACTGAGAAACAATTAGCTGACATATTTACTAAACCTCTGAATGAAGCAGTCTTCAATAGACTTGTGAGTGAAATTGGAATGCTCAATCCTTCATTTAGTTTCTCTAAGTAAGTATGCCAGTAAATTGTTGCAGCAGTAAATTTTCACTGTATTTAAATGCTCTATTTGTTTGGAGTGAAAATTAGCTGAGATATGATTTATAAATATTTCAGTATTTTACTGCATATTTTTCAAAATCACATTTGTTGGTAAAGTTGTGAGCTTTTGAGACATCTCGATATAGATGATTTTCAGAGTTCACGACACAGTTCAAATCAAACAGACTTATATCGTAAACTGTTGAGATTGTGAGACTTCGCGACATAGTTCATTTCATGAGTTTGCGACATAGTTCATTTTATGACTTCGCGACTTAGAATAACTATATCGACAAGTCTCCACATTTGACATAATTTTGATTTAAATTCATTTTATTTCAAAATTTGATAAAAGTCTGACAATTTGCTTAAAATTCCTCATAGAGAGCTTTAGACAGGGTATCTCCCTATATCGCAAAGTCTCCCCAATCCCTTCATCCTGAGGACTTTGCGACATAGTTCATTTCTGAGACTATGCGATATACTTTGCAAGACTTTGCGGTACATGCCATTTTTTGACTTCGCGACATACAAATAGACTGTACAAATTCATAACTCCATATCGCAGTGTCTCTATCATATAAATACCCTTTTCTAACCGTTCACAACTTTTCATCTTGTCTATTGCTCTCAAACTCTCAAACCTAAGCACAAATTCTCTACTCTCTCTGTCACTCTCTCTCTCGAAATGGCACCCAAATCTCAAACAGTATCATCTTCTATCCCTTTAACCATTCCCAAAGAAACCAATCTTCTCACCATTCCCTCTGAGGCTGAGGCTAACCCACGGTACAAGTGTTTTGTCCGGTTCTTGAACACTTCCTACCTACGCCAAGCCCTAACCCTGAACCCTACCTTGTATGTCGATGTGTTGGAAGGATTCTGGAGAACGGCGTTGGTGTCAACAATGGCTAGGGAAGATGGAACCTCATTCCAGGAGGTTAGTTGTTCAATTGGAGGCAAACACTTTCAGTTTGGTGAAAGGGAAATCAATGAAGCTTTGGGGTTCAAGGTGGAGGGTCATGACCAATTAAGAAGCTACAGATGCTCAAATCGTAGATTTCATGACCTTCATTCGGTATGCTGAAGAGATAGATACTGGAAAGCTAAATAAGAAGTTTGTGAGAAGGGAGTGGTCATTTTTGTTTGACGCACTCCAGAAGGTGTTTCTCTGCAGGAAGACAGGATGGGACCATATCAGTCACATTGTTGTGAAGCTAGCCTACTCCTTGGCCAATAACCAAGAGATCAATGTGGGCACCATAATTCTCAAAAAATTGGCTCAGAGGCTAGGCAGGACTGTTCATGGTAGAGGTAATGACATCTTTTACCCTCGTTTCCTTCAAGTAATTTTAAATTTTCTTGATGCAAATGTCCATGAATTGGAGGGTATAGATAAAACTAAAATGGCTTATTCCAAGTCCATGTCCAAAGTTCTATTTGGCTCATTGGACACAAGGAATCAAGTGGATGTGATTCTAAGTGTGACCAAGCATATGCAGGACACATTTGAGTCTTATCCACTTGATAAGCCTATATACCATGCACTTTCCTGGACAAGGGAGGCTGAGACTGAAGGAGCTACACAGTCTAACCCCAGCCTTCCCATCCCATCCAGCAACCCCACTGTAAACAGTACCATAGAAGTTAGGCAGCCAAGTGCATCAATCTCTCAAAAGATTGGTGTTACTAAAAAGAAGTCAAAGAAGAGAGCCCTAGCAGTGATAAATGAATCTGTAGAGATAGATAGTGAGAATCCTGAGTCACCTCTCACCAGACAAAGTAAGAAATCCAAATCCAAACCTACCACTGGATCCTCCCAACAGGATTCAGATGTGGCAAAAGGGGTACACCTGTTACTGTCCATGGCCTCTCAACAGGTCATTGGCATTGAAAAGAGCAGTCTCCCCACTGCACCCTGTACAGAGTCTGCACAGGGTCAAGAACTCACTCTTGACCCTAGGAGTGATAAGGCTGATCATACACAGAGTGGAGAGCACATCACTGATGAAACTCCTCCTATTTCTCAGGGGGAGTTGCCACAATCTAATCTAAACCCCACTTCTCTCTCAGATTCTTCCATAAAAATTTCTTCTGAACAAGAGAGTCATTCCAATGACAATCTTGCCTTTGATCAATCACAATTCTCTCCTGTGATTGAGCCAATTTCAAGTGACATGGTGCATGACACTATGCTCACCACCTAGGACCCACATCCAGTTGGTCAGGGAATGCATGCTGGGGCATATCCTAATGACACCAACAAAAACATGGAGGATTCACCAGTTTTCACTGGAGACTCTATGCCAAATTCTCCCATCCTTAGGGATGTGGAACTGTCTTCACAGACAAATAGGGCTGATGTTGTAACACATCCCATTTCAATGGATACAACATCAGACCCTACAACCATTCCAAGGCTGGAGGAGACTCAAAATCCTACATCTCATGAAGTGCCTAGCACTAGCTCTCACTTGGCTCAGGCCACTATGTCAGAATGGCTGAAGCCTGTGCACCATGACAGGCCTTCAGGATCATCATCTGTGCCTTCCAAAATGACAGAAGAAGCCATACAAGATCTCCATGTTGCACAGATTGATGAGTTCTCAAAGATAGCTCAACATCTCCTCACCTCAAATCTCCCAAATGCTGATTATGAAGCCATTTTACTCTGCCACAAGGAGGATGTTGAAGCTCAGCAGGAGAAGATAGTGGATGCAGCTGAACCAGAGGGAAATGTGGATGCCTGGTTGGATGCTAAGAGGACTCTCAAGCTCAAGGATGCCCTAGCTTTTCTAAGAGAAGAATACCTAACTTCTCTGGGCTCCAATGCAAAGGATCTCTCTCCTGCTGCCATCTATGATGCTGTTAATGATGTCTACAGGAATCAATTAAAGGCTCTGCACTATCTTGGGAAAGGGCTTCAATCAGAGATTTCTTCAATCCAGGAGGAGACAGACAGATCCCTCACTAAGCTCAGAAACTCATATCTCTCTGATTTTCCCAGGGTGGATGGCATCCTTAAAGACATCCAGAAGACAAACTCGACTGTCAGCATGATGGACCTCTCTCTGGCCATGGTCACAGACAACATCAGGAAGCTGGCTACAACCCTGGAAAATCAAGTCAAGGCCAATATCAACTCAAATGCCATGCTGAATGTAAATTGGAAGAATCAGTATGGTGACAAATTGGTGGATGAGGTCCCTCTGTCAAACATCTCCAAATTTGACTTTGCCAAGCTCAAGGAGCAATCTCTCAATTCTTTCAAGTCTCAACAGCTATTCTCAAAGGTGGATGGTCTTGAAAGAGAAGTAGCCTCTCTGACAGATGAAAACAAGCAGCTTGCCAACTCTCTAAAACAGCTCAATGACAAACTGGATGCCCAAGGCAACAACACCTCCAATATCCTGCTGGTGCAACAACAAATGCTGACTTCAATGATGAACCAAATGAACCTGCCTATCCCTGGGGAAGCTCAAGTCATCTTGTCTGATCCCAAGCCTAAGGGGGAGAAACAAAAGGAGGTCATTCTGAAACAAAGAGGGGGAGTACCTGCCAAGCAGTCAAAGCATAAGGGCAAGGGCATACTCATTGAAGAAACCATAAAGCCAATCATTCTTCCCCCTGTAGAGGTCATAAGTGCAGAAGGTCAGAAGAGCACAATCTCAACCACCTACTATCCATCAACAATGCCTAAAGATATCTCAACTCCTCAACCTACTCAACCTACTCCCAATGCTAAACCTGTCAAAGCTGCAATTATCACATAAGCCAAGCTACAGGAAGTTGCCAATTCAAACATCTATCATGATGAGGCCTTCCTGGAGTTTCTGAAAGCCATCTACAGTAGTGCTCAAGGAGATGCAAGGAAGTACAGACAGAAGATCAAGGAAAGCATCAAGTATTTCACAGTGGCAGTAAGGAAAATCAAGGATGTCCATCTAAGAGAGATAATCATGGTGTGCAAGGACAACTACTTGTTATCAAATTCTGTTCTTAACTTTATCTTCTTTATACTTGTTCTTTTTTATGTTAGTTAGGCTTGTTATCAGACATGAAATTGTGCCTAAGGGTCTTACTCACAATTTGGGGGAGATTGTTAGGCTCAAGACATGTCTGAACACCACTATTAACAAGCCTACACTTTGTGACTACGTCACATTACATGACCTAGTGAGTTCTATCACTGGGATGTAGTATAGGTCTCTAAATGTACTTGTCTTGTTCTCATGAACATTAGCTTGACCATGTATGCTCAAAGTTATAATGAGCTTAGTAAAGTTTCTTGCATTTAGATTGTATATAGGCCATTGAATAATTATCCTGGTAGAAGTTCAGAAGTGTTCATGCAGCAGGATAGAGATAAATAAGGCTATGAAGAAATAAGTTGCAGAAATTTGTCTAAGGCATTATATAGCAAAGTCAGAAGAAAGCTATGTCGTGAAGTCACCAATATCCATGTCGTGAAGTACTATATCGCATAGTCCATTTTGTACTATGTCGAGAAGTCCTCAAGACACATGTCGTGAAATGTTGAAGTCAGCAAAGTCAAAGAAGCCTAGATCGTGAAGTCCTCAGAAGCCCTATGTCGCATAGTCTTCAGAAGCCCTATGTCGCATAGTCTTCAAATGACCTATGTCGCAAAGTCTTCAAAGGCTATATCGCGAAGTCCTCACTAGTGAGATCGCGAAGTCAGGAATGAAGTGGAGTTCACGATATCAACACTTAGCCGTTTACAACAAGACAAATCAAGGTACAGAATCAAGAATCAAAAGAGACAAATACTGAAGCATTTGTTCTGGCAAGGTGGTCCAAAGAACAGATGGCAAATCTACAGCTAAACTTGGAGAGAAAGATAAGAGACAAGCAGCTACAGAAACGGGAAAGACTCCGAAAAGCAGGTGGTCCTTCCTGACACAGTTAACGTCTTATGGCAGGACAAGTTGGACTTTCAGCAAGGGGTAACTGTGTAAAAATAGGTGTGTGCACTAGTTTGTATAGGGCTTATATATATTATGCACATCCTATTGTTAGCTGTAAGAGAGATACACATAGTTATTTGCTAAGCTCTTTTCTCTGTAAGCAAGCAAGTTCAAACTGTTCTTGTTTAGAAGCCAGAAATTCTATTGTGAATTTCTTGGAAAGCTGTAGTATTTAATTTGCTTATACAAAGTAGATTAAAGTGATTGTGTGTGTTATTTACTTTCTGCATATTACATATCATAATCATATACAGTCTGTTACTTAGTTTTCAAGAATCGAAAAATATATCAAACTATCCATTCACCCCCCCCCCCCTCTGTCTAGTTTCTAGTAGTATTCATTTCTAACAAAGAAATTTCTATCAAGTCCTACAAATTCGAAAATAATAAGGAAGTTGTAATTTTCTAAATCAAAAAAAGTTCTATCAAGTTTGAAAATAATAAAAGAAAGTTCTATCAAGTTTGAAAATAATAAAAGTGTACTTTTCAATTTGCTTCTTACAAAATCAAAAATAATAAAGGAAGTTGTAATTATTAAAATTAAAAATTGTGAAAAATTGAGAAAATTAGAAAAATAGAACGGAGCGATTCTAGAGGCGCCACCTCACCGCCTCCGTCTTCTCCTTTATATATGTATATTGGTGTTTTATTATTTTGAACAAAAAAATTTTGAATAAAAATTAAAGTTTAATAAATTAATATTAAGTCATTAATCTTAAAATGTGATCCTATCAAAATTTTGAATTAAAAAATTTAATAAATTAATAAATAACGTAACAGTTTCAATTTTATGTGAAAGACCAAAGAATGAAACTTCTTACAATCACATGAACATTTTATTCAATACACTGGCATCGGGAATTCAGGATATACTTGACAAAAGTAATATGAAAACATCACACGTTATCCACAATTAACTATAAACAATTCACAGGGTTTTGTTGCAGGTCAGGTCCGGAAGGATTCTACAAATATGACCAATCAATTGAGGTTGGCTATATTTATAGACAACAATTTTTGATGGTTGCAATTCAAACAGATTATGTATAATGTCTACAGTAACTATGCAAAGTGGGATTATTTAGACAAGGGCATCTCCGGTTGGACATACTCTAAACAGATTAAGTACGTATATAAACTAGGATAAGCTTATATTACCTCTGTGTCAGCTGTTGATGCTACTACATGTACAAGTGAAAATTCAGACAACTTACAGTCGTAAACATGTCAATATATTTAAGTTGCTTTAGAATTTAATAAAATTAAAATTAGATTAATTGTATACAAAATTCGATTAAATGTTAAGAGCAAGTCCAATGTTACTTATAAATATTATATAATAAAGTGTTCTACTAATTTAAGGGCTTGATTTTTGATAAGTACTCCAAAAAACTTATATCCAATCTTTATTATTATTATAATAATAAATTTGAAAATAGAGAGAAATGAGTGAAAAACATAGAAAGAAAAGAAGTGGAGAAAAGGAGTAAGCTATTGGACTTACTCTAACATCACTATAATTTGATCACAAAACATACAAGCATACTTTAAAATAAAATAATAATTCGACTTTGACCCTATCTTTCCGCATAATTCAATTTGATCCAATTTTTCTAAAATCAATCCGGAAAGGGTACCTAGTCCAAATAATCACATGCATGTAACTGATGTTTTTTATTCGAAAAATGAGAGAAAATTCAGAAAAAAGAGGATATTCTCTTTGGGTGAATTTTACATAAATTTTGTCTTCCAATCTTGCTCTCTTCTCCAAAAAAAAAAAAAAAACTCAGGAGCACTACTTAAAGAGAAAATTTCAAAACATTCTCTTCATTTCTTCTCATCTCAAACTTTCTAGATCAGAACCAACATCATCAGACAATGATAAAGGGAGTTGAAAAGAGTCAGTCACACAACTTAAGGTTCTTTTGATTCTAAAGGATGTCTAAAACTTTTCGTCATACAGCATAGTTTATACATTATGTTCTACTCCTGTCGATAACATAAATTTGCAAATGCAATGTAAATATGTAAAAGAACAAAAAACCACAAACTCAGAATCTCAACCGAAAAGGGAAGCTTGTTGAAGAAGCATCTATGCTGTGATATAATCTAACTTTTCAGCAAATGAAACTTTTTGGCCTGCTAATAATGAGTTGAGATGGTAGAACGCTCCGTCGTATGTAAGCGTTTATCTAGATTGGTTTCGACAGATTTATAAACCACCATGATTGATTTCTTAACTCTACCTGTGTTAGCCAACCAGAAACATAAGATCAATAAATTAGAAAACATTTCCACATTTCAAGATAATAACAAAAAGAGAAATTATTAGTTTTAGTACTTTTAAACAAGCCATTTTAAGTTACATGCAAGTGGTACAAATATCAGTTCATATATACAATGTCTTCAACTTTGAACAGCCACACAGAAGCATAAGGGAAGGTGAAATCTAGTGTTAACACTGAAATCTTTTTACCTCAAGAATAGCTGCGGTTTGCTTCATAATTAATTTCTGGAGTCGATCCTGAAACTAAGCTTCCATCGTTTCCTTCAGAAGATTCAACAGCTTCAGCAATCTCTGCCTTCAGCCGCTCAAACTTCTCTTTTAGAGACGACGAACTTATAGCCTTCTCAACTCCTTGTTTTATTTCTTGCTCTAAAGCCTGTATCTTATTTTTGGACTCTGTACTAGGTGTCTTTCCAGCAATGGCTACCTCTATCTTCAATAATTCGATTTTGTGCTTTAATTCTGATGAACTACTAATAACATCTTCAATTATCTTGATACTATCTTTATTGAGTTCATTCACTTTTGCTTTAACTGGAACAGGGACTTTGTTAACACGCAAACCCAAAGGCTCAAGAGCATCAGCAAATTCTGATTCTATGTCTTTCTTCACCTGCCCAATTTTCTCCTTCAACCCCTGGTCCAAGTCCTCAACCCCAGATGCGCCTGTGTTTTCAATTTCAGCCTTCAATGCCTCTAATTTCTGCTTTATGTCAGGCTGATTCAAGATGTCTTTGTACTTCTTTTGAATTTCTAACTGAAGAGGAGATGCCTCCTTGTTCTTTTCGGACATACTCTTGGCTCTAGATACTTCCTTCAACATGTCCAGCTTAATTTTTAGGCTATTGTAGTTAGGAGCCGTATGCAGCTTCTGGTTAAACTCATCCTTGAGCTTCTGCATCTTGTCCAGTAGAGCTGGTTGTATTGACTGGTCTTTTGAATTCCTTGCTTTTGCGAACTCTTCTTGTAACTTCACAAATTTGTCCGACAAACCCAAGCTTTTAGCTGCCTCTGAATATTCATAATCAATTTCATTTTTCAGTTTATCGATCATCTCATTCATACCCAACTCTGGAGGCGCAGCAGATGATTCCTTTGCTTTTAGAATCTGCTCTTTCAGTTTCTCAACCTCACCCTCTAGCTCTAAGTTTCCAGGTCTCGGAATACTGGGTTCTGTTTTCTTCTTCATGTGTGCTTTCTTTATGGGATCTTGCGGAATTCCTTCTTGAAAACCACCAAGTTTACGGTACTTTAGCATCCGATGTTTCAACAATTCTTCTGTATCCATCTTCAAAAGTTCCTATACAACCATAAACCCAACAAAGATTTAAGTGGGACTATAGCAATCTTGGAGAAGATTTAAGTTGAACGTACTCACATCCATTGACTCAACAATTGCAGCTTTTATCTGTTGTGAAGTCCAGTAAGGATCTGCATGGGCACCACCAAGTGGCTCCTGCATGTTATTAGAAAACATAGCAATTAAAACATGTGAAATATAAAGAGAAACTAAAGCAATCCCTTATACAAGAAGAGGAAGCGTCTAAATATTTCACAAAACATACCACGAAACAAGGATTCTCACCCTCGAGAGGATAAAAAGGAGAAAGAGGGGGGAATTGCCCTCCAACTTACAAAATTGAAAGACTCGTTTCTTGAGAATAATTTTTGTTTACGCACATCTTTTAAAATTATAATGATACACAGTACACTTACTTCATATATCAAGATAAGAGTGCTGCAAAATCAACTTCAATCCTACTTTTTATGTGGAACAGTAAAACTTCCATGCAGTGTGAATTATGTCTTAAAACTTTACTAGGGCTGTTCATGAAAAATTTTCCCCGGTCTGTAATTCAAGCAATTATAGTACCCATCTTTAAATTCTTCAATCACATTTCTGTATACTAAGTTGCAAATTGAATGTATATAGCAATTATCATACTCAAAGAGGCTCTGCATGTGTTTGAGGCAGAGGGCAAAATACAGAATGTAAAAAAAAAAAAATTGAAGAGTAGAGCAATACCGGGATGATGCCATCTGAAATTTGCAGCTTAGTCAATTCAGTAGCAGTAATCTTAAGCTTCTCAGCTGCCTGTAAAAAAAAAAGAAATGCTTTAGCAAATTAATCCATGTAAATTCAACTGGTCAATATTTGAAACTTAAGTGTTGCTATATAACCTTCGGAGATGCTTTGGCAGTCTTCCACAAGATTGCTGCACATGCTTCAGGACTGGAATAAATATGAAGACAAAAGATCAACACATCTTGATAAATATTCATTGGATCTGGATTCTGCTGGCTTTAGCATTTTTTTTTTATTTTCTAATATTTTAAATTACTTTTAAAAAATTGCATTCGCTTGGATAATCAGAACTTACTTATTTCAATTTATAAATGAAAAGTACAAATGTTAGTTCTAAAGGCATCGGATTTGGAAAGGGGAAGGGGCACATACCGACACAGCACGAATACTTCAAGATCAGACTATTTACCACCATTCACACTAGGTAGCAGAAAGCCAAACACAAGAACAGTACCGCTAATCAAGAAAAACTATAGGAAAAAGAGAATGATAACACTACAACCTAGCAAGTAAAAATTAGATAGATGAGAGGTTAGTCAAGAAAATATTTCTTCCTATATTTTTGAATAAGAGACCGTAACAGCTGGTTTGGCTATGAGGATTAGATATTTGCAAAATTGTTTGAAAAGATGCAAAGACGTCTCTGAGTCACGAGAAAACTACACAAAGGTTATTAAACAAAGATATCAACACACATTCCTATTCGTCCATGTAAATATTACAAGTATGCGGAGTATCCTGTTAAGGTTATTAATTTAGGACTGACTTTTTTGTACCACAAAAAGGACCAATACATGGAACGTTAAATCTATTAATTGCATGTATCCCCAAGTACCTGGCAACATAGAAGACAGCGTTTTCAAGCATCAACATTTTGTTACAGCATCCAATGGCCAGAGCACCACCAGACCCACCTTCTCCCATGACAATGGAAACAATAGGCACTTTCAGACCAAACATAGTTCTCAAGTTGTGAGCGATTGCTTCACCCTGTTTAAAAAAATTGACAAAACAGCTTCTGCAAATAAGCTCGGAGGGATACACATTACAGAGCTACTCATTCAATACGAGTATACACATACTTGGCCCAGTTCCTCTGATTTAAGATCAGCATATGCTCCTGGAGTGTCAATAAAAGTAACAATAGGGAATCCGTGGTGATCTGCATAATACATCATGCGTAGAGCCTTCCTGTAGCTGTTGAAAACATAGTGTTCCATTTCAGAATAAAATTCTAACAAGATCCTCACCAGAAGTTCGAACTAGAAAATAACTTTAAAGTTCCTATAATTATGCTACCAAAAGATTTTACCCTTTTGTTGTCTATTAAAAAATAATTTAAGGAACTTCCCTTCATCATTAGCAGTCCACAATTAAATCATGGAACAGTAAAGGAATAAATACCACGTCACCTCCATATATACATACCCATGGGGAGTAGGCATTCCGAAGTTGCGCATAATGTTCTCCTTTGTGTTTCTACCCTTCTGTTGACCAATGAACATGTAGCTTCTTCCATTTATAGATCCAAGACCCGTGACAATTGCAGGATCATCATAGCCTGCTCGATCACCATGAAGCTCTACAAACTGAAAAGATATCAAATAACATGATAAGAGATCTTTTAGCATATCATTGTTAGTCTAACTAAAGAAAAACATAAGCATGAGACTTAATGAACCCTTTAGTAATACCTTCTCAGTAATATTAAAGATGTGGTCAAGACACGTTGGCCTATTAGGATGACGAGCAATATTTACACGCTGTATGGGAGTCAAATGTGTGTAGAGATCTTTCAGAGCCTGCAATTTATATTTCAAATTGAGAAGAGTTGAAAGAGAAATGTATGTTGAAACAAAGTATTGCATTCGAAGTCGAACAACAATTTCTCACTTAGTAATATCAACAATTCGACATCTAGAACAGCAAATCTAGCAAAACTTATAAGCAACGTGTTTATTTGCAGCTATTTACAAATTACTGATCAAGCAATATTCGATTAGGTAGGGTCATCTTAATAAACTTAAATGCATCAAGACACAGAGTTTCACTAGCTTGATACCAATCTTTTTAAAACTTTCGAGGCAGCAACAACTCTGTCTAACAAGTAATAAAACATATACTACTTACACTTACCACATGTACAACCAGTTGACACACAAATCCAATTTTCCATTTCCACCATAACATCCAATTATCCATACTAGTGAAGCTTTTGCTTTTCTGTTTACACTACTTTATGTACCCATGTCACACATCCATTCAATAACTTAATCTACCAATTTCTTCGTTGCTAAATTTAATTTAATAATAACTTTGCACCTATGAGTGGACAACATTGCCTTAAATTAAATAAACTTAACATGCCACGAGTCACATATAGAAACAAGAATACATAGACACACACACAAATTTATATATAAAGCAAGATACCTACATTAGCTTAAATTTACTGTCGTAAGTCATGTATTATTAACTCATCTAGAAACATGTACGAAGTGGGTGCAATCTACAGATTCATAATACCTGTTGGTACTTGTTCTCTAGGGAGATAATTTGCTCTGTGAAGTCGAGACCTGTTTCATTGGCCATCTTTTGCACCTATACTCAAAGCAAAGCATATGTTCTTATATGGAACTATAATATACTTCTGATCAATTAAGTGCACAACACCATTAGAAACAAATAATTTTAACAGCACTACAGTAGACATACATCGATGATTTTCTTTTGCAGGTCCATAAGAGGTTTCTCAAAATCCAAAGTAACCGGCTTTGGTTTCTCTTTTAAAGGCTTGAAAGGCGATAGATGACTTAGAACTCCACCTTTCACATTTTCATCTGCATTATCGGGCCAGGGATAATCATGCTTTTTCACCTTCCTTACCTTTGCAACAATAACAAATTCCCTCTTACTCATGCCCCATCGTGCTCTTCCTAGGGCTCTCAGAGGCACACCACTTGCACCATTACTTGAGCTTTGCAGCAGGTCTGAACCCAAAGTTTTAGAAGCCAAATTTCCAGTAACCGGAGAATGCAAAACCGAAGCCATTCTCCCAATTCAGATCAACAATCACTTCAAGTTCTCAACCTACAACCAAAAAATTGACTCAAACATTAGTTTTTTAACTACAAGAAACTATAAAGCATCAATCTTTCCATACAATCACATAAATAAATACTCACTTCATACAACAAACTATTTTACCTTCTAAACTGTACAAACATACGAAATTCACTAAATATATGCACACATTATTCACCAAAATATAAATAAGGTCACCCTATAATCCGAGCATCCAAATATAGTTTACAATTCACAAATATAGATTGACCAAAAAAAAATATTTAAAAAAAAAAATACACGGGTCTAGTTCAAATTTGTGGTCTGAACTTTCGTAAATAGAAATATCGAAAACTTTAAATTTGAAAACAATCCTTAATACATTTTTACTAACAACATACAAAGACTTCTACAATCTTAAACCCCAAAATCAACTATTATAATTAACCAATAAATTAATCTACACAACAAGCTTAAACCCACTAAAATAAACAATCAAGATTCCATTTTTACACCAAACCAAAGCAAAAAACAACAATTTAAAAACACCCAAAAGAGCAATTTTAAAAACAAACACGCAAACCAGCAATAAATTAAAAAAATCTAAAATCTTGAAAATTTTGCAATTAAGTACCTTACGATTGAAATGTGAGGCAAAATCGAATCTGGGAAATCAATAAACAGCTAAAGATTCACTAAAAACAGCTCGTGATCACCAAATGAAGAGAGATTTATGTGGGTTTGAAATGAGGGTGACAAGGGGAAAAATAGCTTGTGAAATAGTGTTGTGTGTATAGTTGTGTGTATTTTGTGTAATGAGCGAGTAAGGAGAGGGGAAGTAGCCTCGTTAAGATCGTCCTATTCACACAAAGACAACAATTGCGAGAGAGAGAGAGAGAGAGAGAGAGAGAGAGAGAGAGAGAGAGAGTGGATGAATAGTAGTGTTTTTTCGATACTCACTATGTGAAATGAAATGATGAGTGTGAGTTTTTTCCGGGTGATGTAATCGGGTCGGGTTGAGTTTGGGTATTTTCTTTTTGTGTTGCCAAATTTGGCAAACCTACTTTTTGTATTTGTTGACAAATTTGCAACCACTTTTGGATTTTGAAAATGGAAAAATGAACCGGTTCGGCGGCTTAGTAAAAATTTCTCTAAATATTTTTTAAAAATATTCTATAAAATATGTTTTTAAATAAATTAATATTTCTAACATAAAATTAAGGTTTTTTTTTTGAATCTCCGTTTCGTTTTGATCATTTATCAAACTTTAGAATAAATATAGAAAATGACAATTGTTTAATATTTTTTTTATTATTTTAACATTATATCAAATATTAGTATATTTGTCCCTATTTTTATTTTTTCTCAAAATTCATATTTCAACTTATATTTTAAAATATATAATATAACATCAATATTTGAATTTTAACAAATAACAAAGCCTCCTAATGAATCGCTCTCTCGTTAAACATGTTTTCTCCCAATTACCAGCTTTCTCATCCACTCATTGTTACCAAATATAAACAGGTAACAAACTAATTTACTAAATAAATTACATCATCTATTAATCAATTTTTATTATGTCATAAATTTTAATTTAAGTATTTTTAAACAATTCTAATTTTTATTGTTTAAAATATAGGTATTCGAGAAAATAAATGAAATAAAAATTAAACTTCTATATCTTATTTTATTTTATAGCGATAACATGATATTTCTAATGAATCGCTCTCTCGTTAAACATGTTTACTCCCAATGACCCGCTTTCTCATCCACTCGTTGTTACCAAATCTAAACAGGTAACAAACTAATTTACTAAATAAATTACATCATCTATTAATCAATTTTATTATGTCATAAATTTTAATTTAAGTATTTTTAAAAATTTCTAATTTTTATTGTTTAAAATATAGGTATTCGAGAATATAATTGAAATAAAAATTAAACTTCTATATTTTATTTAGTTTCCTCCATTAGTAAAGATTTTAAAGGCAAATGAGATATTTTCAAATTTTTAAATATTAATAATTCAAAAATTTGTGAAAATTAAAAAAATAGAACGAAGAAATTTGAGTGGCGCCACCTCACCGCCCCCGTGTCTCCTTTATATAAAAGTATATTGATTGATTGATTCTTTTTTTACGGATTTTATAAGTAATGTTTACGTCATTATTTTTTGCAATAATTATACACTAGCTTATACTCCGTGCAAAGCACGTGTTATTTTCAAATATTTTTTTATTCCAATAATTTCAAGTAATAGATGTCTTTTTTACTTTAAAAAATAAATAAATTAACATACGATATTATAGTATGTGGTTAATGGAGTTTTAGATATTAATTTTAATATGTTGTTGGTATAAATTGAACCTTAAATCTCAATATATAATAACTTTTAATATTGTATATTGATGAGTTTTGTAAATTTTGGGTCTGCAAAAAAATTGAGTTAATTGATACTCGGTGGATAATTACTAATGAATATATTGCAATTTGTTTATAGTTAATGTTTTTTAAAATTCTAATTAATATTAAACGATATCAAAAAAGAAAAGTGATTACCGAAAATAAAGATGTTAACCAAATTACAAATTATACCATATTTTTTTATTATAATTGAGTACAGAGTTTTGTAGAATTTGGGTATGTAGAAGAAGATAATTGATACTCATTTTATTAAGAAATGTATTGCAATTTATTAATTAATAATTTTATTTAAGATCAATTTTATTAAAAACAACAAAAAAGAAATGTGTTAATCAAAATATAAATTATATCGTATTTTACTTATTATAATTTAGTATAGATAAATATTGTTATTGATGTGATTTGAATATCAAATTTGAACTTTTAGAACTATATATATTAGATTTTTATAGGTTGATGAAAATTGAATCTTAAACATATCTTCACATATTTAGAATATCAAATATAAGATTAAAATACATTGATAATAATTATTGAATATTTGATCATTGATTTTAGTCGAATAATATAGGTTTGATGTTATTATTTGTCGATACATAATGATAATTAATTTAACAACAAAGAATATTAAATTATGTGATTTCAAGAATGTAACCAATTGCACGAACATATTCCATCCCCCTTACAATATTCAAGTTCCAAAATATGCTTTCATGCCAAAGACACCACTTGAATACTCTTTGTAAGAAAATAGAGTGCTTAACTTCTTTTTGTTAGAAAGATTAATTTATTTCAAAATTTAATATTTGTTAATTCTTAATTGACAATATTATATTATATTTAATATTTTATATATGTAAATTAAAACTTGCATCTTTGTCAATATTTTTGGAATTATAAATATTTTATTTAATATAAATTATTAGTGAGTATTGAAACCTTAATCTTTGGTAGTACTAAAAAATTATCCATGTTAATTATTATTTTATTATTATTTTTTTAATATTTTATTAATTGTAATTGTGCAAAGAATAAGTAAACATGTTAAAATAGCTAAACACTTTTAATTAATTAAAAACATTAAAACAGATTTTAAAATAAATAAGTATGAGTTTGCCCGTTATATTTTTGGAAAATGAGGGGTTTAGTAAGAAAAAAATAAAAAATGTAACATATATTTAGTTTAAAAAGGTAAATTCTCGTGATATTTTTGGAAAATGAGGTTTGTTAAGAATATGTTGTTCTTGATGATAATTATAAAACACTTAGTAGATTTTGTATTAAGTCAATATTGTAACTGTCAACGGAATGGTATGCTTTGCAGCTTCCGTTGACAGGTAGCTCATCAACGAAATGAGTGATGTAGCAATTGCACTGTACAATACTTCACAGTTTGATATGCATTTTGTTGTAAGTATTAGATAGGTTTTCTAAGTCATGTTGACTAAGTATTAGATAGGCAAAATAGGTTGGTTAAGTGTAAATATATTGTGCCTTGTAATTTTGCCTAAGTGAAGACATGTCAACGGAATGAAGATTACTCTATCAACGGAATGTAGATCACTCCATCAACGGAATAAAGAATATACCATCAACGGAATGAAGAATAAAGCTATCAACGAAACACATCTTCCTGCTATCAACGAATAATTATCACTTTTCTGAATAGTTGACAAAGTGATAGTGACAGTTTCCTGACAGATCAAAAGGAGATGTAGAAGTGTACTTTGCATTGGAAGCCATCAAAATGGTCACTGAAAATAAGGAAACATTCCAATTCCCAATCAGGTTCTTGAGTGTGATCATAATAAGCATGAAGACAAAAGCCAAGATCTTCAAGGACCATTGGACAAAAGGAATGAAAAGCAAGCTACTGGAGGTTACCTTTAGATTAATTTAGAGTAGCCAAAAATAGCATTGTAAACTTGGGTTATATAACCAAGTGTAGCAGTTCATTTTAAGATAAGTGAGTGAGATAAAAATAGTTTGTATTAGCTTATTTAAAAGAGCACTCTCACTCCAAATCAGGGAACTGAGCAGCTGTGATACTTTTGTAACACAGATTATTTCCGCAATAAAATCATCTCAGTTGGATCCTCAAAACATCCAATTGAAATTTTATATTTGTTTGAGTTTTTATTTTCAGTATTGTTTTAAGTTGTAAGTTGTTTTAAGTTGAGAAAATATCTAGAATTGTATTCAACCCCCCCCCCCTTCTACAATTCTGTTAGGTCATTTGGGATTAACAATTGGTATCAGAGCAAGCTTCTAACATACAAGAAGTTTAAAGATCAAGGCCAAAACAGTAACCATGGTGAAGAAGGATGCAGGTGTAAAGATACCAGTTCTAGATAAGGACAATTACTTTCACTGGAAAGTAAAAATGCATCTACATCTCATGTCTATGGATGAGAGATATGTAGACTACATTGAGAAAGGTCCACACGTTCCCATGATGTTTGCATCTAGAGTTGGACTTCCAGATGATGCTGAAGATGTAGAAATTCCAAAACCTGTCTCAGAATGGACTGTTGAAGATCTTGCAGAAGTCCATAAAGATAAAAGAACCATGAACATTCTGTTTAATGGTTTAGAGCAAGAGATGTTTGACAATGTCATAAACTGTACAACTTCTAAAGAAGTATGGGACACTGTTAGAACTCTCTGTGAAGGAACTGAGCAAGTTAGGGAGAACAAAATGTAACTCCTCATACAACAATATGAGCACTTTCATTTCAAAGCTGGTGAAACCCTAAATGAAACGTTTAGTAGGTTTCAAAAGCTTTTGAATGGATTAAAATTGTATGGGAGGATCTATCAAACCAAGGATTCAAACCTTAAATTTCTTAGAGCTCTTCCAAAAGAGTGGAAGCCTATGACTGTTTCTCTGAGAAACACTCAAGAGTACAAAGACTACACTCTTGAAAGGCTTTATGGAACCTTAAAGACATATGAGCTGGAAATTGAGCAAGATGAAGAAATTGAGAAGGTAAAAAAGAAAGGTGGATCTATTGCATTTATTGCATCTGTGAACCAACTGGAAGATGACAATGAAGAAACTGCAAAAGCCACAACTAGTCGAGCTAGTTGTAGGAGTGATGTTAGCAAGGGTAAAGGCAAGATGACAGAAGAAGAACAAGAACCAGCCAACTTGGATGACTTAGATGAGATTGATGAACACATTGCTTTTCTTTCAAGGAAATTCTCTAAGTTCAAATTCAAGAGAAACTCAGAAGCAAGGCCACCAAGGAAAGACTTTCAACCTAGCAAAAATAATTGGATTGAAAAGTCTAAGTCTAAATGTTTCAACTGTGGAATGATTGGTCACTTTACTGGAGATTGCAGAAAGCCCAAAGTTGAGAAGGGCAACAGGAAATTTGAGCCTGTTGATTATAAAAAGAAATACTTTGAACTTCTCAAGCAGAAAGAAAAGGCTTTCATGTCTCAGGAGTATGATTGGGCTGGTAATGGTGAAGATTCAGATGATGATGTTGAGTATGTCAACTTGGCTCTAATGGCTAACGATCATGAGCAGGAAGCAAGTTCCTCTAGCAACCAGGTAACAATTACTAATCTTTCTGAGCTTTCTAAAGAGGAATGCGATAGTGCAGTTAATGAAATGTCTACTGTACTGTATAATTTACGTGTTACTCTTAAATCACTTACCAAAGAGAACTCAAGAATTAAAGAGACCAATTTGCTCTTAAGTGATAGAAATTCCATGTTAGAAGTATAGCTCATTGAGTTTGAGAAAATGAGGTGTGTTAGTAGGGATGCCAAGCAGGAACTTGAGAAAGCATTAAAAAGGGAAGAAATTCTTAAAACACAACTAGAAATAGAACAGAAAGTGATTGCCAAATGGAAAGATTCTAGGAATGTTGCTAGCAACATCATTAATGTTCAAGGTATGGAATCTTTCTGTGAGCAGTCATGGAAAAAGAACAAAGAGAAGCTAGGGTATGCTGGTGAAACCTTAGAATCAGAAACAGAATCAACAAACAAAAATGATCATATGTTGAAGGTTGATACGTCAACGAAATGCAAGGTTTCGTTGACAGATGAACCATCAACCGATCAGGCTGTTTCGTTGACAGAGAAAAAGAAAGAAGAACTCACTAGACTTAATAACAAGTATAGTCCTGTCACCAAGAACTTTGTTCAAGGTGAGTCTAGTAAATCAAAGAAAGTTGAGAAGCCTGTTGAAAGAGCGAATGTAGGTCACTTGTCCAACAAGCAATTGAAAGACAAGTTAGAGAAAATTCAAGTTGAGGAAAGCAATAAAAAGAATAACAGAAATGGGAAAGTAGGGATTAACAAACATAACAATTACACACCTAATAAATATGCTCCTAGAAAGACATGTGTTAATTGTGGTAGTGTTAGTCACTTATCTGCTAACTGCAAATCTGTTAAGAAGTCTACTAATGTGAAAATGCCTAAGCCTACAATGAATGCCTCTATGCCTACAATGCCTGTTATGCCTAACATGTTTGCTCCATATGCACAATTTCATAATCCATATGCCAGCATGTCATTTGTGCCTAATCCATACATGAACATGATTAATATGCCATGGAATGTGAATAACATGTTTGTTCCTCCAACTATGCATGCTGTGAATGAAAATGTGAGCAACCCTCAGAAATCAACACCAAAGGTAAAGTTTGTTATAAATCAATCTGAGCCCAAGGTGAAAAATGTTATAAAAGGAAAATCAAAGGCTAACAAAACAGGACCCAAGGTAACTTGGGTACCAAAATCAACTTGATTTGATTTTATTGTGTGCAGGGAGACAAAAGGAATCTTTGGTACTTGGATAGTGGTTTTTCAAGGCACATGACTGGTGATTCTACCCTGCTCACAGAGTTTCAGGAAAGAGCTGGCCCTTGTATTGCTTTTGGAGATGACAGCAAAGGCTACACTAAGGGATATGGCTTGATTTCAAAAGAGAATGTCATCATAGATGAGGTTGCATTGGTGGATGGTCTTAAGCACAATTTGCTTAGTATCAGCCAACTTTGTGACAAAAGATTTTTAGTTACTTTTTCGAAAGAAGCATGTGTTGTTTCTAAAGTAGGAGACAACAATGTGGTAATGACTGGATTCAGAAGAGGGAATGTGTACATTGCTGACTTTAGTAGCACAAGTCCAGACACCATCACTTGTCTTTTCAGCAAGGCAAACAAGGATGAAAGTTGGCTATGGCACAAGAAATTGTCTCATTTGAATTTTAAGGTCGTGAATGATTTGGTGAGGAAAGATCTTGCTAGAGGAATTCCACAGGTGGAATTCTCCAAGGATGGTTTGTGTGATGCTTGTCAGAAAGGGAAACAAAAGAAGACATCATTCAAAAGCAAGACAAAGTCATCAATTGTCCAACAGCTTGAGTTGCTTCATATGGATCTATTTGGCCCTGTAAATGTCATGTCCATTTCAAAGAAGAAATACTGTCTTGTGATTGTTGATGATTTTTCTAGATTTACATGGACTTTCTTTTTGCACTCCAAAGAGGAGGCAAGTGAAATCATTATCAATCACATCAAGATGGTAAACAAGCATCCTGATTTCAAAGTAAGAAGGATTAGAAGTGACAGTGGGAAAAAATTCAAGAATTCAAATATGAAGATGTTCTGTGAAGAAAATGGTATTTTGCATGAATTTTCAGCAGCAAGGACACCACAGCAAAATGGTGTAGTTGAAAGGAAAAACAGAACACTTATTGAAGCTGCAAGGACAATGCTAGATGAATCAAAGTTACCAACTTATTTATGGGATGAGGCAGTTAACACAGCTTGCTTCACTCAAAATATTTCTTTGATTAATCAAGCCAAAGGAATGACCCATTATCAACTACTCAAAAGAAAGAAGCCACTATTGGATTTTCTTCATGTCTTTGGATGCAAGTGTTTTGTTCTGAGAAATCAAGCTGAGCATTTGGGGAAATTTGAAGCAAAGGCAGATGAAGCAATATTTGTGGGATATGCAGCAGGGAAAGCTTACAGAGTCTACAATCTCAGAACCAACATTGTTATGGAATCTGTACATGTTGTTTTTGATGATCTCAAAATTCAAGGTCTCTGTGATAAAGGTTTCCATGAAAGTCTTTCTTTTGAGAATGAGGAAGGAGATCAAGTGAATCATGTTAAGGCTATTGAGAAACAGCCAAAAGTTGTTGTGTCTAGCACAGATGAATGCAGTAGTGAAGATGAAATTGCTGCATTAAGATTGAAAAGAATAGCTGCTAGCAGACCAAATGGTCATTTCGTTTACAGTCATGATGAAGGATTCGTTGACAGTCAGAATGAGCGTTTCGTTGAAAGTCTAAATGGGAATTCCGTTGTCAGTCACAGAAATGCCTCTATGAGTGATCAATTAGGGACAACAAACTCAGGGGGAGTTTCTCAAGGACAAATATCTAATCAAGGCAATCATGATCACGAAGCTACATCTTCTAGAGCTAATCTGCCTACCTCAAGGAAATGGACTAAAGATCATCCCTTTGAACTTATTATAGGTGATGTTTCTTCAAAAGTCCAAACTAGAAGAGCAACTCAAGAGGAATGTCTATATAGTAGCTTTATGTCTCAAGATGAGCCAAAGAAAGTTGAGGATGCACTTCTAGATCCAGATTGGGTTTTAGCTATGCAAGAGGAGCTAAACCAATTTGAGAGAAACAAAGTTTGGAAGCTGGTGCCCAAGCCTAAGGACAGAACTGTTATAGGCACAAAACGGGTGTTCAGAAATAAGATGGATGAAAATGGCATAGTCACAAGGAACAAAGCTAGATTGGTTGCAAAAGGCTATTCACAGGAAGAGGGAATTGATTTTGATGAAACATTTGCTCCTGTTGCAAGACTAGAAGCAATAAGGATATTCCTAGCCTATGCAGCCCATGCCAATTTCAAAGTCTATCAAATGGATGTGAAGAGTGTTTTTCTGAATGGGGAATTGGAAGAGGAGGTATATGTGAGTCAACCTCCTGGTTTTGAAGATGATGATTTTCCAGAATATGTGTACTTCCTCCTCAAAGCACTCTATGGTTTGAAACAAGCACCTAGAGCCTGGTATGACACACTTTCACAGTTCCTCCTTGAGAATCACTTCACTAGAGGTACTGTAGATAAAACTCTTTTTCATAGGATTGTGAATGGCTCTACGATACTTGTTCAAATTTATGTAGATGACATAATTTTTGGGTCTATAGATGAAAAACTTTGTCAAAAGTTTGCCAAGCTTATGCAAAGTAAATATGAAATGAGCATGATGGAAGAATTAACTTATTTTCTTGGTCTCCAAGTGAAGCAAGTTATTGAAGACATTTTCATTAGTCAAACAAAATATATTCATGATTTGTTAAAGAAATTTAACTTAATGGAATGCTCTCCTGCCAAAACTCCCATGCCTACTGCCACCAAACTTGAATTGAATACTAAGGAAAAATCTGTGGACATTTCAAGTTACAGAGGCATAGTAGGCTCACTTTTATATTTAACAGCTAGTAGACCTGATATTATGTTTGCTACATGTCTATGTGCTAGATTTCAGGCTGATCCTAGGGAATCCCATTTAGTTGCTATTAAAAGAATTTTCAAATATCTCAAAGGAACACCAAACCTTGGCATTTGGTATCCTAGAGAATCTGGCTTTGAACTAATTGGTTATTCAGATGCAGATTATGCAGGATGTAAAATTGACAGGAAAAGCACAACTGGCACCTGTCAATTCCTAGGAAACAAGCTTGTGTCATGGTTCAGCAAGAAACAAAACTCAGTTTCTACCTCCACAGCCGAGGCTGAGTATATTGCAGCTGGAAGTTGTTGTGCACAAATTTTATGGATGAAGAATCAACTACTTGATTATGGATTAAGAGTTGAGAAAATTCCTATCTTCCGTGACAACACTAGTGTCATTGCCATTACTGAGAATCCAGTGCAGCATTCAAGGACCAAGCACATTGACATCAAGTATCATTTCATTAGAGAACATGTTATGAATGGTACTGTGGAGTTACATTTTGTTCCAAGTGAACAACAACTTGTAGACATCTTTACCAAGCCACTTGATGAATCAACATTCTCAAGATTAGTAAGTGAGCTAGGTATGCTAAATTTCTCTTAATTATTTTTGAGATTTTTTCAAGTTAAAATGCAGTTAGAAATTTGCTATGATTTTCTGTGAATTAATTTTCTCAGGAAAAAGTGAAATTTTGTCTAATTCAAAATTACTATGTCAACGAATGCTTCATTCCGTTGACAGACTTAGTATTTTTCTGGGTGTTTCGTTGATAGCTCTTTTATATCAACGAAACGCAGCTTTATCAACGAAATAGACGGGACCTTAAACGCCCAATTCTGATTCGTTGATACAGCGTAGTTAATCTGAACCGTAGAATTTGCACGTCTTTTTTCCACGATTTATGCATACACCCATGTAAGTATAAATCATGGTAACATTTTAATTGTAACAGTTAGATTTTTAATCCAATCCAGTAATTTATATTTATTATTGGACTTAATTTTTGAGAAATTTTGGGGGAGTATTTAAGGAATTTTGTTTTCTTTAATTCTTTTCTACCTTGCTCTCAAAATTTCCAAAGGCTTTCTTACTTCTTCTTCTCTCAAAGCAAAACAAAGTTCGAGCTTTTCTTCACTCAACAATGGCACCCATAGTCAAACTCATGTCAGCTGGAGGGTTCATCTACGAGAAGAACAACTCCATTCCATTTGTTGTCAAAGAAAGTCCGAACAGAATCTTTTTCAAGATGATGGATTTCTTGATGAATTGCAAACTGAGCTACGCAATATTTCACTCAACTCCGCTCTACAATGAAATCATAGAGGAGATTTGGACCTCCTGTGAGTATAGTGGGACAAATTGCACTTTGAAATTCATCATTCAAGGTAACGAGTATACTGTCAATTCTGATGTATTGCAAGCATGCCTTCACATTCCTGAAGATAACTGCTCAGCTTTACCTTCATATACTGACATGGTTAACATGCTTAATTCCATAAATTACTCTTTGCCTACTGATAATTTGGGTAAGATAATTAGGAGAGGTTTGGTTAGGGAATATAGTTACTTAGCTGATGCATTCATTAAGGTCTTTTCTAGTAAAATCAGTAACTTTGATGCATTAACTAATTCTATTTACCATGCTTTTAACTGATAGATATTATAACTTTAGCACCCAACTTATGTATGAAATTGGTGCTAAGTTGGGTGATAAGGCTAATAGGAAAAAGAATAAATATTATGCTAGATTTCTAATAATGTTGGCTAACCATGTTAGTCCAGCACCATTGGTTATCTCTAACCCAAATTTCAGGTTTGACTGCTTTGTGCAAGAGAAGAAGGTTTTGACAGATATCCTGAGGCTCAATCACAGTGGTGATGTCCCAGTGGTGTATCTGCCCACAATTGAGGTGACTACTACTAACCCTATTAGTTTAACTATTACTTCTACTGTTTCACCCACCTCTATTGCTATGGAGTCTGTAGTTGTGACCCAACAGGCTCCTGCCCCTGCAACAAAACCAAAATCTAAGAAATCCTCCAAGCCAACTTCAGGTGCTTCTCAAAAGGCACCTGTTGTAAAATCCACTACACAACCCAAGGGGAGTGGTGCAGGTGTTGTGAGAGGTGAGGGAATGGGTGAAAATCAAAGAAACCCTAAGAATAAGGTGGGAGAGTTGAGTGTTTCCCAGGCTAGCTGATAGGTCCATAATTTAATACATTTTTAATACCTATTTTATGTCTATTTTCGTAATTTTATTATTTAATAATTTGTTTTCTTTTGTTTTGTAGGAAAATAAATAAAATCATATTTCAAGCAGAAAAAGGTGAAAAAGGTAAGGAGATGGAAATACTTGAAGTCAAAAGGAAATTGGAGAAAAATTGGAACACTTATCGGAGAAGAAAAAAGAATTGAGGAAATATTTCCAGAATCCGATTTGTAGTCAAAGAACCCAAGCCCATTATTTTTCCTATATATATGGATCTCCTCTCTTGTATTTGAGACATCAATTTATAGACCTAGAATTTAGACGATCAATTTAGACTAGATCTGATAATTATGAGTAGGATAGATTTATTATTGTCTTTAAATACAAGTTCTTTATTCTATTCAAACACTTTTGCTTGCATTCTTTATATTTAATTGTTTTGTTTCTTCTACCATGTCTAGATAAGTTAATTGCCCTAGGATGAAGATGAAGTAAATTTAATTATTGTTGATATCTTCTTGTTCATATTAATTGGTTCTCATAATTTTTCTTGGTGCTTAATTGTTCAATTGACAAAGTGATTTTGATATATTATTGTTACCGGATTTATTTTTCATAGCCTATGCTTGCTCCATGAAGTTTTGATAGGTTATTGTTAGATAACAAGTTTCATAGTATATGCTTGTCTCGTTAATTGATATATCTTATTTGTGAAGGAAAGAGAATTGATTTTAGGGTGAGTTGATATTAATTGTGATTGATTAATGGATTCGGATTCCTAGGTTTTCCTTATCTGATTTTAATTGTTAATTAGGTTAAACAAATCTTATCTCAAATCTTATTTGTCTAGTTCGCCTGAGTTAATTGTTAGGGTTTTTGAAAATTCATAGTCTCTGTGGATCGATCTGTGATTGCTACAACTGAACACTGTGCGCTTGCAGTTTACATTATTTTTACACATCACTAGCCCCATTGTGTCTTCCCAACAAGGCACAATGAGTATATGGACATTAGCACAAGTCTAATTGCATCCTCCCAAAAGGATGTAGTTATTGAAACAAGCTCCCCTCCAAGAGCACACTCCAAAAGGGTAAGGGGCACTTCAAGCCCACTTTCAGCAATTTCCCAATACCAAAGGAGAGTGAAGCAAAAATCCCAGGTCACACAGGGTGCACACACACTGGAAGCAACACTTCCAGTATCTCAAATTCAGTTTGATGTAACCCATATTATCATTCTGGGGTTACAGTCCCATTCTCTAAACATAAATCTTGAACCAACTCCACAAAATTCACCAACTCAGTCATTAGATGTGGATATGATCCATTCATCTATTCCTGATTCTCCAACTCTATTCTTGGAGAAGCCCCACTCTGAAATTGGTGGTCATCACTTGTTAAGTGATTTGTTGGGCCACCAATCATCTTTTTCTGAAGCTATAAGAGGATCTGTGGAACCATCTCTAAAATCAATCACCACAGATTCTACTGTAATTTCACTTTCCCAGTCAAGAAAAAGGAGAGGCTGAGGGTTCCACCTTAGTAGGTGAAGGTGAGGGTGTGAGATGTGTGAGCCATGGGGAGCCCATGATGCAAGAATATAGAGGAGAGAGAGAAGGGACTACAGGAGCCACAAGGGAGGAAGCAACCATTGCAAGTGAGTTAATGGAGGTTCATGAGGGTGAAAGGGAACTTACTTTCCAAGATCATTATCAACAGGCTCTGGATAGTATTTCCCTGGATCCTGAGACCTTTACTCATCCTGTGCCAACCTATCAAATTATGGCTCAACAGGGCAATGAGGAGGCAGAAAGGTCACTCCACCTAATCCATACAACTGCATCTATGCAAAGAGCAAAGGATGCATTGACCAATTTGTCTCCAGGAGCTGCAGCAAGTGGTGAGTTTGATTTCTCTGATGATGATGACAGTTTTGGTGATAATCTACAGGTGGCCATCACTTCACAGACTGGGACTTCTGTGGTGCCCCCTACACCAAACTGGCTTTCTCAGGATATGCATGGAAGAATCAGCCTAGATGTTGCAATTACAAGGCAGTATAATGAGGCCTATCTGGCTCATGAGTCTGCTAATTCCAGTGACAAGCAATTTTACAAAGCCATCATGGATTCACTGGAAATTCAAAGGCTACAGATGCTGCAGACAAGGATTGAAGCTAGGGACATCAAGGACTCTATTGAGAACTTGAAGGATGCTACTGATAGGAGGCTTGATGAAAAACTTCATCTTCTTACTGTTTCCAAGATGAACAGATTCTTCAACAAAGAACCTGAAATGGCCACTACTTTGAAGACTCTTACTTCTAGGGTGGACAAAGTGGAAGCTACTCTTACTCAAATGCAAAGGGAACAGGAGAAGCAAACACAACTCTTAGCCCAGCTAGTGGCAGCTCAGGGACTCCCTGTCATCTCTCTTGATGATAACAAAAAGGGGGAGAAATCTAAGGAGCTAGACATTCAAATCACAAAGGTTATGGTACCAGCCATTTCCTTACCAAAGGAGCCATTAGCAATGGGGGAGTTAGCAAAGACTAAAATGGATGGAATTGACCTGATTCAGCAAGCATCTATGAGGCTACAACTTGCAGAACAAATAAAAGACCAATGGTCTAGCATGGATGCAAGAATCAAGAAGATAGTTGAAACTACAAAGAACACACATCCATCAACGGATCAAGCTACTTCTACAGCACCATCAACGGATGCCATGGTTTTAGTGTCAACGGAATGGGAGCCACAGACAAATTCTTCCTATGATATAAAGCCCCTTCTTCATGGAGTTACTCAAGGTCCAAGGAAAGAAAAGGGACAAGCTTCATGCATTAGGGATGTGGAACAAGCTACACTTCTAGGAAGCCTATCTCCAAAATCCCCTGCTAAACCAAAGGGCAAAAACTTTGCAAGGACTTTCTATCCTTCACCTTATCCAGATGAGCTCAAGATTCTAGGACAGCTTATCATCAAATGCAAGGAGAGCAATGATCCTGAGATAAGGAAACAGAGAGCAATTGTCTACAGAAATGGACAAGAAATCTGTATTTGGGCTGGTCACCCAAATTTTGCTGAGGCTAAGGCTGAGGAGTCAGAAAGAGCAGCTATGCAAGATCTTGCAGTTGCTCAATCTCTTGATGAAGAAGAAAGACAACAAGAAGAAAAAGCCAATGAAGCAAAGGAGAAAAGGAAAAGTACAAGGCAGCCTAAACAGACAGCTAAAAGAAATCTGCCCTTTGACAAGGAGGTCTCTCAAAGCACAACAACAGATTCCTCTACAAAAGCTGCACCTCCAACTTTTCCTGATCTAATCTTCAAAGATAAGTTAGCCTGTGATCCTGAACATCCAGTGAATTTTCATGATCAGCCAATTCAGCCAAAAGAAGAGCAAATTGAGCTAGATAAGGCTAACTTCCCAAAGTTCCTATTTGAAATGGATGCAAAGAAGAAAGCAAGGCAAAGGGCTGTTAAGGCTAAGCCAGTATTTGTGAGAAGACAACAAGTTGAGAAACCTCCCATCAATCCATAAGACTTCATGTACATTGCTGACATCGGGGAGGAGTCTAGCCTAAATATTAATCTTGATGACTTGGTGGAAGTGAGAGGTATTGCAGCTTCTCATAAACTGCCAGAGAGATTGGTATTTGTCTACAAAGGTGGAAGGGAACAAACTTGGCCTCTCTACAGGATTTTAGGAGAAGACTACCAAACACTGCTCTCAGTGGTCAAATGCTTGAAGAAAGACTTTGGCTTTACCAAAACTGCCAAGTCTGAGGTTGTCTCCAAAATCTATCAAATCAAGGCAAGCTGGAACAAGCCTGGTGCACTTCCCAGGGTTCTCAAAGTCCCTCAATCTGGAAAGAAGATCCATCTCCAACCCTATTGGTTGATGGAGTTTAGAGACAAAGGCAACTGTAGAAGATTCTTCAGGATAGAAGACCAACTTGAGAAAGCATCTAATGAAACTCTGAGATCAATGCAATCCAAGTTGGGGAATCAAGATGAAGAAGAGAAGATTTTCTATAGGAGGCTCCAAGCTCAGATTGAGGAGAACAATGCAAGGAAGGGAAAGAAAACACTGCCACAGAGAAAAAGATGAAATTTGCTCAGTCTAGAGGAGCAACTCTGTGCACTTGTTTTGTAAGACTTTTTGCTTTGTATTTCAATAAATTCTTAAAACATTTTGAAGCTCAATGCAATTTCTGCTTTTATCATTTGTAATATGTCTGAGTGTTTTTGTTATCATCAAGGCTCTTGATTTATGGCTGTTATTCTATCAGTCATAAATTGGGGGAGATTGTTAGGAATATGTTGTTCTTGATGATAATTATATAACACTTAGTAGATTTTGTATTAAGTCAATATTGTAACTGTCAACGGAATGGTATGATTTGCAGCTTCCGTTGACAGGTAGCTCATCAACGAAATGAGTGATGTAGCAATTGCACTGTACAATACTTCACAGTTTGATATGCATTTTGCTGTAAGTATTAGATAGGTTTTCTAAGTCATGTTGACTAAGTATTAGATAGGCAAAATAGGTTGGTTAAGTGTAAATATATTGTGCCTTGTAATTTTGCCTAAGTGAAGACATGTCAACGGAATGAAGATTACTCTATCAACGGAATGAAGAATATACCATCAACGGAATGAAGAATAAAGCTATCAACGAAACACATCTTCCTGCTATCAACGAATCATTATCACTTTTCTGAATAGTTGACAAAGTGATAGTGACAGTTTCCTGACAGATCAAAAGGAGATGTAGAAGTGTACTTTGCATTGGAAGCCATCAAAATGGTCACTGGAAATAAGGAAACATTCCAATTCCCAATCAGGTTCTTGAGTGTGATCATAATAAGCATGAAGACAAAAGCCAAGATCTTCAAGGACCATTGGACAAAAGGAATGAAAAGCAAGCTACTGGAGGTTACATTTAGATTAATTTAGAGTAGCCAAAAATAGCATTGTAAACTTGGGTTATATAACTAAGTGTAGCAGTTCACTTTAAGATAAGTGAGTGAGATAAAAATAGTTTGTATTAGCTTATTTAAAAGAGCACTCTCACTCCAAATCAGGGAACTGAGCAGCTGTGATACTTTTGTAACACAGATTATTTCCGTAATGAAATCATCTCAGTTGGATCCTCAAAACATCCAACTGAAATTTTATATTTGTTTGAGTTTTTATTTTCAGTATTGTTTTAAGTTGTAAGTTGTTTTAAGTTGAGAAAATATCTAGAATTGTATTCAACCCCCCCCCCCCCTTCAACAATTCTGTTAGGTCATTTGGGATTAACAAGGTTTTAAAATTTAATAATTAAAGGAGGTTTTAATAAAGAAAAATAGAAAAACAAATATGTTTTAGTTAAAAAAGGTAATTGCCCGTGATATATTTGAAAAAGTAGGGGAATTTGTTAGAAAAAATAGAAAAAATAATGTATTTTAGGTGAAAAAGGTAATTGGTTATAAATAGGTAATATTATTATTTAATAATATATTTCTATAAATAAGTAAGGTTAATTAAGTAAAACCATGAAGTACAGTTAATTAAGGGCAATTAAGTAAAATCACAACGTACCATACCGACCAACCAAACTTTTAATGTTTCGTCTATTATATAATAGTATTGATACGACATAATTTTAAGTGTACTGTTAGTGAATATCGAATCTTATATATGTGATATAAATTTATATTATCTTTTTATTTTTATTATGCAATAGCTTATAATCCTTCATTACATTGCACAGATATTTTTTAATATTTATTATTATATTAAATTATAATATTTTTATTTATAATTTCTATATTTTAAATTCCATCTATCTATCTATCTATTACTATATATAATAGGCCAACACAAGGGCAAAAATTGCCAATTAAATGGCCGCGAAATTACCGTTTTACCCTTTTCTTTTGAAAAATAACAAAAATGCCACTTGTATATTATTATACAAAAAAAATTTAATAGATGTGTTACTACAGAGATTCAAACCTCCAACCTCCTTTCAAGATATTCATGGACTTAACCACTATGCTACAAGTCTTTTTGAGTTTATTTCAAAAAACTTATTAGATAACCCACGTCTTTTATCTCTTATATTATTATTTTTTATTTTGATGATTGAATAAATAAAATGTTGGTTTGAATTATTTATATAAATTTGTTTTTCTTTTTTCCTTTTCAGCAAAATTACCGTTTTACCTTTTTTTTTTGAAAAATAACAAAAATGTCACTCGTATATTATTATACAATTTAGTTTTAATAGATGTGTTAATACAGAGATTCGAACCTCCAACCTCCTTCCAAGATATCCATGGGCTTAACCACTATGCTACATGCCTTTTTGAGTTTATTTCAAAAAACTTATTAGATAACCCACGTCTTTTATCTCTTATATTATTATTTTTTACTTTGATGTTTGAATAAATAAAATGTTGGTTTGAATTATTTATATAAATTTGTTTTTCTTTTTTCCTTTTCATGTCACTTGTATATTTTTATACAATTTGTTTTTAATAGATGTGTTACTACAAAGATTCGAATCTCCAACCTCCTTCCAAGATATCCATGGGCAACCAGTATGCTACATGCCTTTTTGAGTTTATTTCAAAAAACTTATTAGATAACCCACGTCTTTTATCTCTTATATTATTTTTTTTTTGCTTTGATGTTTGAATAAATAAAATGTTGGTTTGAATTATTTATATAAATTTGTTTTTCTTTTTTCCTTTTCGTAATTTTATATATCTATATATTCAATCACTATATATTATTGCAGTTGTATGTTTTCAATTTAATATATATTAATTATGTTGATTATAATTCATAATTTATATTATACTTTATTTGAATTAAATTAATTATTCATGCATAAAATATACTATTAAAATTCGATCTAATATAAGAAATATTATACACATTATATCTCTCATTATTAGTTATTTCTATAATTTTTAAACTAAGAACATTAGCATTCAAATTATACAAAAAATTTGTCTACCTACTATGTTCGTCGCATCCATTTCTTAACAATTTTCTTTTCCAGAATGTATTGTTCATTTGTTAACATTTTCTAAAGTAACATGTCATTCTTTATTAACTTATCTATATTTTTTTCACCTTTCTAACCCCTTCCCCTTCAACCCCAGTGACGTTCGTGTCAAAAATCGGGGTGAGTTTTTAAAATATAGGATATTACATAGTATATAATAACATAATGATCAGTCAGACTGTTAGTAGACGATAAAGTTTGGGGAAATTGAAAATTACAAGTTTTGAAAATAGAATTTCAAATTGTATTCCAAAAATTATTGTACGATGTTAAAAAAAAGTATAATCTTTCATAATAATAATAGAACTTTATAGAATACAGTAAATTGATTCGTAATGTCATATAATCATTTTGATAAAATGAAATTCTAAATAGGGTTTGTGGGTCCTTGACGACATCCTCTACATCCTCTGCAACATATACAATATTTCTTATATTAGGTCGAATTTCAATAGTATATTTTTTGTATGAATAATTAGTTTAATTCAAATAAAGTATAATAAAGATATATAATATAAAAGTATGAATTTTAAACAACATAATTAATATATATTTAATCGAAAACATACAACTGTAATAAAATTCAGTGATTGAATATATAGGTATATAAAATTACAAAAAGAAGCCTCCGGGCCTGTAGATGAGTTGTTGAGAGCACTGGTTATTGACCAAAGCATTCAAGGTTTGATTCATGGGAGCGTGGGGAATTCTTCCTGCACTCTAGGGTCTGGCGTGATACCGGTTGGGGTGTCCGGAAAATAAAATTTTTGACCAAAATTACGAAAAGGTGAAAAGAAAAACTGATTTATATAAATAATACAAACCAATATTTTATTTATTTAAACATAAAAGTAAAAATAATATAAGAGAAGAGAAGAAAGACGTGGATTATCTAATAAATTTTTTGAAGTAAACTCAAACAGGCATGTAGAATAGTGGTTAAACCCATGAACATCTTAGAAGGAGGTTGGAGGTTTGTTTCTTTGTACTAACAACTATTAATATATTTTTGCATAATAATATACTAGCTTAAAACCCGTGCGATGCACAGATTATTATTAATAATTATTATTTTTATTATTTATGTTTTAATATTTTATTAATTTGCATTTGCTAAAAAAAATACGTACACGTGTTCAACTTTTTTAAATAATTAAAAGTATTAAAATAGATTTTAAAATAAATTAATAACTGTTTGTCCGTGATATTTTTGGAAAAGGAGGGGTCTTAGTAAAGAAAAATAGAAAAAGTAACGTGTTTTAGCTGAAAATGTAAGTGTCCGTAATTAAAAAATATTTAAATAGGTTTCAAAATAAATAAGTAAATATTTAAATAGGATATTTTTGGAAAATGAGAGATTTTAGTAAGGAAAAATAGAAAGAGTAGCATGTTTTAGTTGAAAAAGGTAATTACCCGTGATTTGTTTTAGAAAAAGAGAGGATTTTGTTAGAAAAAATAGAAAAGACAATGTATTTTAGCTGAAAAGGTAGTTGCTTATAAAAATGTTATTATTTAATAATAATTTCTTTAGAAAATAAAAAAATAACACGTTTTAGCTTAAAAAAGTGCTCATAATTAAAAATATTAAAATAGATTTTAAAATAAATAATTAAGGGTTTGCCTGTGATATTTTTGGAAAATGAAGGGTTTTAGTAAGGAAAAATAGAAAGAGTGACATGTTTTTGTTAAAAAAGATAATCGCCCGTGTTTTTTTTTATAAAAAAGAGAGGATTTTGTTAGAAAAAAAATAAAAAAGGTAATGTATTTTAGCTGAAAAGGTAATTGATTATAAATAATGTTATTATTTAGTGATAGTTTTAAAAAAAATAAGTAAGGGGTAATTAAGTAAAATCACAAGTACCGACCGTCCATCCGTCCGTCCGTCCGACTACCAAACTTTTAATATTTTGTTTTTAATAATATAGCTTAAAACCTGTGCGATGCACATATTAGTTTTAATAATTGTTAATTTTATTATTTATATTTTATATTTTATTAATTGTATTTATTAAAAAAAAATAAGAAGACGTGTTAAACATTTTTAAATAATTAAAAGTATTAAAATAGATTTTTAAATAAATAAGTAACGGTTTGCCTGTGATATTTTGGAAAAATAGGGGCTTTAGTAAGAAATATAGAAAGTAACATGTTTTCGTTGAATTTTAAAATATAAAAGTAATGATTTGCATGTGATTAATAATTATAATATTATTATTTTATTTTATTAAATAGAACTATTCGCGATATTTTTGGAAAATGAGAGGTTTTATTTAGGAAAAATAGAAAAGTAGAAATTTTAGTTAGAAAATATAAAAACAAATATATACTTTGGCTAAAAATGGTAATGGGTTAGTTATTAGCAATTATACATTATTATGTTATTTTATTAAATGAAACTGTCTGCGATATTTTTGGAAAATGAGATGTTTTAGTTAGAAAAAATAGAAAAGATATTATATATAATAATTTTAATATTTTATCTAACGGTTCTCATCGATTTAATCATAGATATCTAACGGTTATGAATGGAGTGACCAGACTACAAAAACTTTCATGACCAGACTACAAAACTTTCAATGTTTCGTCTTTAATATAATAGTATAGATGAGTGACATTTTTGTGACGACCATTTAATTGGAAATTTTTGCCCTTGTGTTGAGGTTTAATATATAGTAATAAATTGGATTAAAATGTGTAACTGTAAAACGATATTCCAAACACATTCTTAATGCATTTACTAAGTGTGTTAATATAAATTAATATAAATATGAACACATGATAGGAGTGCAGAATCAGTTCCCTAGTAAAAAACCAAAAACAAATAGGTGACATGAATACTCCAAACTGTAATAGGTGTTCATCTCTCAAGGTGTTTATCACAAACTTGGGTGATGTGAGGGTGTGCAAAGATGCGTCGGCCTTCAGCTTCTTTTTAAAATCCTCTATCTCATTCATGCATGTTCGATTATATTACAATAACATTGCATGCATATAACCTATTCATAACCTAGATTGCAAAAAAAAAAAAAACAATCAAACTATCATTTATGTGACACACAAAACACAGGTAAACCTGCTTATAATCACAAGAAGAACAATAGTACATTCGTGCTTCAAATTCTACATTATTTCAATCTGGTCTCAAAATCAATAATAGTCACTACAAACAAGTCTTAGAGCCTTGGCATAGTTACGTTTGTGATTCAAAGTAATTACACTATTCGTCAAAAAAATTCTTTACTCCTCACTATGCATGAACCATACTTCTCATTTTACGCTCTCAAACTTAAGACTACACAATCCTTAATCTAATAAATCGATCACGACCAACTTTTTCACGATAAAAATTATTGACATCTCTATGCAGACCCGTGCCTTGCCCGGGCTGTTACGCTAGTTAATATCTTTAGTTCTAACAATATAAATATTTATTTTCAATATGTTGTCAAAAGAATTTTGAACTTTCGAAGAAGTGATTTATCAATTAAAATATGTAAAAAACATTATATTTAAAAAGTCATACCGAAGCTAAAATACAAAATTGATATATATTAGGTTCTAAACACGCATTTTACTCTTTAAGCCTTTATCTTGAGTTTTAAAAATCAGATTTAAGTGATTTTACAGCCCACGCGAATCTTACAAAATTATCTTAAATTTAATTAATTTAATAGCAGCTTAACAATAACTAACCAACTGAAACTATTTAAAAATAAAAATTAAAAAAAGTTACGAAATTTTAAAATTATATTCAATTAGAAAATTTATAACTCCATTCTTTCTCCCTCCCAACCAACAAAAAAGTTTATTTATGTTTAAATTCAACTTAAAGTATAATTATTAACTATATCACAATCTAATAAAATAAAAAAGTTTATTTATGTTTAAATTCAACTTAAAGTATACTATTAACTATATCAAAATCTAATAAAATAATGAATAACTATTAAAATAAAATTAACTATTAAAATTAACAAAGTACCATTCACAGGCGCATGAGTCGGAAAAAAAAAGGCCTTCAGATAGATAATAATAATACAATAAAACGTTGTTAGTTTGGTTGGTCTTGAGGGGTTTTTGAAGATTCGTAAGTTGTGATTCAATTTCAAAACAAAATTATTAGTTGGGGAAATTAGAAGCGTCTCATTGGATATAATTATATTTAATATATGTTGTTCATAGAAGTCGAACTTTGATAGTACACTTATATTATCTCTTTTACTCTTATCATACAATAAAGATATAATTTCATTGATATTAATATTTAGAGTTGAGTTATAGGGAGATCAAGTCTTCTATGAAATAGTAATCTCCATATAACCTCTCTTTCCTAATATTTATATAATATATTTATTAGTTAATATTAAAAATATGAGAAATGTCACCTCTAAAAAAATATTTGAATTTATAATATAAAATGAGAAAGTTAGAAGCAAGAACGAACTCAACAAATTTGACGTATTTATAAATAGGCTTGTGCTCAAGTGAGAACCCACTTTAAAATGAGAACTGAGATCTAATCTCAGCCCTTCATTTCTAATTAAAATATTTAATCTCCACCACATATTTATCAATCCTCTTCCCTGATAGCTCCTTCCATCCTCCTTTTTTGTTAGTTTTTCGGTCACCACCCTACGGCTCAATTCACCCTCTTCAATACATACAAATACACTCTCTCATTAAACCAGATCTGAAATTAAATCGACCTCGATATTCGATGACGTCTTTTCATCCTTCGTCCTCAAGATCGGTAAGTAATGAAGATGATGGAAATCATCCAAAAATTATACCAATCAAATGCAGTTTGCGATGATGTCACTGCTACCGGTGATGTTTACCAAAAATGCCACAGTTGTTGATGATCTAATACTTAAAACAATGAAATCAGTTCCTAGATCTATAAAGTGGTGATTTTTTTTTAAATTCTGTTTTGTGTAAAAAAAAGTGGTGATTATTGTTTAATTTGTGGTGATTTGGACTTGAACTGGATGTTTATGTAAATACTAGTGTTTTGCGAACTGTGGTGGCGGTGGTGATAATATAATTTTCAGTGATTTCATTTTGATTTTAGTGTTATGGGTGATTTTTAATGATTTCGCGTTTGATTTTGGTGAGGGTGATGCGGCATGGTGATGGTGACGTGGTGGTGGTGTGATGGTTATCACGATAATGGTGTTGTGGTACTCAGGTTGGTTATGTGGTGGTTGTTGTGGTGATTAATGATAGTAGTGTTTTGATGATGACATAGTTATAGTATAATCGTTTATTTAGTGGTGATTTTCTGGCGATTATGATGATTTTTAGATGGTGACCGAAATTAGTGGTGATTTTCTGGTTGATTGTGGTGATTTTCTGGTGGTGAACGGAGATAGTGGCCAGAATTAATGGCGATTTTCTGGTCAATTGTGGTAATTTTCTGGTGATGATCGGAAATGGTCGCCGGAATTAATGGTGATTTTCCTGGTCGATTGTGGTGATTTTCTGGTGATGATCGGAGATGGTGGCCGAAAGTGATGACAACAAGTTGTTAGTGGTTGTGATCAGATATTGTAATGGTTTGTAAAATTAATTGATGCTATAAAATAAAATTAAAATTAAAATGATTGGCTAAGATTTATTGATGGATATAAAATGAGTGGCTAGGATTAGATCTCATATCTCACACTAATTGAGCTTCTGAATGGAGCGCGACTCTTTATAAATATGGGTCGCGCTCAAATGAGAACTCTCACTATTATGAGATATGAGATCTAATCATAGTCATTCATTTAAATACACTATATTAATCTCCCATCGCTCATTAAATTTATTAATATTTTAATTTTTCACCATCCCCACCCATCCACCACCTCCGGCCACCGGGAACCTTCATCTCCGGTAATCAATTCCGACCAACCCAAAAAATCACCCCACTACCGTCACCTCTGAACACCACCGGAAAACAAAAATCACCACCGGAAAACACAAATCACCACCATTACAATATTTTATCACAACCATTGACTACTTCTGGCCACTATTTCCGGTCATCACTTTCGGCCACCATCTCCGGTCAACACCAGAAAATCACCATTGATTCCGGTCGCCACCACAAAATCACCACAATCGATCAGAAAATCACCACTAATTCCGGCCACCACTTCCTGCGACCACCTCCAACCACCACTTAAAAATCACCATTGTTAACAAAAAATCAGCACCGTCAATAAAAAACCACCACTACACAACCACTGCCAACAAAAATAACCACAACACTACCGTTAACTTAAACCACCACTTTCAACCGCTATCCATGAATTACCGGTCACTATATCAAAATCACCACATTAAAAATATAAAACATAAACAAATAATTTTTGATGGTGATGAGCAAATCTGAAATTGAATAGACCGAGTGCGATGATGATGTTAGATGAAATAGATCTGGTTGGAGTGATTACAGTGACATATATTGTGGATCGAATTTGATGGGTGAAAAGAAGAAGAGGAGTGTGTATTACTGGAATTAATGGCGTCGGTGATGGCTACAGGTTAATGACGGTGGTCGGAGGTTTTGGGAGGGAGAGAGAGGGGGAGAGAGTTTTTGTGTGTGTATATGTTGTCGGAATTAATGTGTTGGGTTTTAGTTTCTATCTATGAGATTAAAAGCCCAATTGGATTACCCTTGTTTTGGCCCACAAGGAGATAAAAATAAGGGAACCCTATATATAATTATAGGAGGATTATAATAAAAACAAGAGAGAAGAAAATTAGACACAAGAGAGATTTAGGGTGAAAAATTCGCAGGAATTTTTCTGCTTGCACAAGCTGCCTTGTATTTACGATTCCCGGAGTTCTACCGGTCGGATCGTCCTGAATTTTGGACAGAAACTTTCTTACACCGATATCTAAATTCTGAACGGTGGAGATCGGATTCTGAGGTCCAGAGGTCAGTTTATTAAGGGGCTTAACAGAGCTGTTTGCACCACGGTGAGGGTAAACCTCCCCGCGGGTTTTTTCTCATTGTTGTCTTATTTTGATTTCATACTTTTGACGGCTTATTCCAAGAGTGTGAAGGTGTTTGTATTCCTCTAGTTTTGTCTAGAGAAGACTTGGTGTATTCCCATATAATTTGTGATAGTGAATTGTTTGGGTGGACTACGGTCCCGTGGTTTTTACTCCTTACCTTTGAGGGGGTTTTCCACGTATAACTTTTGGTGTCTTGTTTTTCGTTTATTGTTGCTTTACTTGTTTGTTTCATCGAAGGTTCATACAAGTAGGGATAAGTATTGTCCAACGAAGTTAATTCCGCACTTAGTTGTTACCGTTGTGGTCACTTTTTTCCCATCATATTGGTATCAGAGCTTGGTTGTTATTGGACTTGTTTGAACGATGGAAACGAATACAAGTAGAATGATTAATTTGAATGGTTCTAATTATCATGTTTGGAAGGGGAAGATGGAGGATCTTCTTTATGTGAAGGAATATTATCTACCTGTGTTTGCTACGGAGAAGCCTGCAAATAAAACAGAGGCAGAATGGACTATTTTGCATCGACAAGTTTGTGGGTATATACGGCAATGGGTGGATGATAATGTTTTGAACCATATTAGTGGGGAGACACATGCGCGTACTTTGTGGAACAAGCTTGAACAACTCTATGCTCGAAAGACAGGAAATAATAAACTGTATTTGATTAAACAGTTGATGTCTCTAAAATATCAGGATAGCACTGCAATTTCTGATCACTTGAATGCATTCCAAGGAATTATGAATCAGCTTGCTGGAATGGGTATCAAGTTTGAGGATGAGATACAAGGGTTGTGTCTTTTGGGTACTTTACCAGATTCATGGGAGACATTCAGGATGTCTTTGTCGAACTCAGCTCCGGATGGTATTATCAGTATGGAATTAGCTAAGAGCAGTATTCTGAATGAAGAGATGAGAAGAAAGTCACAGGGTTCCTCTTCACAGTCAGAAATCCTAGTCACTGGAAGAAAGGGAAGAGCTCAAAACAGAGGTCCAACCAACAGAGGTAATCAACGGAGTAGTTCTAGAGGTAAGTATTCTAATGTTGAGTGTTATCATTGTGGTAAAAAGGGGCATACACAGAAGTTCTACAGAAAGTTGAAGCGAGAAAATAAAAAGGGTTCAGACAATGATCAGACGAAAACTGACGGTGGTAATGATAATTCTGTGGTGATTGCTACTACTGATGAGCACATGATCTGTTGTGATGGAGATATTGTTAACCTTGCACAAGATGATTTGAGTTGGGCAATTGATAGTGGTGCTTCGTGCCATGTTGCGTCACGAAGGGATTTCTTTACATCTTATACTACTGGTGATTTTGGAGATGTTAAGATGGGTAACAGTGAAATAGCAAAAGTTGTTGGCGTTGGAGATGTATGTCTGAAGTTTGATACGGGCATGGAGTTATTTCTTCATGATGTGAAGCACGTTCCAGACATGAGAATGAATTTAATTTCTACTGGCCTTCTTGATGATGAAGGATATGTCAGCAGCTTTGGTAATGGTCAATGGAAGCTCACTCGGGGTTCTTTAATTGTTGCAAGAGGGAAGAAGTGTCCGAAATTATATATGACTCAACCGCAAATCTCCAAGGACAGTGTTAATGCTGTTGAGAATGTTGATAAGGTTGAATTATGGCATAAGAGACTTGCTCACATGACTGAAAAAGGAATGAATATGCTGTCGAAGAAAAAGGTATTATCTGGTTTAACTGATATACATTTGAAAAGGTGTTCTCACTGTGTGGCAGGTAAGCAGAACAGAGTTTCTTTTAAGAGTCGTCCTCCTTCTCGTAGAGAGCATATACTTGACTTGGTGCATTCCGATGTTTGTGGTCCTATGAAAACCAAAACTAATGGTGGTTCATTATATTTCGTTACATTCATCGATGATCATTCAAGGAAGTTATGGGTTTATACCTTGAAGACGAAAGACCAAGTGTTAGATGTGTTTAAGCATTTTCAGGCTTTAGTTGAGAGACAGACTGGGAAGAAACTGAAGTGTATCCGGACAGATAATGGAGGGGAGTATACAGGTCCCTTTGATGTGTATTGCAGACAGCAGGGTATTCGGCACCAAAGGACTCCACCAAAGACACCTCAACTTAATGGTTTGGCAGAGAGAATGAACAGAACATTGGTGGAGAGAGTCAGATGTTTACTTTCACATGCTAAGTTGCCGATGTCTTTTTGGGGTGAGGCACTAAATACTGCGGTAAATGTGTTAAATCTCTCACCTTGTGTTCCTTTAAAGTTTGATATTCCAGATAAAGTTTGGAGTGGTAAAGATGTTTCTTATGATCATTTGCGTGTCTTTGGATGTAAGGCTTTTGTGCATATTCCCAAAGATGAGAGGTCTAAACTTGATGTGAAGACTAAAGAGTGTATATTCCTTGGTTACAGCCAAGATGAATTCGGCTATAGGCTCTACGATCTAGTTTCAAAGAAGATTGTGAGAAGCCGAGATGTTATCTTTATTGAAGATCAGACTTTGAAAGATATTGGGAAGGCAGAAACAGTTCCTCAATATAACAATGATCTGGTTGATTTGGATCCGGTTCCTCCAAGACATGTGGATTCACAGTTTGGAGATGATGTTCATGATGATGACCAGCACGGTACTAATATTGATACTCCGGAAAATAGTGACATGGATGATGATGCCCATGAGGAGTCACCAGTACCAAATACTCCACCATTCGTTCCACTCAGGCGGTCTACCAGAGATCGTCATCCTTCTAACAGGTATTCTACTGATGAGTATGTTCTATTGACTGACAGTGGTGAACCTGAATCTTATACAGAAGCTATGAAAGATGAGCACAAGAAGGAGTGGGTTTATGCCATGCAAGATGAGATGAAATCCTTGTATGAGAATAATACTTTTGAGTTGGTAAAGCTACCTAAGGGAAAACGAGCTTTGAAAAACAGGTGGGTTTATAGAGTGAAGCAAGATGAGCATACTTCACAACCACGGTACAAAGCTAGGTTGGTCGTCAAGGGATTCAGTCAGAGAAAGGGTATTGATTTTGATGAGATCTTTTCTCCAGTTGTTAAGATGACATCAATTCGTGTGGTGCTTGGTTTAGCAGCTAGTCTTGATTTGGAGGTTGAACAAATGGATGTCAAGACAGCTTTTCTGCATGGTGACTTGGACAAAGAAATCTACATGGAGCAACCTGAAGGTTTTCATGTAAAAGGTAAAGAAGATTATGTTTGTAGACTTCTTAAGAGTCTATATGGTTTGAAGCAGGCACCTCGACGATGGTATAAAAAGTTCGAGTCGTTTATGAAGGAGCAAGGCTACCGTAAGACTATTTCTGACCATTGTGTTTTTGTTCAGAAATTTGCAGATGATGATTTTATAATATTATTGCTTTATGTGGATGACATGCTTATTGTTGGCAAAAATGCTGGAAGAATTTCCCAGTTGAAGCAACAGTTAAGTAAGTCCTTTGCTATGAAGGACTTGGGGCCAGCGAAACAGATTCTTGGCATTCGTATTCATCGAGACAGAGTGGCCAAGAAGTTGCATATATCACAGGAGCAGTATATTGAGAAGGTGCTTTGCAGGTTCAACATGGATAAATCTAAAGTTGTTAGTTCTCCTCTTACTACCAACTTTAAGTTAACTGGAAATGATTCTCCTTCTACGAAGGAAGAAATTGCAGAGATGGATGGAGTTCCATATGCCTCAGCAGTAGGAAGTTTGATGTATGCTATGGTATCTACGAGACCTGATATAGCCTTTGCAGTTGGTGTTGTCAGTCGTTATCTAACAAATCCAGGTAAGAAGCATTGGGAAGCAGTTAAGTGGATTATGAGATATCTTAGAGGTACTTCCAAATTGGGTCTGACATTTGGGAATGGTAAACCAGTGCTTGTTGGATATACAGATTCTGATTTGGCAGAAGATAAGGATTCGTTGAAATCTACTTCTGGATATTTGATGACTTTGGCAGGGGGAGCGGTCTCATGGCAATCTAGGTTGCAAAAGGGTGTTTCACTTTCTACGGGGGAGGCAGAGTATGTAGCAGCAACTGAAGCTTGTAAAGAGTTGTTGTGGTTGAAGCGGTTGATGCAAGAACTTGGATTTCCGCAACAACGCTATGTGGTTTTTTGTGATAATCAAGCAGCTATTGACATAGCTAAACATCCTACATTTCATGCAAGAACGAAGCATATTGATATGAGATATCATTGGATTAGAGACGCTCTTGAAGAAGGGTTGTTTGAAGTGGACAAGGTACACACCGATGATAATGGTTCTGATATGTTGACAAAGTCTTTAGCTAAAGGAAAGTTGAAGGTATGTTGTTCAATCGCCGGAATGGCGAACTCTTTCTCATAGTTAGAAAGGGGGAGATTTGTTGGGTTTTAGTTTCTATCTATGAGATTAAAAGCCCAATTGGATTACCCTTGTTTTGGCCCACAAGGAGATAAAAATAAGGGAACCCTATATATAATTATAGGAGGATTATAATAAAAACAAGAGAGAAGAAAATTAGACACAAGAGAGATTTAGGGTGAAAAATTCGCAGGAATTTTTCTGCTTGCACAAGCTGCCTTGTATTTGCGATTCCCGGAGTTCTACCGGTCGGATCGTCCTGAATTTTGGACAGCAACTTTCTTACACCGATATCTAAATTCTGAACGGTGGAGATCGGATTCTGAGGTCCAGAGGTCAGTTTATTAAGGGGCTTAACAGAGCTGTTTGCACCACGGTGAGGGTAAACCTCCCCGCGGGTTTTTTCTCATTGTTGTCTTATTTTGATTTCATACTTTTGACGGCTTATTCCAAGAGTGTGAAGGTGTTTGTATTCCTCTAGTTTTGTCTAGAGAAGACTTGGTGTATTCCCATATAATTTGTGATAGTGAATTGTTTGGGTGGACTACGGTCCCGTGGTTTTTACTCCTTACCTTTGAGGGGGTTTTCCACGTATAACTTTTGGTGTCTTGTTTTTCGTTTATTGTTGCTTTACTTGTTTGTTTCATCGAAGGTTCATACAAGTAGGGATAAGTATTGTCCAACGAAGTTAATTCCGCACTTAGTTGTTACCGTTGTGGTCACTTTTTTCCCATCATAATGGTGCCGAGATGGTTGGAGGTTGATGATGGTGATCAGAGGTAGTTCTTGGTGGCCTTAGGTGGGAAATGGGATGAGGGAAGGAGGAGGCAGGTGGGAAGTGGGGTTAGATATATTAAAAATAAATGATTTTGATTAAAAATAATTTAAAATTTGTGTGGTTAGGATTTAGTTTAGATATAAAATGTGAGGCTGAGATTAGATCTTAGTTCTCATTTTAATTGGGTTCTCACATGAGCACAAGCCTTATAAATATAATAAATATAAATTTATTCTTTCTAATTTACATAAATCCCATGCATATTTAAACTCATGATAGTAAGGTCATTTTGCAAGTTTAATAATTTTTTTTTTTTTTGGAAATTTTTGCAAGTTTAATATAGAAAACACAAAAGCTCCAAAATGCAAATGAGTGATTAAACATGGCTAAAGTGAAGGTATGGATCATATTAAGGACTCTCTGCAAGTTCAATGTAGAAAATAAAAAACCTCCCATCTGCGAGTAAGAGATTTAATCTCAGTTCGGATAATAATATTAAGCTTATGCTGCAAACTCAATGTAGAAAACATATCATGGAAATATGGGATGTAGCCTGTAGGCAACTATAAAACCATTTTGATTTCATATTATACTTCAAAGTAGCTTAGCATCGCAAATTGCAATTCATCTCACTGATAAAACATGCTTCTCAGGCGAAGCCATACGTTCCACCAGCAATTTCCTCTTAGAAAATGCTGATACATATTAAGGCGAAGCCTGTTTTTAGCTCTACGAAAAAGCATAAAGTTACAATGGACTAAATGGCTACAACTTCATAAATTGCTGTCAAATGTTCTAATGGGCTATTTATTAGGTATAAGTCGTCGACAACTGCTTAAATGGAGATTTCACATTGTTTTGCCACATCCGTCTAACTCAAGCCGATTCTATACTTTTAACAAACTTCTTCGCCTGCCACAAGAAAGATGACAAACTCAGAGAAACAGATGTTGAAGATAAATACATAGAGCAAAGCAAGAAGTCCTTGGTCCTTAATTCTAATATAATAATATATTATAGTTAGAGGCCAAGTTACAATAGTCATGTCAGCAGCAGCAGCTTAATAAAGAAGTATAAGCCAATCAATTTCTATCCTAACGTAGGGGTAAGATAATCAACTATGATGGATTGAAAAATTATAGCAGCACTTTGAAACCAATAGATAGCTGAGGATAAAACATGGGTATAAGATATACCAAATGCTTTAGTCAAGTTCGAATGTATACCATTAGCAAAACAAAAAAGTTCGCATGTATACCTGTTCCAATGTCAAAAACATGATCACATTCCAAGACCCAAGCCGTCCAAAGTTTGGGATGAAGCCCTTGTAGAATGCAAAGGGTCCCTGCAGAGAAAGGATTTTTGGTTAAGTCTTTTATTTAGAGAAGGACTTGGTAACCGAAATAATTACTGAGTTTCCGGATACAAATGACATAGTTTCAGCAAATATTTAAGGTTGCTACAGATTATATATTAGGCGCAGGTAGGATAGATGGATTTTAGAAGTAAGATTTTCATCAGCAATGAGTAAATTCATTCTCTTTTTTCATACATTACAGATAGCTAAAACTAAATAAATTATGACTCAAATTTACCATTGATGAATGCTAGAGGAACTAGCCAAAAGATCCAGGTATCAAAGTTATAGCCTTATAGGGCTGGTCAATGGGCTGTTTACAACTTTGTCCAACTTTTTAATCATATATTTATAAGTAAGAATACAAAAGTCAATAACAGCTCTTCGCAACCCCTATATGGATACGGGAAAAGTGACCTTAAATTTGTTCATTAAGGCCTTTGCTTCTTCCCGGTCCTTGTCTTGTATGCATATATGTTTAAGGAAGATGATAAAGCAAAATCAAAGTACCATTTCTTAAGAACAATAAACTTACATCATTCTTCAGTGTCTTCACGAAGCAATCAAGTGTACTTTTATATGTGGAATCACCCATCATTCTTGATTTGACCTGCAAAAGCAATCTACATATGTTATTATCCGGCCTACGGAAACTTGATCTAACATGTTTTAAAGGGGAATACAATAACATTTTTGCAATTGATGGAGTTCGCCATCAAGAGGTTTACATTTTATTTTATATCCTGTTTGGTTCTTTTCCTGATTTGGTAAATGCAATTAGTTTCTCTGTTAAATATAACAGAGGGCTGCACCTCATTAACACACCCACTTTGCTTGCCGCGCGCCTCGTTAGAGTCAGTGGGGGTAGGCGCAAAACCTGAACTTCACACAGTGTGAGATAAGTAAATACTTTTTGCTAATTGAACAGACTAACACACCCAATTTGCCACTGACAAGGCTTAAATACTCAACCCCCTGTAAAGGTGGCAAGGGCAATACTGCTTAGAGCATGAGCCCTTTGATTAACAGAGTGAAATTGCTTCTTAGTTATAGATGTCGTCATCGCCATTAAATAATTACTTAGGTTCAGATATATAATCGTTTGTTTATATGCTCATAAAAAGTTCACACCACACAAGTAGGAAAATAGGAAGGCTATGATTGCGTAACACATTGGAACCTGCATGTAGGAGATTCCGGTTCACAAAATATTCCTACCATCGGCAAATTTGGTACTAGTATATCAGCAGAAAACACCGAATATCCATCAAAATAGAGTGTTTGTTCAAATTAATTATCATATTTGGCACAAAGAAGTTACCACGTCAACAGGGGAGCCAACACAGACTGCAACAAAACCAGCTCCCAGTCCAGATAGCAAATGTGTAAAGACATTGTCAGTGAACCCGGGGATCTTCAAAATTGTCTGTGCATGTAAAAGTAATTAGATTTGCAAAATAAACAAATGCAAGGGTTTATTTAGGTTGTATTTGACTCATGGACTTGCCTCTTTCACTTGATCATAACTAGCCAATTCAGCAGCATTGATGATAGCATTCCGTGCAACGTTGGGCCCAAGTCCAGTCCATAGAGCACGTACTCCTTCCTAAATTATTAATTTATAGTGAGAAATCATAGAGTAGCAGTGGTCAATTAATTTTATGTGGGTGGAGGATTTTAAATAACCTGTTTCACTATTGTGGAGTAAGCATTCAGTGCTCCACTATACCTCCTTGGAACGCCAGGCGCAAGTTTTCCTTCAGCTTGAAGTCGTACTTTCACAAGATCAGTAGGATTTGCCACAGCAATAGCAAGAGCACCTGTTTTACACAGAAAAATATGATACAATGTATAGTTGCTACACACACCCACACAGAGATTAGTCTACATAGCAAACACGAATAGATAAGGCACATAATTTTCTTGTGCAAAAAGCTCATATGAGAGTGAAGTCCCTATCCTCACCAGTTGTAAGCCCAGCTAGTATTTTTTTCATTAGAGGAACATCCCCAACAAAGTTTTCACCCACGTACAGGTTCTTAACCTATTCAATATAGAGAAAATTTAAGTAAATGATGATCCCTCAAGGAAAGAACACGAGTATAACAGAGGGAAAAATAATCAGAGAACTTACAGGTTCATACAATCCAATTCTTAAACCTCCATACAAGCATTGACGATGTAAGCCTGGAACAATGCCTTTCCAAAGGGCAGATAGACCTTCTTCTTTTGCAATGGTGCCAACTGTACCCAACATACCCCTATACTTGGGTAAAGCTACTCCATCCCCTGCAACAGCTTTCTTTTGAATTTGAAGCCTAACCTTAGCAGTGTCTAAGGGAATGGTACAGATCTGTTTGAAATAATTGTTACGGTTACTAGCAAGAACTCATATAACTATTTTATGCTGATGATTATGAAAATATTTCATTTATACATTCATCACCTTAATACGGCAACCTTAATTATCAACTACATTTATCGGAACAGAAAGGTCCAAAATTTTGATAGTGTTTATCAAGATATCATCAAAGGAGACCTTGACAATCTAGGTAAAGAAAAAAGAACTAACCATATAACGATAGTATTCTTTTAAATCATCATGGATATGTAAACTACCACAGGCTGTAAAATCATTTGTTTGTTGGCCGAACTGATCGAGACACACAAATATACAAGATACATGTAATCTAGTAAAAAAAGGGTTTTAAACTGGAATTCCCCATGAAATAACACACAACATTCATCGTTCTATTGAGTTGGAACTAGTGTTCTGAAAATCGGGAAAGAGTGGGAAAAATTGGGAAAAGCAGACGGCAGACCAAGGTGGAAAATAGCAGATCAAGTGGGAAATGGAGATGAACCGGAAACCGGAATAATCGTGCAAATCAGACAAAAGGGGGAAAAACTGGCCTAACCGGAATTGATGATAAATTATTTTTGCACCATAATATTGTATCTCAGTGTACTTGATAAATCGCTAGAAGGCACCGCCAACTCACTACCAACTTTTTAAACCACTTACTTAGACAACTCACATATTTATAGATTATATCAAAAATTTTAACAAAAATTTAAAGATTCACAACCAATGCCAGGAAAAATCTAAATGTACATAAAATGATTACATCTACACAAACAAGTTGGCCAAATCGTAGGGAAAAAAACAATAACAATCTAGTATAAAACAACAAAATCCAACTTCAAAAATAATCAAAAGGTATAATCTTTGTTGTTACCTTGCAAAACAAGCGGTAAAAGCACTAGGTGTGAAATCATAATCGGACTTTTACGCAATCGTAAAAAAAGAAGAAGAAGAAGAAGATCTAGGCGGAAAGAATAGGAATTTATCAGAATCAGGAAGAATTGGACAAATTTGGAAAAGAATCAGCCTAGGCCAGAATCAATAAGAACTAGTTTTCACCAAAAATAATATTCGAAAAAACCCAATTAATCCTCAATTACTCGAGTAATCGTTTAAAAGCACCCCGACAGTCTAAATCCACCTAGCAATTTCAAGAACACTGATCAAGACCACTGTTCAAATATCAAATGTGGATAAATATCAAAATTCACACAAAACATAAAAAATTGATCACAAACAAAGGTGACAAGCCTATATAAAAAGAAGATACAAATCAAATGCACTTACAATGGTTATATCTACACAAACAAGATAATCAAATCATAACAAAAAGCTACAAAAATCAACTTGAAAAGGGCATGATCATAGTTAGATACCTCAGCAAAACAAGCAGCAAATGCACTGCTAGCAAATATCCCAGGTAGTGAAATGTCTGATTTAGAGTTGCCACCGCCCACCATCTTCAAGAAACAAGAATTAAATTAAGGGTTTATAAGAATTTATATGTATAGGCAGTTTTTTATGTATAGGGAGAGTGGAGAGCTCATATATTTATGCAGGCAGCTAGCTGGTAAGTAAAAATGTCTGTCTGAAGTCTAAATTTATATAAGTATGTGTCTTAATGTTAAAATGTATAGTTGTTAGTTGTAAGTTTCCACCTAATTTGGTTAATGCTAATAACATTTTGAATTATTTAGTTAGAAATTTAACATATGCAGCTTAGTTATAATTAGTGATAATATTAGTGTATAGTGAACAATTAATCCAGATATATATTTTAAAAAATTCTGACAAATGTCCGGTAAAATCTATAACTAAGTTTTATTAGTAAAGATAAGAAGATATATTTTACTTTTGATAAGAAGTTGGTAGCTTTTATATTTGTACTCATCTTAATCTTAAGAAGGTACTTTCAGATTTTAATTGCCTTACTTTTTTCTTAATCTTTCTTAAAAGTACAATCTTTTTTTTATAATATAAATTTCATTTACAATATCACAAAAGTTATGTGAGATGTATCTCGGGTTCCGTTCTCTTTCCGTAGTAATCTGATATTATGTTTGCAAATTGGCAGTTGAAATTGAAGAATCCAGCACCAGATGCCTGACCACCAAATGGTGAAAGTAAGGCATCATCAGTACAGAGGACGGAATAATGATCTCAGTTGTACACCTTTTGATTCTTTTGCGACATTCTTTTTTCTTTGAAAATCTCCATGGTCTCCTTGTTGAGTTGGAGCCAACGGTGAATCGCATTCTCATGATAAATTTGTATTGCGAGATTTTTCTTTTTCCCGCAACTTTAGGAGACAAAAATATAGTGTAAGATCAATTAAAATTGGAATGAGACTTTCACAGACTAACATACTAGCAAATATAATTTTGGAGATTTCTAATTATCAGACAAATTCTTAAGCTTTTATAAGCAATTCCAACACTTAAAAATGTTAATATTGATATACATGTTACAATGAGCTATAAAATTTATACAGTAGTATAATTATATCTTTATGATCATACAGAAGTGTACAAGTTTAGAGAAAATTACTAAATGATGGTCCAACAAATATGAAATTCACTTGATTGCCTTTCGTAAAAGAATAGATTCTGTTTACACTTCATCACCTGAAGGTCATGGAGAAGGGAAGCCAGATGTGCATGCTGGATGCCTGGATCCATATTTTACAGAAGCAACCAGTCAGAAATATTCCTTTTTCTGGTTTCCAGAAAAGATAACTGGAGGAGTCACATATGGGATCAACAGCATAGTCGTGGTAAATCTTCGATATCAAAAATTGATTGTTTTATACTATGATACAAACAGATTGAAAGAAAGAGGTCTATTTGCTCCTCTTTTTGGCTTCACTGTACAGAATAACACCAATAACTGTGAGAAAGTATCCCATCATTCCTGTTACGGAGACTGGATTCCTGAAAATCAAAATTGAAACCACCACGGCAACGGCCCCTTTTGCATTCCCCAATACCTAGAAACATAGATATTGAAATATATTAATTTCACATAGACAAGCCTCCCTACATTTTCAATCAACGTCTTCATTTCTTCTTGTCATTCTTCATTTTATTTTGTTTTTAAAAGCCTGGAGACCAGGGTTGCAACTGAAACTGTTTATAGTTCCATACATAGTAACAATGCTGAAGGCATGTCATTTTTCAAAATATACACCAGCTTTAGATGCGATCTCTCTTGCCACTGTCGGTCCAGCATGTTAAAAATAATTTTAAAATGTAATCACTCGTCACCACATTCAGTGAATACGAAACAGCTGGAGTAACATAATACAGAGAACAAACTGTACAAACTAAACGAAGGTTCGTACCGAACATCTACTAGTTGACTGCAGGACTCTATTTCCTTTATTAGAATAAGTTATATGGGTATTAAATACAAAACACTTGTTTTCGTTCAATCTACCCTCACATAGCATTGAAACTTTGCAATTAGAAATTAAGGCTCCGTTTGGCATTGCTATTGCAGACAGCAACATCAGTTTTTTTCTGAAAAGCAGCTAAAAAAGTGTTTGGTAAATTTAAAAGCTGCTTTTTTGAAAAGCGTTTTTGGCTGAAAAGCTGCTTTTAGAAAAAGCAGGTCCCCTATGCTTTTGAAAAAAGCTGATTTTCAGCTTTTGCGGGAAGCAATTACTGGTTTCAACATCAAAACTCACCAAAAACATTAATTTTTTATATTATACACCAAAACATGCACATATCAAAAATATTACCAAACAGTTATCAGATTTTCAAAACAACACTTTTTTCAACAGCACATCAATTTTTAACAACAATCCCAAACAGAGCCTAAGTTTATTAGTAAGAAGCTCTTTTAACTTTGACAAGAAACTTCATCTACGTTGAGCTTATGCATGATGTATGACAAGGTCTAAGTCTAACAAAGTCTGCTCAATAGCAGAGATGTCAACCTAAAACCATCTTTTAGATCATAAAAATATCAGATTTAGAATGATGAGAAGATATAAAACGACTTCTGAAAATTTAAGAGCACATACTTCACAATTAGGAGAATTAAAGAGGACATATATGTGACTGAAAATGTTTTAATACCTGGAGAGTCAAAGCACTGGTGTGCTTAGTCACCAAAAAGTTTGTCAAGTTCACACAGTATGCCAAGGCAGAATTAAACAGCAGATACCATATTATCTTGACATCATTTCTTGCAAGAGCTACTGTGATGCCGACAACGTTATGCTCCATTAATAGTGTTGCAGGAAGTAAGAACATAACAGCAACTGGTGCCATGTAGAGTAGAAGGTTCATAGAGTTCAGCTTTTCCCTAAAAAGTTAAAAGTCGTGACATAGTATTTTAGTTGCATATTAGTAGTAGTATATAGGCAGTAAACTGGTAACCCCAAATTATTATGCTATTCCTAATTAAGATGAAACAGACAGAAAGCAACGAGGAATATATTCATACCCTTCTGAGGTCAGCAAAATCCCTTGAAGCACTGACTTTAAAGCCCTTGCAGCAGTAGCACCAACACACATTATAAAACCAAATAAATGGAAACTCGGTTCACCCTGCATCCAGATAGTACGGGTTAATGTTTTTGCACTTTTTCAGTAATACATGCTATGAATATGTTACACTTCAAATGAACTTAACAAACAAGTATCACTCGGTATGATCATCAAGAATAATAAGTAGACTATACGGTCCCTTTCCCCATGACAAATAGCCACTACATATGTGTTTTTCCCTAGCATGACAGAAGAGCAAGGGACATACTACAGTCTACAATTATAGCACACTACTGGAAACGAGAGAATGCCACAGATTTTGCAGATCGTTTGCCACTACCAACTTAACAAAAATATTTGACAATGTAGATATTGGAAAATGGCAGATGAAGTTTTGAATCCTGGCTGTAAGTATCTGGACAAGAATCACACAAGTGATTTTAATGGAAACAATTAACCTGGAGGTGAATACAGCCATTGTTTCAAATAAAAAGGAAAAAAAATATCTTTACAGGTTCCTAAACACATAGAGATTCTACAAACGTGGATATAGCTTTTAGTAGTTCATAATTAAACATATTTTGCATTGGCTAAGAGATTTATTTGTTCAGCAAGATTAGCAGCAATGAAGGTTGTTTGTTACAAGTGGTGGTTGTCAGTTGCAACATGCTCAGAGATCTTTCTATTGATACGAGTATAAAGATTACTGCCAATGGCTTAGAATCTCGCAGCAAAAGCTAGTCCCTTTTAGATATTTAAGAGAGAAAATCAAAATAATTTTGAATTAAGATTTGTGTTACCCATTACACAGATTTATATAAAAACTAGACTTAATTCCCAACCAGACATCCAAAAATCTTCTTGTTGATGGAACCACAGGCATTAAATTCCATGATTTATAATATTCCGGGAAAAACTAGTCCCTACAGTTAGATTGTACTTAAAGAGTACACTAACTTAATTAGCAAAAACATAGGGTATACTAAAGTGAGTAAAGAAAAGTCACTCAATGTACAAGTAAAACTATATTAAACACTATCATCTCTTTCTTCCTTATCACTTGCAAAGTGTGGTATATTCACATTACTTGACAATGGCAAATAAAGGTTCAATTTTTATTAAGTAATAATCCAACTTATTAGTACCACATTACACCAGTATAGCAGTATCTACTATTTTCACTTCTGCAATAGAACAAAGGTAATTTTCCCAAAACACCAATTCCATTTCCCTGACAAAAGCCTGGGGGAAAAAAACAATCCCCTTCCATTTAATGATTCATTCCACATCAACAAGTCAACATTATGACTACTTGATTTCCTACCAGATCTCCTTTTATCAGAGCAAAACTGGAGCATGCTAAATTTAGTAATGTGATGTTACTCAATTTACAAGTAAATACGTAAAACAAGACTAACACTACTTTCTTCTTTAAAAATTGTAATATGTGGACCTGACATGTGTTTCATGAGGATTTACTTCATAATTGCCAGCTGAAGGTTATATTTTATAACTCAATCAAACTTATTAATACCACATTACCACCAACATCTACTATTATCACTTCTACCATTAGAAACCCGAGATATTGACTAAAGACCCAATTTATTTCCCAAAAATCCTTAAATATTAACATCCATCTCCACATTAACAAGAGCAGACCAACTTAATTAACACACAAAAGAAAAATTATACTAAATCGAAAAAAGATAACTTGCTCAATATATAAATAAAACTGTAATAAAGACCATCGTATCTTTCTTCATCACCACTTGTAACTGTGGTTTTGACATATCATTCATATCTAATTTACTTGACAACGCCTAATAAAGGCTCTATTTTTTTAATGCAATCCAACCTATTAATACCACATTACCACCAGCATCTACTATTTCCACTTTTACAATTAGAAGCACAAGAAATTGACGAAAACCCCAATTCATTTCCCTACGATCAAAACATTAAAAAAATTCCCTTTCATTCAAACATCCAATTCCAGCTTCCTGACTTAAAATATGCATAAAACAATCAAAAGAGAATCAAGAAATTACCCCACTAGCAATGACAACACCAGTAACAACCGGGATCAACGCAGCATAAGTCAACCAAGCCTCTCGATTCTTAGTCATCAAATACGCAAACACAGCAGTAAAAAAAGGAGTAGTGGAACCAATAGCCTGCGTAAAGGAGACCGGAAGATACCTAAGTGAAACATTACCACTAACCACAGAGCCACAAAACACCAAACTCAAAGCTGAGATCTTAAAAAACTGAGGTCTAGACCTAAGAGTTTGTAAAGGAACCATCTTCATCCAAACAATAGCAACATAACTCAATAAAGAACAAGCAGTCATATGACACATTGTAAGAAAAATAGGGTACTTAAATCCATAATTACTTAACAAGTACTTGTTTAGTAATAAGACACCTATGTTTGATGTGTACCATGCTGACACTAACCCTATTGTGAACCATTGTCCATTGCCTTTCATTGAATCAAATCAAACCAAACCAAAACCCTTTTAAGTATATGTTAATGTATGTATGTAGGTATAATGGGTTTTGAGATCTGGGAAGTAGGTGGATCTGGGAAGTGTTTTTGTTTGAGTTTGGACAGTTTGGTCAACTGGGAAGTTTGGTTTTGAGTTGAAAGTAAAAGGGTCTCTCTCTCTCTCTCTCTCTCTCTCTCTCTCTTTGTGTGTAAGAAAATCTCTCTCTCAACCTCTCTCTCTCAACCTCTCTCTCTTTCTGTGTAATGTAAAGGCAAGAAGCGGGATGTTAGAGGATGATGTGGATCGGACGGTGAGAGAGAGTGGGGGCCATATATGTTTGGTACAAGAAAGAAGGATGTGAACAAGACTACTTGCTAGTTGTTAGAATTGGAAACAAGATGAGATTTCAAGTGTTTTTTTTTTCTTCGAGTAAACGTGTTTGTGACTTTTTGTTAGACCCCCGTCTTTTTTGGTAGTGTAATGTTTATTTATAGTTTTTAGATTCTTTTATTGCCGTCCGATGGATTTAAACAAATAAGGCGAATATAAAAATTTGGCATTATTTAAGATTATGGATTAATGACAATTTGACTATCATAATTTGGATCTGCGTACACATAATATTTTAGTTTAACAATTTATCGATTCAATTATTCTAGTTTTCATTGAGGTCTAGTTTGTTTATTTGTGTTACCAACATCTAACTGATTTGTGAAATCATTCACTATATTGTTTATTCTCTCATTATGAGCGATGTTTCATCAATTTTTTTTTTTGAAACGAAAGAAATTTTATTATCTTGAAACAGAATCAAACAAAAGCGTCTCCGACAAAACATTCGGAGGAGACATAAACAAGTTGTAGCAATTCAACGAATAAAGGACTCTAACCATAATATGGACGGTCTTATTTGCTTTTTTAACAAAATTAATGGAAACATTATTTAAGCTTCAAAGAAGACCTCGACTTTCTCACCCTAAAAATTTGGTATTTTTCAAGATTATGGATTAATGACATTTGACCATCATAATTTGGATTTGCGTACACATAAAATATTTAGTTTACAAATTTATCAATTCGATTATTTTAGTTTTCATTAAAGTCTAGTTTGTTTAATTGTGTCACTAACATTTATTTAATTTTATATAATAAATAAACGGGAATTCAAAAAAAAAAATGGCTAAGTTCATGCTTGTTTAGGACAAGTAAATATCACCAACATAAAGACATATACATTCATGTTCACAAAACAAAATACAATAAAATCTATTAACAATAACCAAAGTCAAACAGAACCCCCATTTGCACCCTTTTTAGCAGAGAAGTGAGTCTATGCATCAATACTTGAATTCCAACGCTGGTCTGCATTATCCTCCATTCCATCTATCATCCTTGCATCCGGTTCCGAGTTACCTTATTTGACATGGCTATTCTTCCTCTCGTCTTGGTCTCCCGCTTGGTTGACAAGTCTCTACATCCTCTCAGCCATAGTGCATTGACCTCTCCCTTGAAACATACACTTGTCTGCAGCATGTTCAACTTTTAGCATCCCAGAGTCCGCTCTAGGTACACTTTGGTTAGCCCAAGAGTATTCAAAGCTAGAGCCCTGAACCTACATTGACATCATAATATGATCACCTGGGTTACCATCATCATTTTTCATACTCTCATACCAGCCATAAGAGCCAAAGTCATAATCAAATTCAAATTTAGCATTCACCAATCGAGAGCTTTTCATATCACTGTTAGAACTATTTACATTATCACGAAACTGACTAGGATCCGATCTTTCCTGAATCCACCGAAAAGATAGAGGATCCTCCATAACATCCATAAAACCTTCTTCTAGAATGACACAAGCACCACCATGAACTGCACAACAATATCCATGTTGGGTTTTATACTAAACTATTCGATTGAAGTATATAAACATTGACCATTTTATTGAGAATCTTGATTGCATATTATTACATTGTTTGTTTATTATATATTGTGGATAATCTAGTATCAAATGGGATAACAGAAGATTAGATTATCAGTGTTTGTATATAATATAATAAAGGTTCACAGTCTAAGTGGTACTGGACAAACCACTGGAATGACTGAAGTATTATTTGGAAATAGTTTATCTTGACTATTGAATAATACTTGTATACTTTGTGTATATTGAACATGATCAAAATATTAAAATTGTTCTTCTATTCTAACAATAAATAAGAACTAAGATTCTATGATATTATTATTGCTTAGGTTCTTAATCCGGATGTAGTGATTGATACTTGTATGCAATGCACATGCTTTGATTCATATAAGATGTAATTAATTATTAATTACAATATTATGTGTTGAGCAATGACATTGCATGCAATATTAATTACAGAAGGAATCCATGTCCTGATAATATTCGGGTTGACGATGTACTCTTGAAAGCTCATAAAGATAATTATGTGAAACCCTGTAGGCAGATTGATTTCTGACATAATTATAAGGTTGAGTGGATGATCAAGGATAAATAAGATATTAATTAAATTAATTGTCAGTGATTAATTTAATTAATGGACATGCGATATCTTAAACGTGGGGAATTTAATAAGCAAATAATATATGAGCTGAATTAAATAATAAAAGAATTGCGGTATTAGGAACGGTAGTGCAAATATTAATTCTTTAGTGGATTGAATTAATATTTAATGACATTGGGCTTGACTCGGAATGTCATTGGAAGGCTTGACCTAATTGTCCATGATCACTACTGAAGCCTATATATATTCTCGTTCTCCTTAAAGCTGGACACACAACAGAAATCGAAATTGAGACCTAGAGCAGCCGCACGAAGCTAGGGTTTTGGAATTTCGAGGCTTTGAGGAGAGAAAACTTTGGGAGATCGAAGCCCACACTTAGCTCAAAGGGGATCAAGGAATTCAGTAGAAGACGTGGAATTGAATCGCTTGCGCCGTAGCGATTAAGGTTAATCTTCTTTTCGAACTCTTTAATTTATATTGTAAAATGCAGTACCCTAAATCGTACGATCCAACAATTGGCATCAAGAGTCTGGTTCTAGGGTTCTGCGTTTTATGATATGATGTCCATTTCGTAATTATATATGCATGTATATAGTGGTTGCTCGTATGTATTTTGTGATGCAGATTGCTACCCACTATTATGGTCATGTTTTTATAATTATGTGATTGGATCCCACGTGGTTTATCGTGGTTACTGTTTATGCGATTGGATCCCACGTAGTTTATCGTGGTTATTATATTTACGATTGTTAATCACGAAGGTTGATCGTATATGTTTTCTTGATTTCTGTTATAAGATTGTAATCAAGTGATCCGATTTGTATTCGAGTTAGATTATGATATATTGTAATAGAATAGGTCAGTTTTGTTTTTATGTAATTGTTTTATCAACGGAGCTGCAAGAGACAGAAGTGCTTCCGCTGCTACTTGCTAGTTTCTGAGGAGTTTCGTTGATTTTGCATACTGTGTTCGAACTTTGCCGAAAATATCTTTTCGGAAAGGGAAACGGGCGTCTGAATAAAACTGACAATGTCACTCGCGCGGATATAAGGCGTTTGACGTCATTTACAGCCTGAAAACAACGATTAATTATTTTCAGAAATTCAAGTTCGATCCGCACTGCTGTGTTTTGGATCAAAGTTTGGATGAGACCATAATAGTGGATGGTTTATTGATATGTTTTACATATTTTCCACTTATTTTTTATTATTGCTATTATACATGCCTTTTGTGTGTTTTCATGCCATGTGATACTAACCTTAGTATTCTAAAACGACATGGACATAGAGTTATATTTATTATGCTTAATCATGATATGTATCTTGCTATGTTATACGTGGTCTGTATTGTTCTTTATGATACATGTTGACTTCGAAGAAATAACATAGGACGGTGCATCTAGATAAAATCCACACAAGTAAAATACTAAGTGGGAGAGGGGTTTAATTTGATATTAAGTCCCATGGTCATCCATTATTGTTTGTATGTATTTTAACACTAAGACAATTATGAATTGTATATATGTCACACATCGCGGTGTATGATTTATGGTGTCTGGTAGTGTTAAAGATATTACTAGAACAAACTTCTTAAATTAATCACGAATATTGAAAGGTAAGATCACCCTAACGTGACATACCAAGTTTCATAGAATTCAAGAAACTAATTAGACACTCCTTGATTGATGTTGATAATGGATATTTCTGACTAGGTTGTTGGGTATTAAGCAAGACCGATGTGACTTCTCCAAAAATATCTGGGATTTATCCATTGATACATCAAACGAAAAGGTCTGATTTAAGGGATCAATTTAAGATTTAAATAATGGTATACACTTAGCTATGAAAGGTAGTAAGAGACCACCCTAACGTGGCATACTATTTAGTAATAGGACCGAAGTAAAATTTAAACAAATATAGGTGGTATACATGTCACCCATCGTGTCGTACCAGATACTTATGGTGTTTAAGTGTTAGTACATTAATCTTAATTAATAGTTAGAGGAGTCTATAGGTATTAAGTTTTTATGTGCAACCTTCTACCTATGTGTTATATGTATGATTCTAAGGATAGAATGAGCTTTAATCCACTTTTCACCATACTTAAGGATAACAAACTTACCGGACCTAACTATATTGAATGGAAACGCAATTTGGACATAGTGTTGACTGCTGAGGAGTACAAACTTTGTAATATTGAACCCAAACCGGATCAGCCTGTTGTCGATGCTCCGGATGAGGATAAGGAGTATTATAAGAAGTGGATTAAGGCAGATGAGATATCGCGATGTTACATTCTGGTAGCAATGTCGGGTGTTTTGCAGCATCAGCATCAGGTCATGGCCACTGCTAGGGATATGCTTTTTAATCTCAAGGAACTTTTCGGAGATCAGAATAGGGCTGTTAGGCAAGTAGCAATGAAATCTCTAATGAACACTCAGATGGCTGAAGGAACACCTGTAAGGGACCATGTTCTTTTAATGATGTCACATATAAATGAACTAGAGGTCCTTGGTACTGAGGTTGATGTGGAAACGCAAATCGATATCATCCTTATGAGTTTGCCCAAAGGTTTTGAGCAGTTCCGCTTGAATTACAACATGAACAAGAGGTCGTATAGTCTTGCAAAACTTCTGATAGAGCTTCAGGCAACTGAAGGATTGTTTCAGCAGAATGTTCAAGTGAATGTGGTTGAGAAAGGTTCTTCTTCTAAACCGAAAGGTAAGAAGAAGAAGAAGAAAAAGGGTCAGGAGTAGAAAGTTGTGAAACCATTGGGAGTTCAGAATGTTGTGAAGAAGCCTAAAGACAAGTGCTTCAGGTGCAAGCAGTCGGGTCACTGGAAACAGGATTGTCCTCTTTTTAAGAAGAACAAAATTGGTATGTCTCTTTCTCTAGTTACGGAAACATATATAACGGCTATATCTACGAGCACTTGGTGTGTAGATACATGAGCTACTGACCATGTTTGTAATTCTATGCAGGGGTTCCAGCAATCCATAATGCTTAGAGATGGCCAGATATATGTTGTTGGTCCTTGACTATTGCAGAATGGGAGGGGGGGGGGGGGGTTGAATGCAATACTGATAAATCTCAATCTACGTTTCAACAACAAAAACTAAGATTAACATTTATCAGTTTATGGATTGCAAACACAAGTAGAAACACGAGTTTTTCTCACAAAATAAATGTTTTATTTATTTTGCAAAGTGTTGCTACAACCTCAAAAAAATGTTGGTTTTCTTGAGCTTCGATTTCTCGAGTGATTACCAAGAATGAATCGAGAGATAGTCTAAGTAACAACTCAACCTATCTCAATCATCACGGGTTTGTGAAGCTGCTGTCATTTTCATGTGGCAGCTTCTTACAAATTGTCTATCCGTGAGTCTTACCTAAATTGCTATACAAACAAGTTTATCAATATTACTGAATAAAGCAATCTAGATACATTCTATTTTTAGCTAACACAATTCAGTAGATGTTGATTTGTCATACTCTTGAATTGGTGAGCTTTGTCATGTGATCTCTCAAGCTTCTGTCGTAGTCTTGCAGATCTGATGCAGTGTTGGGATACTGCAACACGCCTGTTTCTTGAACATCCAAACTGTCACATGTTTGACTGGGTAGATCCCCAATACAACGAGTATCCCTTCATGACAGTATCCTGAACCCTAAGCTTGCTGTCACAGGAATGCGCTTTTGGTGACAGTAAGAAATCCCCGTAATAGATGCTGTCAGGAATTCCAAGCTTGCTGTCAGGCTAGGGTAAAGGTGTTGTCTGAGGGCTTCCGCCAATGTTGCTGTTAGAGTGGATATACTGTCGTGACTTGCAACATGCTGTCTTCTTGTAACCTTACTGTCAGTGCCACGACAGTAACATTTATTCTTGTTGTCCTCCTTGAGCACTTCTTGAGGCTTGAACAAATAAATGAACTTCTATCAAGATGTACTAAACTCTTATTTAACAATAAACAAAATGGTTACAAGAACATACTCTGGCTGTGACAGTATGTTCATACTTAATAAAATTAAGCATTAAAAAAATATCTAGTTAAGTTGTCTCATAGCTATCACCCATAAATCCTAACAATCTCCCCCAATTTTTTTTATGGACAATAACAACAAATTTACAATTAATACATGCTGACAACTTAACTAACAAGATCAGAATTGACAAAAGATTTTTACTTAGCTTCAGATTTTCTTTTCTGTCTTGCTTCATCCTCTCTGATGAGAGCTTCTTTCAGAATCTCCTTGAGTCCTTCCACCAATGCCTTCTCATCAGGAGAGATGGCATCATCTTCTATCTCATCAATGTACTTTTGGACTGCTTTGGAGAGACATACTCTAGCATCCTGAAGATCTATCCACAAGTCTTGACCAAAGGCATAAGTTCTGAACTTCAATATGCCTTCAACAAGTTTAAATCTTCTTCCAGGATATGCATTCAGGGTTTTTCTCCTTGATTTATCCAGCTTTGAATCTTCACCCTTTCTTCTTGGAAGAATGCCCTCAATCTCAAGAGAACACTGTTGTTCTAATGGATGAATTGATCCAATTACCAAGTAGAGTAGATCCTTCAAGGCACTTGTTTTGAGCTTATGAAAGCTTCCAACCGGAATCTCTTCATTTATGAACTTGATCCTCGGAGGATTTTCTAGCATACAAGCTTGGTAATTAGGTCCTTCACTCTCCACCCTGTTGGCTTTTTTGCATTTGTTCAAGAATGGAGCTTCCATATCTTCAGTGGCATTTCTTCCTACAAGATTTGAAGGTCCTTCTTGACCTAGTTGGGTTTGCACCTCTTCTTCAGGAGAGTCCTCTTCATAATCAGCTATCTCTCCATTAGAATACTCCAACAAGTGAGCAATGTCAGCATCATCATGATCTTCAAACATACCAAACTTCTGATAGAATTCCATATCTCTTTCATCCTTGTATTCCAGAACATGTTCCATGACTTTGTTGGGTACATTGTCATAGCTTTGTAATAGCTCTACCATTCTGTCCAGGACGAAGTAGGCAATCCTTCTCCTGACTTTTGTTCTTACAATCACAGGGATGTCATTCACAGAAATTGACTCAATTTCCATAATGAAGTCTTTATCTACCTTTATGGACCTTGATGAATCCCACCAGAGAGTGTACATGCTTGCTTCCTGATTGGCATCTAACTCCACTTCAACACTTCTGATTTCTTTGGATTTAGCATGTTGAATTTCAAAAGAGTTTGGATATTTGATTTGAAGTGGCCTCTTCAAATTCCTGCATAGCCCTGTAGCTTTCTCCTTACCTAAGTACTTGGTCTTTCCTTTCATTGCCTTAGTAGTCTCCTCAGGTTCAGGTTCCTGTCTAGAAAACCAAGCCTTGGCTAAGGATTTTATCTTCTTTGGTTTGACAATAGGCTTGATTTCATCCTTGACAATTTCCTTCAAGACAGTATCTTCTTCCATGACAGCTTCTTTGAGGACAGTGTCTTCTGTGATAGCTTCTTTGGTGACAGTGTCTTTTTCAGCATTTATACTGTCTATCGCACATCTCAAGATATTTGCCTCCAAAGCTTCAATTATTTCAGACTCTTCTTCTTCTGTAACTCCAGCATTTTTCTTTTCTTGCACATGAGCTTCTTCTTTGTTTTCCTCCTGGGATTTAGTTCCAACATTCCCAGAAGTACTCCCACTAGCATTTCCTGCTACTCCAGTTCCTCCACTTCCATCCAACTCATCATCACCATCAAAAGGAACATCAAAGGAACAGCTTTCACCTTGATCAGCTCTTTTGGAGTTTGCTTTGGTGATCATCTTATTTACTGTAGAGCTCAGTTCCTTGTCTCTTTTCATCAGCAAATCATAGATTGTATTGACAGCTAGAGCTCTTTCCTTGTTAGCTTTAGAGTTGAGAATCATGTCTAGCACCTTCAGTATTGCCTTTGACTCCAATGTAGAAGTGCCTCCTAGACTCATGTATGAACATCTCCTTTTACCATCCTTTGTGGTAGATTCATAGTAGACACAGAATGGATTGGTGTAGACTTCTGGAAGTTTCTCTGAGATTAAGCTCAGCATTTGCAAATGCAGAATCTCATTAAAGGATGTATGGTTTGCCTTGATTTTGTTCTTCATCACTGTTAACACCTTAGCTGGTAGGCTCTGCAACAGTTGCATAGTGATAAACATAAATATTCCATTGTTCAGGTACACATCAATAGCCCACCTCTTCTCTTCATTGATCTTCACACACACACACACTTATGATCTTCTGTCTCAGTAAAGTTGAGCAGTTACTCAATCTTCTGCTTGGCTCCAACATTGCCTCCTCAACTATCCTACTGAAGTCAATATCATGATTGTGTAGTGTGCTTTCCCTGTAGTCAACCATTAAAGCATTTGCCTCCTTCTGACTAAACTCAGTTCCTTCACTCCAGATATTTCCTGACAAGATGTATTCAGGCAACTTGTCTTTTCCTTTTCCCAGCCTATTTTGCTCCTTCTGCTCTCTCCATTTCTTTTCAAGTGCACTCTCCTTTGGTATTGGAGTTGGCTCTCTGATTGTCACAGGAGGTAGTACTGGTCTTTTGGATGGAGCTTTTCCTTGAATTGCCTCCAGTGCTTCTTTAGACATTAGCACTGTTTCTCCAGCCATCTCATACTCAAACAGATTTCCAGCTTCTTTCTCTTGCTCCCCCTTACTCCCTGAATCTCCTTTTGCTCCCCTTGTCTTCTTTGCAGATACAGACTCCCCCTTACCTGCAGGCTCCCCCTTGCTCCTTGATTTCTTCTTAGAAACAGGCTCCCCATGAGATGCAACATCTTGCTTGGGGACAAATTCTGATCTTGCCCTTTTCTCCCCCTTAGGTAAGTTGGCAGCATCAATACTTGCAGATAGAACCTGAATGGCTTCCTGAATACTGGAGAAACCAGAGGCCACCATGGTAGACAGGCTGTCAAGCTTAGTTTCCATAGAGAGACACATGTGCTCTAGGGCTTCCAATTTGTGAGCAGTAGAGGGGCCACCAGTTCTTAACCTTCTTGGAGGGGAATGGAAAGAATGGGGCATGGAGGCTGGTGGGGTTCTCACACTCTCAGTGTTTTTCTGAGTGATCTCATCACTCCTCACAGAAGAACTCTCATGGCCTAGTGCCTGAACATATAGGGCTCCCTCAAGGTCACTTTGGACATGCTCAAGTCCCTCACCTTTTGCCAGCTCATTTGGCTGTCTTTCATTTTTATGCTCACCTCTCTTTTCTTTTATCTCTCTTTTCTTTTGCACACCCTCACTCAACCTAGATGCATGGGTGTGAGCAGTACTTACATGCATTGAAAGAGATGGTTTAGAATGTAACTTTAAGAACTGAGACAGTGGCACATCATCATCAGAGACATCCTCAACAGTTACAATATCAAAATCAGGCTGTGCAAAGGTGACAGTAGCTTGGCCAGAAATGTTACTGTCAGTTGGAAGATTGACAGTAGGTTCCACTGCAGCTTGGACAGCAGGATTGGTTGAGACAGCAACTTCGACTGAGTCTTTGACAGCAGGGTCACCTGTGACAGCAACATTCTCAGAGTCTTTGACAGCAACTGAGGCTATGACAGCATCTTCCTAAGGTAAGATGCTCCTTGGAGATTGAACAAGGTACTGGCTGTTTCTCTTTCTAGCAGAGTAGCACCTTGCTCTTTCTCAGTGTTTGAAGGAGTGGTGTCCATCTCACTTTGAGAAATGGGTTCTTATGGACCACTAGATGGGGGCTCATCTATGATTGAAGATGGATGATCAAAACCTGAAGGGTTGGGACTGTCCCCCTCTCTAGGTTGTGGAGAAGAAACAAATGAATGAGTAGGGAAGGAAGGAGGTGAAATTGGAGAAGAGAGTGATGGCTGCTCCACATATGGAACTTGTGAAGCATCAACTTGGGAAGTGAAATCCTCACTGTGTCCTGACTCCATGTGTGTTTCTGCAAGTGGAGGCTCCTCATGAGTTGGAACATGAGGTGGTGCAGACTCTGTACAGGGTGCCTTGGGAGAGAGGCCAATTTCAATAGATGTCCCTTGTTGAGAAGGAACATCTAGGGAGGTGTTTACTACCCTTTGTTCCTCTACAGTCTTTTGGGAAACTGCAGGGTGGCTAACAGTGGTTTTGGCCCTCTTAGCTCTCTTCTTCATAGGCTCAAGAGGAACCACTGTGGGTTCTGTTTGACTACCTTCCTTATTTGCTGCATTAGGTGCAGGAACTCCCTCTTGACTCTCAGCACTACCACCAACATCAGTTTCTAGGGGTCTTTTTCTGGTTTCTTGCAAGGCTTGTCTCTGAACTTTGGGAAGTCTAGAGAACCTAGGCTGAGTGTATGGGGTAGAATGGAGGTTAGCTGAATTTGGGTCTAATCCAACCTCATCTTCAAGAGTGAAGGAGGCATAACCAGAAGGCAATGGAAAACCAAGGTTAGGCACTTGGTCAACCATGTGTTTGGTGAAGCAAAGTGGAATATGTGCATTGAAATTCAGTGAAGTAAGAGTTGTGTGTGTATTTCTTTTCAAAACACTGCACACCTCCAAACGAGGGGCATTCTCATCAAACTCACACAAGGAATTAATACACAAAATTAGAAAGTGAGGATAAATGTTTACCTTCTTACCTATGGTAACCTTGAGGTGTGCCATGAGTAGCTTTCCAACATCCACTTTGTACCCATGAACAAGAGAGTGAGTGAGCTTTTTGATGTAGGTGGGATCCCATTCCAGCCGGTGGTCTTGGTAGAGAACACCTTCACCATTGCATCAAATACCATGCTCCACTCTTTTCTTAGATACTTCCTGTCCATTTCACCAGAAGGGTACCACTTTGTTGTTCCCTCTTCAAGAATGGGTCCATAATACCCAATTTACAAGAAGAGCTTCTTCAGGGTCTCATCATTAGCAAGCTCGGTGTAGGTCTTTCCTGGTTCTAGCACAATTCCTAAAGCTACATTGATGCCCTTGATAGTGAGAATGTAACTGTGCTCCTTGATTTTGAACTGAATAATTGTGTTGTCACCATCTCCTTGAGCAACAGCAGATTCCCAGAAGTTCTCTATACTGTCTAGGTCAAGAATAGGGGTTGAGGTAATTGCATACCCAAGATAGGACTTATTCATGAAAGAAACAAGCCCTTTGAAACCTTCACCAGCATCATTTGGAGAGATGATGCCAGCAAAGTTGGTCTGAGAAATTGATTGTTTTGGTGCCATTGTTGTGAAAAGAGAGAAAATGAGTGTGTTGAGTGAGTAGAGAGAGAAATTCAGCAGAAAGTTGGTTTGCTTTTGGTTGTTCTGTGTCAGGTTCGCTTTTGTCTGATTAACTGATGTATAAAGAGCGGTTCAAGCGTTTAGCTGAAAATGGGGATATTTGGAATCGTGCTAATACCCAATAACACCACCACGTGGGTTACTCCCTTTAATTTCTGTCAACGTGGAGGTTGAATTAGCAATTTTAACGGTCCAATAACGTTGACAGTAACCCGTGCGCTGAAACAAACTGTCAGTGACATTTGGGTGATGACAGGAAGTTTGTCTTGACAGTAACATTGTCGCGAAAAACTTACTGTCATCGTTAAGTACTTTAATGACAGTATCTATTAAAGCTCTTGATAGTATGTTATTTACTGCTGTCAAGAAACTAGCTGTCATGACGTTCCGTGACAGTTCTTTTCTTGATGACAGTAACATTTTAGGAAAAACAGTAATTGTCATGAGTTTTAATGAATGTTGTCATTAATGTACTTAACTCAATACATACCATTCACAATTATGCAATATAGATGACAGATTCATTATTCAGGCACATTAGATCAATCAACTTAACAACATTGACACACATCAAATAATAAGGAACTCCAGAAGGAAATTGATAATTTTTATTACAAGAAAAGAAGGGTGAAATTACTACAATTGATTGATTCAACTATTCATTACAGGTTTTCTTAATCAATTCTAGAAAATTTGCCCTAACTTCTTCTTCTGTGGTTCCTTCTTCCTTGAGGAGTGCTTGGTACTCCTTATCCTGTTCTTGCCACTTAGCCTCTTCAGTGGCTTTGACAGCAAGTTCCTTCTCATTCTCCTCGTCGAGAAGATCCTCTAACTCATCAAATAAAGCTTCAACTTCTTCTCTAAGTGGAGACTTTGTGCTAATCTTAGGCCTGTATTCAATTTCTACTTTGTTTTCCATTTTATCTTTTCTGAATGATTCACTAATATGACCTAAGGTTCAATTTATAGGCATACTAGGTAAAAGGAAGATAAATGGTCAACAATTCAAAGTACCCATACAACTACCACATATTGCAATTAATATACATGTTCTCCACTAAACCAACAATTAACATACATCAGCCAATCAATACAAAGTCTTTGACCAAAAATTATAGACTTTGAGGTTATCCAAGTTAATGACACAAAGTTTTATTACTGACATTATGGCTAACACAAAAAATAAATTCAAAAAAGTCATAGCAAACATGCTGTCAGAGAGAATAAAAACTTATGTGACAGTAACTTCTCTTGACAGTGACTTTTAGGTTACTGTCACAAGCTGCATGCAGATATGAAAATATAAAAACTAGTAAGTTAACATACCAGATTTAGCATTCCCAATTCACTTACCAACCTATTAAAGGTTGCTTCGTCCAGTGGTTTTGTGAAGATGACTGCAAGTTGCTTTTCTGTTGGGACATAAATCAACTTCACAGTTCCTCTTTCAACATGCTCTCTTATAAAATGATGTCTAATGTCAATGTGTTTTGTCCTAGAGTGTTGAACAGGATTGTCTGAGATGACTATGGCACTAGTGTTGTCACAATAGATATGGATATTATTTAACACTAGACCATAATCCAACAGTTGATTCTTCATCCACGGAATTTGTGCACAACAACTTCCAGCTACTATGTATTCAGCTTCTGCAGTAGATGTAGAAACTGAATGCTGCTTCTTACTAAACCATGACACCAATCTTCCACCAAGAAATTGACAGCTACCTGTAGTACTTTTCTGTCAATTCTACACCCAGCATAGTCTGAATCAGAGTGCCCCACCGGCTCAAATCCAGTATTTTTAGGATACCAAAGACCTAGATTAGAAGTGCCTTTGAGATATCTAAAAATTCTCTTGATAGCTACCAAGTGTAACTCTTTTGGATCAGCTTGAAATCTTGCACAGAGACATGTAGCAAACATTATGTCAGGTCTGCTAGCAGTTAGGTAGAGAAGAGATCCAACCATGCCTTTGTAAGTACTAGAGTCCACTTTCTTCCCTTTGGAGTTAGATCCAAACTAGTTGATGTAGAGATGGGAGTCTTGGCAGGTGATGAATCTTCTAGGTTAAACTTCTTGAGAAGTTCCTTGACATACTTTGCTTGACAAATGAAGATTCCATCATCTTTCTGAAGAACTTGTAAACCAAGAAAGAATGACAGTTCTCCCATCATGCCCATCTCATACTTATTTCTCATCAGAGATGAAAACTTCTCACACATCTTCTCATTTGATGAACCAAAGATGATATCATCAACATAGATTTGAACCAAAATGATGTTGTTAGATATAATTGCTGATGATTGTTTATCAGTGTTTAAGCAACAGGTACTCATCAGAGTTTACTAGAAGCCAGTCAGAGTTTGTTAAAGTCTGACGGGGTGAGAGTTTGCTGAAGCTGTCGGTGCTAATATGAATATTCTAGAAGCAATATATCTTGAAGATGGAAAGAAGCAAGATATATTGAGACAGATAAGGAAACGGAACAGAAGACAGAAGCAATCCTAATTTGATATAAATTATATAGCTAATTTATAGGAATATCAATTAGAGATTGATTCTATGTAGCTGTGTATTATATAAACACAGATAGGTTAACCCTAAAAGGGATGCGAATATTGAATACATTATTCTTGTAACCTAGCAGTTCTCTGTGATATTTTACATCACTGAGAGAAGAGTTATTTAATATAATTCAGTTTATTGTTCATAAACAGTATTCTTGATTGTTCTTCTCATACATATATTGATTATATTGTGTATTCGACCTAACAGATGTCTTTGCCATGATGCTTGTAGAATAGAGTCTTATCTACTACACCTCTTGTAAACTGGTTTTCCAATAGAAAGACAGAGAGGGTATCATACCATGCTCTTGGAGCTTGTTTCAATCCATAAAGTGCTTTGAACAGCTTGTACAAAAAATCATACATTTCAGCATCTTCAAAACCTGGTGGTTGTTCAACATACACTTCTTCCTCCAACTCTCCATTTAGAAAAGCACTTTTGACATCCATTTGGAACACCTTGAAATTACAGTGTGCATCAAAGGCTAGAAAGATCCTTATAGCTTCAAGTCTGGCAACAGGTGCAAATGTCTCATCATAGTCTATACCTTCCTGTTGACAGTAACCTTTAGCTACTAGCCTTGCCTTATTCCTTGTCACATTTCCATTTTCATCCAATTTGTTTCTGAATACCCATTTTGTCTCAATAACTGATTTTCCTCTTGGTCTTGGAACCAATTTCCATACATTGTTTCTTTCAAACTGGTTGAGTTCCTCTTGCATAGCAATCACCCAATCAGAATCCAACAATGCTTCATCGATTGCTTTTGGCTCCACTTGAGACAGGAAACAGGAAAACATGCTGTCAGCAGAAACATTGTTCCTGGTTCTTACCCCAAAAGAAGGATCTCCAATGATTAGGTCATTTGTGTGATCCTTGTTCCACCTTGTGGTTCTAGGTAAGCTTCTAGTTTGGTTTGAAACAATAGCCTCAGTTTGGGGAACTGAGTCTTCACCAGGGCAACTGTCTCCACCATTTTCTTCAATATCTCCAGAGTCACCATCATTTTGAGGATTCCCTGATATAGTCTGTGACTGAGCTGGAATCTGATTAACATTATTTTCAATGACAGCACCTTTCTCAAGATCAACAGTTTGAGTAAATGCGGGTTCTTCATCAACAATTTCTTCTTCCTCCAGGTATCCTTGATTCTCAAACCTAAGAATCTGCATTTGACCATCCTCATGCAGTCCTGGAAACTTGGTTTCATCAAATGTCACATTTACACTTTCATCTATGATCCTGTGTTCCAAGAGATAGACTATGTAAGCAGTCCTTTCTAAAGCATAACCCATGAAGATACCTTCGTAAGCTTTGGTGTCAAATTTCCTTTTCTTTTCATGGTTGTCTTTCATCATGAAGCACTTGCTACCAAACACATGAAAATACTTGCCAGTAGGTTTCTTCTTATTTAGCAAATAGTAAGGAGTGTTCCCATTAGTCTTGTTAATCAAGGTTCTGTTCTGTGTATAACAAGTTGTGTTGATAGCTTCTGCCCAGAGGTATGTGGGTAACTTTGCATCATGTAGCATAGTTCTGGCAGCTTCAATGAGAGTTCTGTTATGCCTCTCTACAACTCCATTCTGCTGTGGTGTCCTTGTAGCAGAAAATTGTTGCACAATTCCTTCATCCTTGCAGAAATTACCAAGCGTGGCATTTCTGAACTCAGTACCATTGTCACTCCTCAGAATTTGAACCTTGGCATTTGGAGTTCTGTCAAGAACTCTTAAGTGATCAATGATGACTTGAGCAGCTTCATCTTTTGATTCTAGATACTTCACCCAAGTATACCTAGAATAATCATCCACCATAACCAATGCATATCTCTTCTTGGCTAAGGATGGAACATTTACTGGACCAAAGAGATCCATATGAATTAGCTTGAGTGGTTCTGTGTTGGTTTTGACTTGCTTTGACCTATGCACAGCTCTCCTCAATTTTCCCATTTGACAGTCCTCACACAGTCCTTCTTGACAGAATTCCTGTTGAGGCTGTCCTCTTACCAGTTCATTCTTCATCAACATATTCATTGTTTTGAAGTTAAGGTGAGAGAGTTTTCTGTGCCAAAGCATGCTGTCACCAACAGTAGCTTTAATGTAAAAACAGTAGATCTTGTCCTTCTTTGTTGAGCTTAGGTCAGCAACAAATAGGCTTCCTTTCCTTACCCCTTTCAGAGAGAGGCTTCCATCTTTCTTGTGATAGATGTTGCACACCATCATGTCAAAATCAACCTTGAATCCTCTGTCACTGAATTGGCTGACACTGAGCAAGTTGTGCATTAATCCATCAACAAGAGCAATATCATTAATGACAACATTTCCAATTTCCAAATAGCCATATCCCACTGTGTAACCTTTGCTGTTGTCTCTAAAGGTTATGATTGGGCCAGCTTTCTCCACAAATTGTGATAGCAGGGCTTTATCACCAGTCATGTGTCTTGAGCAGCCATTGTCAATGATTCACATGACCTGCTTCTTATTATTGCCCTGCAAATCAAATTGTATTTAAGAGGCATATGGCACCCAATCCTTGTTGCGTCCTGCTAATTCAGTATCACAAGAATATTCATCATTTTCAACTTTAATAGTCACATCAGGAATCTTCTGTTGGACTCCTTTCTTCACCCACTTAGCTTTAGAATTAGACTTGGTCTTCTTCTTAGTGGATGTAGCCTCTTTACTGTTTCCAGTAGGCTCAGAAGTCTCAACAGTTTGCATATAGAGACATTGTTCAGTAGATGAAATAGGCAGGTTAAAACAAGTACTTATGGCAGTTATTTTACAAGGCATGCAGTCAGTGTTATTGCATACTACCATAGATGTATGCATAATGGGTGTCCTATGTAAGTTACCATCTATCTTGGTCACATCGTTCTTGACCTCTTTTGGTTTCTTACAAACATGAGTTAAGTGATGTGAAGAGCCACAATTATTGCATAATTTTCTGGGAGCACTACCAATATTAGCATTGCCATTTCCTAACTTACCATTCCTGTTCTTAGACTTGTAGGTAACTGTGTCAACAGGATGTTCTGAAGTTGCTGTCGAGCTCTCCTTGACAGTACCTTTTACACCTTCTGTCTTGACAGTAGGTTTAGAGGTTGTTGTCTTCGAAACTCTTTTGACAGTATCTATGGAAGTTACTGTCTTTCCATTCCTGGCAGCATCTTTAGAACATTCTATATGATTGTTTGGGAAAGTAACTGTCTTGGGAATTGTGACAGTATCTTTTCCATCAACTGTTGTACTGTCAATACCTTCATCCTCATCATCAAGTTGTTGCTTGATGAGCATGGCTTCCTCATCAAATTCAAGTTCAAAAAGTTTAAAAATAGGTTTGTTGATCTTTTTGAGAACATGAGGTTTGACAGAACCATCAGTTGAACAATCCTGATTCACAGTTTCCTTGCCAGGTCTTTTACCAAACTCAAAACCTATCCCTACTTTTTGATCCTCTGTGTGTTTCTCATGATAATCCTGAAGTTGTTTAGAAGAGTTTCTATAGGCCTTGATCTTGAATTCATTTTCACTAATTTCATTCCTTAGAAACTTTTCTATTTCTTTAGCACAGACTAATTCATTTTTAAGTTTAGCATTTTCCTGTGCTAGAGACTCTAAACGACTGGTCTTTAACAAAAGCATGTCATTATCATAGGTGAGTGTTTCATTCAGTTTAGTTAACCTAGCTATTTCTTCATTAGCTGCAGTTAAACTAGTATGAATATTAAACATTTCAGCACTCAACTCCTCAACAGTTTGTTTGTATTCTTCTTTAGACATTTCAAGTAAAACAAGTGAGGGTACCTGACTTGGAGAGCGAGAGGAGACCTCATCAGACTTATCCATGAGGGCTAGATTCACATATTCCTCTTCCTTTTCATCATCAGAATCATCCCAACATTTTCCCTCAGCCACATAGGCTTTTCCCTGTCATTTCTTGAAGTGTCCACTTGACCCTTTGTCCATTCTTTGATTCTGTTTTGGTCTTCTGCATTCAGTAGCAAAATGACCAAGCTCATTACAGTTGTAACATCTAAACTTGGATCTGTCCACCATCCCTGTTTTGTAACTACCTCTTGTGGCACCACCTTCAACCTTGGAAGAATTCCCTCTGATGAATCTTGATGTTTGACCTTGAGACTTAAATGGCTTGTTTCTCTTGAATCTTATGTTTTTGAACTTCTTAGCCATGTAAGCCATAGTTGGATTGTCCATCTTTTCCATTTCTTCTAAGGAATAGAAGTCTTCATCTTCAACATCAGTTATTTGCAGCACCACTTTCTCATCATCATCAACAACCTCCTCAATCTTTAGGGTAGGTACTTGAGCAGGTTGGGTGATTTGAATTCCTTCAATAGGTTGAGTGATTCTTGGCACATGAGCCACAAGAGCACCAGACATATTTGCCATCTTTCCTCTTGATCCAGATTGTATAGCTCTTTTCTGGAAAAGTTCAATCTCGTATGACTTAAGCACACCAAATAATGTTTCAAGGGAAACATTGTTTAGATTTCTTCCTTCTCTTATGGCTGTGATTCTGTGCTCTAGATGCTCAGGAAGTGTGAGTAAGAACTTAACATTTAACTCTTTCCTATCATAGTACTTGCCATGAATCTGTAGCTCAGTCAGAAGTTTACTGAACCTCTCAAACATTGTTGTTAGATCTTCTCCTGACTTTGCCATGAAAGCTTCATACTGTGAGATAAGAATTTGTCTTTGATTATCTTTCACTTCTTCACTTCCTTCACATAGCAGCTCAATCTTATTCCACATATCCATGGCTGATGAGCATCCAATGACATTCCCACACATGGCTTTGTCCAAAGTGAGAGCATCCAGTAGGATGAGTTGCAAGTAATCATCCAAGGCCACCTTCTCTTTTTCTGGCTCCAGAAACTCAGAAGGTGATTTAGCAACCCAGTGTGCTGGAATAAGAACACCGTCCACGGTCGAAGCTTTAATCTCCTTCTGTGGAACAAAGGGACCATTTTGGAGGATACCCAAGTATAATGGATTCGCAGCTTTGATAAACAGCAAGATCTTTCTTTTCCACACATTATAATTTTCCTTATCAAAAGCTGGGATCTTTATGCTCCTTGACTTCTGCAAACTTGTCATGATCTCAGATTTGTAGAACAATCTGTCTGCTCTGATACCAGTTGTTGGTCCTTGACTATTGCAGAAGGGGGGGGGGGGGGGGTTGAATGCAATACTGATAAATCTCAATCTACGTTTCAACAACAAAAACTAATATTAACGTTTATCAGTTTATGGATTGCACACACAAGTAGACACACGAGTTTTTCTCACAAAATAAATGTTTTATTTATTTTGAAAAGTGTTTCTACAACCTCAAGAAAATGTTGATTTTCTTGAGCTTCGATTTCTCGAGTGATTACCAAGAATGAATCGAGAGATAGTCTAAGTAACAACTCAACCTATCTCAATCATCACGGGTTTGTGAAGCTGCTATCATTTTCATGTGACAGCTTCTTACAAATTGTCTACCCGTGAGTCTTACATAAATTGCTATACAAACAAGTTTATCATTACTGAATAAAGCAATCTAGATACATTCTATTTTTAGCTAACACAATTCAGTAGATGTTGATTTGTCATACTCTTGAATTGGTGAGCTTTGTCATGTGATCTCTCAAGCTTATGTCGTAGTCTTGCAGATCTGATGCAGTGTTGGGATACTGCAGCACGCCTGTTTCTTGAACATCCAAACTGCCACATGTTTGACTGGGTAGATCCCCAATACAACGATTATCCCTTCATGACAGTATCCTGAACCTTAAGCTTGCTGTCACAGGAATGCGCTTTTGGTGACAGTAAGAAATCCCCGCAATAGATGTTGTCAGGAATTCCATGCTTGCTGTCAGGCTAGGGTAAAGGTGTTATCCGAGGGCTTCCGCCAATGTTGCTGTCAGAGTGGATATACTGTCGTGACTTGCAACATGCTGTCTTCTTGTAACCTTAATGTCAGTGCTATGACAGTAACATTTATTCTTACTGTCCTCCTTGAGCACTTCTTGAGGCTTGAACAAATAAATGAACTTCTACCAAGATGTACTTAAACTCTTATTTAACAACAAACAAAATGGTTACAAGAACATACTCTGGTTGTGACAGTATGTTCATACTTAATAAAATTAAGCATTAAAAAAATATCTAGTTAAGTTGTTTCATAGCTATCACCCATAAATCCTAACATATGTGTTCATGGGTGATGCTACGAAAGTAGCAGTAGTTGCAGCGGGAGACGTTACTTTATCTTTTGGTTGTAATAAGATTTTGGTTTTGAACAATTGTCTTTATGTACCTTTTTTTAGAAGGAATTTGATTTCGGTTTCTAAACTTGCTTTGGATGGTTATAATGTTTGTTTGGATCGTAATGTTTCTATTATGATGAATAAACAAGTTATATGTTCTGGTATATTGCAAGACAATTTGTACATTATTAATCCTAGACAACCTGCACTGCAACTGTAACATAGGGTATTAAATAACACATCTTTTATCACTAATAAAAGAAATGAACCTTCTAGTTTGAACCAAACACTTATTTGGCACTTAAGATTAGGTCATATTAACTTGAGGAGGATTCAAAGACTGGTAGTAAACGGGCCTTTAAGCTCATTGGCAGTGGAGCCATTTCCAGTATGTGAATCCTGCTTGGAAGGTAAAATGACTAACAGGCCTTTTAAGGCAAAGGGGAATAGAGCTAAAGAAGGGTTAGAGTTGGTTCATACTGATTTATGTGGACCTATGAATATCCAAGAAAGAGGTGGTTATGAGTATTTTGTCACTTTCATTGACGATTATTCCAGATATGGGTATATTTACTTGTTGCGCCGTAAGTCTGAGTGCTTTGATAAATTCAAGGAGTACAAAGCTAAAATGGAGAAACGACTTGGTAAAAGTATTAAGTCACTACGATCATATTGTGGTGGCGAATACCTCCTTGGAGAATTTAGGGAATATTTATCAGAACATGGAATCACATCCTAGTTGTCTGCACCTGACACACCCCAGCAGAACGGTGTAGCAGAGAGAAGGAACCAGACTCAGTTGGAGAGTGTTAGATCGATGATGAGTTATTCGGATTTACCTAAGTCATTTTGGGGACATGCTTTAGAAACAACGGCTTGCCTTCTGAACCTAGTACCTTCTAAGTCGGTTCCTAAGACTCCGATAGAATTGTGGACTGGTGACAAGCCAAGTCTAAGACACATTCGGATTTGGGGTTGTCCATCAAATGTGCTGAACAAGAACGCGACTAAGTTAGATTCTCGTACAAAAGTGAGGCTGTTTGTGGGCTATCCCATGGGAACGAAAGGCTATTTGTTTTATAGTCCTAAGGATCCGGATGTCATTGTTAGTACCAATGCTATATTCTTAGAGGAAGACTATATAATGAACCACAAACCCATGAGTACTGTTGTTTTAGAGGAATTAGTGGGAGAAACATATATTCCTAATGTGTCGATAGTACAAGTAGATCAACCACAAGTAAATGCACAACCTATCACTAATACCGTACCAGTGCTTCGTCATAGTGGGAGGGCTGTTCAACTGTGACGCCCTCCAAACCCGGGGTACAGGTTCGGGGAGTCACTCGACCAACGAAACACAATATTCCTGGATATAACACATGCATAATGTAATAATAACATAAAACACCCCTTAACCAAGACCGCATCCAGGTTATGGCATTGAACACACTTCTAAGTTATTACAAACCAGTTTTCAGAGTTAATATTATTACACAACTTAAAGTTCGAAGCTAGACATCTAGTCCAACTATCAAAATAGACAACTACCCTGCCAATGACAATCACTCGGGGTGATCTCCTAACTGCTGGAGAACTATCGCTCGCGCTGTGTCGGCTCATATTCTCGCTTCACTAGAATAGAGTTAGAAACAAACAAGTATGAGCCACAAGTGCTCAGCAAGAAATATATATATTAATCACATTTCCGTAATGAAAGGAAATTCACAATTATCTGAATCAACAAGGTTTAGGCCAAACATATGCTTTTTAACAATCTCAATGGAAGAAAAAGAAAGGATTAGAATTGGACTTCTACATTTTTTTAAATCAAAAGGTTGAGCTGTTGATCAGTCACGCATCAACCCCGGACTCGCTTATAGCAAAGTCCTCCACTAGGATCCATGGCCATCTTGGCCTTAAGTTATTCCGACCATGAATATGGCCCGACCATTTCTAGTCCCATTTTTAAAAACATGCCAATTCTATCACAGAGTATAAGCAATAACATGCATCACAAGATAAGTACACAATGACAAGATATAATAGTTGCAAAAGAGCTTCAACTGCTCAATATCAAATGAAGTTCAAGAAATAGATTCGGAATGGTTTCAATGGTACATAAGTACACAACGACAAGGTATAATAGTTGCAAAAGAGCTTTAACTGCTCAATATCAAATGAAGTTCAAGAAATAGATTCGAAATGGTTGCAATGGTACCACGTACCCAATTAGGAAGGTCAACATTGGATATAGTCAATACAATGAATTGAAGTAAAGGTTTCTGGTATTCAACACGATTGTGGATTAATCAACAAGTTAGGAATATTCAAGGAAATAGCATCAGTTGCTCAAATACGGGTAAGGATTGAATAATCTGAATTGTTCTGATGGTAACATGCATAATCATCGGAAACAATATCAAATTATCAATTGAATTAACAAGTAAAAGGCATAGATACTTGCCTGGTCTACGGCTGACAGCAATCTATCGCGCTTACTCTACCTTCTCCTTTCCCTTGCTTCGGGAACTCGATTCTATAATAAACAACTCATAATAGTAAGTCTAACTATCCTCGTTCTACCTTCGACATATACTCATAACCATTTTTTTAAGTCTAAACAAGTAATCGGGTATTTAATAGAATTTATCGGACGCTCGTCCTATTTTACAAAAAACAAAACTCAGACACTAGTCCTTATACCAAGCATTTACGGACTATAAAACACATTATTCAACTCATATAAACCATATCGTACTTATAAATATTTTTAGAACAATGTCCAAGGCTTATTTGAATTTAAATAAGTCACAAATAAATTTTAAATCAAAAATCGGATTATTAATCCCAACATAAGTATTTAAAAACAATTAATGTAAAATTAATTGACACTTTCTAAATGCTCAAACTATTTTTAAATAATTAAAACAAGCTAGAAAATAATTAAACTTAATTTAAATTAATTAAATCTAATTAATTAATAAGAATTAACTGATTAACAAAATTAATCAATTAATTAACTAAATTAATTATTAATCAAAAATAATTAAAATATTTAAATTTAATCAGTTTTCGAATTTAAATAAATAATTATAATTTTTCAGAATTTTCTGAATTCAAAAATGTATTTTTTAAAATAAAAATATGATTTTTATAAATATTTAAACTATTTTCGAATTATTTTTAAAAATAAAATCCAAAAACAGTTTTCTGAAAATGAATTAGGGTTTTGAAGATTGAAACCGGGTCAACCATTCGGGTAAACGGGTCGGGAAGAACAAAATCGGGTCGCCAAGAACAACCCGTCGGAAACTGGGTTTTCCAGAATCCGGCCGGTCGTCCGGCCACCGGATTCCGTTCTCGGCCAAAATCGTACCAAAACTTACGTTTCTTTGAGGGCTTTTGCTCAGGACAACAAAAAAAACACAACCCACATCATATCATACCACCAACATCACAGAATCGTTCCAAAAATCCGGTCAACCTAACCTGGTTCGGTTTTCCGGCCAAAAACACGATCTCACTGATTACTACATGAAACTCTACGTTCTTTATGTTAAAATGAAGCTTACAACACATACAATGAAAGCCCTCTATCAAAAACAAGGTCAGATCATTCATATGAACGAACTATTCAAAAGAAAAATCGGGCAAAAACCCAAAAATCAAATTCTTAAAATCGAACATAAACATGAAATTAAAGCATGGATTCCTACTCATTAGAACCCTAGGAACATGTTAGAAGCAATCAATTGAAAGAAGAATCAACAAAACAGAAATCCCCAAATTTAATAAGAACCCTAATTTTAATTCGAATTTCAAAAATTCATAACAATTCGAAAACTTACCAGATGATGATACGGTTTGAAGATTCTGAATCTAGAGATCAACAGCTTTGATTTGAGTATTTGAACTTGAGATTTGGATTCCAATAACACTTCCAAAATTTGGTTTGATCTTCAAGAACACGAAGAACACGGTTCGGGGATTTTTATATTTTTACTTATATGTAATACAGATTATATGAAGGATAATGTATGATTCGTCTTTATATATTTATTGAAAAATAATACCCCAAACGACATTTTTGGATCGATATAGATCCACTGGATCGCTTTAAATCTTTAATAAAGTAAAATACACGTTCTACGAGGTGATAATCATCCAAAAAGACTGATAATTATCCCAATCAATACATATCATTTAAATAACGAATGCTCAAGAATACTGGGGCTATAACAGATGTATTATTGATATGAACGATATATCAATGGCCCTAAACAATTAGGGTTCAGAATAATTTTTCCCTCTTGAATAAAACCAATAATATTGATAGTACCGGATAATTAGGAATATAATGATACGAAGAAATCTTCCAATTATGATTCGGATACGAAAGACGAAGGAATAATAATGATGTACAAAATTTCAACGGGGCCCTTGAATTTTCAAGACGGGACTCAAAACTGAAGATATTTTTAAATGACAAGATATTCGAAAGGGGCTTTCGACACAACAATTATCATACTAATACTCAATAACCTTAACCATTAAGACTCCAATATTCCACAATAATTATTCTACACATAAAATATAATTTATATTATTAATAAAGTTTACGGATATTACATCAACCTGAGAGATTCATGTTTTTGGGAGAGTCTTTAGACTTAGTCTCTGGTGAACATGATGAGGATCCCAGGACATACGAAAAAGCATTACAAGATTAGGATACAGATCTATGACATAAGGCTATGCAATCTGAGATGGAATCTATGTATTCCAATCAAGTCTGGGAGCTCGTGGAACCACCCAAAGGTGTAAAACCCATTGGATGTAAGTGGATCTACAAGAGAAAAAGAGGATCTGATAAAAAGGTGAAAGCCTGGAAGGCAAGACTTGTTGCGAAAGGGTATACTCAGAAAGAAGGGATCAATTATGAGGAAACCTTTTCACCGGTAGTTATGCTTAAGTCAATCCAGATTCTTTTGTCTATAGCAGCTCATCTCGATTATGAGATTTGGCAAATGGATGTCAAGAAAGCTTTCCTTAATGGAAGTCTTGAGGAAACCATCTATATGCAGCAACCAGGGGGATTCATTAAGGAAGGCCAAGAGCATCTAGTGTGTAAGCTTAAAAAGTCTATTTATGGACTGAAACAAGCTTCCAGGTATTGGAACATTCGTTTTGATCAGGCAGTCTAGTCATATGGATATGATTAGAGTCCAAGCGAAGCGTGTGGGTATAAGAAGAGTGAGGGAAATGCATTGGTTTTTCTAGTGCTATATGTAGATGACATTTTACTCATTGGAAACAAAGTAGAGATGTTGTCATCAATTAAAGCATGGTTGTTCAAACAATTTGAAATGAAGGACTTAGGTGAAGCTGCATACATCCTTGGGATCAAAGTAATAAGAGATCACAAGAAAATGATGTTGGTTTTATCTCAAGAACCTTACATTGATGAGGTATTGGCTCGTTTTAACATGCAGGAGGGTGAGATAATGGCCCTTGCAACAAGTACTGAATGAAGGATATTCCACCTTAGTGAAGATTTTCTCAAGCTTCAAGAACACAAGGGGATTTTCTGAGGTTGCAAGATGTGCAGTATTGAAGAAGATTGAAGAAATTAGAGATAGTTGGAATTCCCCTGATAGTTTGCCCAGAAAGATAAATATCCCTTACAATGGACAAAGAATCCATCTTCAACCTTACTGGATGATGGAATTCAAATATGACAAGGGCTGTAGAAGATTCTTCAGGATTGAAGACCAACTGTCAAAGGCCAACACTAAGTACCTTAGATGGTTGCAAACAAAGCTAGATCCAAAGGTTGCTGCTGAAGAAGATGCATTTTACAGGAAACTTCAAGAGCAAATTAAGGCCAACTATGCTAAGAAAGGGAGACAAAAGATTCAGCCTCCCAGGGAAAAGAAAAAGGATTAAATTATGCTCAGGCTAGAGGAGCAACCTTAAAATTCCACTTAGTAATTTCTTATCTTAAACTTTGCATCTTAATACAGTTATGATTTTTTATTTGCAATATTCTCATAATGTATTTTGTTATCATCGATACCTTTAATTTATGGTTGTAATTCTATCAGACATAAATTGGGGGAGATTGTTAGGAAATATATTGTTCTTGATGATAACTTAACATATAACACATTTCTGTATAAGTCATTCTGTAACTAACAACGGATGGCATACTTCAGTAGTATCCGTTGTTGGGAAGCTTATCCACGGATAAGTAATCATGCAGCATATTCAATTTTACTCTAGTCTAAGGATTGAAAGTATTAAGTACCAAGTCATGTTGACTTTCAGTAGATAAGCAGGATAGGATAACTAATTGTAAATAGGATGTGCTATGTAATTCTGTTTAAGTGAAAATGAATGACAACGAATGAAGACTTAATGCTATCCATGGATGAAGACCTAATGCTATCCACGGATGAAGACCTAATGCTATCCATAGATGAAGACTTAATACTATCCACGGATAGTCATCCACGGATAGTCAAGAACACTATCAACAGATGATGCTCAAGATTATAGGTTGATGGTGACTTGACACTGGTGGAAGCACATGGGTTGATAGAGTAAACAAAAAGAATATGGAAGCCAAACACTGGTGAACCTCGAAGAAGAAGAAACATTCCATTTCCATGCAAACATAAGAGATGTACAAACAAGCCAACTTGTGAAGAGTACAACATCTCAGTCACATGCATCTGGAATGAAGAAGCAAGCATACTGGACCTAGAAAATAGAGATAGCTTTTGTCTGTAGTATGGCTTGTAAACTTGGGCTTTATAACCAAGTGTAACAGTTCTTTGAAAATAGAGAAAAATAGTTAACATTGTCTTTGCTTAGGTTTTCTCTCTTACATTTCTTAGAAGCAAAGAACTGTAATAGCAGCTGTGTATTTGTAACCAAATATCACAGATTATTTCTTCAATAATATATCTCAGGTGGATCACAAAACAATCCACCTGAAATTTTTAAAGCACTGTGTTCTTATCTTTATTCTGTTTCTGCAATTTAGTTTATCTGTTCTTACTTTCAAGTTACAGAAAAGTTGTAAAAATCAAGAATTGTATGCAACCCCCCCCCCTTCTACAATTCTGTAAGTGTGTAACTGAGAATAACAACTATGTTATGTACAAGGCCTGATATTTGCTTTGTCGTGAGCATGGTCAGTAGATATCAACCTAATACAGGCCAGGAACATTGGAGTGCAGTAAAAACAATAATTAAGTACCTGCGAAGGATTAAGAAGTATATGTTAATTTACAAGGCCTCAGACTTGTTGCCTGTGGGAATCGATTCAGATTTCCAGACAGATAGGGATAAGAGGAAGTCAACCTCGGGGTGTGTTTTTACTTTAGGAGGTGGAGTCGTAATATGGAGGTGTGTGAAGAAGAAATGTATCGCAGACTCAACCATGGAAGCCGAATATGTGGGAGCTTCTGAGGTAGCCAAAGAGGCAGCATGGTTCCGGAATTTCCTGTTGGATTTTGATGTAGTTCCTGATTTGCCATGACATATCACAATTTATTGTGACAACACTAATGCTGTTGCAAATACAAAGGAACCACGAGAACATAAGGCAACAAAACACATCGAGCGTAAGTATCACCTCATACGATAGTTCGTTAAGCGAGGAGATATCGTTGTGACCGATATAACATCAAAGGACAACCGGGCAGATCCTTTCACAAAGTGCTTACCAGCTAAGGCTTTTGAGGAACACGTGGAAGCGATAGGAGTCAGATGTCTGGTCACATAGTAGTTATTTAAACTGGTAGTGGATTGCTTGTAATAAACACCGATATACTCGAATAATAGCTTGAGTATAAGTGGGAGATTGTTGGGTTTTATACTGAACTATTCGTTTGAAGTATATAAACATTGACCATTTTATTGAGAATCTTGATTGCATATTATTACATTGTTTGTTTATTATATATTGTGGATAATCTAGTATCAAATGGGATAACATAAGATTAGATTATCAGTGTTTGTATATAATATAATAAATGTTCACAATCTAAGTGGTACTAGACAAACCACTGGAATGACTAAAGTATTATTTGGGAATAGTTTATCTTGACTATTGAATAATACTTGTATACTTTGTGTATATTGAACAGAATCAAAATATTAGAATTGTTCTTCTATCCTGACAATAAAGAAGAACTAAGATTCTATGATATTATTATTTCTTAGGTTCTTAATCCAGATATAGTGATTGGCACGTGCTTTGATTCATATAAGATGTAATTAATTATTAATTACAATATTATGTGTTGAGCAATGACATTGCATGCAGAGTGAGATATTAATTACAGAAGGAATCCATGTCCTGATAATATTCGGGTTGATGATGTCCTCTTGAAAGCTCATAAAGATAATTATGTGAAGCCCTGAAGGCAGATTAATTTCTGACATAATTATAAGGTTGAGTGGATGATCAAGGATAAAGAAGATATTAATTAAATTAATTGCCAGTGATCAATTTATGGACATGCGATATCTTAAACGTGAGGAATTTAATAAGCAAATAATATAGGAGCCGAATTAAATAATAAAAGAATTGCGGTATTAGGAACGGTAGTGCAAATATTAATTCGTTAGTAGATTGACTTAATATTTAATGACATTGGGCTTGACTCGGAATGTCATTGGAAGGCCCAACCTAATTGTCCATGATCACTACTGAAGCCTGTATATATATATATTCTCGTTCTCCTTAAAGTTGGACACACAACAGAAATCGAAATTGAGACCTAGAGCAGCCGCACGAAGCTAGGGTTTTGGAATTTCGAGGCTTTGGGGAGAGAAAACTTTGGGAGATCGAAGGCTACACTTCGCTCAAAGGGAATCAAGGAATTCAGTAGAAGACGTGGAATTGAATCGCTTGCGCCGTAGCGATTAAGGTTAATCTTCTTTTCGAACTCTTTGATTTATATTATAAAATGCAGTACCCTATATCGTACAATCCAACAGAAGGAAGTGATAGTCATCGCAAGCCAGAGATAGTCATACAAGAAGGAAGTGATAGTCATTGCAAGCCTGAGATAGTGATAGAGATAGTCATACAAGAAGGAAGTGATAGTCATTGCAAGCCAGAGATAGTCATTCCAGTTAAACAAGAGGCGTACAAATATCTATTAAAAGACAGTTGACTTCACACAAATGACATAAGTTGTACACATTAAAGAAAAAGAGACAGAAGCAAAAAAACATTACATTCATCTCTCTCACCGTCTTAAACTCTCACAACTGCCGATCTCAACTTTCATTACAGTGAATTAAATTCTAGTTTGATTGTAACATTTAAGCCACTAGAATTAATTTACTTGTACTTGTTTGACTATCTAGCAGATCATTATCCCTAGAAATTATCTTGAACTACTTTTTAGTATTCGATCTTTTTATTACAAAAATAGATAAATTCATGTCGAATTTATTCTAGATTTGTTTTAATTAGTTTGATATTCAAACCTTGTAATCTGTAATGTATTTGCAACACTCATCAAGTTTAATATAAGCTATATTTAACTTGAATCTTGTTTCATTTTATTCCGAATATATTTGTTCGTGAATTGTTATATCACGAACCGAACAAATTTGAGAAAACAGTATAGTTTGTATTCAAACCTCTCGTCTACAAACATATTAGGACCTAACAAAACTTTATTTTATCCCTTTTACTAATTACAATTTTAGTAAATAATTAAGATTTATACTCTTAGTAATTGAAATACGCTTGGTTTATTTTATGTATATTATTTTAAATACATGTACATGTCATATACAATATTATTAAATTTGATCAAATATTTTCTTATTCCAATATTAATTAAACATAAATTATATCAGACAAATATCATAAAATATTATTTTTTTAAAAATATTTGCAAAAATACATTTTGAAATCAAAATAATTAAATGCAACTAACTTTACATTTTTATGAAAAAAAATACTTAAAGTTGTTGTAACACCCAGTCCCACATCGAGTAGATTTGGGACTTCTGTTCAGTTTATAAGGCAGAGTACTACTACTAATTAGCACCAACCAAATCATGATCTTTTGGGGGCCTGTGGTGGGCCGGTTGTTACCCAAGTTGGCTGCGTTTGGGCCAGTAGGCTTCGGCTTATTCAGACTCGGAATCGGGACTTGACCCGATTTTCGAAAAAGGCTCGGGATTTGACCCGGGTTGTCACATATGGTATCAGAGCCGACTCTCGAAAGCTTGATGCGTCAAGTTGCCGGAGGTGGGGACACGAAGGTTGGTGGTATTATCCCACAATGGATAGAGGTCCGGAGGTGGGGACACGAAACCAACCGGTATTATCCCACAATGGCTAGAGATGAACGATCTTGGACCCTATGGGATATCCGTTCAGGCTTGACGAGGACGTCAAAAGTTTAAGTGGGGGAGTTTGTAACACCCAGTCCCACATCGAGTAGATTTGGGACTTCTGTTCAGTTTATAAGGCAGAGTACTACTACTAATTATCACCAACCAAATCATGATCTTTTGGGGGCCTGTGGTGGGCTGGTTGTTACCCAAGTTGGCTGCGTTTGGGCCAGTAGGCTTCGGCTTATTCGGACTCGGAATCGGGACTTGACCCGATTTTCGAAAAAGGCTCGGGATTTGACCCGGGTTGTCACAGTTGCTTTTAATTATATTTGGTGTAGATCTTGGTTGCATTTCACTTAACCCATCTAATTTGTTAATCAACTTATTATATAATTAAAGATAATTCAAATTACTTAAAATTTTAAATTTGCATTGTGATTGATTTTGGTTGCAAATATAGTTGCAAAGTTGTATACTATATTTTTATAAATAAATTTTCAAAAATAAATATTTTTCTAAAATATTTTTAGAAAATACAATAATTATATAAAAAAAAATCTCTAACTTAGTTATTTTTGAAAAAACCAATCTATATTAATACTATTTAATTTTTTTAATTCGTTTATTATACTTTTTCAATTTACCGACAAAACCAACACACTCAGAAACAAGCGAATCAAACAATTGATTGAAACCAAACCCTAGTTCTTGCAACATTTGTATCTATCTGTAAGTATCAAAAATTCAATCTCTAATCCTTAAATTATGAACCCTTATGACTCCCGATTCGCCGACCCTTCTTCCTATCGTCAACGCCGAAGGTATTCTTAAACCCCCTTTTATAATCTATACACACAATTTTCTGTATGTATACCTTTATTGCCCTTTGTTTTGTTTTACTATTTGATATTGTTGTACTCATTTTATTGTTTGTTGTTGAAATATATTATTCTTTTCTTAATGTATTCTAGTGATATAATTAGGCCTAATGATATGTTTCGAAATTGTTTTTTGCGGAAGTTCATGATTCTTTTGCATGTATTGTAGTGATGTGATTGGTTCGATGGATATACGTGTAATTTATCTATACGTTAAAGATTAGATTAGAAGCGGAGAATTGTGAGAAGTATTTGTTATGCACTTTTTTAGTGTTGTGTTTTGAAAAAATTATTACTGAATTTTTTAGTTTGTATACACATTTGGGATTTGGTTTAGTGAGAACCGCGAGAATCAATGGTTTTCCTGAACAAATTAAAATTTTGGAATTAGAGGATACCACTGTACAAGAAAATGCAGAATCTCTTATGGTTCTTAAGGTAGTTATATATTAATATGGGTAAAATTTATCTATTGAGTAAGGTGATATTTTTAATGAGAACCGTGAGAACCATACGTTATGCACGTTTTTCCATAAATTTGTTACTAAATGACTTTAAATGTATGTGTTTTATTTGTAATATTCTTTTTTGTTTGTGTGTGTTTGTAGTGATTTGATTGGGGCACCTCCTCCAATGGTTCCACCTATGATGGGTGGAGGAGCGCCTGATTTTGGCCGTAGGGGTCCACCTCCTTATGCTATGCAACCTCCTGCTATGGGTAGTGGATCGGGTAGAGAAGGTGGTTTTAATGGCTACCCTTCTTTCCAGCCTAGTGTTGGTAGCGGGTTTGATATTGGACGAGGTGGTGGCGAAAGTAGAGGAAGGGGATTTGGTGATCGGGGTGGTGGAGGTTTTAGTGGTAGGATGAGCAGTGGAGGTCCTGGGGCACATAGAGGAGGCCGAAGTCATGATAGTGGTGGTAGGGGATATGATTCAGGTCATGGAATAAGTAGAGGTGGAAGTTTTAGCGGAAGGGGTGGAGGAAGAAGTTTTGATGCTGGAAGAGGTTTTGGTGGTGGCCGAGGTGGAAGAGGCTTTGATGGAGGCCGTGGTGGGAGAGGTTTTGATGGAGGTCGTGGTGGTGGGAGGGGTGGTAGACATGGTGGTGGGTCAAAGGGGGATCTAGAAAATATTTCTCTTCCAAGACAAGATTTTGGAAATTTGGTCCCTTTTAAGAAAGACTTTTATGAGGAGAGTTTATCTGTGAGATCAATGACTGAGCAGGATGTTGCAGTTTATCGTGCAAGACGGGATATAACAGTGGAAGGCTATGATGTACCACGGCCCATCCGGACATTTATGGAAGCAAATTTTCCTGGTATTTTACCAGGATACATAATTAATTGATATATTTTCCTTTTTAACCTGAAAAAAATTGTATCATGGGAAAGCTGACCCTCTTTATTTTGTATTAGCTTATTCGCTGGAGGTTTTTACGAGGCTGGGATTTGTGGAGCCAACACCAATTCAGTCTCAAGGGTGGCCAATGGCTTTAAAGGGAAGAGACCTAATTGGTATTGCAGAGACTGGTTCCGGAAAAACTTTGGCATATCTGATGCCTGCTCTAATTCATGTTAGTGCACAGCCTCGTCTAGGTTTGTATTCTTTTTAATCTCTGATTGGATTAGTTTTATTCTTTGTCAGCTTTTCATTTTTCATGTTCTAGTTATATATGGTAATTGAATTTTTTTTTTAGTGCAAGGCGAAGGACCCATCGTACTAGTATTAGCACCTACTAGAGAATTGGCTGTTCAGATTCAACAAGAAGCTACCAAGTTTGGAGCACGTGCAAACATTAGATGTACCTGCATTTATGGTGGTGCCCCAAAAGGACCTCAGATCCGTGATCTGCAGAGAGGTGCCAGAAGTTATTGCGAAGAATTAGTTTGTTGACTTCTAGTAATGCTAAGCATAAAAATCATTTAATTAACACTATTCTATGACAGGCGTGGAAATTGTCATTGCTACTCCTGGTAGACTGATTGATATGCTAGAAGCTCAGCATACAAACCTGAAAAGAGTAACTTACCTCGTATTGGATGAGGCTGACCGAATGTTGGATATGGGATTTGAGCCTCAAATACGTAAAATTATTGCCCAGGTACGACATTAAATGTCACGTAACCAGTAACTAAGCTAAGCTGCATAAGAGAACTTCATTTTGCCTCTATTGTTGAATATAAGCACTGCTGTGTGATAGTATTAGTCTTTCCTCTCATTTATTCAACTTACTGCTCAATTGTTGACTTCTTATAGTTCCAAGCTGAAAAAAGTAAGGTGTAAAAATATATTGTATTGGCCTGATTCTAAATATAAACTAGATCAATTCCAGATCAAATTGGATATGTTAAAGTGGTTGGTGTTTGTGATTTTAGGTAATAGATAGGTAAAAAAAAATACTTTTCAAGGAAATAGAGTTTGTTAGGGCATAGCTCTTAACTTATCATTTGTGCACACTTCTCTTTGGTATTGGCCCATCCAAGTTACATATATTTATTTATGAGTTGCCAGAGGAAGAAAATTAAACTTGGGATTCGAACCCATATTTTCCTTGCAACTTAATTTGTTTTGTAGTGTACTATCTTGTCTGTTGCATGCCTGCAAGGAGCTGAAATTTTTGACAGGCATTTTAGAATTAACAATCTGGTTGAATTGTACTATGTTGGCATTTGGAATTCTACTTGACTTATGTTGATACATAGCATTCTCTCTCTTTGTAAAGTGTATTCTTGTCAGGTTCATGATATTAAATTTATGATGCCTACTGTCAAATACTCATTTAATTCTTTGACATGATTTTTTTGCCCAATAGTTTCATGTTCTTTCAGTACTGATTTTTAGGTATTTCAGTAAGCTTTTCGTGTAAGTCATCATTATTAATATTATTGTAGTTGACATGGTGTTTGGGTGGATTCGTTCTAAATTTATGGAGTCTAGTTCAGTTTTGAAGGTGTTTAATCATATGCAGATACGACCTGATAGACAAACATTGTATTGGAGTGCTACTTGGCCAAAGGAAGTGGAGACATTAGCGAGGCAGTTCTTGCGTAATCCATATAAGGTTGGATCCCGTACGCCCTTAATAAGCCAAGGGATTGCTGATATTGGGTATATGTGGTGTTATGTTGATTTGATGTCTGTAGTTAACTGGACCTCTGGTTATTGGTCTTGTAGGTAATTATTGGTTCCCCTGTCCTGAAAGCAAATCAATCAATAAACCAAGTTATTGAAGTGGTAACAGAAGTGGAGAAGTACAACAGGTCTGTGGTAACGGATAACTTATACGTCGTAACTCGTAAGTACCTTCCTTGGATTTGGTAACAGTGCTCAATTCAGAATTACTCCTGCAGGTTGATCAGACTTCTGAAAGAAGTGATGGATGGAAGCCGGATATTAATATTTGTGGAGACTAAAAAGGGTTGTGATCACGTCACAAAGTCCCTGAGAATGGATGGATGGCCTGCTTTATCCATCCACGGTGATAAAAGTCAGGATGAAAGGGATTGGGTTCTGGCTGAATTTAAAAGTGGCAGGAGTCTTATAATGACTGCCACTGATGTTGCTGCACGGGGTCTTGGTAGGATCATTGTGTGCTAGGGTTCTTAAGTCTTTATCCTTGGTTATAAATGCTGAAAATACGCGAGTCTGCCGGATGCTGTCTAATTGAGAATATAATTGTGGTTTGGGTGAGAAAAGGGTCAGGTTCCTTGAATCATTGGCATTTTTCTATGCAATATCTTTGCACCTACCTCCATGAAATGCCTGATTAGGGTTCTGGTAGAATGAAAGGGATTTCAAATACCATTGTTTTTAAAATTTGAAACATCTGCACTAGTGCATCTCAACTAGTCTGAGATGAACCAGAAAGTTAGACAATATGTATCATATCATGAGCCATGTCTTAAACCTATTAACGCATCGTTTGGTTGTAAGGAACCGAGTGAGTTGGAAATGAAATGAATGAAATTATAACCCTTCTGGTTGGCCTATTATATCCCTGCAATCAAATAGGGCGTAAAACTTATTATCAATAACTTAAGTTATGCTGAAGCATATTCTAGTGTTGCCTAGACTATGGTGAGGACTTTACGAAGTATCTCTCATGACTTGGGATTCAAAATATAGTAGCTGGTAGGGTCCTTATTTTGACCTAGGCTAGCATAGGAATCATTGCCCAGAACATGAAACCTATCTTGTCATTTGTGTAGAAGTGAACTGGAAGATGCTAAAATGTCTTTTGGATGCATAATCTTGCTCGCAAGCATGTAGCTTAAGTATATTTATGAAAGTTGTTCACTACTGTATCTCAAGTAGTTTATATGGATTACGAAGTTGGACGATGTATATGAATTGTAGTTCATCACAATCCACTTGCCCACATTTAACACTTTGTTTGGCTGTAAGAAACAGAGTGGGCTGGAAATGGACTGAAATAATAACCCTTTCAGTGGACATTTTAAAGTTGCCAATCAAGGAGTGTAGAACATATATTCATCAACCTTATTTGGACTGAAACATATTATAGTGGTGTGCTAGATTATGGTGGGACCTTAACAAAGTATTTGTTATGACCTAGGCCAGCATAGGGTTCCCTGGCCTGGACCTTTTGTCAATTTCTGTTTAAAGTAAAATGTTTGGATGCATCATCTTGCTCCCTAGCATGTAGCTCAAGTTACATGGATGGTGAAAGCATGGGTCTGCGACAATTTTTTTATTGCAGGCCACACTCAGTCATTTTAGATAATCATTTATTTTGACATCTTAAGTTGCATTTCAGAAATCTTATTTTCTTAGATATGCAATAAAAAATTTATACAGAAAGCTATCCCCTGTATATTTTGACTTCTAATTTCTTCTACTAGTGAGTGTAAGAAAGAGTTTGAAATTGATACTGCCCGTCCTGCCATCCACAGTTACGGTGCTTGTTCTCATGACAGCCCGGTTAAACTGTTTGGATGCATCATCTAGCTCCCTAGCATGTAGCTCAACTTACATGGGAGGTGAAAGCGTAGGGTCTGCGAAAGCTGCTACAGTATGCAGTTTTTTTATTGCAGGCCACACCCAGTCCTTTTAAATGATCAATATTTTGGCACTTTAAGTTGCAGTTCAGAAATCTTATTTTTTTTTATACGAAATGAAAATTTTATACAGAAAGCAATCCCCTTCTAATTATGACTTCTAATTTCCCCTACTAGTGAGTGTAAGAAAGAGTTTGAAATTGATACTGCCCGTCCTGCCATCCACAGTTATGGTGCTTGTTCTCATGACAGCCCCGGTTGACTCATACAAGCTTATTTCATTGATTGGATATAATGGAAGTTGGTGGTGGAGCTGCTCCTTATCCCTGCAAGGTTAAGGTGGGCACATTTATATGATGAATGTGTTATCTTATAGTGATCAATCGGATCTTAGAACTGCAGGGATAAGGTTGCTTAGCATTATCCTCTTCTCTTTGACATGTAGATGAAGTTAGTTTAACTTGCTATGTTTCTGTTGGATTTTTTTGTAGATGTGAAAGACATAAAATGTGTGATCAATTACGATTTTCCATCGAGTCTTGAGGATTATGTCCACAGAATTGGCCGAACTGGTCGAGCAGGTGCCAAGGGAACAGCTTATACATTTTTTACACATTCAAATGTAAAACATGCTAGGGATCTAATTAAGATCCTGCAAGAAGCAGGGCAAGTTGTACCTATTCCTTTGTCTTCGTTAGCTCGCTCATCTGGTTCTGGACATGGAGGTAATTATTGTTAAAATTATATATCGAAATATGATTTATTCCAGCAGTCGAATGATTCTTTCCTGTTGTGTCTTCCTTACACCAGGTGGTGGAGGTAATTTCCGCAACCGAGGGCGAGGAGGCTATGGTAATCGAGGTCAGGTATCTGGATCCAATGCTATCCCAATTGGTGGGAGGATGCATTGGTAGTTTCGCACCGCAAATGCAATAACTTTTTATCTTATTTCAAAAGCAAGCAAGGTGGGGGACTATGAAGAACAACATTTTTGGACGGAGTTATTGCCCTCTTTTAGAAATTGTAGTACCGGAAGGTAGTATAGTAGAGATGATATCTGTGAATTAATTTACAATTACTTCCTAGCTTGCATATATGGGACTTGAATGTTTAGTTTATTGCCGCAGCATAGATGGGACTTGAAACTAAAATGTATTGTTATCAATATTTTGTATTTTATGTAACTAAATGGTTGATATATTATAACTATTGCAAGGATATATTATAGTATTTGTAATGGAAACTGGTAATTATCTGATATTTGTAATGCTTTGAGAGAGCAGATGTCCTTAATTTCTTTAAAAGAGGTGTTCTGTATGCAGAAAAGTTGTGAATGGAGCTCAAGTCTTACATTTAAACCCGTGCAATGAGCATGGTTGGACAACTTGCTTATTTTACTTGTGATAGGTGACTTCAGAACATCCACAGTAGGGAGCTCAAGTGTTGCATTGACACTTTGATCCCGGGTTTTAAATAGGGGAGGAAGTGAAGGGTGTCTTCAGAACATCCAAAGTAGGAGCTCAAGTATTGCATTAACACTTTGGCCTCCAGTTCTAAATAGGGGAGAGAGTGAGTGAAAGGTTAGGAAATATAATTTCATTTTCACTTAAATTTATGCTCCCGAATTCTTAATAGAAATGGAAGTAAGTGCAAATGAATAGCCCACTTTCACTCCAAAATTTATCTAAAAAATGGGATGAAAATACTTTATTCTCTTAATATTTACTTTCTTTCGCTTAAAAAATTCATGAGCATAGCAAAAACATAAATAAATTCATCAGCGGGTCCTAAAACCTAGACCTGATAATTTGGGACACGACACAGATAATTAGTGTTTGGTTGCAAAAATTTGGTACACGAACACGAAAGTACATGAACACGAAAAAATACGAATATAATTAGTGTCGGGTTTGAGTTTTCACAATAGATAAACGACACGGAACAAAAGTACACGAATTAATGAAGTAAATAAATAATTTTAAAAAATATATATTATTTATAGTATTGCATATTTAGAAAATATATAATCAATTACATATGAATAATAAATAAAAATTTCACGACTAATTGACAGTAAGTTATACATTTATATATAAGAAGTATACATATATATATATATATAAGTTATATTTACAAATTTTTGTAAAATTGTATGTAATACATATTTAATACACATTTCATAAAAATTTACATAATTAAAATAGTTTTATAATATATAAATTTTAATTAAATTAAATTTATATTTTTGTTTAATGTACATGAATACGACACGTAAAGTACACGACATGTTTTGAATTGGATATGTGTTTCAAATTTAGTACACGAATTTAAAACGGGTCGGACATTAGTTTTACATTCAAGTACACGACACGAAAGTACACGACAAAGTCCATTGCCACATCTCTACTAAGGCTTGTGCTCAAGTGAGAACCTCAATTAGAATGAGAACTGAGATATAATCTCAGCCCTCCATTTTTTTATTAAATCTTTTAATCCTAATCTTTCATTTATTTTCCTCGTCTCACATCATCCACCCATTTCCACCACCCGTTCAACCCCCCCCCCTCTCTCCCTCTCTCTCCCCCCCTCTGAATTTTTTTTCCGGCCATAATTACAACCACCAATCGGCTCAACCACCACCATCATCATCTTTTATACATACATATACAAACATACATATACACATACTCTCTCTCTAAATTCGATCTAAAAAATAGTTGACCTTCATCGAGGATTACATCATCGATTACATTTCTTCATTATGACGGCTCTGGAGAATGAATGATGTAGATTACTGGTGGTTTTTTTTTTCTAGTTTTGGTAATTTTGTGTGAATTTTTTTTTATCCAGGAAGTGTTAATTTTGGCGATTTAACGATGTAATTTGGTGATATTGGTAAATAACGATGATTATTGGATAATACTAACAGTGGTGGTGGTGGTAGTTTAAAATTTGACATTTTTTTTTTGTGATTTTGATGATTTTTTTATAATTTTGTTTTGATTTTGGCTGTGATATGATGGTGTATTAGTGGTGGTAACGTCGGGGTAATGTTGACGGTGGTGGTCGGTGGTGGCAGCGTGGTTGTGATTTTCTTTGTAATTGTGGTGATTTTCTGGTGGTGACCGGAGATGGTGACCAGAATTAGTGGTGATTTTCTGATTATTTTTGGTGATTTTCCGATGGTGATCAGATATTGTCACCGGAATTAGTGGTGGTGACCGGAATTAGTGGTGATTTTCTGGTTGATTGTGGTGATTTTTTGGTGGTGGCAGGATATGGTGGCCGGAATTAGTGGTGATTTTCTCGTCGATTGTGGTGATTTTCTGGTGGTGACCGGAGATGGTGGCCGGAAATATGACCGGAAGTAGTTGGTCGTTGTAATCAAGTATTGTAATGGTGTGTAAAATAAATGCATGATACAAAATAAAAATAAAAATAATTAAAATGAGTGGCCAAGATTTATTGATGTATATAGAATAAATGGTTATGATTAGATCTCATATCTCACAATAGCAGGGTTCTCAATGGAGCGCGACTCTATAGAATAAATGGTTATGATTAGATCTCATATCTCACAATAGCAGGGTTCTCAATGGAGCGCGACTCTCTCTACTAAAACCTATAGAATGAGCATGACTGTACAACTTATTTTACCATCGGAGCAAACTATAAAATATGGTCAGACCTACAGTAGTGGGCTCAGATCATTTGCTGAATCCTGATATATTGCGGAACAATACTCCCTCCATCCCGCCCAATAGTTTACATTCGGGTACGGAGGTTAAGAAATATAAGTAAAATATTGAGAAAAGTGAGTAGAATGTGTAAAATGATGGGACTCATTAATATTTAAGGTGTAAAGTAAGTAAAGTGGAGAAAAGTAGTGGAAACAATTAATTTTTATATTATAAATTTTGTTATTTTGGAAAGTGTAAAGAAATGGATGGGACAGAGGGAGTAATATTTTTAATAACTATACTTGTCATGCTATACAGTTATCGTACACGTACCGAAAAATTTCATTTTATATTTTTTTATTGCTTCATAGTAATTTGATTATACAAAGAGTAAAATACACTTTGTGTACTCGTACTTTGGGTGTCATATCATTTGAGATATTAGACTTCTAAAACTATCACTTGTAATACTAGAATTCTAATCTTTTTACAATGTGTGTACTTCCGTGTTAGGTCCTGATAAGTTTATAGAATGGGGGGTTGAATACAAACGGTACTGTTTTCTTGAATTTGTTCGGTTGGTAATTTAACAATTCAAGAACAAATAAGTGCGGAATTAAATGAAACAAGATTCAAGTTAAATATAACTTATATTAAACTTGAAGGGTGTTACAAATACAGTACAGATTACAAGGTTTGAATCTCAAACTATTTAAAACAAATCTAGAATAAATTCGACATGAATTTATTTATTTTTGTAATTAAAAGATCGAATACTAAAAAGTAGTTCGAGATAAATTCTAGGGATAATGATCCGCTAGATAGTCAAAAAATAACAAGTAAATAATTTCTTGTCGTTTAGATTTAACAATACAATCTAGAAATTAATTGCTTGAATTTAAGAAGCAGAGAGATAAGATGTTATGTTGATGATAGCCTCTGTCTTCAATTTGATGTTTGTTAGGCCGATTACACAATATATAATCAATATAAGTATGATAATCACAATAAGGAACACTGTTTATGAATCAACAACTGAATTATATAAATAACTCTTCTCTTTGTGATGTAAAGTATCACAGAGAGCTGCTAGGTTACAAGAATAATGTTTTCAATAATCGCATCCCTTTTAGGGTTAACCTATCTGTGTTTATATATTACACAGCTACATAGAATCAATCTCTAATTGATATTCCTATAAATTAGCTATACAAATTATATCAAATTAGGATTGCTTCTGTCTTCTGTTCTGTTTCCTTGTCTGTCTCAATATATCTTGCTTCTTTCCATCTTCAAGATATATTGCTTCTAGAATCTTCAATGTTAGCACCGACAGCTTTATCAACTCTCACCCCGTCAGACTTTATCAAACTCTGACTGGCTTCTAGTAAACTCTGATGAACACCTGTTGCTTAAACACTGATAAACACTCATCAGCAATTATATCTAACAATCTCCCCCAACTTGTGCATAATAAAATGTACAAGTTAAAAGATAATTGATGATGTCAAAACATATAACAAATGCAGTGTTTATAACATATCAGAGTTTAACTTTTACCTAGAACAGAAAACTTTAAAAACTTACAGTCAGACTTTACTTAATCTCTTCAATATCAGGCACTGTCCTGAGATAGTCAATAGGCAGCCTCCTTTCAGCTTTTGCTAGCTCATCCACCATGATTTCTTTCAATTTCTTAAGCTCTGGATCACTTTCTCCAGTCTGGTAGATGGCAGCTCTCAGAGAATAAATGCTGTTCTTCCTCATTTCATTCCCTAGCCGGATAAAGTATGATTTGTCTGACTCTAGGTTGAATTCTAAAACCTTTATACCCAGTGCAGTATTGAACTTGGCACTGTTTCTCTTCATTTCAACAATCTTTCCATAAGCATCTCTGTACTTAGGAATATATGCACTTGAAACACCTCCTCCAAGAAGAACTTTGGATTTCATCATTCTTTCTTTCAGAACTAGAGCAGCATCATGAGTACTTCTATTTTTGATTTTGAGAAGATATAGAACATACTCAAGCTCTTCCCATAGTTTCAATTGAACATCAGCTTCTCCTATTCTGTATACTCTTCTATCAGACATAAAGTATAACAGTACCTCTTTTTTTAACCCTCTATGATAAACCATCTGAACAGACTCTAGTTTATCAAGGCTCTCTTGAGATACCCCAATACCAGGTTCTGCCAGTGATGAATGGTCAAAAGAACTGTTATTGATTCTCTTTTCTCTGTGTGAACCCAAGCCAGATTTATCATAAGATTGCTTTCCATGTACTGTTCTGGTTTGAGAAAAGTTCACAGCTTCTAGCTTCAGAGTTTCAGAAAGTACAGGTCTTAAGAAACCTTGGAGTTGTGGAGCTAGCTGAGTTTGTACAACTTGAGCATTGTCAGAGGTTGTCACAACTTTAGTAGAAACATCAACATGAGCAACGTCAGAGGTTGATTTGTTTGGCCTTGATTCAACTTGAGCAACGTCAGAGGTTGAATAATTCTTCTTTGGTAACTGTCCTTCTTCTACCAGTTACCTTTTCCTTTATCAGACTTTGCAATCATAGGCCTCCTTGTATATTGTAAACTCTGTTGAGAGTTCACATTCTCTTTAATAGAAATTCCCATTTCCTTTTTCCTAGGAGCCTTGGCCTTTTTCTTGTAAGTACCAGCTTCAATCTTTTTCTGGTGTTCTTCAGCAAGAAGCTTCATTTCAATATCCATATCTTCCATTGTGACTTGACCATCATGTTCTTCTAAAAACAACTAAGCAGCAATCTCTTCATCAGTAGTTGGATTTTCTGAAATCACTAGACTCTTAAGTCTTGAAGAAGATTGACCACCAGAATGTTTTCTCTCAGAGTATGTCTGTCTAGCAGAGTTTGACCGAAGTCTCCCTTGCTCTTGAGAAGACTTTGACCTTCTTTCAGCTCCCCTGCTTCCACCATCATTAGAATCATCCCTCAGTCTCAAGGTTGGAGTCCTTTTGCATTTGTCTTTATGTATTCTCTCCCCCTTTTTGACATCATCAGGAATAAAAACTGATGTCAGCAATTCTAGTGAAGTAGCAATCGAATCAATCTTAGTAGATATTGCAGCTTGATTGCTTTCAACATTGGTTAGCCTCTTCTTGATTTCTTCTTGATCCTTGATCAGAGATGAAAATCTAGCTCTATGTTAGGTCCAAAGTATCGTAGAAGGGGGGGGGGTTGAATACGATACTTACAAATAATTTAATTTCGTTCGCGGATTAATCTTTTGTTCTATAACGAAATCAAACACACCAAACCAAATCAAGTTTCGGGGAATATATCTTTTTATAAATATAAACCTCGAGGGGTGCTACAATTTCTAATCCGTAGATTAGCGTCAATGAGTTTAAGGTAACACAAATACAAAACAATAATCAAGTTCTGAGCACTATTAATTTCTCTGGTAATTTTCTCCGGCTCTTCTCTCTCTCAGTTATGTGTCTGTGTTGAATACCTTAACTGAAGAAGACACAATCTTCTCTCTGTATTAATTGTAGTCTGTTTTGAAAAACCATCGAATGAGAATTGTAGAAACAATCCTGGCCGTTGGATCTTCATCAACCTTTCAGAAAAGGAATTCTTTTCACCTGCTCCCATAATAAAAAAAACCATCGAATGAATAAAAATCCATCGAATTAAATAAATTAATTTGTCATTCAATAGTTTTTAAATCAAAACTATCGGATGCCAAACTAATTTACTTTGGTTTTTAATTAATCATTTCAACTACCATTCGATAGTTTTTCAATTAGAAAAACCATCGAATTTCTCTTTCTTGTCTTTAGTCCATAAATGATTCCACTGAGCTTCTGGGTGTTTAAGAAATAGACTGTATCAATTTCTTCTGAGACGATAAAACAACTTGATCTTTTTAGTGCCGTCACCTAGTGCAACTGGTCTGGTTCACAGATGAATAACACTTGATCAATTCTTATTTTATATCTTCAATACAATGCTGCTGATACGTCCCTTGTCGTTCTGGTTGCTTCATCACTGGAATCCCGTGGTACTGAACCCCAAATCATTCACATACTTCTGTCATCTTCAAAGTCTTGTTTCCATTGCTGTCACTGAGGCTTGAACATTTTCATGAACTTCTTTCCGTGACATGTTTACGGACTTCAAACATACATAACGTATTTTGATTTTTTGAGTTTACCTTTTCTTCTTTGATTCTGGATTCCTGTGCTTCAGTTAATATTATTGTCTGTCTTGTCCTTTGTTGAGTTGTAGTTATCTCTTTTAGATCTTATGTTACATTATGCTTTACAATCTCCCCCTATTTGATTGGATAGAGTTCGACAAGCAAATACTTCGAGGATAACTCAACTAACTAAGGAAACATGAAACTACTTAAAGTAAGACATCGTAATAATATTAATGCATTCTGGATCAGATATTTATACATTTCCAGATTTCATAATTCAAAAAACAATTAAACTTTATACAATGAAGTTGCTCCTCTATTCTGAGCTGATAGTTCTCTTGTTCTTTGCTTCATCATTCAGTCCATTCCAATCTCACCTTCTTCAATCATTGGATCGGAGTTAGCAGCTTGATAATCAATCACTGATGGATAGTGCAGTGGTTCTCCAGGTTTAAGGATTGCTCCTCGGATGTGTCTTCCAATATACTCAACCTCTTGACCCACTCCAGCCCACAACCATGCAATGTTAACATCTTTCTTGTTTGGCTTTGGCATGTTTGGCAGTCTGGTATGCACTTCCAATCCTCTTTCCACTCTTTTCCTATAGTAAGGAACATTCTCCATTAGAAATCTTCTAAGAGTGTCTGCTGCTTTGTCCTTCTCCGTTGAAGAGAATCCAGTGGATCTAAGATACTTCTCAACTGAGATTAGATAGTTGCTTGGGTAGTCCCTCAGTTTGTCCTCAGTCAAATAGCAGATTCTGAACAAGTCATTCGTCATGAATCTAACCATTGGAGGATCTTCAGTAATCTCTGGACTGACTTTCATCACGATCTCCTTAACATGCTCTCGGAGCAATTCATTTAGCCTTGTAGTTCTTTGGATCTTGATGAGTATAGCCTGCAATTCTGTATATGTCCTCTGTTCTAAAAACTTAGTAGAAATCACAAATGTACCTTTCTCCAGAAAACTGATTAATAAGCTCCAGGCACCATTTGCTTTAACCCCAGCATTCAGACAGATTATAGAGCTTCTCAGTGCTTTGAAGTAAGTCTGATCATCAAGATTAGCACTTCTGATGTCCTGAATAATGACTTCCACCTCCGCATTGTCGTTGACTTGTAATCCATCTTCAACTCCACAAAAGGTTTTATAAGCCATTTCCCATTCAGTACCATCTTTCTTTGCCAGATCTATCATCTTCTTCTTCCTCACTTCATTATACACCTTCATTCTCTTTAGCTTTTCACTTCTCAGAATTGCTTGCTGTTTTTCTTTCTCAGCTTGCCTGGCATCTATTGCAGCTCTCTGAGCTCTTATTGCTTCCAAGGCAGCTTCTTCTTCTGGTGACAGAGAATTTGATTCTTCTTCCATAATATCCTCATCCAAGATAGGATGATCTATTGGTTCAGGATAATATGGTTCATGCTCCTCTTGAATAGGTTGCTCTTGCATGAATTCAAATTCCTCTTCACTCTTCTCTTCCTCCACAAGTTCTTCTATCCAGTAATGCCTGATAGGAATAGCTTCAACTGTTTCCCAAACTCTCCATCCATCCTTAGTTTGCTCCTTCTCCCCTTCTCCAACTTTCTCCCCCTTAGTTGAGGAATCCTCGATAAAAGCATCCTCAGCATAAAAGACATTAGAAGGATCAGGTTGTTGATAGGAGGGGCCAGGTTGTCCAGATTGTTGGCTTTTCAGCATACTCCATATAGACTGTACTCCATCGCCTTGATTCTCCAAGAAATCCATAAGCTGCTTATTAAAGTCATTTATAGAAGCTAACGACAGGTCAATGTTTTCCAATCTTGAGTTGGTAGTCTTTTCCATATGATCCAGCCTCCTGTTGAGTCTAGACTCCACTCTTGAAAGGTTGTCCATTGCATCCTTCACCCGCGCTTGACCATCCCGGATAACCAGAACGTCCTCTTTCAAAGCTTCATGTCCCTGGGACAGTGCAGTTACTTCATTCATGAATCCATCTTTAAGCTCCCTTACGTCCATCCTCAAATCGACCAGCTCTTCCATAGCTTCCTTCTTTAAGGAGTCCACTGCCTGCTTCGTACCTGTTATAGTGCCAGATGCACTGCCAATGACCCTGAATGTTCTTCTGGAATCAGCTGCAGCCAAGTCAACTTTCTCTTGAATAGACTTTAAAGAAACATTGTCTTGACTGGAGGTGATCCCTTGGTCAAAGGAAGGTCGCAGTGGAACCTTGAATAATGGATTTCCTTCTTTATCATGAACTGTCATCTCCTTGAGGGAAGATTGAACTTGTAGCTCTCTTTCTGTTGGTAACAGCAGATCATCAATATGAGTTAGGGTTTGGGTGTCACTCCTCACGTTTGGCTCTGGGTGTTCACTCACAGTTTCTGTTAGTGTTTCACTCATTTTTCCTTTCCCACTCAGGCCAGGTGTAAGTGTTTTTGTTTCACTCATTCCCTTTGTGCTCAATGTACCTGCAGAAGAAAACACCGTAGCCGTCCTTAAGGAGGTCACCGGTGGTGCAATGGGGCTTCGCAAGTCCCCGTCCTTGGTTAAACCAAGTTGCTGATCATCCTTAGATGATATATCCTTTGTAGGATCTAGAGTTTGAATCTCTAGGGGGTTAGAAACAGGCTCATTTAACAGCAGAGATCCCGAATCTTCCCCGTGAGTCTGTAAAGACTTCACCTCAGTTGACTCCTCAATAGTAATTGATTCACTGTCAACGAGTTGCCGATCTACACCTACGTCAGACCCTTTACCCGCAGGATCCAGATATGTTCCATCTGGGGAGGTAGACAATGACCTTTTAGATTGTGCATTTAGGTCAAAGCCTTCTCTCGACGTCTGTGAAGACCCTTGGTTCAGAGAACCTTCAACCAGTGAACCTGACCGTAATATGGTCGGAACACCAGTTGCTTCCGTCAATTCCTCCTTACTTGATTGAGCTATTGGTTCAGATATTGCTTTCGTTAGCGTAGCCCAATCAGCATCAGAAAAATCAGTAAAGGGCTCTTTGAATGAGAGAAATGAAGTATCAGCAGTTGCCTCAGTTTCTGTTCTTCTCCTTTTAGAGGAAGGCAGAGCTGCTGTTGAAGGGTGTATCTCCTTATGTGGTGCTGCTTTGGCACTATCTCCCTCTACACTCAGGGATGTTTCTTTACTGGGTATAGGAGGGGAAGGAGCATCATTTATGTTTTCATTTGGCTCGTTCAAAGGCTCTTCGACCGTGGTTAGAGGTTGTGGGTTTGCAACCTCCTGGTCAGGAATGGCCACTGAGGGCTCTGGATCAACATCCATTGGTTCAGGACCAAGTTCAGGTTCAGGTTGAGGAAAGTTACCTTCATTTACCTGTTCCCCTGGGGGTAGAAGAGGTAGGGGCACCGTTCTTAGATATTCAGTGAGAACAGTGGGTACCCCTGGAAGATAGTTGTTCTTCCTTATTAGAGCGGTTATGGCATTGCTCCTCATCTTCATACACTCCATTGTGTCTTCAGCTTCAAATGTCTCACGTTCATCATCTGTTAAGATATCATTGAGAATTAGCTGTAGGAACCTAGGATAGAAACAGAGCACATCTTCATTTATGCCTGTTCTTTCATCCAGTGGTCCCATGCACATAACTACTTGATCAATCACTATCCGTCCTATGTTAATATGCCTGTTGTTCGCAATGGCAAACCCTATCTTTTGAAGGAATAAGGGAATGCCATGCAGATTTGTTAGCTTGGCAGTAAAAACATGTATCAGGGTATGAAAGAAAAAATTCCATGGCTTTGGCAGGTAATGCTTTAGGAACTCTCCCACCAAGAAGTTAGGTTGCTGACTTCTGATAAGAGTGAAAAAATCATGTATTTCCTCAGTTGTGGGATCCGGAACAAGGTTTTCTGTTGGAAAATGTAGAATTCTATTGAAGTCATGTTCCGTCACCCTTATTGTTCTGCCCCCTGGCACAACAAAACTGAAGGACCGTATGTTATTCTCAGTTGTATCCGTGGCGGTTATGTACAACGCAGTCAATTGATCAATGCAAAGGACCACGGGAGTACTTACAGCGTATGCCACTAACGAACGTGTATTCAAAAACTCTGCCCATGCACGAATTTGAGGATTCGTTATGGATTGCAGATTTTGAAACGAGACATGATTAGTCTTGGTAACAATAAATTCTCCAGCCATTTTAAAATTTCCAGAAAATTCAAATAACCAAAACTATTTTTCCTTTTAAATTTAATTAATTATTACTAATTAATCAAACTCAACAAAATTACCCTAAAAACGAAAATCACCCCTTTTAACACTCACACACAAATTCGAACACCTATAGACTTTAGAATCCTTGAATACTAACCAATATTCAATTCACAAACACAAGTTCGATGGTTTCTTTCTCAGCAAGTGCCAAAATCAAAAAAAATAAAGTTTTCCACGGTTAGAATTCAATCTACAGTGGTAAACAGTAACTTTTTCAAGATTTTCTTGATTAACAAATGAAGAAACTATCGATGTTGACGTTTGCTTGTGTGTATCTCGTGTATGTATATATAAAAAACTAGAGCTTTGTAATTTTTCAGATCTTGTTAAAACTGACAATGAAAAACGACAAGGCAAAGTTTTATACTTATCAAACTGTCAGGGGTATTTTTCGTATTTTCTTTGTTCGATGGTTTTAAAAGAGCCTTCGATAGTTTTCTGAAAGGGGGCAAACCTGACAACTAACCTTTGATAGTTTCTTAAAAACTATCGAGATTTTTGAAAAAGAGAATTTGAAAAGGTTTTATTAGAAAACTATCGAGGTATTTTTTATTTGAAATTCTGAAAAACTATCGAACTGTTCTTTTGGAAAAACTATCGAGGTCCCGATAGATTTTCACTTGGATTTCTAAAAACTATCGAGAATTAAATATTGAATTATATTAATTCACTTCGATATTTTTAAAATTATTCTCAAAAACTATCGAGAAATTTTTCGATAGATTTTCTTTTTCCCTTTCAAAAACCATCGAAATTAATTTCGATAGATTTATCATTGTACTTTGAAAAACTATCGAGTTTCCTTAAATTCGATATTTTTGCTTCTGTCTTCTTTTTAAAACCTGTTCTTGTTTTAAAAATCAGACTTTTTATTTCCTGTCAAGTTTTAATTTTAATAAATCTGTTAAAATTCATCAAAATCAATTCTTAACAGAAAATTCACAATTTTCTTAGAATAAAATCAATTAAATATCATCGAGTGATATTAACCAATTAAAATCTAATGAATTATGCTGCATTAATTTACAATGTTAAAACAAAGTAAATTAATTCAAATTAAATAGATGCTAAAATATTTAGAACAAATATTAGCACCTAAATAATTTTTAGAATTAATAACTAATTAAATGCCAGAAGATATATCATCCATAATTATGACATAAAATTAGTATAATAATCCTAACTACGAGAATTGCTCCAGAAAATAAACTCACAAGTCCAAAGGATATAGCAATTCTTGAACTCATGTATTTACCAGGACTCTCTGTAGTTACTGACTTCTAATCAAAATAAATTAATCAGAAAGATTTAACATCCCAAGTTCACCAACCAACTTATTGAAAGTGGATTCATCAAGCGGTTTAGTAAAGATGTCTGCAATTTGATCCTCTGTGGGTACAAAATGTAACTCCACAGTTCCATTCATGACATGCTCTCGGATAAAATGATACCTGATGTCGATGTGCTTCGTCCTCGAGTGTTGCACTGGGTTGTTAGAGATTGCTATGGCACTTGTGTTGTCACAAAAGATTGGAATCTTTGTCAACAAAAGTCCATAGTCACGGAGTTGGTTTCTCATCCACAATATCTGAGCACAACAGCTACCAGCAGCAATGTATTCAGCCTCAGCTGTTGATGTGGACACTGAATGCTGCTTCTTGCTATGCCAGGAAACCAATCTTCTTCCAAGAAACTGACAGCTTCCTGAAGTACTCTTCCGATCAATCTTACAACCTGCAAAATCAGAGTCTGTGTATCCAATAAGATCAAATCCTGTATCTTTAGGGTACCAAATGCCAAGATTTGGGGTCCCCTTAAGATATCTAAATATTCGCTTAACAGCTATTAGATGAGATTCTTTAGGATCAGACTGAAATCTAGCACACAAGCATGTTGAAAACATTATATCTGGTCTACTTGCAGTGAGATAAAGTAATGAGCCTATCATACCTCTGTAGCCTGTGATGTCAACCTTCTTACCAGTTTCATCCTTATCAAGCTTAGTGGCAGTTGGCATAGGAGTCTTTGTTGTAGATGAGTCTTCCATTTGATACTTCTTAAGAAGATCCTTGATGTACTTGGACTGACAAATGAATATACCATCTTGTTTATGGTATACTTGCAATCCAAGAAAGAATGACAATTCACCCATCATGCTCATTTCATAACGACTCTGCATTAACTTAGCAAATCTCTTGCATAGATCATCATTAGTAGAACCAAATATTATGTCATCAACATATACTTGCACCAATATCAAATCATTTTTATGCTTTTTGACAAAGAGAGTTTTGTCTACAACACCTCTTGTAAAATCATTTTCAAGTAAGAATTCAGAGAGAGTGTCATACCATGTCCTTGGAGCTTGTTTGAGTCCATAGAGAGCTTTGAATAGAAAGTACACAAAGTCTGCCAGTTTTGAATCCTCAAAACCTGGAGGTTGTTCCACATACACTTCTTCTTCTAACTCCCCGTTCAGAAAAGCACTCTTCACATCCATTTGATATACCTTGTAATTGGAATGTGCAGCAAATGCCAGAAACATTCTGATGGCCTCAAGTCTTGCTACTGGTGCATAGGTTTCATCATAATATATACCCTCTTCTTGAGAGTAACCTTTAGCAACCAGCCTGGCTTTGTTTCTCGTTACAATGCCATCTTCGTCCAACTTATTTCTGAATACCCATCTTGTTCCAATAACAGATTTTCCCTTAGGCCTGGGTACCAGCTTCCAAACTTTCTGCCTTTCAAACTGATTGAGTTCTTCTTGCATAGCAATTACCCAATCTGGATCATCTAGAGCATCTTCAACTTTCTTAGGTTCTGTTTCTGAAAGAAACCCATAATAGTGACATTCATTTTGTGATGTTCTCCTAGTTCTCACTCTTGTGTCTGGATCACCAATGATCAAGTGAAAGGGATGATCTCTATTCCATACCCTTTGTCTTGGCAGATGCGATCTTGATGATTCTCCTTGTTCTAGATGTTGTGGAGTGTGACTAGTTGATCCTTCTCCTGCTTCCCCTGAGTTGTTGACGGTTTGATCTGTTGATTCTGAAGACTGACTAGTGGATCCTGTATGTTGAGGATTTCCACTTTGGTCACCACTTTGTCCAGAATCATTATCATTATGATTATTATTAATGATTGTAACAACTTCAGGTACTTCTTCATTGTCAGAGAGATCTCCTGATAGATTTTCAAATACCAAGGATTCAGAGTTCTCTCCAGTTTGCAGGCCTGGTCTTTTAGTGTCGTCAAATGTTACATTAAAGCTTTCCAACACCTTATTATCTTCAATCACATATACCCTGAAAGCCTTAGATTCCAGAGAATAGCCCAGAAAAATGCCTTCATCTGCTTTGGCATCAAACTTGCCAAGATGTTCTCCATCTTTAAGTACAAAGCACTTTGCACCAAACACATGAAAATACTTCAGTGTTGGCTTCTTGTTGGCCATTAACTCATACGGAGTCTTTTCATGATCTTTGTTGATCAGGGTTCGATTCTGAGTGTAGCAAGCTGTATTCACTGCTTCAGCCCAAAAGTAAGTGGGAAGTTTTGATTCACTCAACATGGTCCTTGCTGCTTCAACCAAGGTCCTGTTCTTCCTTTCCACTACTCCATTCTGTTGAGGAGTTCTTGGTGCTGAAAACTGTCTTGATATTCCTTTCTCTGAGCAGAAATCATTTAGAACTGCATTCTTGAATTCAGTTCCATTGTCTGATCTGATTGTCCGCACAGGTAGCTTAGCTTCCACTTCTATCTTCTTGATGTGATCAATGATTAGTTGTGTTGCTTCATCCTTTGTTTGTATGAACAACACCCATGTGTACTTGGAGTAGTCGTCCACCATCACCAATGCATATCTGTTTCTTGAAAGTGACATAACATTAACTGGACCAAATAAATCCATATGAATCAGCTGTAATGGTTCAGTAATACTTGTCATTCCTTTGCTTCCATGTGATGCTTTCTTCGACTTCCCCTTTTCACATGCTTCACATAGTCCCTCCTGATTGAATTCCATCAGGGGCAACCCTCTCACTAACTCTCTCTTTACCAAAGAGTTCATAGTTTTGAAGTTCAGATGTGAGAGCTTCTTGTGCCATAGCCAACTTTGTTCTGAAGATGCCTTTGCATAGAAACATGTAACTTCTCCTTCACTGGTAGAACTTAAGTCGGCTATAAACAAGTTTCCTTGTCTCACTCCCAGTAGAGTAAGCTTCTCATCCTTCCTGTTGGTGATCAAGCACTTGTCCTTTCTGAAATCTACATTGTAGCCTTTATCACAGAACTGACTGATGCTTAGAAGATTGTGCTTTAATCCTTCAACAAGAGAGATGTTTTCAATGATGACATTTCCAGCTTTCAATTTACCATATCCCGTAGTGAATCCTTTGTTGTCATCTCCAAAGGTTACAATCGGGCCGGTCTTCTTAACCACCTCTGTAAGTAGGGACTCTTCACCTGTCATGTGTCTAGAACAGCCACTATCCAGAATCCACACAACCTTTGAGCTTTTAACCTTACCCTGCAATCACAGATTGATTAAGCAGACTTTGGTACCCAAAATTGTTTGGGTCCTGAAGGTTTAGATGATTTAACAGGAGTAACATTCAATTTAGTCTTACCCTGTTTGATATTCATAGTATCTGTGGATTTAACATTACTAGAGCTATTGCTACTATCAGACATCAACTTAAAATAAGCATGCATGATGTTGTACTTACATAGCAAACACTCTTTCTTTCCATAGGGCTCATGATTATCAGGCATGTCAGACATGTTATGCATTTCAGAAGTATTAGCAGTTTCTACTTTAACCTTTTTACATGCATGTGTAAGGTGTCCAGCAGAATTACAAATAGAACATAACTTCCTAGATGCAATGGGAGAAGATGGAACCAATTCCTGATTAACAATCTTTTTCCTCCCATTCCTGTTCTTTTTAACATTACTAACTAAGGAACCTACTTCAGTTTTAGGTAAATCAGGTTTAGATAATACATTCTTTACTGATTTCCTAGGTAACTTAGTCTTTACCTCTTTTTCCTTCACTAAATCCTCCACAAGCAATTCTTGAGCTATGAAAAGATCATCCTCATAAAAGAGAGGTGGAAATGGCTTAACAAAAACTGGACAATCAACATTCTTAAGAACATGTGGAGTATTCCTTTTGACAACTGAAGGTGTCACAGGGAATTCCAAAATCTTCTTACCAGCTTTCTTGTTATAGTCAAATCCTATAGCAGTTTTATTCTCTACGGCCTGAGTATCAATGATTTCCTTAGCCACTAGAGCGGAATTCTTAAAAGCATTCAGCTTCAAATCTAGATCTGAAATCTGCTTCCTGAGGATAGTCTCTATCTCATCATTACACTTGACCTTGTTCTCTAAGTACGCATTCTTTTGCTTAAGATCTTCTAATGTTACAGCTACAAGCTCTAGTTCTTCATTTTTAGATTCTAGCCTTTTAATCTTAAGAACTAGTTTAGCATTTTCCATTTCAGATGCTAGCATGCTTGTGTGTACATTAAACAATTCTACACTAAGATCTTGCACAGTTTTCTTGTACTCAGAATTAGACATATCAATTGTAGTTAAGATAGGTACCTGAGATGATTGAGGTGATTCCTCTGAAGAGTCAGCCATTAGAGCAACATTTACATATTCCTCCTCTTCATCCGAATCAGTATCATCCCAGTGCTTTCCCTCTGCTATGTAAGCCTTCCCTTTCTGCTTTCCAGAGAATGCCTCCAACTGCTGTTTAAGCTTGGCATTCTCCTTCTTCAACTCATCATAAGAATCCTTCTTTCCATAGACATCTTTCATGTCTCTTGCTTGACGAGGCTTCCGGCATTCAGTGGCGAAATGCCCTAACTCATTGCAGTTATAGCATCTTGATTTGCTTCTATCAATCATGCCAGTCTTGTAGCCTCCCTTAAAGCCTGTACTAGGTGTATAATTGCTCTTCTGGAATCTGTTGGTTGAGCCCTTGAACTTGTACTTAGGGTTTCTCTTGAAACGAATATGACTAAACTTTGCAGCTAAGTACGCCATGGTTTTGTCTTCCATTTGCTCAAGCTCTTCTAGGGTGTAGTAATCACTTTCATCAACACCCAGATTCACAGAGTCCATTTCTGCTTCTATTATCACCTCCTTTCCAGCTCTTTGGGTTTGAACCTGAATCTCAGAAGTTATTGGTTCATCCACTACAAGTGCTGCTGATCTCCCAAGTGCATTGTGCTTGCTGTCCACTGTCCCTGATCCGTAGATTATCACCCTTTGTTCCTGTTCCATCTCATAGGTCTTCAACTTGCCATAGATCATCTCTAATGACATCTTTGTGAAGTCAATTCTTTCCCTAATGGATGATGACTTGTGTTCTACATGATGGGGCAGCGTCATCATGAACTTCCTGTTCGATTCTCTCAGTGGATAGGTTTTTCCTTTCATTGCCAATTCATTGAGGAGCTTAGTATATTTCTCAAAGACCTGAGTTATACTTTCTCCTGGCAGGGACCTAAACGCTTCATATTGAGAAGTCAGAATGTCCAATCTGTTTTCCTGCACGTCTTCAGTTCCTTCCATAATTAGGTTAATGGTATCCCACATATGTTTCCCGCTTGTACAGTTCATCAACTGATAGCTCATTTCCTTGTCCGCGGAGTCCGCCAATATCAACATTAAACCGGTGTCCAATCGAATCAGTTCTTTGTCAGAATCTGTAAATTCACTTATATCCTTAGGTTGGGTGCCTGAAGGAATCCTGCTACCATCAGGAGCTGTAGATTCACTAACTGGTTTCATCGGTACAAACGGTCCGTTTTCTAATATGCCAATATACAACGGATTAGATGCCTTGATGAATAACAACATCTTCATCTTCCATAAACCGAAATCATCTCTAGTAAACGGGGGAACTTTAATACCAGCGGTTGTCTTTGGAGCACTCATGGTTTCTGAAAATTTCAAATTGTTTAAAATTCAAGAAATTCCAATTAAATGAAAAATTTTGAAAGTTAAAAAATTTGCTTCGAATTTTCACGCTACGTTTGATTTTGGTCTCATTCACCGGATCTGATTTGTATATCAATCAAGTAGCTCTGATACCAATTGTTAGGTCCAAAGTATCGTAGAAGGGGGGGTTGAATACGATACTTACAAATAATTTAATTTCGTTCGCGGATTAATCTTTTGTTCTATAACGAAATCAAACACACCAAACCAAATCAAGTTTCGGGGAATATATCTTTTTATAAATATAAACCTCGAGGGGTGCTACAATTTCTAATCCGTAGATTAGCGTCAATGAGTTTAAGGTAACACAAATACAAAACAATAATCAAGTTCTGAGCACTATTAATTTCTCTGGTAATTTTCTCCGGCTCTTCTCTCTCTCAGTTATGTGTCTGTGTTGAATACCTTAACTGAAGAAGACACAATCTTCTCTCTGTATTAATTGTAGTCTGTTTTGAAAAACCATCGAATGAGAATTGTAGAAACAATCCTGGCCGTTGGATCTTCATCAACCTTTCAGAAAAGGAATTCTTTTCACCTGCTCCCATAATAAAAAAAACCATCGAATGAATAAAAATCCATCGAATTAAATAAATTAATTTGTCATTCGATAGTTTTTAAATCAAAACTATCGGATGCCAAACTAATTTACTTTGGTTTTTAATTAATCATTTCAACTACCATTCGATAGTTTTTCAATTAGAAAAACCATCGAATTTCTCTTTCTTGTCTTTAGTCCATAAATGATTCCACTGAGCTTCTGGGTGTTTAAGAAATAGACTGTATCAATTTCTTCTGAGACGATAAAACAACTTGATCTTTTTAGTGCTGTCACCTAGTGCAACTGGTCTGGTTCACAGATGAATAACACTTGATCAATTCTTATTTTATATCTTCAATACAATGCTGCTGATACGTCCCTTGTCGTTCTGGTTGCTTCATCACTGGAATCCCGTGGTACTGAACCCCAAATCATTCACATACTTCTGTCATCTTCAAAGTCTTGTTTCCATTGCTGTCACTGAGGCTTGAACATTTTCATGAACTTCTTTCCGTGACCTGTTTACGGACTTCAAACATACATAACGTATTTTGATTTTTTGAGTTTACCTTTTCTTCTTTGATTCTGGATTCCTGTGCTTCAGTTAATATTATTGTCTGTCTTGTCCTTTGTTGAGTTGTAGTTATCTCTTTTAGATCTTATGTTACATTATGCTTTACACTCTATCTTGCTTCATTGCTAAATCCTTAAGAGCAATATCATTACTCAATCCAAGAACAACTTTGTTTGTCTCATCAAAGCGATTGTGCAATGACTTGACTTGAACAATGGTCGCCTTAAAATGAGTTAACAGCTCAGGATTAGAAATTTCTTCAGCTGACTTCTGTATAAAATCTGTAGCCCTTTGTGTAGAGAAGATGCAGTCTGCTCCTGACCAATTAGCATAATGCATTTCTCTGAAATGAGCTTCAGTTGCATTTTGGTTTTCTTTGATAGACTCTGCTGTAGGATCCCTTAGAAAAGGTGTTGACTCATGACTATTAGAGTGTGAAAGTCCAGCATTGATCCCAGAGTTTGCATGATCAGAGTTTATAGATGTGTGATCAGCATTATCAAAATCAACTCTAGCTTCATTGACATTTTCTGCTATCTGCTCTGCAATTTCTTCAGCAACATTGTCTGCAGTAGCCTCAGCATTTATCTTTTCAGCTTCAGGAATCTCAGAGTTTGCAGTTACAAAAACCTCTGTTTCAACAGGAACAGACTCTGCAACAACTTCTTCAGTTTGTACAGTAGTCTCTTTCAAAGTCTCTGCCATAGCTTCATCCATTTTCTCTATAGCAGCTTCATTTACCTGATCAACCTCCTCACCCAGTTCAGGAATTTGATTAGTAACAGAGAGATTCTCTGTGTGAGTAGCAATGGACTCTTCAATAACCAGGGTGGGTTGATCAGTTGCCACTTCCTCAGTATCACAAACACTGATACTAGGATGTGCTTCAAGAATATTATTAATATCAAAATCAGCAAATAAATTATCTTGCTCAAAAACTTCAGCCTCTGTTTCAGCATTTGCCATTTCAGGCACAGCAGCGGCTGCTTCAATATCTTCAGTAACCTCCTGAATAATAACAGCAGGAGCTTCAGTATTCACAAAGACCCTGTCCTCATTATCAGCATTTGTAGCAGACTCCTGAATAACAATTTCTGGAGCTTCAGATTGGACAGCTTCAGCTGTTGGTGTAGATTCATCCACATTATCAAAAAGATAATTGGCTACTAATATTCTCTTTCTCTGATGAAGAGGTTCATCATCAACATCAGCTTCATCATCAGTTTTTGATCTATTGGCTCTTCTTTTCTTAGAATGACCAACACCCTTTGGCACAGAAGTCTTGGACACACCTACTTCAGTAGCTGGTCTAACAGACTTTGCAGGTTTGGAGCCAACATGCTTAGTCCTACCACTGGATTTATGTGGGACAGATGTAGATGGAGGAAGTTCTGTTTGTAAAGGTTCTGGTTGTGGTTCTGAGTGAGAAGAAGTTTGTGTTTGTGGATTGATTTGATCATTTACAAACTGTTGCACAGAAGCAGGTAGCAACAACTCTCCAACAACCCCTTTCTTAACATCCTTGTTGATGAGATCAGAGAATATCCTCTTGTGTAATTTAAAACAAGAAATAACATCTCCATCAACTAGTTCTACCCCTTCAACACAAGCAGAGAATAAAATCTGACAAAATCTAGAAAAGTACACTACCCCTCTATTCTCTGTCATTTTCTCCCCTAAATTATTCAAGACAAGTCGTGCAAAATCAAAATGATTATCATATAAAAGAGAATACCCTATTTGCAGACTGTCCGTAGGAATAGCATCCCAGTTGGTGCATTTCTTCCCGAACGTTCTCGTAATGCAGTCAAAGAAGAAGCTCCACTCCTTCCGCAAGAACGGTCGCTTCAATTGTCCAATCTTTGTCAAGGGCCCAGAATACCCAATCTCTCTCATCATCCTTAGTAGATCAATATCACCCATTCCAATAGTATATGAAGAAAACTCAGGAAACCCCATTGCAGTTCGAATGGTACCAGAAGTAATCACATACTCTGCTTCTTGAAATTCAAAGATGATAGACGGGTTGCCAGAGTCACCACCATCATCATAACTACCTGTCTCCCAAAAGGCCTTGATTTGTGAACCATAAAGTGTTGATGGTTCTACTAGAGCACGCCCAATTGCTGATTGAGCAAGAAATTCCTGCATCATATGAAACGCCTCTGGTGCATTGGCAGTGTTTAGTGGTGCTGCATAGTTATTAGGGACAAACTCTAACCCAGAAGAAACAAACGCTGTAGTCGCCATTAGTAAGATATGAAAGAGTAACAAAGAAACAGATGCGAAAGCTTGAAAGAGTTTGAAAGTAGAAAAGTGTTTGTGAATATGTGTGTGTGACAATAGATGTGAATTGGAGTAAGATGTGAAAGGTTTAGACGTAAGTGTGTGTATTGTTTAAATATGAAAATCAAAATTAAAAACAGAAGAGTTTTTAATCATTAATACACAACTGTCTTACTCCGTTAACTGTGTGAGTGGGACACGTGGCACACATGCAATGACTGACAGCAGTAATTGACAGTTTCCAATGCGCATGCGCAGTAAAAACAGCAATAATTACCGCCTTTTACACTTTCCTAGACAAGCAAGCTTTTCTCTGTTTAATACAAATTAGAACCGTTACCAATCATACACTTTTATTTTCAAGAATGTTTTCTCAAAAATTGTTAACTGTCTGAAACAAATAATTAATTTTAATCATCAGAGATTAAAATAAAATTACCTCAGCGTAGAGTACACATTTCATCAGTGTTTACCAATCTTCCTTCTTTATTCATAATCTCTTTTCTCGCAATGCACAGTTGTGAAAAATTGTGTGTGTATAGCAGAGTTTACTGAATATAAATATTTAGAGCATCTTAAAGTGCATAAAATCCACACAATAAATCAGTAAAAACTAGTTGCCCAAACTCTCATGGATAAAATACAATCTGATTTTATCTAAACTCTGTACTATAAAATTTATTATTTTCACCCCCTTCGATTTTTTTTTTCCCAGTAATCAGTGGTTGGCACTAGTCACCAAAAATCAAGGATTTTAGCCCTTATTTCATACAATAAGTTCCTGGATCTTCCTAGGCACAACATGATCTCAAAGGAATTTGTGCACTTTTTGGCATCTTTTTGATAGGAGGGTGAAATATTTGCAACTAATTATCAGAGTTTAGACTTTTCATCAGTTAATACAAATAATTTATGAGAGAAAGTGCAAATAGCTAATACAGACTCAGTGTATAGGATCAATAAACTAAGAGATGCTATAAATATAGAGACAGTATCATGCTGTGTTAATTTACTGCACATTTTGAGATCAGATCATATACTATTCAGAAAGATTCATGATTACTTACTGAGAATCATGCTTCATACAGGTTTCTTCATCGGTCCAAATGTTTCAGACAATATCACAATCAGAGTATAACATCAGAGATTAACTTCAGACTTTAACCGACAGAGTATGACTGACACTTTATGACTAACAGAGTTTACTATCAGAGTTTAACATACTGGTTCAAATAACAGTTAACACATGCAAAGAATCATGAGCATAAAATCAATCATGTATAGATTTTGAATCTAACCAATATCTCTAGTCAAAACCAGAGACCATTCCAAGTTCATTTACCAGTCTTGTAAAGCTAACTTCACTCAAAGGTTTGGTGAAGATATCTGCAAGCTGTTGGTTTGTAGACACAAAATGAAGCTCAATATCTCCTTCTTCCACATGTTCCCTGATAAAATGATACCTTATGCTGATGTGCTTGGTCATGAAATGCTGTACTGGATTACCTGTCATAGCAATAACACTTTGATTATCACAGTAAATAGGTATTTTAGAGTACCTTAATCCATAGTCCAACAATTGATTCTTCATCCATAAAATCTGTGCACAACAGCTACCAGCAGCTATATACTCTGCTTCTGCTGTGGATGTGGAAATTGATTTCTGTTTCTTGCTGTACCAAAAAACTAATCTTTCCCATTGAGAAAAGCACTTTTCACATTCATCTGAAAGACTTTAAACTTCTTGTGAGCAGCATAGGCCAGAAAAATCCTTATTGCCTCCAATCTTGCAACTGGAGCAAAGGTTTCATCATAGTCAATTCCTTCCTGCTGTGAATAGCCTTTAGCCACAAGTCTAGCCTTATTCCTTGTAATCACTCCATCACTGTCTATTTTGTTTCTGAAAACCCACTTTGTACCAACAATAGATATGTTCTTTGGTCTTGGTACAAGTGTCCAGACTTCATTCCTCTCAAATTTATTTAACTCCTCTTGCATAGCTGTTATCCAGTTAGCATCTTGAAGAGCTTCTTCCACTTTCTTGGGCTCTGTTTGAGATAAGAATGCATGAAACAGACATTCATTATTTGTAGCACTTCTAGTTCTTACACTAGCTTCTGGATCTCCAATTATCAAGTCAGGTGTATGAGCTTGTGTCCACCTTCTTGCTGTTGGTAATTGGCTTCTATTATCAGTATTAGATCCTCCCCCTTAATCCATTCTTTCCTGATTTTCTTCTTGACCATTTGCATTCCCTGATGCTCCCCCTGAATTGGACTGCTCAGAGTTTGGATTTTTAGTGTTTGACTCAGAGTTTGGGATAGATCCTTCAGCTGATTCACTTTCAGAATTTGAATTATTATTTTGAGATGTTTCTGAAGTATCTTCACACTCCCCCTCGACTGGTTCTCTATTTTGTTCTGTCAGAGAAATTTCCTCAGTGTTTACCAGTAGAGGTTCAGAGTATGCTTCGTCAGAGTTTGTTGGATTTGCTTCATCAGAGTTTACGTCATCAGAGTTTAGATCTTCATTTTCAAATCGAAGTTGATCATGATATTCTTCATCTTCTATTCCAGTAATTTTCTTGTCATCAAATGACACATGTATAGATTCCATGATCACTTTAGTTCTCAGATTGTAGACTCTGAAAGCTTTAGTTGATAGTGGGTATCCAACAAAAATACCTTCATCAGCTTTTAAGTCAAACTTGGTCAATTGTTCAGGATGAGTTTTCAACACAAAACACTTGCATCCAAAAATATGAAAATATTTCAAATTTGGCTTCTTATTCTTCACCATCTCATATGGTGTTTTCCCATGCTTGTTGATCAGTGTAGCATTTTGAGTAAAACAAGCTGTTTGAACAGCTTCTGCCCAGAAAAAAGTTGGCAATTTTGCTTCATCAAGCATTGTTCTGGCAGCTTCGATTAAGGTTCTGTTCTTTCTTTCAACTACACCATTTTGCTGTGGAGTTCCAGGTGCAGAGAATTCTTGCTTCACTCCTCTTTCTTTGCAGAAAGCTTCCATTTCAGAATTTCTGAATTCAGTCCCATTATCACTCCTGATAATTTTCACTTTGTGTTGTGATCCTTTGTCCAATTGCTTCACATGATCCATCAAAGTTAAGGCAGTTTCATCCTTCTTTGCTAAGAAATACACCCATGTGTATCTGGTGTATTCATCAACAATTACCAAAGCATATTTCTTTCTGCCCATTGACATTATATTCACTGGACCAAAGAGATCAACATGTAAAATATGATAAGGTTCCACAACTGAAGATTCAGATTTACTCTTGAAAGATGACTTCCTTTGCTTGGCCTTTTGACAAGAATCACATAGACCATCTAAGCTGAGTATTGACTTTGGAAGTCCCCTTACAAGATCTTTTCGAATCAGCTCATTGATGTTGTTCAAGTTTAGATGAGAGAGCTTCTTATGCCATTTCCAACTCTCTTCATTTGACATTTTTGCAGATAGACACACAGATTGTCCTTCAGAGTTTGTTACCAAACTTGCTTCATAAATGTTATTGCGCCTGTGTCCAACTAGAACAACTTTCCCAGTAGATTTGTTGATAAATTCACAATGTTCAGTATGAAAATCTACATGGTATCCTCTGTCACAGATTTGACTCACAGAAAGCAGATCATGCTTGAGTCCTGGGACTAGAGCTACATTTGTGATGATGACACTTCCAAGATTAATATTGCCATATCCCATAGTACGTCCTATGTTGCCATCTCCATAGGAAACTTTTGGGCCAGCTCTCTCCTCATAATCTGATAGCAGGGCTTTATTTCCAGTCATGTGTCCTGAACATCCACTGTCCAAGACTAGGGTACTTTCCCTTATGCCTTGCAATCACAAACAATTACAAAGAGTTAGATTTAAGGATCCAGACTTGCTTGGATCCTTTGGCTTTCTCAACATTTTTAGATTTTGCAGCGGAATAACTTTCAACAGAGTTTAAGCTAACTGTGTCAGACTTTACACTTGCAGAGTTTGCTTTAACCCATTTCAGGTTGGGTTTAAGCTTATAAAAGTTGTGATAAATAGCATGATAACTCTTACAAGTATAAATGGAATGCCAAGTGCTCCCACAATGTGTGCATAAAGTCTGTGGTCTAACCCTAACATAATCATTCTTTACTCCAGACTTGGAGGGTAAATAATTAATATCTTTGTTTTTCGTGCAGTAACTTGCAAGATGGTTAGTGCTACCACAACTATGACATGTCTTCCTAGGAGCATCAGAATTAGGCAGATAATCATTTCTTTTATTAATGCCTACTTTTCCATTCCTATTTTTCTTGGACATTTTCTGTTTGTTAACAGATTTTACCTCTTTGAGCTTATGTTTGAATTGTTTTTCTGTCATCGAACCAACATTAACCTGCTTATCGCAGATTTTTACTGGTTCTTTAAGAGCTTCTAATTTAACCTTAATCTCTGTTATTGAACCAACATTAACCTGTTTTTCACAAGTTTCAACTGGTTCCATAACAGCTTCTTTCATAACAACAGACTTTAGCTTACTGGATTCAGAAACAAATTTTACAGGTTTAAGTTGTGGTTTCACTTTCACTTTATCTTTAAACCTAAGTTCATCTTTCTCACAGTAACCTAAACCTACAGTGTCTGCTTGAAAAACTTGATGTGTGTCTTTTCCAGAATTAGTCCAGGTTTTAATCACTTTCCTCTCTTTTTCCAACTCAGATTCTATTTGCCTATATCTTTTAAGCAATTCCTGTTCAACATAAACAGCATCATCTCTCTCCTTTTGAACTTGTTGCATGTTAACAAGTCTCTCTTCAAGAAATTTATTCCTTTCTTTAAGACCTAGATTCTCAGATTTGATTCTTTCATTCTCTAAAGTCGGATCCCTATAGCTAACATGTATGCTTTTTAGATAAACTCTTAATTCAGATATATTATCAGTATCATAAGCATAAGTAGTTAGGGGTACCTTGTTTTCAGATGACTCAGCTTCATCTTTAACAGTTGCCATGAGAGCATAATTGACTCCCTCATCTGAGTCTGAAGTGTCTGCCCAGTCCTTGCCTTTAGTGATGAGTGCTTTCTCAGATTTTCCTTTCTTGCACTCTGGAGCATAATGACCCATCTCTTTACACTTGTAGCACTGGATCTCAGACTTGTCTTTCTTTCTAGACTTGGTATTCCCTCCATCAGACTTTCTGAAATTTCTCTTATCAGAGTTTGAATCTCTCCTAGAAAATCTCTTTCCTTTCTTGAAGTTCTTAAATCCCATCTTCTTGAAGGTCTTCACCATTAAAGCAGCCATTCTCATCATCTCTTCATCATCAGTGTTTGAGCCATCATCAGAGTTTGATGACTCACTTTCAGATTTAGTGACTAAAGCCTTTCCTTTGGCTTTCTTTCTTGATGATTCCTTCTTGACAGGTTTTTCTTCAACTTTAAGAGCAACAGATTTTGTCTTCTTTCCAGATCTTTTGTTTCTTTGTTCTATCTCCAGTTCATGAGTTTTGAGCAACCCATAGATTTCATCAAGATCTGTTTCTGCAAGATCATAATTGTCTCGTATTGTTGTTGCCTTTAAATCCCATCTTTCAGGTAGAGATAACAGAAACTTGAGATTTGACTCTTCAAGTTCATATTCTTTATCAACCAGGGACAAATCATTCAACAATTTACAAAATCTGTCATAAGTATCTGTCAAAGTTTCATTAGATCTCGAGTCAAAGTGTTCATACTCCTGTGTTAGAATGGTTTTCCTATTCTTCTTTATAGCACTTGTTCCTTGACACCTGACTTCTAAAGCATCCCAGATTTCTTTGGCAGTTTTGCAGCCAATAACTCTGATAGACATGACATTATCTAAGGCACTATGGAGTAAATGTCTAACCTTTGCATCCTTTGCAATTGATGAGATGTCTTCAGGAGTCAAGTCTTTCTTCTCTTTTGGAACAGTCTTTTGTTCTTGACCAGTAATAACAGGAGACAATTTAGTTGGCATATGAGGACCATCATTGATTCTATCAAGGTATTCTGGATCTGTGGCTTCCAGAAACATGGTCATCTTCACCTTCCATATTGGATATTCAACTGGTCTTAGAATTGGAACCCTTATAGTCTCATATCGACTAACAGAAGTTGGTTGAACCTTCTGAGCATTCGAACCTGCATTAGAACCTTCCTGAGAGTTGTCAGCCATGATTATACTTGTGTTTAGATCGATAAACTGTATATATTAAACAGACTTGGCTCTGATACCAATTGTTAGGCCGATTACACAATATATAATCAATATAAGTATGATAATCACAATAAGGAACACTGTTTATGAATCAACAACTGAATTATATAAATAACTCTTCTCTTTGTGATGTAAAGTATCACAGAGAGTTGCTAGGTTACAAGAATAATGTTTTCAATAATCGCATCCCTTTTAGGGTTAACCTATCTGTGTTTATATATTACACAGCTACATAGAATCAATCTCTAATTGATATTCCTATAAATTAGCTATACAAATTATATCAAATTAGGATTGCTTCTGTCTTCTGTTCCGTTTCCTTATCTGTCTCAATATATCTTGCTTCTTTCCATCTTCAAGATATATTACTGTTAGGAATATGTTGTTCTTGATGATAAACATAAAACACTTAGTAGAATTTGTGTAAAGTCACTTTGTAGCTGTCAACGAAATGGCATGCTTTGCAGCATTCCGTTGACAGGAAGCTCATTAACAAAATGAGTGTTGTAGCAATTGCATTGTACAATACTTCTCAAATGATAGGCATTCTGTTATAAGATAGGTTTTCTAAGTCATGTTGACTAAGTACTAGATAGGCAAAATAGGTTGGTTAATTGTAAATATATTAGGCCTTGTAATTTTGCCTAAGTGAAGACATGTCAACGGTATGAAGATTACTCTGTCAACGGTATGGAGTTTACTCATCAACGAAACGAGGGAAACACCATCAACGGAATGAAGAATAAAGCTATCAACGAAACACATCTCCCTGCTATCAACGAATCATTATTGTTTTTCTGAATAGTTGACAAAGTGATAGTGACAGTTTACTGAACAGATCTAAAGGTGATGTGGAAGTGTACTTTGCATTGGAAACCATTAAAATGGACATGGGGAATAAGGAAACATCCCAGTTTCCAATTGGGTCTTGGGAGTGATCATAATAAGCATGAAGACAAAAGCAAGGATCTCCAAGAACCACTGGACAAAGGGATGAAAAGCAAACTATTGGCGGTTACTCATTGTACTTTAAGTGTAGCCAAAAATAGGGTTGTAAACTTGGGGATATATAACCAAGTGTAGCAGTTACTTTAATTATAGAGAAGAAAAACAAATAGTTTGTATTAGCTATCCTTGAGAGCATTCTTCTCTACAACCTTGTAACTGAGCAGCTGTGTACTTTTGTATCACAGATTATTTCCGCAATAAAAATCACTTCAGTTGGATCATCAAACAATCCAACTGAAATTATTTATGTGCTTGTGATTTTTACTTTAAGTTCAGTTTTTATTTGTAAGTTGTTTTAAGTTTAAAGAAATATCAAGAATTGTATTCAACCCCCCCTTCTACAATTCTGTTAGGTCATTTGGGATTAACAATTGGTATAAGAGCGAGCTTCTAACATACAAGAAGTTTAAAGACCAAGACCAAAAACAGAAACCATGGTAAAGAAGGATGCAGGTGTGAAGATACCAGTTCTTGATAAGGACAATTACTTTCACTGGAAAGTAAAGATGCATTTACATCTCATGTCTATGGATGAGAGGTATGTAGACTGCATTGAGAAAGGTCCACACGTTCCCATAAAGCTTGATTCTAGAGTTGGACTGCTAGATGATGCTCCTGATGTAGAGATTCCAAAACCTGTCTCAGAATGGACTGTTGAAGATGTTGCAGAAGTCCATAAAGACAAAAGAACCATGACCATTCTGTTTAATGGTTTGGAGCAAGAGATGTTTGACAATGTCATAAACTGTACAACCTCCAAAGAAGTATAGGACACTGTTAGAACTCTCTGTGAAGGAACTGAGCAAGTCAGGGAAAATAAAATGCAACTCCTTATACAACAATATGAGCATTTTCATTTTAAAGCTGGTGAAACCCTAAATGACACGTTTAGTAGGTTTCAGAAGCTTTTGAATGGATTAAAGCTGTATGGGAGGATCTATCAAACCAAGGATTCAAACCTTAAATTTCTTAGAGCTCTTCCAAAAGAATGGAAGCCTATGACTGTTTCTCTCAGAAACACTCAAGAGTACAAAGACTACACTCTTGAAAGGCTTTATGGAACCTTGAAGACATATGAGTTGGAAATGGAGCAAGATGAAGAAATTGAAAAGGTACAGAAGAAGGGTGGATCTATTGCATTGATTGCATCTGTGAACCAACTGGAAGATGACACTGAAGAAGCTGCAAAGGCCACAACTAGTCGAGCTAGTTGTAGAAGTGATGTTAGCAAGGGTAAAGGCAAGATGACAGAAGAAGAAGAACCAGAACCAGCCAACTTGGATGACTTAGATGAGATTGATGAACACATTGCTTTTCTGTCAAGAAAATTCTCTAAGTTCAAGTTCAAGAGAAACTCAGAAGCAAGGCCACCAAGGAGAGACTTTCAACCTAACAAAAGTAACTGGATTGAAAAGTCTAAATCTAAATGTTTCAATTGTGGAATGCTTGGTCACTTTGCTGGAGACTGCAGAAAGCCCAAGATTGAGAAGGGCAACAGGAAATTTGAACCTGTTGATTATAAAAAGAAATACTTTGAACTTCTCAAGCAAAAAGAAAAGGCTTTCATGTCTCAGGAGTATGATTGGGCTGGTAATGGTGAAGATTCTGATGATGATGTTGAATATGTCAACTTGGCTCTTATGGCTAACAATCATGAGCAGGAAGCAAGCTCCTCAAGCAACCAGGTAACAATTACTAATCTTTCTGAGCTTTCTAAAGAGGAATGCGATAGTGCAGTAAATGAAATGTCTACTGTATTATATAATTTACGTGTTACTCTTAAATCACTTACCAAAGAGAATTCAAGAATAAAAGAGACTAATTTGCTCTTAAGTGATAGGAATGCAATGTTAGAAGCACAGCTCATTGAATTTGAGAAAATGAGATGTGTTAGTAGGGATGCTAAGAAGGAACTTGAGAACGTGTTACAAAGGGAAGAAATTCTTAAGACACAACTTGAAATAGAACAAAGTGTGATTGCTAAATGGAAAGATGCCAGGAATGTTGCTACCAACATCATTAATGTTCAAGGTATGGAATCTTTCTGTGAACAATCATGGAAAAAGAACAAAGAGAAACTAGGGTATGTTTGTGAAACCTTAGAATCAGAAACAGAGTCAACAAACAACAATGATCATTTGTTGAAGGTTGATATGTCAACGGAATGCAATGTTTCGTTGACAGATGAACCATCAACCGATCAGGGTGTTTCGTTGACAGAGAAAAGAAAAGATGAACTCATTAGACTTAATAATAAGTATGGTCCTGTCACCAAGAACTTTGTTCAAGGTGAGTCTAGTAAATCAAAGAAAGTTGAGAAGCCTGTTGAGAGAGCTAATGTAGGTCACTTGTCCAACAAGCAATTGAAAGATAAGTTAGAGAATGTTCAAGTTGAGGCTAAGGGAAATAAAAAGAATAACAGGAATGGCAAAGTAGGAATTAACAAACACAACAATTACACACCTGATAAATATGCTCCTAGAAAGACATGTGTTAATTGTGGAAGTGTTAGTCATTTATCTGCTAACTGCAAATCTGTTAAGAAGACTGTTAAAGTGAAAATTCCCAAGCCTGCAATGAATAGTTCTATGCCTACAATGCCTGTTATGCCTAACATGTTTGCTCCATATGCACAATTTCAAAATCCATATGCCAGCATGCCATTTGTGTCTAATCCATACATGAATATGTTTAATGTGCCACAAATGCCATGGAATATGAATAACATGTTTGTTCCTCCAATTATGCATGCTGTGAATGAAAATGCGAGCAATCCTCAGAAATCAACACCAAGGATAAATATTGATTTAAATCAATCTGAGCCCAAGGTGAAAAATGATATAAAAGGAAAAGCAAAGGCTAACAAAACAGGACCCAAGGAAACTTGGGTACCAAAATCGACTTGATTTGATTTTATTGTGTGCAGGGAGACAAAAGGAATCTTTGGTACTTGGATAGTGGTTGTTCAAGACACATGACTGGTGATTCTACCCTGCTCACAGAGTTTCAGGAAAAAGCTGGCCCTTGTATTGCTTTTGGAGATGACAGCAAAGGCTACACAAAGGGATATGGCTTGATTTCAAAAGAGAATGTCATCATAGATGAGGTTGCATTGGTGGATGGTCTTAAGCACAATTTGCTTAGCATCAGTCAACTTTGTGACAAAGGATTTTTAGTTACTTTTTCTAGAGAAGCTTGTGTTGTTTCTAAAGGAGGAAACAACAATGTGGTAATGACTGGATTCAGAAGAGGGAATGTGTACATTGCTGACTTTAGTAGCACAAGTCCAGAAACCATCACTTGTCTTTTCAGCAAGGCAAGCAAGGATGAAAGTTGGCTATGGCACAAGAAATTATATCATCTGAATTTTAAAGTTATGAATGACTTGGTGAGGAAAGATCTTGCTAGAGGAATTCCACAGGTGGAGTTTTCCAAGGATGGTTTGTGTGATGCCTGTCAAAAAGGGAAACAAAGGAAGGCATCATTCAAAAGCAAGACAGAGTCATCAATTGTCCATCAGCTTGAGTTGCTTCATATGGATTTGTTTGGCCCTGTAAATGTCATGTCTATTTCAAAGAAGAAATATTGTCTTGTGATTGTTGATGATTTTTCTTGATTTACATGGACTTTCTTTTTGCTCTCCAAAGATGAGGCAAGTGAAATCATTATCAATCACATCAAGATGGTAAACAATCATCCTGACTTGAAAGTAAGAAGGATTAGGAGTGACAATGGGACAGAATTCAAGAATTCAAGCATGAAGGTGTTCTGTGAAGAAAATGGTATTTTGCATGAGTTTTCAGCAGCAAGGACACCACAGCAAAATGGTGTTGTTGAAAGGAAAAACAGAACACTTATTGAAGCTGCAAGGACAATGCTAGATGAATCAAAGTTACCAACTTATTTTTGGGCTGAGGCAGTTAATACAGCTTGCTTCACTCAGAATATTTCTTTGATTAACCAGGCCAAAGGAATGACCCCTTATCAGCTACTCAAAAGAAAGAAGCCACTATTGGATTTTCTTCATGTCTTTGGATGCAAGTGTTTTGTTCTGATAAATCAAGCTGAGCATTTGGGGAAATTTGAAGCAAAGGCAGATGAAGCAATATTTGTGGGATATGCAGCAGGGAAAGCCTACAGAGTCTATAATCTCAGAACCAACATTGTTATGGAATCTGTACATGTTGTTTTTTATGATCTCAAAATTCAAGGTCTCTGTGATGAAGGTTTCCATGAAAGTCTTTTTTTTGAAAATGAGGAAGGAGATCAAGTGAATCATGTTAAGGCTACTGAGAAACAGCCTAAAGTTGTTGTATCTAGCACAGATGAAAGCAGCAGTGAAGATGAAATTGCTGCATTAAGATTGAAAAGAATAGCTGCTAGCAGACCAAATGGTCATTTCGTTGACAGTCATGATGGTGGATTCGTTGACAGTCAAAATGAGCGTTTCGTTGACAGTCAAAATGGTGATACCGTTGACAGTCATAGAAATGCTTCTAGAAGTGATCATTTAGGGACAACAAACTCAGGGGGAGTTTCTCAAGGACAAATATCCAATCAAGGCAATCATGATCATGAAGGTACCTCTTCAAGAGCAAATCTACCTCCCTCAAGGAAATGGACTAAAGATCATCCCTTTGAACTTATTATAGGTGATGTTTCTTCAAAAGTCCAAACTAGAAGAGCAACTCAAGAAGAATGTCTATATAGCAGCTTTCTGTCTCAAGATGAGCCAAAGAAAGTTGAGGATGCACTTCTAGATCCAGATTGGGTTTTGGCTATGCAAGAAGAGCTAAACCAATTTGAAAGGAACAATGTTTGGAAGCTGGTGCCCAAGCCTAAGGACAGGAGTGTCATAGGCACAAAATGGGTGTTCAGAAACAAGATGGATGAAAATGGCATAGTCACAAGGAACAAAGCAAGATTGGTTGCAAAAGGCTATTCACAGGAAGAAGGAATTGATTTTGATGAAACATTTGCTCCTGTTGCAAGACTAGAAGCAATAAGGATTTTCCTAGCCTATGCAGCCCATGCCAATTTCAAAGTCTATCAAATGGATGTGAAGAGTGCTTTTCTGAATGGGGAATTGGAAGAGGAGGTGTATGTAAGTCAACCTCCTGGTTTTGAAGATGATGATTTTCCAGAATATGTATACTTCCTCCTCAAGGCACTCTATGGTTTGAAACAAGCACCTAGAGCCTGGTATGACACACTTTCACAGTTCCTCCTTGAGAATCACTTCACTAGAGGTACTGTAGATAAAACTCTTTTTCACAGGGTTGTGAATGGTTCTACTATACTTGTTCAAATTTATGTAGATGACATAATCTTTGGGTCTACAGATGTGAAACTTTGTCAAAAGTTTGTCAAGCTTATGCAAAGTAAATATGAAATGAGCATGATGGGAGAATTAACTTACTTTCTTGGTCTTCAAGTGAAGCAAGTTAATGAAGGCATTTTCATTAGTCAAACAAAATATATTCATGATTTATTAAAGAAGTTTAATTTAATGGAATGCTCTCCTGCCAAAACTCCCATGCCTACTGCCACCAAACTTGAATTGAATACTAAGGAAAAATCTGTGGACATTTCAGGTTACAGAGGCATGGTAGGCTCACTTTTATATTTAACAGCTAGTAGACCTGATATTATGTTTGCTACATGTCTATGTGCTAGATTTCAGGCTGATCCTAGGGAATCCCATTTAGTTGCTATTAAAAGAATTTTCAGATATCTCAACGGAACACCAAACCTTGGCATTTGGTATCCTAGAGAATCTGGCTTTGAACTAATTGGTTATTCAGATGCAGATTTTGCAGGATGTAAAATTGACAGGAAAAGCACAACAGGCACCTGTCAATTCTTAGGAAACAAGCTTGTCTCATGGTTCAGCAAGAAACAAAACTCAGTTTCTACCTCCACAGCTGAGGCTGAGTATATTGCAGCTGGAAGTTGTTGTGCACAGATCTTATGGATGAAAAATCAACTACTTGATTATGGATTGAGAGTTGAGAAAATTCCTATTTTCTGTGACAACACTAGTGCCATTGCCATTACTGAGAATCCAGTGCAGCATTCAAGGACCAAGCACATTGACATCAAGTACCATTTCATTAGAGAACATGTTATGAATGGTACTGTGGAGTTACATTTTGTTCCAAGTGAACAACAACTTGCAGACATCTTTACCAAGCCACTTGATGAATCCACATTCTCAAGATTAGTAAGTGAGCTAGGTATGCTAAATTTCTCTTAATTATTTTGAGATTTTTGCAAGTTAAAATGCAGCCAGAAACTTGCTATGTTTTTCTGTGAATTAATTTTCTCAGGAAAAAGTGAAATTTTGTCTAAGTCAAAATTACTATGTCAACGAAACGAATCATTTCATTGACAGTCTTAGCATTTTTCTGGGTGTTTCGTTGATAGCTCTTTTATATCAACGAAACACAGCTTTATCAACGAAATAAGACGGGACTTTAACCGCCCAATCCTGATTCGTTGATTTAGCGCTTTTAATCTGAACCGTTGATATTTGACACGTCCGTTACCACGATCTGTGCATACACCCCTGTAAGTATAAATCATTGTAATTCTTTAAAAGTAACGGTTATATTTTTAAGCCAATCCAGTAATTTACATTTATTATTGGACTCTTTTTCTGAGAATTTTTGGGGGAGTATTTAAGAAATTCTATTTTCTTTATTTTCTTTTTACCTGTTCTCAAAAATTCCAAAGGCTTTTCTCTCTTCTTCTCTCTAACAAGCAATTTAGCTCGAAGCTTTTCTTCACACAACAATGGCACCCATAGTCAAGCTTATGTCTGCTGGAGGGTTCATTTACGAAAAGAACAACTCAATCCCATTTGTTGTCAAGGAGGGTCCAAACAGTATCTTTTTCAAGATGATGGACTTCATGAAGAACTGCAAATTGAGCTATGCAATGTTTCACTCAACTCCTCTCTATAATGAGATAATCGAGGAGATTTGGACCTCGTGTGAGTATAGTGGAACAAACTGCACACTGCAATTCACCATACAAGGTAAAGAGTACATAGTTAATTCTGATGTATTGCAAGCATGTTTACATATTCCTGAAAATAACTGTGATGCTTTGCCTACAATCACTGAAATGGTTAACTTGCTAAATTCCATAAACTACTCTTTGCCTACTGATAATTTGGGTAAGATAATTAGGAGAGGTTTGGTTAGAGAATATAGTTATTTAGCTGATGCATTTATCAAGGTATTTTCTGGTAAGATTAGCAACTTTGATGCATTGACCAATTCTATGTTAATTCTATATACCATGCTCCTAACTGATAGATATTACAACTTTAGCACCCAACTTATGTATGAAATTGGTGCTAAGTTGGGTGATAAGGCTAATAGGAAAAAGAATATCTATTATGCTAGGTTTCTGATGATGTTGGCTAATCATGTTAGTCCAACACCATTAGTTATTTCTAACCATGTTTCCAAGTTTGAGTGTTTTGTGCAAGAAAAGAGAGTATTGACAGACATACTGAGGCTGAACCACAATGGTGATGTTCCAGTGGTGTATCTGCCAATAATTGAGGTAACTACTGCTATTCCTTCTAGTATTGTTGTTACTTCAACTGTATCACCCAATCCTGTTGCCGTGGAGTCTGTAGTTGTGACCCAACAGGCTCATGCCCCAGCAACAAGACCAAAATCAAAGAAATCCTCCAAGCTAACCTCAGGTGCTTCCCAAAAGGCACCTGTTGTAAAATCCACTACACAACCTAAGGGGAATGTTGTAGGTGCTGTGAGAGGTGAGGGAATGGGTGAACATAAAAGAAACCCTAAGGATAAGGAAGGAAAGATGAGTGAGATCCAGCCAAGCCCCATTGTGTCTTCCCAACAAGGCACAATGAGTAAAATGGATTTAAACACAAGTCTAATTGCATCCTCCCAAAAGGATGTGATTATTGAAACAAGCTCTCAACCTAGAGCACAGTCCAAAAGGGTAAGGGACACTTCAAGCCCACAGTCTACATTTTCCCAATACCAAAGGAGAGTGAAGCAAAAGTCCAAGGGTACACAGGGTGCACACACACTGGAAGCTACACTTCCAGTTTCTCAAATTCAGTTTGATGTAACCCCTATTATCACTCTGGGGTTACAGTCCCATTCTCTAAACATCAACCTTGAACAATCTCCATCAAATTCACCAACTTTATCTCTAGATGTGGACATGATCCATACATCTATTCCTGATTCTCCAACTCTAATCTTGGAGAAGCCCCACTCTGAAGCTGGTGGCCATCACTTGTTAAGTGATTTGTTGGGCCATCAACCAATTTTTTCTAAAGTTGCAAGAGGATCTGTGGACCAATCTCTCAAATCAATCACCACAGATTCTACTGTAATTTCTCATTCTCAAAGTGCTTTCTTGACTTCATCAACGAAACAGTCTATTTCGTTGACAAGTGTTTCTCCATCAACGGTATCCATACCGTTGACAGTTCAAACTACCATTCTGTTGATAGGTCATTCTACACCCCTTATTGAAAATCAAGTTGTTTCCACAACTAGTGTAGATGACCTGGTGGTAGTTGAGACACTTTTAGGTTTGAAAGGGAGTGAAATTGAGAGGCTGGCTTGAAGCCAGGCAAAAGGAGAGGCTGAGAGTGAGAGGCTGGCTACTTCTTCCAGCCAGGCAAAAGGAGAGACTGAGAGTACCACCTTAGTAGGTGAAGGTGAGGGTGTGAGAGGTGTGAGCCATGGGGAGCCCATGATGCAAGAAAAGAGTGGAGAGAGAGAAGGGACTACAGGAGCCATAAGGATGGAAGCAGCCATTGCAAGTGAGTTAATGGGGGTCAGTGAGGGAGAAAGGGAACTTACCTTCCAAGAGCATTATCAACAAACTCTGGATAGTATTTCCCTGGATCCTGAGACCTTTACTCATCCTGTGTCAGCCTATCAAGTTATGGCTCAACAGGGCAATGTGGAGGCAGAAAGGTCACTCAACTTAATTCATACTACTGCATCAATGCAAAGAGCCAAGGATGCCTTGACCAACCTACCTCCAGGAGCTGCAGCAAGTGGAGAATTTGAGTTTTCTGATGATGAAGACAACTTTGGTGACAATCTACCGGTGGCCACTACTACACAGACTAGGACTTCTGTGGTGCCTCCTACACCAAACTGGCTTTCTCAAGATATGCATGGTAGATCCAACTTGGATGCTGCTATTACAAGGCAATACAATGAGGCATATCTAGCTCATGAGTCAGCAACTGCAAGGGACAAGAAATTCTATAAGGCCATAATGGATTCTCTGGAAATTCAAAGGCTACAAATGTTGCAGACAAGGATTGAAGCTACAGAAATTAAGGATTCAATTAGCAACCTTAGGGATGCTATTGACAGGAGGCTAGATGAAAAGCTTCCTCTTCACACTGTCTCCAAGATGTCAAGGTTTTTCACCAAGGAACCTGAAGTGTCCTCATCTTTGAAAACTCTCTCCTCTAGAGTGGACAAAGTTGAGGCTACACTTTCTCACATGCAGAAGGAACAGGAGAAGCAAACTAGCCTACTCACCCAGCTTCTGGCAGCTCAAGGAATCCCTATCATCTCACTTGATGATAACAAAAAGGGGGAGAAAACTAAGGAGCTAGAGATACAAATTACAAAGGTTTTGGTCCCAGCCATCTCCTTGCCAGAAGAGCCATTAGCAATGGGGGAGTTTGGAAAGAAGAAAAAGGATGGCATTGACCTGATCCAGGAAGCTTCTATGAGGATGAGACTTGCAGAACAAATCAAAGACCATTGGTCCAACATAGAAGCAAGGGTCAAGAAAATTGCTGGAACTACAAAGGACTCCAATCCATCAACGGATCAACCATCAACGGATGCCATGGTTCTAGTGTCAACGGAATGGGAGCCACAGACCAATTCTTTTTATAAGGTAGAGCCCCTTCTACATGGAGTCACTCAAGGTCCAAGGAAGGAAAAAGGACAAACTTCATGCATTAGGGATGTGGAACAAGCTACACTCCAAAGAAGCCTATCTCCCAAGTCCCCTGCTAAACCAAAGGGCAAAAATACAGAAAGGACTTTCTATCCTGCACCTTATCCAGATGAGCTCAAGCTTCTTGGTCTACTTATCACAAAAAGCAAGGAAAGCAATGATTACGAGATAAGGAAGCAAATGGCAATTGTCTACAGGAATGGACAACAAATTTGTGTTTGGGCTGGTCACCCAAACTTTGCTGAAGCTAAAGCTGAAGAGTCAGAAAGAGCAGCAATGCAAGCCCTTGCAATTGCTCAGTCTCTTGATGAAGAAGAAAGACAGCAAGAAGAAAAAGCAAGAGAGGAAAGGAGTGCAAAGAAGAGCACAAGGCAACCAAAGGCAAGAGCTAGGAGAAACATAGCCTTTGAGAATGATGACTTTCAGAACACTGCATCAGACTCTTCTGTACCAATTGCACCTCCAACAAATCCTGATCCAGTTTCAGAGGTAAAGTTAGCCTGTGATCCCAATCATCCTGTAAATTTCCATGATCAACCAATTGAGCCAAAGGAAGAGCCAATTGAGTTTGATGAGGCCAACTTCCCAAAATTCCTATTTGAAAAGGATCAGCCAATGAAGACCAAGAAAAGGGCTGTCAAGGCAAAGCCAATATTTGTGAGAAAGCCACAACCTCAGAAGCCCCCTTCAAATCCAGAGGACTGCATGTACATTGCTGACATCATGGAAGAATCTAGCTTACATCTTGATTTAGACAACTTGGTGGAAGTAAGGGGCATTGCAGCTTCTCAAAAGATGCCTGAAAGGTTAGTTTTCACATTCAAGGGTGGTAGAGAACAAGTATGGCCTCTCTACAGAATTTTAGGAGAAGACTACCAAACACTACTCACAGTGTTTAGATGCTTGAAGAAAAACTTTGGCTTCACCAAAACAGCCAAGTCTGAGGTGGTCTCCAAAATATGTCAAATAAAGGCTAGCTGGAACAAGCCTGAGGCTCTTCCCAGGATGCTTAGAGTGCCCTCAACAGGAAAGAAGATCCATCTTCAACCTTACTGGATGATGGAATTTAAGGACAAGGACAACTGCAGAAGGTTCTTCAGGATGGAAGACCAGCTGGATAAGGCATCTAATCAAACTCTAAAGCTTATGCAATCCAAGCTTGGTGATCAAGATGAGGAAGAGAAGATCTTCTACAGAAGGCTACAGGTTCAGATTGAGGAAAACAACTCTAAGAGAGGGAGGAAGACTATGCCACAAAGAAGACAAAGATGAATCATTTGCTCAGTCTAGAGGAGCACTTCTTGGCATTAGTCTTGTAAGTCTTGTATTTTATTCAAAATATTATGAAGCTTAATGCATTTTCTACTTTTGTAATTTAGCATGTATATGAGTGTTTTTGTTATCATCAAGTCTCTTGATTTATGGCTGTTATTCTATCAGTCATAAATTGGGGGAGATTGTTAGGAATATGTTGTTCTTGATGATAAACATAAAACACTTGGTAGAATTTGTGTAAAGTCACTTTGTAGCTGTCAACGAAATGGCATGCTTTGCAGCATTCCGTTGACAGGAAGCTCATCAACGAAATGAGTGTTGTAGCAATTGCATTGTACAATACTTCTCAAATAATAGGCATTCTGTTATAAGATAGGTTTTCTAAGTCATGTTGACTAAGTACTAGATAGGCAAAATAGGTTGGTTAATTGTAAATATATTAGGCCTTGTAATTTTGCCTAAGTGAAGACATGTCAACGGTATGAAGATTACTCTGTCAACGGTATGGAGTTTACTCATCAACGAAACGAGGGAAACACCATCAACGGAATGAAGAATAAAGCTATCAACGAAACACATCTCCCTGCTATCAACGAATCATTATTGCTTTTCTGAATAGTTGACAAAGTGATAGTGACAGTTTACTGAATAGATCTAAAGGTGATGTGGAAGTGTACTTTGCATTGGAAACCATTAAAATGGACATGGGGAATAAGGAAACATCCCAGTTTCCAATTGGGTCTTGGGAGTGATCATAATAAGCATGAAGACAAAAGCAAGGATCTCCAAGGACCACTGGACAAAGGGATGAAAAGCAAACTATTGGCGGTTACTCATTGTACTTTAAGTGTAGCAAAAAATAGGGTTGTAAACTTGGGGATATATAACCAAGTGTAGCAGTTACTTTAATTATAGAGAAGAAAAACAAATAGTTTGTATTAGCTATCCTTGAGAGCATTCTTCTCTACAACCTTGTAACTGAGCAGCTGTGTACTTTTGTATCACAGATTATTTCCGCAATAAAAATCACTTCAGTTGGATCATCAAACAATCCAACTGAAATTATTTATGTGCTTGTGATTTTTACTTTAAGTTCAGTTTTTATTTGTAAGTTGTTTTAAGTTTAAAGAAATATCAAGAATTGTATTCAACCCCCCCCCCCCCCCTTCTACAATTCTGTTAGGTCATTTGGGATTAACAATTGCTTCTAGAATCTTCAATGTTAGCACCGACAGCTTTATCAACTCTCACCCCGTCAGACTTTATCAAACTCTGACTGGCTTCTAGTAAACTCTGATGAACACCTGTTGCTTAAACACTGATAAACACTCATCAGCAATTATATCTAACAATGTTATTACCTTTTCAACTGCATTTGATATTTGTACGTCATTTCCTTTATTTCTTATATGACTCTTGAAAGGGCTTGGCATGACTGTCTTCTTTTTGCCTTGTGTGACTGTCTTATGAACCGGTATTACTATCTGATGAACCGGTATGACTATCATTTTCGCCTTGTATGACTTTCGGTTCTGAGTCATACAAGTATAATAATAATTCTAATTTAATTAAACTTATAATTAATTGAAGGAATAAATTAATTCTTGTTGAATTAATTTATTAGATAAATTAACTAACTGATTTAATTAATTAAAATAGAATTAATACAACTTCTTAAGTTCTTTTAGTATTATATTAATTCTAATTGAATTAATCTATTAATTAATTTAAGGAATAAATTAATTCTGATTGAATTAATTTATTGAGTAAATTAACTAACTTATTTGATTAATTAAAATAGAATTAATACAACTTCCTAAGTCCTTTTAGTATTATATTAATTCTAATTGAATTAATCTATTAATTAATTTAAGGAATAAATTAATTATGATTGAATTAATTTATTGAGTAAATTAACTAACTAATTTGATTAATTAAAAGAGAATTAATATAATTCATTGATAACAGAATCATCCTTTGAACCACTAAAATTACTGACGAACTTCCACTGTATTGATGTTGACACTCGATGTACTGTCTGGTTCATGAGTGACTAACTACAATGTTTGTTCTTCATTTCTTAACTTTAAGTTGTGGTCCATCTTTTTTTCCCTTTTGAAATTTTCCAGTAGAATGTATTATACTGCGAGGAAAAGGAAGTTTGTGTTGTCATGCTTTAGCACATATTTTACAAGCAAAAATTATAGAAGAACTAGTAATATCAACTTTACAAATAGATTTGAGTTTGGATAAAGACAAATGTCCTAATCTAGTGTGCCAAACCACAACTGAAACATCAGCACAACTAGAAGAAAACAATGAAGTAGCAGTAGGCAAAGGGAATTGAGTAAAAGATGCCATACTGGAAGACAACAGATATAGACCTCTCTGAGATTCACCAAGTACCAGTGGCTTCCTTAGAGAATGGCCCTGCAAATAACAATGACCAGATGTAAATTAAACATTACAATCTAGATGTTTAGTCAACTTACTGATGGAGAGAAGATTATATTTGAAATGAGGCACATAAATGACATCTTGGAGTGTAATATCAGATGTTAAAAGAACTGTACCAATAAGAGAAATACTAATGATTTCTCCATTAGGCAAAGAAATATGAATTGGCTGTGATAAGGAGATAAAAAAGTAAACACATGCTTTTGAGAGCACATGTGATCACTGTCACCACTGTCCAGAATCCAAGTAATAGTATTTGAATCTGAAAGAATCTGAAAGACAAGTAACAGATGGTAATAATGAAATGTTATCAGCAAAATTAGCGTTGCTAGTGTCTGAGTTTTGAGCTGACTTGAGCAAGTTCATAATCTGTGAACATAAATCTGGAGAAATAACTGTAGATGATCCAGTAGAAACATGAGTAGCAGTCACAGAAGTAGTAGATTGACCAAGAGTATTTGGTGAGTCAAACAACTCTGCTTATGCAGCCATTCTTCTAGGTTTGGTAAACTTGAAATCTGCAAGAAAGCCATGTAACTTAAAACATTTATCGATTGTATGTCCGGATTTCTTACAATAGTTGCAATGAAGCTTCCTAGCATCAAAACCAGGTTTCTTATTCCCACCAGTTTGACTATTATTGGAACCATAATTTCCAGAATTTCTAGGCCTAGTGGAATTGACAATCAGAGAAGCAGAATCATGCATAAAATGACCAGTTGTATGTATTTCTTTATGTGTCTCCTCCTGAAGTAACAAGCTATACTTTTGACTGATAGAAGCGAGAGGGGACTTCATCCCCTCATAATAATGAAATAATCATTAAGGCCCATTAGAAACTGAATTAACCCTTGATCTTGTTGAAACTTAGTCAATTTCTGAGCAGCACCACAAGAACATCCACAAGAACATATGAAAATTAAACAAAGAGCATCAATATCATCCCATAACATCTTAAGTTTTGTGAAATAATCTGCTACATTAGAATTTCCCTGAGTAATTTCTGTTAGATCCTTATGGAAACCGAATAATTGTGCTCCATTAGAGACACCGTACCTTTCTTCTAATTCCATCCACATTTTATGAGCCGTGGTGGAGTAAATCACACTTCTACCAATAGACTTGGACAAAGCACCAAGAATCCAAGAAATTACCATATCATTACATCGTGACCAACTCTTAAAATTGGGAGTAGTAGACGCAGGCTTGGGGATAGAACCATCAATGAACCTAATTTGTTTCTAGCAGAAAGTGTGATAGACATGGAACGTTTCCAATTGCTAAAACTAGTACCATCAAATGAGTCACCAACTAACTTAATTCCTGGACTATCAGAGGACTGAAGATGAAGCGGATTATCTTTACTGAATTGAGTAAATTATGAATTGTCATGATGAGTTTGATGATGAGTTTGATGATCAGTTTGTGAATTTTGATGATTTTCAGGATTTGTGTGTTGAGCACTCGTATGTGAAGATTCAGTCATGGTTTATAATTGAGTAACGAGAACACACAATTAATAAACACTAACGAATTAACAAACTCAAGAAATTGTAATTATATTGAAATACGAAAAGAGAGAGAGATAGACAACAAGAAGATATATAGAATGAGAGATGATTAAAGGGAGATTTACACAGAAAGATTATGAAAGATTCTCAAAGAGAGATTACGAAAGAGATTGATCTAGAGAGATTGATATATCTAAAAATGCAAAAAATAAGCTAGAACGCAAGAACGAAGATACCTGTGAAGTATACAAAGAGAAATGATCGATAGATCTGTACTAAATCACTATGTATATTCGATTATGCCATGAAAATAGATTGTTTTGCTCTGATACCATGTGAAAACTATACTATCTTGTATGTAACGAAGGAGAAGCAGTTGAGAAAAGGAGGAAATATATTCATTGATTACTAAACTATAGATCACAAGAGTGAGTAAAAACAATACAAGAATGTACCTATATACAAGTTTTGATAAAAAGTTTGTTACAGAAGTCTAACTAACTAATCATTACAAATCATTGACTAATTGAGTGTGTTTTCTAGAGTTGACTATTTGTATAAATTAAGGGCATGTTTGGGTACCAGAGAATAAGTCGGCTTATGACTTATAAACTCATAAGAGCTTATAAGAGTTTACGAGGGGTGTTTGTGTACTCAGCTTATTTGATAACTTATGACTTATAAGTTGATAAGTTGAATGTTAGAAATCACCAACATTTTACTTAACTTATCAACTTATTCTTTGATATCTTTATTTTTTTAATACTTTATATTTTTACTTTTGTGTTTTTAAATATTTTTTTAATTTAAAATGCAAGTGTTGAAATCATTGTATTTAATAATTATTTTTTTCAAATTTAATTTAGCAAATTCTTAACTAACTTCTAAGTAAATTTATCCAAACACCCGTATAACTTATAAGAATCTATCAACTTATCGCTTATAAAGCACTTACTCATTTTAAGCTATAAGTCAACTTTTTTGTGATACCCCAAACACGCACTAAGTAATACTCCCTTCGTCCCACCCATTTCTTTATACTTTCCTTTTTGGATGTCTTATCCAATTCTTTAAATTCCAAAACTTTCCTAAAATAGTAAAGTTTTATAATATAAAAATCAACTACTTCCACTACTTTCCTGCACTTTCCTTACTTTATATTTTAAACTCCATGCCCCGCCCAAATGATAACTGTTGGGCGAGAGGATGGGAGGACCAAATACAACCAAATACAACGCAAACCGTGCAGAGTAAATAAGAAAATCAAACCCCATCGCTATCCACCTAACAGCTCTGTTCTAAAAGTCGGCGATTAATCGGGATTAATCGCCGATTAATCGCTAGACGGCGGGTCACCGAACTGATTAAGCGAAAATCAGTCAATTAATCGTTTTTTTCATAAAAACGGTCAAAAATCGGCTGAATCGGTCAAAAATCAGATTAATCGGTCAAAAATCGGGCTAATTATTAAAAAATAGTTAAAATTAAAAAAAAAAATAAAAAAATTAAAAGGTAGAAACTTGATTAAACAATAGGAAAAAACATTATTTTTGTACATATAATTATAATTTTAGATGCCTAAATCGTAAATCCTCTTAAATTTTTCTCTTAAATTGATCTCTAATTGAAAAGTTAAACCTTCAAAATTTTATTTATTACAATTATATAACATTTTTAACATATTTGCATAAATATATGATAATAACATATGTTTAGTTGAAATAACGAAACAATTTTATAATTATATATAAAAAATAGTATTAAATTGATTCCGATTAATGATCCGATTAATCATTCCGATTAATCCCCGATTACCCGATTAATCCCTGAACGGTGCAACACTGCAGTCAACTTTCCCGCCATTTAGGGATTTTTTTCCCCGCGAAACCGCTCTTCATCTTCTACATCTCACACAAATCTTCATTTCTCTCTTTACAATCTCTAATGGCGCGAACTCACAGACTACGAGCGCAAAAGACTCGCCGCACTCAAAATTCACTCCAAACTCAACGATCTCGTCTCATCTTCTAAACCCCAAAGGTTCGCAATCAAATATGAACAATTAACTGTTGATTTTAATTGTTTTTATATGTTTTTTAATTCGAATATTTGATGTAAGAAACAAATGGAAGAAACACTTTCACGTCTTCACCAAATGGAAGAAACAAAAGAGAGTCAGTTCTGACTCTACACTAGTACTCTGTAAGTTATAATCTTCATAGCTGAACCTGAACCCTGTTGGATTAATTTATTTAATCTAAACATAATTCATTTATGTGTTTTATTTGCTGAATAAATTGTTGAATAAGTCTGTTGCACAGACGTGGGCTTTGCTGTAGAATAGGGCTGGGCAGTTCGATTTTATAGGGAGAGTTGGAGTAGTTCCTGGTTTGTAGGACTGCTAACAGTTTATATCTCCTTTGCATGTATTTTGTATTTTCATCCCTTCAATTTTATGAAAGCATTTTCCATTCAATAACTTCTATACAAGCTAGTTTACTGTGATCATCTGGTTTAAATCCTACATCTGGTATCAGAGCTGAAATATTACAAATGGAGGCCACAAAGGGCAAAGAGGGTTCTTTCGGATTAAGTTATCCATTACTTACAAAAACCAACTACACTGCATGGGCCATGAAAATGAAAGTATTCATGCAAGCTCATGGTGTGTGGGAGGCCATTGATTCCAAGGATCCCAAAACCGTCATCGATGACAAAGTTGACAAACGGGCGTTAGCTATAATTTATCAAGGCATTGCTGAAGATCTATTACTATCTATCGCAGACAAGAAAAACGCCAAGGAGGCCTGGGAGGCAATTAAGACAATTCATTTGGGTGCAGACAAGGTGAAGAAGGCTAAAGTTCAGACGCTTAAATCAGAATTTGAGGCCTTAGTTATGAAAGATAGTGAACAGCTTGATGAGTTTTGTATGAGACTGAATGGTTTGGTAACGAACATCCGAGCCCTGGGAGAGAAAATTGAAGAAGCATATGTGGTAAAGAAGATCCTTCGAGCTGTGCCTCCGAAGTTCCTGCAGATAGTGTCCGCCATTGAACAATTTGGCGATCTCGAGACAACGTCTGTAGAAGAAATAGTTGGATCCCTGAAAGCTCATGAGGAACGAATGCGTGGGCAAAAGGAGAGTGGTGAACAGCAACTTCTTTTAACAGAAGAAGAATGGGCGAAGAAGGAACGCAAGGATGGACAGCTGCTCCTCACGAGAGAAGAGTGGTTAAAACGGAGCAAAGGGGCTCCAGGTGGCAGCTCTGATCAAAGGGGCAGAGACTCTGGTCGAGGTTACAAGGATCGTAGCAAGGTCCGTTGTTTCAACTGTGGCATCTATGGACACTTCCAATTTGAGTGTCGTAAAGCAAGGCGGGACAAGGAACAGAAGAATGAAATGAATCTGACACAAGCTGAAGGTGATGAACCCACGCTTCTTCTGGCGAAGTGTGATGACAGCAAGGAGGAGGTGATATTGCTGAATGAAGAAGGAATGACTCCAAAACTTAAAACAGCTATGAAGGGAAATTGGAGCGACTCCAGTATATGGTATCTCGACAACGGGGCCAGTAATCACATGACTGGCCTCCGTGGTATGTTCAGCGAATTGGATGAAACAGTGACTGGTAAGGTACGGTTTGGCGACGGGTCTACCGTGCAGATACAAGGGAAAGGCTCCGTAATGATCAGAACACAGGAAGGGAAGAAATGCAAGCTCAGAGAGGTATATTTTATCCCAAGTCTTTGCAATAACATAATTAGCATAGGCCAGTTGTCTGAAAGTGGAAGTAAGGTGCTAATTAAAGGTGAATATCTGTGGGTTTATGATGAGAATGATTGTTTGATTGTCAAAGTAAAGAAGTCCATGAACAGACTATACAAACTTATTGTCAAGTATGATAGAGATGTTTGTTTGCTAACAAAATCGGACGAAACAACCCAGCTGTGGCATACACGGTTGGGTCATATCAACTTTCAAGCTATGAGTCTTATGTCTAGAAACAGGATGGTACGAGGATTGCCCGACTTTACTCAACCCAAGGAGCTCTGCGAAGGTTGTTTGATGGCTAAGCAGGCCAGGCATTCGTTTCCACCAAAAACGGAATTCACTGCCAAGCAACGATTGGAATTGATACATGGAGATATTTGTGGCCCCATTACTCCATCAACCTTGTCGGGAAATAAATATTTCTTACTCTTGGTGGACGATTTTAGCCGAGCTATGTGGGTGTATATGCTGAAGACCAAAGACGAAGCTTTTGGGTGTTTCAAACGGTTCAAGGCATTGGTGGAAAAAGAGACGGGCGAAGCAATAAAGATTTTTCGAACAGACAGGGGTGGCGAATTTTGCTCTTTGGAGTTTAAACAATTCTGTGAAGACAATGGCATCCTCAGACATTACACAGCCCCATATTCTCCTCAACAGAATGGAGTTGTGGAACGTCGAAATCGGACCGTGGTGGCCATGGGAAGGAGCCTGTTGAATGAACGAGGAATGCCGTCATATATGTGGGGTGAGGCTATTAGACATGCTGTGTATCTGTTGAATCGAGTACCCACTAAGGCTGTGCAAGGAGCAACCCCGTATGAAGCCTGGACAAAAGATAAACCTGCAATTGACCATCTTCGAGTATTCGGTTGTATTTGTTACATGAAACTACCCAGCGTCCATGTAAAGAAACTTGATAATAGGAGCAAGTGTGTTGTGAATCTAGGAAGGGAAGCTGGAACTAAAGCCTATCGTGTGTATGATCCTGAGACGAAAGCCATACATGTAAGTCGGGATGTGATATTTGATGAAACAAAGGGTTGGGAGTGGAGTAAAGTTGACAAAGTTGTGCCACCTGCATCATTTGCTATACCAGATTTTCAGGAGACAGAAGCTCAAGGCGAAGAGGGAGAACAAAAAGACTCTACCATATCTACACCTCCTCCATACACACCACAACATGGTGGCATGTCGAGGTCTGCTGATCCATCTGTTTCATCATGGCCTGGTAGTATGTCTGGTATGTCTATCTCTCAACACTCTGAATCATCACAGGATAGTGAAGTGTCAACTCCACTGTCAAGTCACAGTGCTATTCGGTCTGAAAATTACGATGACAGTCACACTCCACGAAATTTCAGACTTATCAGTAGTGTATACAACGAAGCCGAGGCAGTGGAGTTAGAAAATGAAGTGGCTGATGAGTTACTATTTCTTGGCATTGATGAACCTGTTTGCTATGCTCAGGCAGTAAAAGAACAACATTGGAAGGCAGCCATGGATTATGAAATTGATGCTATAGAGAAAAACAACACATGGGGTTTGACAGATTTACCTGAAGGACGACGAGCCATCGATTTGAAGTGGGTATATAAAATAAAACGAGACACGAATGGCGAAGTGTTAAAACACAAGGCTCGATTGGTGGCTAAGGGGTATGTACAGAAACTGGGAATTGATTTTGAAGAGGCCTTCGCACCTGTGACAAGAATGGAGACAGTTCGTTTGTTACTAGCACTCGCAGCTGGAAATGAGTGGGAAGTACATCACTTAGATGTGAAGTCAGCCTTTCTTAATGGCAAACTATATGAGGAGGTCTATGTTAAGCAACCAGAAGGATATGTGAAGGAGGGACAGGAGACAAAGGTGTACCGGCTATACAAAGCACTGTATGGACTGCGACAAGCTCCACGAGCTTGGTACACGGAGTTAAACAAACGTCTCTTGAAGCTTGGTTTTATCAAATGCCCCCTGGAGCATGCCGTGTACACTAAGAAGGAGGGAAATGAATCGCTCATTATAGGAGTTTACGTGGACGACTTAATCATTACAGGTACTAGTGTGGGAAACATTGATAAATTTAAGAAGCAAATGAGCCAGGAGTTCGAAATGTCTGATTTGGGTAAATTAAGTTATTATCTCGGTATAGAGGTTAAGCAAGGAGAGGGCTTTATTACACTCAAACAGGTGGCATATGCAAAGAAAGTATTGGACAGGGCTGGCATGTCGGGATGTAACGTGGTCAAGTTTCCCATGGAACCAAAGCTGGTGCTGCACAAGGATGAGAATGGTACGTCTGTTAATGCAACCGAGTATAAGAGTATAGTGGGAGGATTGCGATACCTGGTGCACACACGCCCAGATATAGCTTATGCAGTTGGAGTAGTAAGTCGATTCATGGATAGGCCGACTGTTCTTCATCAAGGAGCTGTCAAAAGGATTTTACGGTATGTGCAGGGTACTTTAAACTATGGTTTTCGTGCTGCACAAGGATGAGAATGGTACGTCTGTTAATGCAACCGAGTATAAGAGTATAGTGGGAGGATTGCGATACCTGGTGCACACACGCCCAGATATAGCTTATGCAGTTGGAGTAGTAAGTCGATTCATGGATAGGCCGACTGTTCTTCATCAAGGAGCTGTCAAAAGGATTTTACGGTATGTGCAGGGTACTTTAAACTATGGTTTGCATTACACAAGGATTCGAGGTGATTACATGCTGTCTGGATATTCGGACAGTGACTTGGCAGGTGATATAGTGGACAGGAAAAGCACGGGAGGTATGGCATTCTATCTTGATGAGTCTTTAATTACTTGGGTTTCTCAGAAGCAGAGATGTGTGGCATTATCAAGTTGTGAAGCTGAATTTATGGCTGCTACAGCCACCGCGTGTCAAGGAATATGGTTGCATCGTCTTCTTACTCAAATCACAGATGTTCAGGCAGGACCAATTGTGATATATATCGATAATAAATCTGCAATTGATCTAGCAAGGAACCCGGTATTTCATGGGCGTAGTAAGCATATAGATGTACGCTACCATTTCATCCGAGAATGCGTAGAGAAAGGACTGATTGTCATACGACATATTAGCACGGAACAGCAACGTGCGGATGTGTTAACTAAACCTATGTCAGTGGTTAAGTTTGAAAAGATGCGTGCATTGCTGGGTGTTAAGAATCTTGGTTATGTTTAGATTAAGGGGGAATATGTTGGATTAATTTATTTAATCTAAACATAATTCATTTATGTGTTTTATTTGCTGAATAAATTGTTGAATAAGTCTGTTGCACAGACGTGGGCTTTGCTGTAGAATAGGGCTGGGCAGTTCGATTTATTATAGGGAGAGTTGGAGTAGTTCCTGGTTTGTAGGACTGCTAACAGTTTATATCTCCTTTGCATGTATTTTGTATTTTCATCCCTTCAATTTTATGAAAGCATTTTCCATTCAATAACTTCTATACAAGCTAGTTTACTGTGATCATCTGGTTTAAATCCTACAAACCCTGTATCTTAAAATCCAAATCATTCTCTTTTCAAAGGGTTGCTATGATAAATTATGGAATATTTTTTTTTGCTATAAAAAATTATCTCAGTTTGCATGTTTTCTAGTTTTTGTTAGAATCATGGTATATCTTTGAAGTTGCAATTTTATATCAGGAGAGAGAGGGAGGGAACTGTTGAGTAATATTTCAAGTAAGAAGAATAATAAGAGAGAGGGGGGGGGGGGGGACTGAGAGAGATAGATAGAGGGGGAGAGGGAGAGAGAGGGGGGGGGGGGGGGGGGAGGGAGATAGAGGGGGAGAGAGAGAGAGAGAGAAGACTAATGCCTCATTGCCAGAAAATACTTTACTTCTCATTTTATTATACAGACATGAAGAAATTTAAAAAGGACTTTTAGATACCATCGTTCCCTTTTTAAAATTTTGATCAATGTGTAGGATATCCTGCAAACATTTCTAGTTTTATTAACCTCATAGTCCTACATTTGATTTGTTTGCCTTGTCTAATTTTCTGATGACTCAATGATGGTTTTCTATTTCCTTTTATTGTGCTTACATACTACGCAGTCTTATATATGCCTTCAGAGATTAAATTTATATACGCAGTCTTAAATTGTTGACGGTAGCACAGTAATAGTAGAACCAGAGATTGCACAATTATCTCCTCAGTTATGTCTTCAACTGCAATCAGGAGTTGGGATTTGATTACTTTCATCAAGCGCCAGGTCGTACTGACAAGGTTAATTAGAGCATCTCCAGTAGTCTCTTAAGTGACTCTTATATATAATATAAAATATTGGCTCTTAGTGATTTATTGTGGATTCATCTCCAACAATACTCTTTATATTCACTCCTTATTTAGTTTTATATTATTAAAAGTAAGTTACAATCATTAAAGTACAAAAGAAAGTGGGTGGAGAGAGAATGTTCTCTTAAAAATTTATTAGTATATAATATTAGTTAAGAGTGGCTAGTAGCTCTTAAAATTGATAAGAGAGAAGAAAATTTTAGTGGAGTTCAGAGCCACCAGGAGACTCTTGGAGCAAAAAAAGTTACTTTCCTCTTTATATTTCAAATTAAGAGCCATAGGCTCTTGGAGATGCTCTTATCTGTTTGGTAATTTGGTTGTTCTTTGATGTGAATGGATTTTTGACAAAATTTCTTAAAATTATACGACTATGAATATCATAAATGTATTAATATCTGCTTGTTCCCTGAATAGGAGTGCAACTCGTTTGATGACAAATTTCTGAGAAAGGATTTAGAAACTCTTTCTCAGTTGGGACATGCTTCACACTATCTCCAGCTCTAACTTTTGACCGATAAACTAAGTAAGGCTATTGCTGTAAGTATTTCAAATGGGTCCCCCGATGAGAAACGAAGATTTCTTAATTATGCTATTGAGCACGCAAAGGTTTTTTCTTCTTTCAACCACACAATGTTCGATGTCCATTATCCAGTAGCATGATTAATCTTCCTGCTTTCTCATGTTTGACTGTGTCTAATGATGCAGCCAGAAAAGTTGGAGAAATATATCAATTCTTTTGGTGGCTCGCGGGGAAGGCTTTTAAAAAAATTGTCTGTGAAAAAGAAGAAACAACTTGAAGAGCTAGGGAACACAAAGGTAAATGTTCAAGCATTTTACTAACAACTTGACTATATAGTTAAAGTTCTATAATTTTGAATCATTTTATATTTTTTTTATTACTTGATGTTCTTCCATGGTAGAAAGTGGACGCATCAGTGGAGGCTCAGAAGCGCGAAGATACTAATTCAGTTGATGACCTCGTTTCATTTATTGATGGAGGAGATGGAGGTATACCTTTTTACCGCCTTAGATAGATATGTAACCAGAACTGTTCAAATGTTCCAAGTTGCAATAAACTTTGCAACTCCGATAGTTAGATATGAATAAAATTTGCAGTTGTTATAGATACTTGTGGTCTTTCAGTGTTTTCTTTGGCTCTAGCAGCTGGTAAGCTCCGATTTTAGGTTGTAATTCTCTATGATGGTCTTTGTGTCTGACTCTCATGATATCGTTGCTTTGCTACTGTGCATGAAAATGCCTATTGTTTATTTGTACCTTATAGTTGAGCGAATTACATTTTCACATAGAATGCGCATTTTTTTAGTATCTAGTCTTATTACTTCTAATGAACACTATGTAAACATATAACTAAGTATTCTCTTACCTTGCAGACTCTAAGAAAGGGTAAACGAAGAAAAAGAAAAATCACAGAAAAAAGAAGGGACAAAATGTTGTTCCTTCAGTCTGTCCTGCTGCTGAACCGTCTTCCTCAATTCCGGATGGTAGCCTCCCTCTTGAGGATGAATTTGACGATGGTGAATACGATCCTGCTTGGAAGGAAAAGGTTGATAGGTTAGCCAAATAATTTTCTAGGTTCTTTGAATATGCTGTTAGTTCTACCAAAATATTATGTGGAACAATAGTTATTTATGATTTACTAGAGAACCTTTTACCTAAAAGGCTTCTATTTTGAGTTGATTTACAAGTTACAACCACTAATACGCATTATTAATAGGGCTTCATTATGTGTGGCAGAGTATTTCACAAATATCTTATTCTTGTAGTCTGACTCCATGATATGTGTTTCGATGAGTGTGTTGAGTTTAAGATTTCGTTCTGTCTCCAAAGCTGAGACACGTGAGGCTTTTAGAAACGAAATGGCGAAAAGCTCTGTATTAAGATTTTACTGGAAAGAGAATAATGAATTTTTCTGATCGACAGCTATTTGTCCAGTAATAATGCTCTGTAGTAATCAGATGAACGAAACCCTTGAGTAGCAAGAATCTTGATGAGTTTCTCAAGGATTGTTTCAACCATTAAAGATTAAATGGGACTTAGGCGGGTTGATTATCGGGAGTAGTATTGGCAACTTGTTTTTGTTATATCCAAAATTCAAGCGGAATCCATAAATCTATCAAGGCAAAACTGGAATTAATTTTTTTTTACATGTGCATTTTTAGATAACCAACATAGACATGGCTTATTTAACTTAATATTTCCTTAATAGTTATAATAGTTTTTTCATTGTCCTGGTTAGTACTAATTATTTTCCTTCCTAAACATTATACTACTTTTAGAATAGAAGGTTTAAATAAAAACTAAATTGGATTTTTTTATACTTTAAGATTTTGATTTTTTTTATTAATTTTTACGTAAAAGCACTTTGTAACAACTTGATGCACACTCCTTGTAATTATATATTTAAATTACTCTATTAATAGATAGATAAGCTCCTTCAGCAGCATCTACATGAAGAAGATATTCAGACAGTATATGTCTAGAATTTTCACAGGCTCACAATTTCACAATTAATTAGTTAAGAACTTTATAGATTATTTAGGTAAAAGTAACTTGATTACTATTTTCATCTGTATGTTGTGGGCTTAATCTGTAATTAATTATTAACTTTTCATATGCTGATTAGGGCTTTTTGTGGCAATGAGTTTGTGTTTTTGCAAGATTGTTAACGATAATTTTAACAATAATTTTGTAGGAGTAACTTAGCATACTTGTATAGTACTAGGTAAGTTAGGAAAGATTTTCTTATAATTTAGTAAAATTGATGGAGAGAGATCAACATAGCAGATACAAATCGATATGCAAAAATGACAAATTTATGAAGTGATGCTCGTTTCAGCATATAAGCAACACTCTCAGCCTTGTACATGGTTTTTTTGTTGAAGTAACACTTGCTACAAACGCACTGTTCCACTGACCACGTAATTGGTGCATCATGCATTCACTACATAAAAAAACTTATAATTTGACAATTGTATCACATATGGAATTAACGAATTGCGTGTACAAATCTGGTAGTGCATCCTATAGTTGCGCGCCATCAATATGCTATATAGGGCCTGATTTATGATACTGTATATGATATTTTTCCCTTGTTTGACTTGTGTTTATAGACAGGGTAATGAGATTTTTTTAAGTGATGCTATCCCATTTTTGTATTTATAGTTCTCTAACTATTACGCGTTGGTTTTCTTTATATGCGCAATTCCAGGTTTTCTTAATTTTTTTTATTCAAATTCAATGAATAACTGAACTTTCACTTATTTATTCAGAATTTTATAAAGCCTGTAACACAATTGGTATAGGAATGTATTGCCTCTTCGATAAAATCCACATTTGAAGACGAGAATTGAACTTGGCCCTCTTGGCTATCACTCTATCCCAAAAATCACTCCGGCAAGCACACATTTACCGATCAAATTTCAGGGTGGGCCTAAACATGTGCAAGGCCAAATGTAGGCCTACCACTGTTTGATAAAATAGTTTTGTGGAAATAACAATGATAATTACCATTCCGATTTTTGTTCCCGTTCTAGTTACCATTTTTATTGTACAGTTCTAGTTACCGATTTCATTGTACACGCATGGTTGGTGCATCACGCAGGCACTACATGAATCAACCTAGAATTTGAAAAGTGTATCACTTACTGCATTTACGGATTGCGCGCAAAAAATCTGGTAATGCATCCAACAGTTGCACCATCAATATGCTATGAAGGGCCCTATTTATAACATTTTCTATTTCTATTCCCTTGTTTCATTTTTGTTTATAGATAGGGTAATGTGATTTTTTTTATGTAATATGCTATTCAATTTTGGAATTCACAGTATTCTAACTATAAGTGTTGCTTTTGCTATTTGTGCAATTTCAGGATTTCTTAATTTATGTATTTACATTAAGTAAAAACTAAATTTTTGTTAATGTTTTCAGAATTTTATACGACCTTCAGTGCAATAGGTATGGGAATTTATGGCCTTTTTTATTTGATGCACATTTGAAGATAACACATAGTTTTGTGGACTTCGAGCATGTCCAATGATGTGCTAAATGGTGTGCTATATCTATAATATGACACAAAAAGTAAAATTCGTTAATCCAATGGTGTGCTAAAATAGCACAATCTATAGTTTGTGCTATATATAGAGCAAACTATATCACTGTGCTATATTTTCCTCCTCATTCTTTTTGAAAATAAGGGAGGGAACAAGATAGAAAAATTGCCCTTCTAGGCATTAGTTGAGAAAATTAGTTAAATTTAGAACTAAGCATTGGAGACATGGTGCTTTTTTAGCACCAAAACTCACTTTTTGGTGCTAAAATATAGTAATAGCTACATCTATTTTAATTAGCACAACCATTGGCTTTGCTCTTACCGATGGAAGTTACCATCCCGATTTCCATTCCGTTCTGGTCACCATTTCCATTTTCCCCCCATTTTACAAAAACGAGGTTCTTTTCAAGTTTGTGTATGACTTGTGTTTTCATGTGCCTATGAATGAAATTTGAAGTTGAGATGAATACTTGTGTGTCCTTCTGCACCTGTTGATGTTCTTTTCTTTCCAGTAATTAGTATATTTAGCTTGGTATTCCAATATACATTATCATGTGAATTACTTCTGCTATATATTCAGTTTAGCATGACATTGACGTGTAATACTATTCTATTTTGTTTAAATCTCATTTCTAATTTTGTTTTCTTCAAGCAGGGAAGTAGAAGATTTTGCTCGGAGACTAAATGTGCCTTACCGTAGCCGAGAAAGTAAACTAGTGCCACATTCTACAGATGGAAATTCTTTGACTGATCCATGATGGGAGGTACAAATCCATATTCTTTTTTAGTTGGTTAGACGGTGTTTCTAAATTCTGTACATTAATATAAGCAGACCTCCTTCGGGTAACACACACACACATTGTCGATATTTTAGTTTTGAAGATAGTAATACAACACAGAGATGAAAAATATACAGCTTTTTATGAGAACAATGAAAGAAAAATCTCCATTACTAAACTATTTGAAGAACAACCAATTTAGTTAAAATGAACAACTACAACTAACAACAATTGAACAAGTTCACCTCATACGCACTAAAATCCTCATATGCACTGAATTGTATCAGGATTGAAGTCTCGATATTGTTCTTGATTGCAAAATATTTCTTGAGCGTTATTCCAACAAAAATTGTTATCCATGTCTCTTCAACTCAAAAAATTTCTGACGTCTTCATATTCAAATAGGGTCAAAAAAGAGATTACAGAGTTCTTTACGTGCTCAACCATTTGAAGTGATTATACTATGCGATAGAGAAAGAACGCCGTTAGTGCTGAAAGTGCAATTTCTGTGATTACATCTAATCCCAAAAAATTGAACATAGCTAGAGCATGCACATGCTGGGAATGGGCTATAAAACTTGTTAGTAAGAATATTAACATTGACTGTTCACATCAATATATACATTAAAGTAAATGATATGATATTGCACACTAGTTAATTGTTAGACTCATTAGACCATTGCAGCAGACTGTATTTCTAATATGTATAATATTATTGATAATTGCAGTACAATGAATTCAAATTTTCAATACAATGAAATTGATTTGTAAAATAAGTTCATTTCGCGTATGAAGGATAAATTTCGTGGGGAAGAGATTGTAGATCACTAGATCTTAGTGAAGAAATTGTAGCAGCACACCTATAATACATTAAATGTATATTAATACAAAAATTAACATTACAGTAGATTGTGCACAATAAATTTTCTCAGTTCCTATTTGAATGGTCTTTTTGACTATTACACAATCAAATTAACCGAAATTTGACCATAATTTTTTTTTAAATTTGTAATTATTATTTAATAAATTTATATAAATATGAAATTACATGTCATACATCATCATCTCCGAGTTTTCAAAATATTGAAACATTAATTAATATTTGTAAAATTAAGAACATATAAATAGGAACGTAGTAATTATTTAATTTATATATAATCTAAGGGTTTAAAATTGACATGATCTAAAGAGAACATAATTCCATATATCTAAAGTGCATAATTAGTCTAATAATTACATATGGAAGATACATAATAATTACATATCAAATTTCAAATGCAAACAATAAACTAATATACATTTGACAAACAGTGCCAAAACATTATAATTTCTAAAAGTTACAACTGTAACGCATTACATTATAATTTCTAAAAGTTACAACTGTAACGCATAATATAATACGGTTAAAAATAAAGCAGACACATGCAAATGCGACAAATTATAATAATTGTAACTTTTTTGATGTTTAATCTTTTATTCTTCGTTCAATTCAGGAAGAGATGATTGGCAACCTATTAATTAACTATATATATTGGAGCATGCGAAAAGGGAATTTTCCAATTAGGGACTCAAAATTCTACTCATCGGAATATAAAATCCATTTGAAAGAAGATACCGACTTTCGTCTTGTTTTGTAAGATTTGCACCTACATCATCGGGTGAAGATCCTTCTAGAACAAAATCTTGTTTTGTATGATTTGAACCCACATCATTGGGTCTTATAATACCTATATGGTGTAACACTCCATACCCAACATCCGGCGTGCATTTATACTCCTTACTGTTGCAGCTTACGAAAAATGGTGAGGAGAGACGAGTTCTCTGGTGCTTCCCTCCCTTCACCAGGCACTGACGCAACAAAACGTAAAGTCACATACTTCTACGAGCCCACCATCGGCGGCTACTTCTACGGCCAAGACCACCCGATGAAACCTCACAGAATCGTGATGGCCCACAATCTCATCGTCCACTACAATCTCCACCGAAAAATGGAAATCATGCGTCCTTTTCCAGCAGAAGCAAGTGACATTCAAAAATTTCATTCCCCTGATTACGTAAATTTTCTTGCCTCTGTTACACCAGAAACCGTAGATGAACAAGCAAATATGGAAGTTGTGAAGAGATACAACATTGGTAAAGATTGTCCTGTTTTTGATGGGTTGTTTAGTTATTGTCAGGCTTCTGCTGGTGGGTCTATCGGTGCTGCTGTGAAGTTGAATAGGCATGATGCTGATATTGCTATTAATTGGGCCGGTGGGTTGCATCATGCTAAGAAATGTGAGGCTTCTGGTTTTTGTTATGTTAATGATATCGTGCTTGGGATTCTTGAACTACTCAAAGTCCACAAGGTAATGTACTATATTTTTCTGTTTTAGTTTATTTGTTGAAAACAACTTAATTTTGGAAAATATTTTTTGAAAAATAAATTATCGGAAAAGTATTTTCTCTTTTTTTTTTGAAATAAACTACAGTATTTTCTTAACTAGATTATCAGAAAATTATGAATTTTTTGAGATATATTTATTTTTGAAAATGTTTTCCTCTTCCAAAAGGGATGTTATTTTCTATTCAAGTTCATGGCAACTTTCAAAGAAAACTTTCTCCACTGTCAGACAAACAAACAAAAGAAAAGGTTTTGCACTTTTTAATTTTTTCTCGAATCTCAACAAAAACAATAAATTTAGGGGAATTTTTTTTCCCCAAAAATCAAACGAAGTCTAGATTAAACTCTTATATTTAGTTATGTTGTTGATATTTATTTTTGAAGAGAGGCTTTGTTATCTCATATTTGATATATGCATAATTGCCTCTGTTTTATGTGGGTTCTGGTATGAAAGGATTAATTGCGAAAAATTAAAATGATAATAACTCTTTGAGTAGTGCTAGAGGCACAAAATTGGGTACACAAAATTGTTCCCAAATGACATAACATGGCTGATTATTATAACAAATGAGGATGTATTTGGAAAATTTTTTGGGGACCAATTTTGTACCCCTAGCATATTCCTAACTCTTTTTCTAGTGATATCTTTCTTTTAGGCCAAGAGAGCTTTTGTGACAAGTTCCTTTTAAAATTTAACAAATAATTTATTATCTATTTTTCCAGCAAAAACTGCTATTGTTTCTTTATGCAACAACAATTTGGTGTAAAACAGTTGAGTTTATTGCTTGTAGTTGGGGCTGGAATAATTTTGCATTTAATGGTGATTAAATTACCAAGTAGAAGTGTCTGCTGTTTATTAGTTAGTTCATGTGTTGTGCTAAACAGTTCTGTCTCACATATTCAGTTCTACTTGTCAGCGTGTGCTTTATATAGATATTGACGTGCACCATGGAGATGGCGTAGAAGAAGCTTTCTACACTACAAATAGAGTTATGACTGTTTCTTTTCATAAATATGGAGAAGGCTTCTTTCCTGAAAGTGGGAACATTGAACACAATGGACATGGTAAAGGAAAGCATTATGCTCTTAATGTGCCACTGAACGATGGTATTGACGATGAGAGTTTCCGGAATCTATTTCAACCAATTATTCGTAAAGTCATGGAGGCCTACCAACCAGAGGCTGTTGTTCTTCAATGTGGAGCAGATTCATTAGCTAGTGACAAGCTAGGAAGGTTCAACTTGTCTGTGAAAG